>CM019066.1:160795205-161995205 GCA_009667805.1 Leptobrachium leishanense
CGCCACATACAACCAGCTAGTGCAGTGTTCACAAATCCTGTTGTGAGGTTGTGCAACCCATCTAAAAATTTGGTGAATTTCTGTAATCTGTAAAATTACCATCTGAGTAATATACATACAGACTATTTTTTTCAGTACATAAACACATACAGAGAGAATAATATAGAAAAAGTTTTTTTAAATATTTCATTTTAATATTTAAAAAAATGACATTTACTCACCCTTTTAAAAAAACATAGGTGTCCCAGTGTATTTATTTTCCATAACACATGTCAGTGCAATGTACTCTGGATACATATATTTCACAATATTAGCATTTTACATAATACCACGCAAAAAATAAAAATCATAGCAGTAGGGTCACTTTAAAATAATGCAATAAAAGAGGTTTTTTTAAAAAAAAAATTAAAAAAATAAAGCACATTCAGCATTTTTTTTTAAAACATGATTTTTTTTTACATTTCTGGGATTAATTTAATTGTTGGTAAAAACCAAATTAGTACATTTTAAATATGGGTAACGGTTACATATTCAGCAACCTAAAAAATTATACTAGGGTGTTATTGGGCAAACACTGGTGTTCACGGAAGCTTCTCCTGCCGTTGTTTGCTGGGGCTTCCCAAGAAAACCCTGCCAAACGTTGGGCGAACGCTTTACAGTCTACAGAAACAAGTAAAATAACACTCGATCAAGCACTAACATTGGCTGTAAAAATCTGTTTATCCAGCTTCAGGGAGAAGCACCATCATCAGAATACTAATCATCTAAATTTCGCTCATGATGTCGATCAATGAAAATGACCTTCATTCTAAAATGTAGGAAAGAATGTCGATGCGCCAAGCCGTAAACCTTAATATTCCTGGAAAAGGAAACGAAAGCTACATTGAAAATATCAGAAAGGGAATAACTATTGGAGAGAAAAAAAAGGATTTGGTGTCCAAATAAGTATTAGCAATCCTACTGATAATGAATTTGCAACTCCTGATTGAGTGAACCACATAATGCTGTTTAGTGCATCACTCTATAGGGATTCCGCACTGTTTTGACCCAATATGGGTCTATCAAGTAAGGCAAAGACTCATATTGGACCAAACGCTGCAAGGTCCATATTTTGATGAAGAAATAGCCGTCACTGTGAGTTACACATACTCAGAAGCTGCAAATTGTTGTTTTATTTGGATTGCCGTTAAATCTATGTGGTGAGCTCTGGATCCTGCACCACATAATGACTCTGACAAGATTGTGACGAGGGAGATACATGAACAAAAATTTTTCATTTGCCTTGATTTAAAAAAAAAAAGAGGATATAATATCTAGCAACTCTTCTGTAGTTAAGATTATATATTTAAATTCAATGTACAATAGGGCAATAACACAATTATTAAGAAAAGAAAAAACAAATACAAGTATATATTAGAATCATTTCCTGTCATACATATTTAAATAAATCTAAAAGGAAATAAACCTGGATTTGCTCCAGACTTTGAGGCAGAGTTACTACTGTTCCCTAAATAAATAATACAGTAATCAAATAAGAGTAAAAACAGAAGTTGCTTGTTACAATATTGTACCGTTTATGTATTGTTGTTAGAAGACCACCTGTAATACTGCTTTTTGCTATTGTAAAAGTGCTTAGTGGACTTAAGAGTGTCCCTTTAAGATAAAAAGGGGTGTACAATGCACTCATAGACTTAGGTCTGAATGTCTGCACTTTATTTAATACACATATATTGAAATTATTCTCAGAAAAGTATAGAGAACTTGGAAAGGAATTGCCAGGCTCGGGAGCTAGAATGTTCTTGTAGTAATAGTGTGCTTGACATTAGTTTTTGCACCATTCAACACTAAATCCGTTTGTACCTCTAATCCTGTTTGGGGAGTATATGCACAATTTTTTTTTATTATTATTCGTATTGTTTTACCACACTAAACCATGTCTGTGCTAGTTGCTTTGATGATGCTGGTGGTGGCTCCTTAGTGTTATTTCCTGGAGGCCTCCCAGTAAAACCTACTCTGTGTGTGAGCAATACAGCTATCAACACTTATTTCCTTGAGCTAAAGCAGTGTTTCTCAACCCTGCTCCTCAGGACCCTCTAACAGGCCAGGTTTGCCAGATATCACCTGTCCTGTGCTTCAGATATGATTTCCCCAAGGTAATACTTAAAATCTGGCCTATTCGTGGGTCCTGAGGACTGGAGTTGAGAAACACTGAACTAAAGCAATGGATTTCAGTTTCACAGTAACACTGTTTGTATATCAATACACAGAAATGTATGTGTATTGTATGAAAAACCAATCTGTTTGTATACACTGTAACAAATGCCTTATACTTGTTCATTTTGACGTGTTTGTTACTTTGTTTTCTTTAGACCACCGTTTCCTTTGCTGGATGATGAGAATTTCGTAGAGGACTTTTCAAAATTCCAGTCAACAGGACTCAGAAGCTGCTGAGTCTTCTTGTGGGTCCAATACGGGTTCATAACAAATGTTACCAATGCTAATCCGGTAAAGAATAGTGCTAAATAGGAGGTTGGTGTGGAGTTCAACAGTTTATCCCAATTGCAGTAACATACCCACCATATGTGGTAGGTGAGGACAATTCGACAATGAAACATGTGGATCATTACCCACTGGTTTGCCTTCCAAAATAATGTATCCGACAAGCCAGCCTGAAAAAAGGGGAGAAAAGAAGAGTGGATTACAGGTCATTGTATTATGATGATCCGCTTTCAAATTACAGAAGGGAAAATAACTCATTCAAGATTCGGGAGACCCTGAGGTGAAAAAGAGGAGCTGCATGCACCATGGGACAAAAGATGAGTAAAAAAACTAAAAAGTAAACAAATTGGGCAGAGGCTGTCAGCATACTCTATTATTTAAGCACACAAAAAGTTAACTATTTTTTTAATAGAGTGTTTCAAATTATAGAAGGGAAAATAACTCATTCAAGATACATCTTTACGTCTTGCTTTACATCCTTGACAACGTAAATGCAGGCCCTCACCTAGATAACTACAACTCTGAAAGGTCTCCTCACACAATATTTAACATTCTTCAAGAAGAATGTGCATTTCTTAAACTCAGGGCGGGTAAAAAAAGAAAAAAAAATACTGGCTGTATACAACATTATAGCGTCATAGGAAAGAACACTCAAATTTCGTAAGAATGCAAAGGAGGCAAAACAAGATATTCTGCATAAATAGAAAACTGGAACCTCTGCATTGAGATAATCGTTACCATCACAAAAACATTGCGAGGATTCAATCCACAACTATTTTATGCTGGGAGGATTCTTCAATTTTTATTTCTTGGGCAACCCTTGGCCCTTGCAGAAAAGTTATATATAAAATGTCCACAACTGCATCATGCAGTGCGCAAAGATTTTGGTTTATATAATATATACACACACACAACTAAAATTGAGGACATAAACCAGATTTTTTTTGTATTCAAATATATAGACCCCTTGTAGAAACTAATTTACCTTATGGTCCAAGCATCCACTGCAACTGGTCATCATGCCTACCTCCTAGCTGATGAGGGTTCAACAAACCTGAAACAGCACTGTCCTAGGAGTGGTTTTGACCAGTTGCATAAACCTTATCTCTGCTAGAAAGCCACAGTGCGGCATAGCATTGATTTTAGGGTTCTGTGTAATAACAGATCCAGGATGCATAAAAGTGAGACAGAGATCATTTGCATATCCTACCCAGAGTTCCTTGCTGCATATGGGGAATGTGGCACAAGAGCTCTGGGATGCAATTCATTGAATGACTGTGATGTGCAAGTGGCTTCTGCAATATTAAAACACACATATACAGTCAGGTCCATAAATATTGGGACATTGATACAATTCTAACATCTTTGGCTCTATACACCACCACAATGGAGTTGGAATGAAACAAACTTTAACTGCTTTAACTGCAGACTGTCAGCTTTAATTTGAGGGTATGTACATCCAACTCAGGTGAACAGTGTAGGACTTACAGCAGTTTGCAGATGTGCCTCCCACTTGTTAAGGGACCAAAGGTAATGGGAGAATTGGCTTCTCAGCTGTTCTATGGCCAGGTGTGTGATATTCCCTCATTACCCCAATTACAATGTGCAGATAAAAGGCCCAGAGTTCATTTCATTTCAAGTGTGCTATTTGCATTTGGAATCTGTCGCTGTCAACTCTCAAGATGAGATCCAAAGAGTTGTCACTATCAGTGAAGTAAGCCATTATTAGGCTGAAGAAACAAAACAAACCCATCAGAGAGATAGCAAGAACATTAGGCCTGGCCAAAACAACTGTTAGGAACATTCTCAAAAAGCAGGAACGCACCAGTGAGCTCAGCAACACCAAAAGACCCGTGAGACCACAGAAAACAACTGTGGTGGATGACCGAAGAATTCTTTCCCTGGTGAAAAAAAACACCCTTCACAACAGTTGGCCAGATCAAGAACACTCTCCAGGAGGTAGGTGTATGTGTGTCAAAGTCAACAATCAAGAGAAGACTTCACCAGAGTGAATACAGAGGGTTCAACACAAGATGTAAACCATTGGTGAGCCTCAAAAACAGGAAGGCTAGATTAGAGTTTGCCAAACAACACCTAACAAAGCCTTCACAGTTCTGGAACAAGATCCTATGGACAGATGAGACCAAGATCAACTTGTACCAGAGTGATGGGAAGAGAAGAGTATGGAGAAGGAAAGGAACTGCTCAAGATCCTAAGCATACCACCTCATCAGTGAAGCATGGTGGTGGTGTCATGGCGTGGGCATGTATGGCTGCCAATGGAACTGGTTCTCTGTATTTATTGATGATGTTGACTGCGAAAAGCAGCACGAATGAATTCTGAAGTGTTTCGGGCAATATTATCTGCTCACATTCAGCCAAATGCTGCAGAACTCATTGGACGGCGCTTCACAGTGCAGATGGATGATGACCCAAAGCATACTGCAAAAGCAACCAAAGAGTTTTTGAAGGGACAGCAGTGGAATGTTATGCAATGGCCAAGTCAATCACCTGATCTGAATCCCATTGAGCATGCATTTCACTTGCTTAAGACAAAACTGAAGGGAAAATGCCCCAAGAACAAGCAGGAACTGAAGACCATTGCAGTAGAGGCCTGGCAGAGCATCACCAGGGATGAAACCCAGCGCCTGGTGATGTCTATGCGTTCCAGACTTCAGGCTGTGATTGACTGCAAAGGATTTGCAACCAAGTATTAAGAAGGGAAAGTTTGATTTATGACTATTATTCTGTCCCATTACCTTTGGTCCCTTAACAAGTGGGAGGCACATCTGCAAACTGCTGTAAGTCCTACACCGTTCACCTGAGTTGGATGTACATACCCTCAAATTAAAGCTGACAGTCTGCAGTTAAAGCACATTGTGTTTGTTTCATTCCAACTCCATTGTGGGCAGACTAGATGGGCCGAAAGGTTCTTATCTGCCGACATTTTTCTATGTTTCTATTGTGGTGGTGTATAGAGCCAAAGATGTTAGAATTGTGTTGATTTGTCCCAATATTTCTGGACCTGACTGTATATCTCAATTCTAATTTTTTACAATCTGTTGGAGCCCTATTGATTAATATCACAATACCGCAGAAACACACAATTCAAATTTGTAAGGATTTGCAAAGCTTAAATTAAAATCTAGAATTGAGAATAAACCCTCCAGCATTTCTATGTTGGACTCAAATGTGCAAGTCGCCTGTGGCTTTTTATAGACAGACGGTTAAGTGTGAGTCACGAGTTTAAAACCAGAAATAAAAAGTAGTAGTATGTACAATGCTGAGACATTCTGCTCATAGGGCCATACATTGAAAAAAGCAGAAATTTCAGCAGATCCGAAGCTGTGATCTCTACTGTTTAACATGTTATTCATCGTTCGGGTGAGGTTTCCCTTAGCACCTTACAGCAACTCTTTGGCGTCTGGAGTTGCTGTACATTGATGAAGCAAAGAGTCAGTGTGCCACAAAAGCACAACATGTGTTTTGCAGGATGACAGCGTGAAGGGAGATTCATGCAGATTATGAATAGTTTTGGAATAAATAAAACAACGAATAACAAAACTAGTTATAAGAGCACTTTAAACAGGCAGCAGCGTAAGTGGTCTGCCCTTCAGGGAGTCTCCGCTCGGGTCTCAAAAGTTTTTTATCTCGATAGTACAAATGCAAATCAGACTGCCATCACCCAGAAAGGGTGCCCAAGACTAAAATGCCAAAGCAGCCTTCCTCAAAGAGAATTTCTGTCTAGTTAGAGCTCGTCAAGAAAGCATAGCCGATACCGCTCTAGGCTCCTTGAGCGAGCGGTCCACTTTCGGGTTATCCTCTAGACCCATGGAAAACAAAAACAAGTAATAAAACTATTAGGGGGGGGGGAAATCCATGTGTGTGCAATAAAAAAAAATGATATCAAAAAGGCTTTAGAAAGCCACCTATCTGAAAAGTTGAGTTTGTGGGGATTTAGTTGGACATATAGTACAAGTCATGGAATTCCCACCACAGTGTTTGAGTCTTTAGATATTGCATATTCTTCTGAATGTTTTGATTTTTATGAATGTGCCATAGCAGTTGTACATTTAATACAGAAGCTATAAGAGACGTGAACAGAAAAGGACTTCTCATCCAAGTACATGCCCATTAGGCAACCAAACTCAATATGCGGGACACTGCTACTTCATTGTCACTGTCCCTCTAGATCTAGGGCAGCTGGGTGGTGTTGAAACCCAACAAAAATTTCATATTATACTGTTCTAATCCATAATTGTTCCTCGTTTAGTACTGGAATATGGAGTATGTTATTGGCAATGTATATGAATTTCCCCTTGGACCAGAGCAACATTTACCTGTGGGGGATAAACTCACAGCACAATGAGTCATTCTCATGCTGTGTACTGAAATTATATAAAACGTCAAGCAAAAAAAAAAAATTATCAGTAAATACTCAGAACACTGTCATTTGTATCACCTAGCTTTATAGGACCACAGCTGTAATAAGCACCAGTTTGCAGGTACAGCGCAATGCTGCCTAGGTGCGGTACAGCGCAATGCTGCCTAGGTGCGGTACAGCGCAATGCTGCCTGGTGTGGAATTGTGCAATGCTGCTTGGTGCGGAATTGTGCAATGCTGCTTCCAGACTAACACCTCTTTCCAACATCCCTTTGTGTTTTCCTGCCATGCACTCTAGGCAATTCTAAAAATTTTGCTTTATTAGTCTCCATATTTTTCAACTATTTCCCAAAGATCTAATGCTTGAGATGGTGGTGGCATGTGCCATGAAAAGTGTTAATTGCCAAAAATCACAAAGAAAAAAGCAGCACCCATTAAGGCCTTCACAAAAGTCAGAATTTCTCTAATTGCTCATTATTTTGAAACTTTGTATTCCAGGAAATGTTTACTGTAAAACCTTTGATTGGTTAACTGCAGTCTACATCTTATGTCTGAAAATGAAGATAGAACCGTGAATAAACTGGTCACTCATTGAAATACTCGAGTAAAAACACATCTCACATGTATTTTGTGTATCTGTGATTGACGCGATGTTTCCCAGCTCCTGAGGGCGTGACCAAAACCAGAGAGAAGGGACGCTATTCCGAAGTTAATGCTATGGGGATACTAACGGGGAAAACATGCGCCCGCAGGTTTCCCTATTTTAGCGTTATATTCTGGGGCAGGCGCTACATCAGCACCTTGCCCCGGAACACAGCGGTAACTACTGGGATACTCCTGGTAGCGCTTACGCGCCACCACGAGTATCACCTCCTGGAGTCCACAGGACTCCATGGAGGGTGGCGTTCCAGGCCGTGAGCCCTGCGCGATCTCGCTCCTGTCAAATGATGTCAAAATTCAAGAATTAGGGATGTGTTGGACGATGTTTGGATAAACTCATGGGGGAACTCAAAGTGACTCTGCCTTTCAAACTTCAATTAAATCAGTGGTGGTTCCCAAACCTGTCCTCAGGAACCGCTAACCGGCCAGGTTTGCAAGATATCTGAAGCACAGCACAGGTGATATAATTTGCAGTTCAGGGATTGCAGGATTCAGTCTGCATTTCCTTAGGGTGATCTGTAAAATCTGGCCGGGTTGAGGGTCCCGAGGACAGGTTTGGGAAACACTGAATTAAATGAAAGTACTGATGTAGCTCAATGGAGCCAACTCTTCGTCTTTGTGAGATACGCCAGTGATACCTGTATTAAAAGAAATTATTTCTGTGAACCAATGCTTACTACCACAAAAGCTGCCGAAGTACTAAATAATGAACCCCCCCCCCCTCAAAATATGGACTCGATTGGAAGACAAAAAATGGGTTTCATAAGCACTGATGGTGCACCTGCCATGCTGGGAAGAAAATCTGGCTTTGCAGCTTTGATGAAGAGGGAGACCCCACAAGTGGTGATAATACATTTTTTTTTACATCATCATGCACTGGCATCAAAAAGTCTCTCGAAGACAAACCTCTTTGTGGTTCACCAGAACTGTTCAGTCTGTGATTCAAAGTTGGAGACTGTATACAGTTTACAACCTGAACAGTGGTGAGCATGGCTGATTTCAGTTTTGGAGAAAGTTTTTTGATGCCAGTTCATGATGGAAAGAACAGTGTACTTGTTGCTTAAAATATTTTGCCAAGAACGTTGAGCCAAACATGATGTTTTGCTGTAGCACACATAAGTGCCTTGGCTTTCACATGGCAGAGTCTTCACTCCTCTTATAGAATTAAGGATGGAGACCGTCACATTCCTTCAACAAACAGGAAAGAAGTGTGAAAAATTTGAAATCCAGACTTCATTGTGTCCTTCGCTTATCTCAGAGATTCTTCCTGAATAAGCCTAAATTTTGGGTCGTTAAAACGTGAGAGGCGTGGGTCATAATACTTTTAACAAAGGGATGTGTGACATCCAGAAGGTTAAGACCCACTGCCATAGAGGCATACAGAATGGCTTGTTCAGGACGTGTTGGATACTCTTCCAATCTCAATCCTGAGCTACTTATTTCATGGTGGGATCTAGGAGATAAAATATCCATTATTAACCACTTAAAACCAGTGTTGTTTTAAGGAAAAATCACTTTCCATTACCAAAACTGTATAAATGTATGTAGCATATTTGCAATAGCTACAATATACTACAGTATGCTCATTTGACACTAAAAACAGTTCCGTGAGCTGCAAGACATCATCGGCAAAGTCCAGCTTGCTGCAACTTTTAGGAACACGTTATGAAGACCACATGCAAATACATTTCATTTGCAATAAATGAAATTCCTTTGCAATGCTCCAGAATAATACCAGATAGAGTTTAGGTGATGCTGGGCTGCTGCAGGAGCTTTTGAAGATCGAATATATAATATCACGGTAGTGAAGGGGTTAAAGTGAATCAATAACATAAGCTGTGACTAGTTTACTTGTGCATTACAAAAAACACCTTATATAAACACACGCTGCTGTTTTGTTTGAAGTAAATGCATGTGAAAAAGAAAGAAAGTTAGGCTTTTTATCTCCTGTTTCCATTTTGTGGATTTTTCTCATGATGCAACATTTAGCAAAAGCTGTACAAAAGTTTTACTGTACTATTGTGGTTTATCTTCTACAGCAGTATTTCCCAAACCTGTCCTCCGGACCCTCTGCCTCGCCAGATATCTGAAGCACAGCACAGGTGACATGATTTGCTGCTCAGTGATTGCAGGATTCAGTCTGCATTTCCACGATGTGATCTGCAAAATCTGGCCTGATTGAGCGTCCAGAGGACTGGTTTGGCAATTCCCACGGCTCTCTGGCAGTTTCTCCAGCCCACCTCCTTTGCCAACGCACGTCATTGGCTGCAGGGGGGGCAGCCTAAGATCAGACAGTCCCGCTGCAGCCAATGAGGCGGGCTGGGAGACGTGAAATAGGAGCCAGCGGGAACGCATAGCATGCCATGTGGCGGTAAGGGATTAAATGACTTCTAATCTACCCCTTGGTGATGTCCTTTGAATACATCCCACACAATACAATTATCTGAGTTGGTGACTGACCCATTCACTCCATTCTACGGCCATTGCCACACAGTGTGGATCAAATGCTGTAAAGATACTGTGAGGGGGGGGGGCAGTTTACAACACAAAAGATCATAAATCGGATGCACCCAGTGACACAGTAAAATATTTTAACTAAACATACAAGAGAAAAACAAAGCACATGTAAGAGATCAGCAACATAAAATAAACTCAGTAAGATCATTTCATGCTGGCAGTGGTCCTGTAAGGCTAAATAAAAGCTGAAAGTCACATGTACCCAAGTATGCATTTCTAAATGACACATTGCAATGATCTTCATACATCAATATGTTAACAGGTGCAAGACAGTGAAGGACTTACCTTTAGCAGCATCCATGATATACAGGTAAAAGGCGTGCTCATTTCAAGAAATAATATAGCGAGGGGTATATAATGTCCTGGAGTGCCATAGACCACGACAGCAAAAAAGCCCAAAAATGCAAACAAATGGTGAACAGCTAGGACTAGATCACATGTCCAAAATGCAATATTAAACACATGGAGGGCTACATTTTCAAAGAAAAAGAAGCCTGAGCCAATCAGAATAATGAACCAAGACCAGTTCTGCTGGGCTGAGACCTTGTCAGAAGCAAGGACTGGTTCGAAAAGTAATGTGGTCAGCCCAACATGGGTGCTCTGCACTCCAAACACTGCCCGCGTGGCTGTAAGGTCCCAAAACACTTTTTCCTTTGCAGAAAGCGACCTGTAAGTTGAACAAAGACCATGAGACAAAAAATGGCATAGTACAAAAATCCCCAAATAGCCCAAAAAACCAAGAGCCATGATGACAAGGCAGGTGCTCCATGATGAATAATCCAAATCATCATAATCAAGACCAATCAATGCATCCAGAAGAGATGACATTTTGGCTAAAGCTGCCGATTTGCTGTTGTAGCTACCATTCCATTCCATTAAAATGCTCTCCTAAAGGGCTGGAATTTTTCAAAAGAGGGTAAGAAGGCGGCCGACAGGTTACCTGCAAAAATAACAAAAGAAGTGGTTTGATTAGGATTGCCTTTTTTTTTTCTTTTCCAAACTAAGGTTAGTAGCTAAAAAAACCAAAAAAAAACCAGACATGTCAGTTTGTAAATTAAAAAGACCCTAACCACAATATTTTAATCAACCGGTCCCCACTCTGGTGTCTGGCCAGGCCGCTAAAGCCTTCCAGAGCAGAGTGTTTCCCTCCTCACAGAAGGTGGTGAAGCAGCTCTTGCTGGACAGCTTTCTGAGGTTCGAATAATACTGCACAAGTTATGCAAAGTTAAATGACCAACTAGACAGATTACCCTCTGCTGCATCCAGCAACGTCCTGCAGTAGACGACATGAGCAAAGTGTGAGAGTGGCCTGAAAAAAGTAACACTCTTAGGCCAGTGTGAGATGAGCATTTCTCAGAGCAGAAGGAATGTCCGTAAGAGTGGACTTTCTTTCCACTCTGACGCCCGTGTGGCCACCTCACTGAGCGCAGTTATTGCGTTCAGTGCAGCAAGGCCCGATTCTCCTATGGAGGATCGCACTTCGCAGCCCCGTCAAATGCACGTCGTAGTGTTTCCATGGGGAGGCTTTCAGCACGTCCGCTGTAGCGTGTGCAATTCATGTGCGCGCTACAGCGTGTGGCCGGCCCCGTCAAAACATCTCAATGCTGCGACGGAAGGCACGTCAGTACGGGAGTACATAACTAGATCATGGTACTCAGGGGGTTAACTCAAAAATGAAAAGCACCTGCGGGTGCCCGAGTGAAGTTGATTTGTTCATATTCTGGAGCAGTGGATTCCAACCGAGGCCCTCAAGTACTTAACAGGTCAGATTTTAAGGATTACCTTGGAAAAAAGCAGAATGAATCCTGCAATCACTGAGCAGCAAATCATATCACCTGTGCTGTGCTTCAGCTATCTGGAAAACCTGACCTGTTGGGTGTACTTGAGGACCGCGGTTGGGAACCACTGTTCTGGAGCAATGCAAAGCAAATTTGTTTCTTGCAAACATGCTCCAGAAGATGTCCCTTACGTTTCAGCACATTGGACATAGCAGCTGATGTGCTGAAACTAAGCAGCTTGGAGTTCCATTTTGCTTTCGAAGAAACAAGGAGCAACAACTATATTATACATGTAGTAGTTCTTTGTGGCCAGCAGAAGGACCCTGTCGGTCATATAAGGCAGTGCTGGCGAACCTGGACAACTCAAATGTTTCTGAACTACATGTTCCATGACTCTCCACCAGCTTTAGGCTGACTGAGCATCATTAGACATGTAGTTCAGAAGCTTCAAACAACACTTCATAGGACATACAGGATCATACAACATACATGATCATTTCAATGTTCTTGAACCCAGGAGTTCCTTTAAAACGAGAGAAATCTCAATATATCCTTCCTGGTAAAATAGGTTATAAATAAATAAATAAATCTGGGGTGCCAAGGTTCGCCATCAATGATACAGGGCTGAATGACTGTAAACAAACACTACAGTACATTTTTACAATGTGATAGAATGTGGCTTTCCATAAAGCCAATACCGCTGGTTCGACAGGAAAAAATAAATAAAATTAAAAAATCACTTTGTAATGAAGAGGTTAAAATGGGTGAGTTAAAAACAGATGTGGTGGGTTATAGATGTGTGCTATAAAATATAATGCATGCTAGCAAACTGATTTTTAACTTACTTGTGGACCATTGTTCTAAAAAAGTAGGCTAAACTCATGCAGTCACTAGCAGTTTAAACAGACCGACCCTTAAACCCTTTAAAATACTTATATAGAGAAAACTACAGAAGATTTTGAATAAAATGAACCTGAGGCAAGGAAATAAAAGATATGGAGCATTTTACAAAGTTATCCAATTATATACATTAATGTTAACCCAGACCAGGAAGTGCAAGAGTCACTATTTCGGCACAATTTATTCAGAAGGTGGAGAAATGGAATGATACATTTACTAAATGGAATGATACATTTATTCATTGGATGCACCAAGTTATTAGCTTCTTTATGTAAAAAGATTATTGTGATTAAAAATAAAAGACAGGGTCACGGGATACGGAGTCCGAGGGACAAGTATATCTGAGCTTCCTGCAGCCAGTGATCATTGGGGTAAAATGGCTCAGCAGGGGGGGCGGAGCTGTGAGTGGATGAGTGTGGACGTGTTTTCTGCGGAGCTCTCTGAAGACCTGGCCTTTCTGGCAATATTATACACGTCCCACCGTCCAGGAGAGCTGTTGCCTGGGTCATTTTAATTCCTGCTGTGCTGGAGCATCATTTATGGCCCGAGGCAACCCTCAATCTACCGTTTGCGGTGGAGTTTGAGCACACTGAAGATATTTGCGGCCTAGCCGGAGGTGGCGATCTTGGAAGCCTGTGCGGGAGTCGCCGACTCTCCCCCTGGGGTAATCTTACCTGATTTGAGGAGTGACCTGATGGCGGAGTGGATTGGCAGAGGGTCCTGCTTGGTGGAGGGCCCCCACCAGCGGGATGTCGAAGCCTTAGTGGAGCCTGCTTCCTCTTCTGCAGTGACGGCTGTTATCGAGCGTCCTGATGACTTGTGCCCGCTTACGAGGGGGAGGTCTGGCGCCTCATAGCGGAGTTCCGCACGCTGTGGAAGGCGGATTTCCAGGAGGTGAGAGCTGCGGTTGTGGAGGTGAGCTCCCGGTTGGAGGCGGCCTCGTGTCGAGCTGTCGCAGACTGGCCAGAAGATACGTCGACCGTGGCCCTGGCAGCTGGCTGCTCTGCCGCAGAGGAGGATGGAGAGCGGTGCCCCGAGCGCCGGGACAATGCAGGACTCCAGGCTGCTGGCGGAGGATGATAAGTTGCATGCCGCAGCAGTCGGGCGGCCAGCTGAGACACTGATTGCCGAGACTGCGGTGTCTCTTGGAAATTTGGGCCTTTCTGCTGCGGAGGTCTGGCACCCTAACGTGACATCAGGGGAGATGGTGATGCAGAGGATCTTTTCCCTTACACTTGGAGCGAGAGTGCTGTGGGATTTTCTTCCCCTGCGGAGCTAGTGGAGGGTGCAGGGAAATGTTGTGCCTTAGTTTCCCGATCGCTGGGCCTAAATGGGTTGACTCTTTGGTCCCCCTCGAGTTTCGTGACACTGGCTAAGGCCTATATGCTGGACTTCGGATGGATCGGCTAACGCTTTTCTTTTGACGAGACCCCCCCCATTTGATGCTGATGGTCTACTCCCCCTGATGACACCCCCTCACTGATGTCTGTGAATTAACACCCCCTTATTCATGTCTGCTATCTGTTCCTATCCTCTTACTTTTTGTTCCCCCCTTTTTATGTTCTCCTGACTGATTTTATGGTCATGCCTGCTGAATTTTTGGGTATAGTGGTGTTCGTCTGGTGTTCGTTTGGAGCACTGGGACTTAAGCCCCCTCTTCTTATTTTTTTTTTTTGTGTAGGACATTGGGAAGCAGCCTGGGCGAGCCACTAGGGTGACTACCTAGGCTCTGTCCACCCTTTTGGCCCCAGGTCTCCCGGCCAAGTGGCCTCTTCCATGGCCCTCAGTTCCTTCAAGGTTGCCGGGGTGAGCCAGGAATACCACAATATATTTGGCAGTCCCTCACTACCCTTTCCCCCTCTCCTTTTTTATTTTTTTCTTCTTTTTGTTTTCCTGGTGCCCCCCCCAGCGAACTCCATCGCTCTGTTTTGCTCTTGCTGGATCGACCCTCCTGACGAGTTTATACATCCCCCCCTGTTATTGTATCCCCTCCCCCAATTTTTGATATTCTGCAGTTTCTTTTGAGATCCCCTTTTTATGTTTTATGTGATTTCTCTGAGCATGTCTTATCTGGCCCTGTGAGGCCACCTGGCTGGTCAGTCTGTGACCCTTCGTTTATTGCAAAATAAAATTTTGAAATACAAAAAAAAAAAAGACAGGCCTGATTTCAACAAATAAGTACACTTTTAAAACAACCCTGAGCGGGTGGTGGATACATGGAACAGTCTTCCAGTTGAAGTGGTAGAGGCCAAAACAGTAATTGAATTTAAGCAAGCATGGGATAGGCATTAGGCTATCCTAAACAAAAGATAAATCCAGGTAAAGTATCCATGTAATTGGGCAGACTAGATGGGCCGAAAGGTTCTTATCTGCCGACATTTTTCTATGTTTCTATGTTAACCCTTGGTTCAGCATATATTCAATCAATGAATGTGTTGATGGAACGCCTTTGCCAAATGACTGGTTGTATACCAATCTGAAGGCAACACGAGAAGATGTCTTATGATTGTATTATTCTGCTTGTTAGTTTTGTGCTCCTTTTGTTGTGAGATCCATGTGTTACGTTAAAGGGCTGATCTATTGGTTTCTAAATAAATTCTTATTAAATTCAGTTTGGTCAAAGATGCCTTTTAACAATTGAAATTATTAATTTGTTACCTACAAGAAGTTAATCCCATTTACTTAGCATCTTTCAGGATACTGCAGCGACAGCTTTCTGTTCCTCATCTTCCTTGTTCACATTAGGGGAGGAAGTTTCTGTCAAGATAATTGATATCATGTTACAGAGTGAAAGACAGGAAGACAAAGTTCAGCTCTAAAACTAAATATTCATTGTTTTTTGTATAAACTAAAAGGTAATAAAATGTAATTTGGCTAACTTCTTCACAGATTAGAATGAATCATGATGGCGGTGGTCATAGATGGAGTAGATTAAAGGTCAAATTGAACTAGAGTATATCTAACATTACAAAGTATCGCAGAGTACTGAGTGGATAGCAAAGGATAGCAGTTTCGGTGTTTAGGCTGCAGTAGGGATGCACCGAAATGAAAACTTGGGCCCGAAACCGAAAATGCAGGAGGAGCTCGGCAGAAAACTGAAAATGATTTTGCTGTCAAAATAGGGCAGATTGGGGAGGGGGGATCCAGCACCTACCCCAGGTCAGTAAAGGTTAATGTTGTGACTCCTGCAAATGCTAAGGCAGCTAATGTGGCACAGTGCCAAAGGGAAGCCACGTCATAAACCAGGAGGTGGTTATGACATCTCAATCCAGGGCAGCGTCCACCACTCTCGACCAGGCCTTAAGATGGCCGCTGGGGCTCAACGAAGCCTGCCGCAAGTGTGTGACCTCCCCTACACTGATCAGGAGCCAATGCAACCCGGCTGCATCCACACTCTTCCCAAGTAAGGAGTCACAAGTCCTCCAGATCGGCTGTGCCGATCAGAGGCAGCCCGTGGCCTCCCAGCGCCAAGTAGACCCTGCCTACAGGCCCAAGTGATCCCCCGCTCGGCAGGCCTACAGGCCCACGTTCGGATGGCTGATTTTCGACTTATGTTTTCGGCCAAGTTGTCCTATCGGATGAAAGCCGAAAACACAATTTTTGGACGACACGCTTAGGTAGCTGAAATGTCAGTGCATCCCTATGCTGCAGTTCATTTCTTTCCTGTAAGGTGCTGACCTACAGTACATGTCCCATAAAGCTGAACAGGGGCGCATAGGAGAGTATATCAAAATACCATTTTATTCTAACTAGCGGAGTCACTTCTTGGCCTGAGCAAACCTTACTTTGAAAGCTGCAAAGCCCAAGGAACTTCCAGTCATTTTTACTTTTTTTAAATTTAGTTCATTGAAGATTATTATAAACAAACTAAAAACAACAACGGAATTACACAAGCAAATGGACTTCTATAAAAGGAGATGGACATATAGAGGCAATGTAAACTGCTCTCTGACAAGTTCATTCACAAAAAAATATATTTATCTACAGAGGCTTAGAAGGGATTACTTTTTCAACAAAAACTATAAAAACATGGAAATAGCTGCCAAAATGACGTTATTTTATCCATTCTGATTTAGCAGATTATACTGTCCTCGCAGAAAGCTCGCCTAAATGCCCCATGGCTATCTGGCACGCCTACAACCCACCTCCCTTCCATGGGACCCAATGGGGTCTTCGCTCCAGGTGGCTCTTTGACAGGGGCAGCATTTTAATTTTATATCAAGTCAGGAGGCTTCATATTTTGCAATCTCTTTTCTTTACCAAACAACAGCAGCAAAGGAAAGTTTACATAGCAACAGCAGTAACCAATAAACAACAAGAGAGTAGTAAGTCCTTAGCCACGTCCTCTTTTCTTTGCTGCAGGCGACCAGGTGAGACGTTTCCTTAACTGCTCCTGGTTGCCAGGCCTAATTTATTGTTGTATTTATGTTGCCTTATTTCATTTTAATGATTAGCTAAATGTATTAGTGATAATTCACTGTTTTTTCCCTTTTACAGTTTTTTTTCCCTGCTGTGCAGGCACTTTCCCGCCTACAGGGTGCGCTCTGCGTGTTCTCGGTCTCCCGGCAAACCAAGGGCCCCTTGCTCTCGGTGTCCGGGCGGCCATCGGTAGCGTTTTGGTATCGTTTGCGCTTTATTTTTTCCGTCTTTTTACACAAAAAATCCAACGGCTCCGCGCCTTCGGCGCATGCGCGACATTTCCCCTCATGCATAGGCGTTCTCACTGCGGCTGCGCGCGCTGGCGGCCATCTTAGGCTCTACTGTGTTTAGCTGCGAGCTGAAAATTCAAGCCTTTCATGCCTCACAGCCTGTCAGGAAGGTGAAAACACAGAGTCACGCGCCTCCAACTATTCTGAACGCTCGCACCCCTGCAGGACCCCTCCGCTACCTCGGGTGAGCCCCGATAGATTTATTTTGTTAAACAAAATATTATTCAGTGTGGCACTTTAAAAATTTGCCCGCAAGTATTTCGGGTGAGCCCCGAAGGTATTTACCGTACTCACATTGGAATACGTGATTACATATAAATTAAAATCTGCAACGGGTGAGCCCCGTTATATATACATATACTTCGGATGGACCCCCCTCAGCTAAATCAGCTGCATCAGGAGGAGCTCAAGGCCTGGCTCTTTGCGGCAATTTCAGAGACCTTGAACATTGTCCTTGCGGCTCTACCCCCCCCCCCCTCCTCAGCAGGATCCCCCGGTGCTCTCCAGAGCCCAGTCCCCAGCCAGCTCAGTGGACTCACAGTCCGATCAATCTGAGGCTGCCGCCCCGTCACGTAAAAGGCCCTGGAAGGGCCAGTCAGAAACAGCAGGGAAGGGTAAAGGCCCCGCTAAGAAATTTTCTCGTATGTCTAACGAGGATGCCTCGTGATTTGGAGGATTACCGGGCAGACTACCCGGAAGAGGAAGGAGCAGAGACTACCGGTGACCCGCCGGTTACTCCTAGCTCGACGGGTGAGCCCCATCCCGATGCTTTGGCTCTCATACCCCACTCGGTCACGTCAGCCCCTCGTTCTCTAGTGCCCTCGGACACTCTGGCACCAATCCTGGAGGCTAGGGGCATTCCGTTCTTCGACCCACGAACCACTACACACCCCAGGTCTCCGGCATGGATTCCCCCAGATCATATAGCAGAGTTCTTACGTTTCTGGTTGCGTTGCCCCCTGGAAAAAGCTGACAGGGCACGCTTGCGGGCGGAATGCCCTCGCCCGACCCTACCAGATAAAGTATCCCTTACCCCAGAGTTCGATGAGGATTTTGTTACCTTCATGGGGAAGGCTGGCAAGGATCCTCGACGGGGTCTAGAGCAGGGTCTCCGCGGCGCCCAGGACAAATTGCTGGACGTCTCGGGCCCCCTGTCTCTGATCTTCGTCATGGCAGATGAGGCGTTAAATAACAATACCCCGCTCGATCCGGCCCTGGTTCGTGAATGGGCACAGCGCGCCCTTTGCCTCTTGGGAAACGCAATGTCGGCATTTCTTCCGAATGCCGTAAAGTGGCGCTTTTTCGGTTCGATGCCAAGCTAACCTCTATGTCCACCAAGGAGTTGGGTCCTGCAGCGAAGGGGTTGCTGTTCGGGGATCTTTTCCTAAAAGAACTGAACCGCAAGGTTAATGTCTACACCAATATGCAGAAAGTACAGTCAAACATGAAATGAGTTTTCCACCCTATCACTTGTTTTTCCTCCAGGGCCGGCGCACCAAGAGGTCGGGTCGCCGCCCGTTACCACACCTCATATAGACCTCGCCTTCCCTCATACCAGGGCACGGACGTGCAGTATTGTCCAAGCCCAATCCTGGCACGGGGAGTTCCCGGTCGGTCGTGGCTTCGGCAGACCCAGACGCCGCTACTCCGCGGGTAAGTACCCCTGCGCTTCCGCTACCCCACATACCGGTCGCGGGTCGATTACGCTTTTTTCTTCCGAAATGGCACGAGCTCACCTCAGACTCATGGGTACTGCGAACTGTGTCCGGGTTTTTAATAGACTTCTCCCAGTTCCCCGTCCAGTCTGCTTCCCGGCCCGTTAGACAAGGAACTTCGCTCCCTGCAGTTGAAAGGGGCCATCCTCCCAGCGCTAGAACCACCGTGCTTCGCCAGCAATATATTCCTGGTCCACAAAAGGTCTGGAGACCTCCGGCCGGTAATAAATTTAAAGGCACTCAATGCTTTCGTGTCCTATCGTCACTTCAAGATGGAGGGCATACACCTCCTCAGAGATCTCCTTCGAGACGGCGACTGGTTCACGAGACTAGACCTCACGGACGCATACCTCACGGTCCCGGTCCATCCTGCCCACCGACCGTATTTGCAGTTCCGCTGGCATCGCGACCTCTGGCACTTCACATGTCTGCCTTTCGGCCTCAGCTCAGCGCCGTGGTGTTTCACAAAGCTCCTCAAACCGTGATGGCCTCCATACGGGCCCAAGGCATCAGGACGATCATATACCTGGACGACATCCTGGTATTGGCTCACACTCCTGTCCAATCCTCACATCACACCACCTTGGTAGTGGCACTCCTGCAAGACCTGGGTTTCATCGTCAGAGAGAAATCAGAGCTGTGACCCACTCAAACCATCACCTTCTTAGGCTTCGACATCGACTCCACGTCTTGTCAACTCCGCCTTCCCCCACAGAAACTTCGGGCCATCAAGAAGACTCTAAGAGGAGTCTTGTCGTCGGACACCGTCAGCCTTCGAGACCTGGCAAGAGTCGTAGGCCTTCTCTCTTCTTCCATTCAGGCCATTTTCCCCGGCTCACTACATTATCACGCAATGCAGCGCCTGAAGACCACGTACCTCCGCCTCCACCCCTCCTATGACCAACTGGTCCCCATCACCTCAGAGGTTCGGGTGGAACTCCTATGGTGGCTGCGCCACATGGAAGCCTGGAATGGACGCGCCATCTTCGGCTCCCTACCAGACTTTGTCCTGGACTCGGACGCCAGTCAGTCGGTTTGGGGAGCGACCTGCGGATCCGCATCTACGGGCGGGGCATGGAACCCCGAGGAACGGCAACTTCATATCAACTGCCTGGAACTCATTGTCGGCTCCTTCGCCGTCCGCAGCTTTACCCAGGACCTCAGGGACTGCTCTCTTATTCTTCGCATGGACAACATTTCTGCAGTCCAATAGGTCAATCGGCTGGGGGGCTCCCGATCCAAGATCCTATCGGACCTTACTCTCTCCCTCTTCAATTACTGCCTGGAGCGGAACATCTCCCTCATGGCGGAATATCTGTTCCTCCAACTATTTGGCGGATTGGTTTTCAAGATATTAGAGGGACTCCAGCGACTGGAAATTGGACGTTGCAACCTTCCAACAACTGTCGACTCTGAGGGGACCTTTTCCCCTCGATCTGTTCGCCTCCCGCCTGAATCAGACGCAGGCCTACTTCAGTTGGCTTCCGGACCCGCAGGCGACAGCGGTGGATGCTTTCCTCCAACCCTGGCCTCCGTCAGGCGCCTATGCATTCCCACCTTTCCCGATGATCACGCGTACGCTGCAGGAAGTCCGCAGACGAGGGATTCGACTTCTCCTGATCACGCCCCTGTGGCATGCTCAACCCTGGTTCCCGCTGACGTTGGAACTTTCCTGCCTTCATCCGCTTCGGCTACCATACTCCCATTCGATTCTGACGGATCCTCAAGGCGCACCACACCCGTTGGTCTTGGAAGGCAATCATTGCCTGGTGGCATGGACGATTTCCGGGGACCCAGCATGCTGCCAGGCCTATCGGAAGCGGCTCGCACCTTATCATGGGAATCCTGGGCTCCTGGCACGCGATGAAGCTGTTACGCATGGAGAACTTGGTGTAATTGGTGTGTGCAACGCAAAGCTGATCCCGCTACAGCCCCTTTACCCCTAATCCTTAATTTTTTGGCGGACCTTTCCACTTCCGGCAAGTCATACCGGACCATTAATCTATTCCGTTCCGCTATCTCAGCAGCTCATGTACCCATGGGGGGCGTTCCCGTAGGTCGGGACTCTTCCGTGTGTCACCTCCTCCGCGGCGTTCGTCTTGCTCGTCCACCGGCACCTAAGTACGGGAAATTTTGGGATGTTGCGCTGATGCTAGATTTCCTACGTAGTTGGCCAGACAACGATGTACATTATTTATATAACCTTTTCCTTCCCCTTAGTAGGATCTGCGTCGGTGCATGTCTAGTTAGCCTAGCCTAGGGCTACTCTCGCATTCATTTGATAAATTTTTGATACTGCATAGCTTTAGGCAAGTCAGTTAGGTAACGGTTGATTGACAAGCCTCTGTCACATGGTACTTTCATGTATCCTCTGTTTTCCTCCTTAGCGTGAGTTCCTTCTATGGTTCCGTTGGACCTTCATCCTTGCGGACGCCTGCGGTTTTCCGGCCATGCGACGGTCCATCCTGTTGTTTCCTGCCTCGTCTTGGCTTCCTCTTCCTCAGTTCTGGGTTTTTTCCTACTTCTCGGATCTCTGAATTTTCCACGTCACGGCTCTCCTGATTGTTCCGCATCCAAGAAAAGAGGGCGTGGCTAAGGACTTACTACTCTCTTGTTGTTTATTGGTTACTGCTGTTGCTATGTACACTTTCCTTTCCTGTTGTTGTTTGGTAAAGAAAAGAGATTGCAAAATATTCGCCTCCTGTCTTTATTAAAATTAAGATTATTCTAACACCAAGGCTGGAATAATCCACAATTATTAACACACACACAACTTGAAACCTGCAAAGGCCTCCGAGGGAAAAAGATTGCCCAGTGCACGAGTCCAAAGGGAAATATGCAACACCATACCTGGATGGACGCACTCAGGTATAGAATAAAAGGGACGCTTTATTTTTTAAAAAAAAAAACAGTAAAAAAGTCCTGTAAACATCAATCGACGTGTCGGCTCACTCAGAGCCTTTCTCAAGGAACGTTTTAGGCCCCATTCACGCTAAGCGATTTATCGCACGGTTTTTGCCGCGGTATCGCGCATATTTCCATGTGATATCGCTCTATGTAGCTTCTACAATGCATTTCAAATGGAGCTGTTCACATCTCACAGCTCAATGTCGCCTGTAGCTGGTACATGACCCCTTTTTCCGCACACTACATCAATGGTGTCGCGCAAAATCGCGTATAATGGCGATATTCCGCGATATTATCGCACGATTATAAAAAAATGCACGATTTTCATGTCGCTCAGTGTGAATGGGCCCTTAAACAGGATGAGGCAAAGAGAAGAGGAATGGGGACGCGGCCCAGGCCAAGCGTCAGGGTTTTCTTTTTAGCTTTGACAATAACACTTTTTTACCTCAATAGAATAACTGCAACTTGCTTTCTGTGGTTATCTCTCCTCTATCACTTTATAACCCACTGTAAATTCCTCCCCACAGAAATTCCCTCAGTGGACAAGGACAATTAGTTGCAACAAATGTTAATGACTGTTGAATAAACATGATTAACTCCTTGTAGGCTGAAAATAAGTAAATCGTTTCAACTGCTAAAATGTTGCTTTTACCAGAGTGGCTTAATTAAGGTTCACTTTAAAAAAAAGTCACTAGAATGGTCTTTTTTTTTGCATTCTAGACCAGAAGCGGGTTTAACCGTACCACCTCATCGCTGCTCTACATTCATGCAAAGCAGTCTCTGATCCAATTTAGACTATCTCACCAGTGGTGTCCTTGGGCAAGACACCTAACCATATGGATGGTCCTACCTCACAATAAGTGTAAAACAATTCTCATGGATTGCAAGTCCCCTTGGGAACAGAGTCCCCCTGAATCAGGTCATCATCCATGTATGTGCAGTCTAATCATGTATCAACCTCTTGTACAGCAGTATGCAAGTATAATAATAATTCCATGCAGTATAAAAGACACAACACGTACACACATAATATGGGTGCCTAATTTATGGTTGAGCCACATTGTTTACCGGAGCACAGTTAATTAGGGCTGATCTTGTGTTACGCACCTAGATTGGAATTTAGAATAACTGGTTCAGTCACCGAGGAAACAAATCACTTTTTCTACTCTGACCCACTTTGATGAATACAAACTGGGAACTAAAAAAAAAAAAATAATAATAATTAGAACTATTAAAAACAAAATACAAAAAAGAAAACGTGGAGCCGTAAGCCACTCATCATTGTACTTTAATTTAGGACTTTGTACGGGCGAAAATGCAAAAATCTCATCTGATTCATTTGTCATTTAACGCAGTGAAAAAAAAATGAAACACAGGATTAACTTCAATAGGAAACGTCTAACGTACAGGAATAAAAAACACTGAATGTACAGAGGCTACGGCTCAAGAAGTTACGAAAGATATGTACTGGACACAAACGTCTCGGCAAAATACAGTATTCAGCATTGAACACAGTATAATCAGAGTATAAAATATTAAAAATATATATAATTAGGTGATATATAAGGGGTTATTCATGAAAAGCCAGTACTATAGTGCTGACAAATAGAGGCGAAACACAAAACTAAAATCCAGACGATGTCGGAGGCGTCGCAGAACAGCTTCTCCTGTCCCTCTTCAGATTTTAGTTTTGTGAAACACTGGTATTTGGTTGCACTGCAATACCGGCGCTTTGTGAATAGCCCCTAGAGTCACTTAAAGGGATACTCTAAGCAACATGACCACCTAAGCTATTTTAGGTGGTCATGATGCCCGGAGTATCCTGCCCTCTGTCCCCCCTCCCTCCGCTCAGCCGATCAGCTGAAAATGCTGAAAACAGCTGAGAGAGGCGGAGAACTTTACTCCGCCCTCCCAGCTGTCAGTCAGCAGAGCGGGAATCATATTTCCCGCTTCTGCCGACTTTTACCGAGTAGGAGACGTCATCGCGCTTTCAGCGCGATGACGTCTCCAACTCACCGCAGAAGCTGGCGGCTCCCTCTGAGGGTTAGTGTTGCGCGCATCCTCTTGCGCGCAACACTAATCCTCAGAGGGAGTCGGGAGGAAGCCTGCCGATTGGCTGGCTTACGTGAGAGGCGCGCAAGCCAAGAAGCAAGAAGAAGGACGGGAGCGGAAGAGGAGGGAGGTGAGTATAAAAAAAAAAAAAAAAAAAAAAAACGCCGCTGGAAAGAAGAGGATTTTAGGGTAAGTATAAGGCTAGGGTCAGACTAACGCATCTTTCGTGTTGTCCGTGAAAAAGTGCGTTCGAATGAATGGACGCATTTTTTCACGGAATACGCGATAGCGGTCATACGATGCGCATTTTCGTCCGTGATTTTGTACGGATCATCAATAAAACACTTTTTGTGTCTGGATGTTATGTTAGCCGTACATTAGCAGCGTCTGACGTCTCCCAATCACGCCGCTATGCGGACGCAGCGCACTCTGTACGTCAGTACTAGCGGTTTGACGTTCTCTAAATAATGCATTTGTTTGCCACTTGCGTTGCGCAGCCGCACTTTCGTGCGGCCGTTCTTCATATGCAGCCCGGCATTGGACATCATTTGCTGCTAGCACGGCCGTGATTTAGTGCGGTTAAACGCACGTTAAAACTGCTTTCGTCTGACCTTAACCTTACAGTTACAAGAAAAAAATAAAAACAAAAGTTTTATTAAGGGAATAGGGATAGGTTAGGATAAAAAAAACGAGGGGGGGGGATTTTTTTGTTAGAGTGTTCCTTTAAGTAATCCTATGGAATTAAGTTGCTTTCTGTATTACTTATGTACTACCCTAAATTGCTGCAACCTCTGTACTTCGCTGCAGACTATGTTTCCCGCAATAGATAATCAAATATATTTTACATTGAACACACAGAATAGTAAATATACAGTATGGAATACAAATACTGTATTGGGTCAAAGCTTTAACTAAAATACTGCATTTTACACTGAATAACTTTATAATTTTGTATTTAATATATTGTAAAGTATAAATAAATGTTCAATATAACACATTGAATATCAGCTGAAAATAGAGCGTGTGTGTGTTTGTTTCACAAGTAAAATTCTCCACTTTGTGTATACAATATATATTTTACAGTCCCTTATTCCAATGAAGCCTGTTTACACACACAGGGTTTTAATGCTTCCATTTCACTGGGTCCTCAGCTACTTTGTAGTGAGCTGGCTTTCCTGCACTCATGTAGATCCTGTGTGGTGCAGCTCCCCAGCCTTTCCTCAATAAAATGGTTGATCAGAGTGCGGATTAAATTCTATAAACGGTGTGGGGAGGGCCCGCCTGATAACCCTGAATGTGTGTAAACATACCTGCTCTAATCAGCTGTCTTCATCGAGCTCTGCCGCACACACACGATTCCACCCTGCACACAATCAACCACTTCCGGGTTTCTTTCAGAGCGCACCATTTAGATTGGAACTAGAGGGGTGGGTAGGACTGCACCAATAGTAGTCACAGTGACAAAGCGGGTACCAAACCTGCGTTTCTGTATAAGCCGCTCATTAAACAGCACCCACTAATTTATACTTACTAAGTTTTTGTCAGCATATGATAATATTTGTTGTAACTGTGAAAACGCTTTAATCTGTCTCCTATTTTTAATGTAATGCATGCAGCTGGTGAAAGATATATACAGTCCAAAGCTCTATACACTGTTGTTCTTGGCATATGCTTGCAGAGCATTCTGTGAGTTGTAGTGATGGGAAGTTCGGATCATTTTTGTGAATCGGATCGATTCGGATCATTCATAAAAATGATCCGGATCATGATCCGAATCACCGGATCACTAAGTTAAACAGGGGGGGGGGTGGTGTGACTCACCAGTAACCGCTTCTCTCTCTGTCACGCCCCGTGCTGCCGATTGGCTCCGCCCCTTACAGTCTCTCTCTCTGAAGCTTCTTCCTGCTTCTTTGTTGATGTCACTGAAGGCAGGCAGAAGGAAAGTAGCTCCTCCTCTCTGCATTCATTCACACTCAGTACTAGTATGAAGTACCGATTGGACCTGTCCCTTTGCTATAGCATTAGCAATAGCTTTTATAAAGCAAGGCAAGGAAGAATGATTGTAATTATCCCCTGGGTCCCCTGCACTGTCCGGCTTATATTACTATACAGATAATATCAAAACTCCTCCTCTTGCACCCTACACCAGTGATGGCGAACCTTGGCACCCCAAGGTTTCTGAACTACATGTCCCATGATGCTCAGTCAGCCTTTCAGTGTGGGTAAGCATCATGGGACATGTAGTTCTGAAACATCTGGGTGTCAAGGTTCGCCATCACTGCACTATATTATCAAACCTGCCTGCTTTGGTGATGTCAGTGAAGGCAGACAGAAGGTTTGCAGCTCCTCTCTAATGTTATAATTAAAAAAAAACAATTGAATTATTTAATTTATTTTATGTGGAAGTTAGTGATACAGATGTAAAGGAATCCAGATCTTTGGGGCAGTGAGGGTTAATCCTTTATTTAGTTATTGAAGGATCATTGAGCCTGTGTAATGTTCTGCTTTTAAGATGCAGAATCAGATCCTTCTCACTGACTGAATGGTTACAATGTAATACATTACAGCTGCCAGGCAGAGCTGGGAGGCGGAGCTGACTCACACACTCTAGGATCACATTACAGCTGCTGGGAGAGCTTCACTGACTGAATGAAAAAAAAACAAAAAAAAAACGGATCGTTCAGCTTGGTGATTCGAATCACTCAGTTCAGTGAAAAGATCCGGATCAAAAGAACGATTCGTTCATGATCCGGCCATCACTAGTGAGTTGTAGGAAAAGGGAATAGTGAGCTGGTACTGCCACTGGTCACTTCAAGCAATTATTAGCTGTGAACTCATTGCCACATTTAGTATCTAAGTGAGAAAAATGAAATGCAAAGTCTCCTATTCTCCTAACAGGATCTTAAACCAATAAAAATGCAGTAAAAATGTGTCTAATTAAAAAAAAATATAATAAAAAAGTATTTTTAATAATAAAAAGGGTATTGTAAAAAAATAAGAAGTCTTTAGAATAGCCGGATAGCTAAATACAGGACAGACACACAAAATAAACAAAGTCAGAAAAAGTCAAAGTTAGGAACCAGAGCGGATAATCAGACAAAGCCAGGAGTCAGAACCAGAACAGATAGTCCAACACAGTGGCGTCACAAGGGGGGACAGGGGGTGCAGCCCGCACCGGGTGACACCACCCCCTGGGTGACACCCTAAAAGGGTGACACCCTAAAAAAAACATTTTTTAAAAATTATTATTATTTATTTTATTATTTTTTGTACACAAAAATATTTTGCCAGGAAGGATACATTGAGCTTTCTCTCATTTTCAAGTATGTCCTGGGTCGGCAAGGCCTAGGGTGGCACTTTCCAGGGGGTGGGGGAAAAAAAACACCACTGAAGGGGATATTCACAGAGCACCGAAATGACACAGGCATTTCAGTGTTCTGTTGTTCCACACACTTTGGGGAATCAAATTTCCCCAGTGAATTCACCGCAGGTTCCCTGAAGTGCAGAGAATCAGCCACCGAATGCTGCCGCAAACCCGTCGCCCACTGTTTTCAAAAAAACTACTGAACTAAAATGTCTGGAATTTACATATAATGAATGAAAATAAAAAGGTCTGTTACAAAAAAAGAAAAACTGCTGTTAAAAAAAAAAAGTAATTTTTTTTAAAAATGCCTAAAAGATACTAACAAAATAAAGAGATTTTTTTACTACAGATTAAAAGAATAACGGTTTATTAGGTATTGGATAAAACCAGGAATATTTTTACATTGAAACCTATGGGGTTCGCCTGAATAAACCTTCCAAATGAAAACATCGAACATCAGGACATTTCTCTGTTGTTCGGTGTTCTCTGAACAGATTAACCATTATTTCTCTATGGGAACTTTCACTGCCTTCGAACAGGCACCGTACTTGCTGGCAGTTCGCCAACATTTGTGTGTGAGCGTATCACAGAGCTCCACAGCAATAAACCTCACAGTAATGTGCGCTGTGTATGAGCATTCAGTGTTATATGGGAGCACTGATTTATGAGTAAGAGTAGTTAAAAAAAGAAACCGCAAAACTCGGGGGGGGGGGTGACACCATGAGTTACCGCACCGGGTGACACCAACCCTAGTGACGCCACTGGTCAAACAGAGCCAGGAGTCGGTACACAAAGAAATCAAGAAGAGCATGAGTTAACACCTAGAGTAGTCAGGGGCAAAGCCAGAGTCAATACGTGGTAATCTAAATCAGCTGCGTGAAGTTGGCACCCCATGTTTGTAAAGCCAGAATAAAAATAAACCATTCATTTGTGCTATGTTTGTGCTGATTTGTGCCATAAAAACGAATGTTTGTACCTGTTTGGTTTTGAAGTTATCGCACATTAAATTTTAGATTATGTGACCTCAAGCCCCATCCACTTTGCACCCCTTGTTATTAAATTTTGAAAACAAATATACCATTTGTTTGTGCTGATTTGTGCCGTAAAAATGAACGTTTGTGCCGGTTTGGTTTCAGAGATATTGTGCAATATAATTGATGAAACCCCACTCACTTTGCACCCCATGCTATTAAATTTTAAGGTCAAATATACCATTTGTTCATCCTTAATTTGTGCCGCAAAATTGAACATTTGTGCTGGTTTGGTTTCAGAGATATTGTGTATATATTTGATGAAACATGAACATTTTGCACCAGATGTTATTACATTTAAAAAACAAACATACCATTAGTTTGTGCTGATTGGTGCTGCAGAAACGAAAGTTTGTGCAAGTGTAGTTTCGGAGATATTGTGCATTATATTTGATGAAACCCCGCCCATTTTGCACCCCATGTTATAAAATTTTTTAAACAATTACACGATTTGTGCAATAAAATAAAAAATAGTAAAAATAATAATTAAAAATAAAAAAAATTAACATTTGTGTAGGTTCGATTTTTGAGACATTGGACATTCAGTCTTAGAATATGTAAATACCCACTTTGCACCCCATGTTATTATTTTTTTAAAAACAAACATACCATTTGGTTTAGGACATAATGCACATTATGGGCTCGGTTACATGCTTGGTGACGTGAGAATAAACTGGCTTTGCCAGTTTTTACTGACTAGTTCCCATCACAAACCCTGCACAACTGATGAGTTACGGCCGTAGATTTCACACGTCGTGCACATTTTTTTCTCCCATAGAACAACATAGAACTGGCGTTGCTAGTATTACAATAGAGCCCTGCAGCAGTCAGGCGGTGGGGCTTTCAATTGCTCTCCAATACCTGCAAGAGAGAGGCAGGTAAGATAGGCAGGCTCAGAAGTGGAAGCTGCATGGAGGAACCGTTTTTAGGGTACGCGTGCTTTACTGTGGTTCTATGTTAATTTGGGAACAGTATGGGAAACATTGTGAGGGAGTCCGGGAGCAAAATGGAAGCGGGGAGCTGAGGGCCGCGATCGGGTCTGGGAGCGACTGGAGTTGCTGCTTGCGTGTGTGCGGGTGGCTGCTTTCAGTAATTGGCCTGGAGTGGGCGGCGGCCCGAACAGGGGCTGCAGTGGATCCAATGGCGACGGTGGTTGTTGGAGCGGATGCTGCAGTGGCTGGGACTGCAGGAGTGGAGGCTACAATGGACGCAGCGGCAGTCCCGGCCGGCCTGAAAAAGTTGTCCTCCTGTGTGGCCGAGTCTGGGACCTGTTCGGGTATTTTGGAAGGCTGGGATGCGCAAAGGACAGACAGAGGCTGCTGGTTCTGGACAGTTGGTGGCTGTACCTGCTGGATTCAGATTGGCTGGTCTGAGGTCCACGAGTACTCCGGTAGGGGTTAGGATTTTGGGGTCGAGGGGGGCTAAGGTTTTGGACAATAGGCAGTTTGGAGTTGCGGGTGGGGGGCCTGGGCTTGGGTTGGGTATTGGGCCGTGGGCTTGGGTTGAACGGTTTTCGAGGGGAGGGATCAGATTTGGTTAGGAGTCAGCCGTGTTAGATGCTGGGTCCCTGGGTTCGGGGGTCGGGGCAGGTGTTGGTGGATGGGGAGGTTGGGAGATACAGGTTTTTCTTTGGACCATGTTTCTTGGCCTGGGTCTTTGGTAGGGGGAGGGTTTCTCTGAAGGAACCATTTGGAAATTTGCAGTTTGCCTCATATTGTGGTTATCCATTAGGGGGGTAATGACATGGGTATGTTCCCATTTGGAATTTTGTTTTGGCGCATGTGGACTGATCTCCATCAACATTTGGCTGCCACACGCGATCATTGTCTGCCACACGTGGCGATCGTCTGGTCCAAGATGGTACCTTGTTGGTTTTGGCGGCACGCTCTGGATCATGATGCCATTGACTGTGCTCGCATTAAGGTTAATCGGCTGATGGCTAAATTCGTCTGACAGATGTCGGGCGTGGTGGAGTGCATCAGCTTCTGGAAGGGGATGATGCGGTTGGGTGTTTTGGGCCTGATGGGGTCCTTTTAAATGATGTTGGTTGGGATATTCTGAATGTTGGTTTTCAGGACGCGGTCGAACAGACCTTGGTGCGGCTTGGTTGGGGGGGCACATTCATAGGTTTTTTTTTAAATGTGCCTGTGTTGGTTTGTAGTGAATCGGGCTCAAGTTGGAGTTACTGTAATAAGGTTAAAGCATTGCAGAAGTTATAAGAGTAATATAATGGTTTCTAAATAGTGGAAGTGTTTACAGTAAGAGGGTATTCATTAGATTTTGTAAAACAAGAAGAGTCTGCTAAATATATATTGAGGTTTAGTAAGAAGGAGAAAGTTGCACTATTTGTAATTACAGTATTTGGTATTTGATGCTTCCGTTATTTTGGTTCAATATATATTTTGGAAGAATTTATAATAAAAAAATCTTTGGCCTGTTTTCATCCACAGAAAGAAAAGATGGATTGTCTTGTTTTATTGGAAAAATATGGAGGTTAAGCTACTCCCAGAGCAGGGGATGTCAATTCAAGGCAGTGCAAGGACTTGCGCATTTAAAATTTATACATTGTATGCCGAATCCAGCTCATCACACCCAGGCAGGAGCCCTTGCACAGAGTTAAAACCTTCATAAGTCGATAAAAGGCAAAAATCAAACACCTAACGCATGCACACTCACATTCATTATGATTACACAGCAGACATTTCACACTTACATGGCCAAATTATGAACCACTCCGTTATCCGCCATCTGCAAGTATCCCAAACAGGTGCCGACCAAGCACTATAACAATATGTTTGTTTTTCGCGGCACAAATCAGTACAAAAAAATGTTATATTTTTTTTTCAAATTTACTAACATGGGATGCAAAGTGTGTGTGTGGGGGGGGGGGAGTTTCATCAACTATATGCACAATTTCTCCAGAATCAAACCAGTGTCTCTGCTAGAAAGCCACAGTGTGGCATAGCATTGATTTTAGGGTTCTGTGTAATAACAGACCCAGGATGCATAACAGTGAGACAGATGTCATTTGCATATCCTACCTAGAATTCCTTGCTGCATATGGGGAATGTGGCACAGGAGCTCTGGAATGCAATTCATTCAATTCAGTGTGGAGGCTCTTTATCTCACTTGTTGTCCTCCACCACAACCCTTGTAAGTATATATATACTGTATATAATTATATAGATCAATCAATGGACTTTGCAAACTTTGAAAAACCCTGGCGTGCTGGCGATCCTTGAAATGATCTACATCTTTGAGGCCACCGTTGAGCACCGGGTGCGTGGATCCGATGGTTAACCGTGAGTGCAGACCACAGCGAGATATATATATATATATATATTCCCAACGCTTTTCGTTCTATAAAATAAAGAATTGTTCAACAGAAATCAATAGTAAGTGTAAATTGATAGAAATCTTCCCATCCCCTTACACACACCCTACAAAAGTGCCACTGGGCTGTCTATACCAGAATTCAATTCCAAATCTACTGCAAGTAGTGACTAGACATCATTGAATAAAGAAGCAAAGATCCTAAATTATTATGTGGTTATACAGTCACTTCTCTCAAACATCTAGGTATGTGGTTAGACCCAAATCTACTGGCTGGGTGGAGTAGAGGTAACATCACTGCTCTGCGTGGCGAGAGCCTGTGGAGTCATGGGTTCGATCCCGTCAAGCACCTCTCCAGTAAGTGTCCTTGGGCAAGACACCTAACGATACATACTCGCCACCCAGGACATACTTGAAAATGAGAGAAATTTCAATGTATCTTTCCTGGCAAAATCCTTTCTCAAAAAAAAAATCTATCCTTTGGCCCCCACAACAAAAAAACTATCATCTAAACTTTACCATAAACTAGGTGCCCTGTACAGAAACAAATCCTGCCTGAGCCCCACAGTAAGAAAGCAGATTGTACAACAAATGCTTATGCCGGCTATTGAATACAGAGATGTAGTGTATGCAGCTGCCCCGCAAACACACCTCCAGAAACTTACTACATTGTATAACTCATTCTGCCACTTTGTGCTACAATGTAACTACATGACCCACCATTGTGACATGTTAAAAGAGCTAAACTGGCCATCGCTGGAATCTAGACGCACTCTTCACCTTTCCAACCTGGTGTTTAAGAGCTTTTCTGGGAAGCTACCACCTTACCTGAATAGGCTGCTTCCCCCAGCACTTCCCTCATTCTATAACCTCCGATCCAGGACCAGCACCTTACTTGCAATACCACAATACAAAAAGAGTGTCTCGATCCTCATTTTCCTACAGAGCACTGCAATTATGGAATAGCCTCCCAGACGCCATTAAATCTTCCCCCAGTTTTAAGTCACTCAAGAGCTCCCTATTAACATACCTCAATACAGAATGTACCTGTAAACATGTAACATAGTGACTATATTACTTACATATTTATTTTCTGTGTTAATCTGTATATTTGTGTTTTGTTTTTAATATCTTGCATTTATTACTTTGTATTTCTGTAACTACTGTAAAATTTCAATGTTCTTGGACCCAGGACATACTTGAAAACGAGAGAAATCTCAATGTATCCTTCCTGGTAAAATACTTTGCAAATAAATAAATAAATAAATAAATAAATAAATATAGCACAAAACAGGGATCTCCAGAGTATTGGAAGTTTTCCATCAGCTTTCATAGCGTAAGACTGGGTTGAACTAAGAGATACTTAATTTTAGTATCTGTTCTGCTTTTGGGTTGTTTTTAACTTTAGTCTGTAGTATTAATTCCTTGTTTTTTTGTTTTGCTTTTGAATGTAACCTCATGACACGAAGAAAGATCAGTTGTATGTCACCTACTGTAACCATGATATCTTAGTTCAAGCTAAATCCTGACCTTTTTTAACTATTAACGTAGATTAGGTTTAGTTAATGCACTTACATATTTACATGAGTTATCTGTAACGTGTCCTCCAAGTGTTTCTCCTACTGAGCAACATAGGCCAGTTGTTATTTAGGCAGTGTATCATCATACCAAGTTACTATCAGGTAATTCATAGACATTCGAAAAGTCACCGCAGGTTCGGTGACTTTTCATTCTCTTTAATTCGGTTCCTTTTGCCGATCCCATTTCGGTGACCCTGCGGTGTATTCAGCAAACACCACAGGGTCCCCGAATTGCAGGGAAAAGTTGCTGCAAACCCTCAAAAACGAACCGCAAAACCCAGCGAATGCACGCCGAAAACCCTCAAAAACATCTGGATTAACCCACCGAAAACCACGGGAAAACCACGGAAAAACCCGAGCAGGAGCCGATCGCAGCCGCCGGAAAAAGCCAAGACCAGAAGAGGCAGTGAATAAATTAGGAAAACAGTTTGCATGAATGTTTGAAAACTGAAACGCTGTTTGCAAAGAAACTACTCAGCGAAAATGTCTGAAATTTGCATATGAGGTCCAGGGAATGATAATTAAAAGGGCTGTTACAGAAAAAATAAGTAAACTTAAAAAGAAAAAAAAAAATCGGACTTTTTAAAAAAAATAAAAAATCCAGAAAAATGCTTAAGATATCCTAAAAAAAACTATAAATAAAGAGACTCTTTACTGCAGAATTTTATAATGAACGGTTTATTAGATATTGAATTAAAACGGGAATATTTTTAACATTGAAGCCTATGGGATTCTCCTGAATAAACTTGCCGAATTAAACCACCGAATGGCAGGGCATTTCAGGGAACCTTTCACTGCTGGTTTGTGTTCTCTGAATAGCCGAAGCATTGCTTTTTTATGGGGATATCACTGCCCTCGAACAGGCACCGAACAGGCACCGAACAGGCACCGTATGTGCAGGCAATTCGCCAGGATTTGGCGTATTGCCTGCTCTCTGGATAGCCGAATGGCCAGGAAAGGTAACCGAACGCTGATTTTCAGCGTTCAGTTACCTTTCTCAAGCAATTCGGAGCTCTTTGAATTACCCTGTATGTTAATCCACAGAATACACACTCTATCACGTGCATTTCTTTCATGGGATATGCAAAGCTGGCTGAGCTGGGAATAATGCTTGGCTAATGAATAAATTTGGCGCCAACCGTTCTCCATTAGCGGCTTCGTCTCATTTTCGCAATTAAGAGTGAGCTGGTTTATTAATGGCACAACTCTTAATGTACTGGCAGAGGCAGCACAGCAGAGAGCAAGGGGGATTTGCGACTCGGCAGGAGCAGGGTGGGCGCTGTTATGATTAATGACTGGGATGTTATACTTACTTAATGGCTCACTTGTTAATTATAATTGCTAGGTTGTTGTAATATAACACTCACTTTGAAGAGTTGCTACAAAATGGAATAAATCCATACCAAAAAAAAATCAAAATTGTTATCATTTTGTCAACAGTCTCTGTGAAACCATCAAGTTATAGTTAATATTTTGTTTTATTCATGCACTCACACCATATACTTCTTGGTGGTTTATTAGCCTGACCTGTGGTAATACAAAATAAAAAATGTATGTCATCAATTAGAAAAAAACCTTTTAGTTTCAGGGAAAGGGTTTCAAGGGTAAATAAGACAAACAAAGGTTTCTTTTTTCACACATACTGAATTTTTCCTGTGAAGTTCACAAATCTTGGGCCCTATTGAGGGCCAGATTAATTTAGGGCTATTGGGGCTGCAGCTCCAGGTCCATGTCCCATAATAGACCCAGGAAAAAGATAACTATGTCTGCCCAGATGGTCGTTTGGACCCCTGTATCTCAGGAACCATAGCAAGCCAGAGCATGGCCTTTCCAATGATACCAAATATAACCAGGTTATATGTAACAATAAAGTAAAATTAATAGAAATATATATTTTTCTTTTTAATTCTAATGCATCACTGTTGTTCACATTTCAGTTATAAAGTGAAAAAGATGCTGCACTAACCATCTCATTTCTCATGTCGCCAGCAAGTGTGGAGTGGCACAATGCATTGTTACGCTTTGTTCCATCAAAAACTGCTGCACTGCAGCGAGGAGCACTGGGGTACTTTGCACAAGGTCAAACAACGTGTCATTGGACAGGTCAGAATCTTGCCTTTCCAATGATGACAACCATGTAATATCTAAAAGAAGAAAATAAAGGTTTTTTGTTTTGTTCTGAAAGCCATGGTATTGTCCATTTGTCACATATAAAATGAGCAATACCACTCACCTTCTCATTTCTCACGTTGGGAGCAAGTTCAGTGTTTTATACATAGTCATATTATTCATAACGCACAATCCCTCAAGACGCAAGTGAACATTTTCAGTTTTCTTAAATTTGCATATTTTCTCAGAAAAATGCAGTACAGGTTTCCATTTAATTTTTTTTTAACAAGAGCACCCCGTCGAATATATAACCACAAAGGTTTGGATGATAAAAAGTGAAGAACATTTTTTACTTGGGGCATGACACTTGCTGTAAATGATTGAAATCTGAATGGAAATTTTAATTTTTTCGGAATTTTTTGTTATTGCTTTCTGACGGGACATGATGAATACACATAGAAATGATATATTTTGAATCTGCCAAGTCTACTGAAAAAAGGATACATAATTTGTCTGGGACCTATAAAAAAACATGACTTTAAATTGCGGTTAAACATGATGAACGCAAAACAGTCAAAATGAGCTCAGCACAAGGGGTTAAAATAGCTCAGCAGGGAAGGGCTGCACTCCTTTCTGCTCCTTTTATGCAGCCACAGAATACTACTGGAGAGGTGCGGCCGCGATAATAGAAGAAAAAATCAATGCAGAGGCCATAAGTAAGAGCAGAGATGAGCGGCTGACACTGCTTAAGTGGGAGGTTAAGCTGCTGCTCTATGAGTTGTACTTTTTCCCTAGGCCAAAGGTTGCCAGTCAGCCTCTGGTAATGGCACATTGGGAAGTGAGAAGAAGAGGGCAGAGGCACACCCAGCTCTTCTACTTTAGGCCCATGAAGACCTTAATTCGGCACAGACCCTATTCCAAATGAGCCATTATTTCTAACAAGTGAGCCTACAGTTCTGTTTAAGTGCTTGTGGATGTGATTCCTGTTGTAGGCTGAAATAGCAATTAAATTCCTAGGGTATCCTATGGTGGGCCATTTCTTGATGCCTGAGATCAGGAGCACCTATCATCAGGTTGCCACATAGATTAGATTGCTGGGAATAAACCACACATTGGGAATTACACTGCCTAAGACTTCTTGTAATAAGCTGGTAAGAAGCACAATCCATGTCTATTGAGCTCCTTACGGTCCCTGATACTTACCCATATATATTTACTATAATACAGTACCACTGTGATAAGGTGCCAGGGACCATTTCTTGAGGTCTTCTAAATAAAAGCCAAGCCTTGTTGTTTTTAGTGATATGCTGTTGTCACAACAACCCATGTACCCAGTAGATAAGCCCACACTAATGACCTTTTCAGTTTCAAATTAATATAAAAAGAATCATACCATATAGAAATGAGATGTAGGTATATGCCGTGCTTCCTTTGTTGGGTTTTTATGGAAAGCCAAACATTAGCTGCTTAGAGCATAAAAATTATATTAAAATCTTTATGTTCTTAGAAAAGACATGCACTCGTGTTTCATTTTAAAGGAGCTATATAATATACATGAAAGCGATGGAATTCATAGGGAATTATTCGCTAACTTGCCATTTGCTGTTGTGCAACCATGGTAAACTTTATCAATCCAGAGAAGAAAATCCAAGCAGGGCAGTTGGCAAAAATTTCAACATTTAGGGGGTTATTCAGAAAGCCCAGGGTTTTGCCATTGTCGCAACAGCAACAAATATCAGCACTTCCAAAAGAGAAATTCAGAAGATGGCAGGACAAGCACCAGTGGTTTTTAAATAAACCCATCTGTTTACTGAAAATGCTTCTGCTTTGGGATTTAATTGGAAATGAAAAGGAGATTGTGGTTTTTATTCACAAATAAATTAGATGAAAATTTACACTATGCATATTTTGGCTTATAATTCGTAATTCCCTGGTCACATCCTTGAACATTTCAAGTTTAATAATTAAAAATGTATGCAGAAAACATAACAGTGCTAGTATTTGTGATTTATTATTATGTACAAATATATACAATATACTTAGGGCACTATCACCTGGTATGAGCTAAAACGCCAACACTACATGAAAAATCTAGCTCGAGCCACTAAAATGGAGCGCCTGATGACCCACCAACAGATCGTCTTGTTCGCTGTTGTCAGTGTACAAGATTCATTAGCGTGCGCTAGGGAAACACTAAGACCCAGGCTGAGACCCAGCACTGAAGCAGTTGTATACAGGATAGAACAGTTTTTTTCCAGTGCAGAGTGCCGGGCCATACCTATCCTCTGCCCTCACAAGCTTGTATAAGTATGAACACATCCAGCGAATAGCCCTCACACCCCTGCATTATTTAAATCCTCCAAGGTGGCCAAATCACTAGTGTCACTAGGTGGGGGCGGGGGGTACGGCCCGCACAAGGTGACACCCGCCCTTAGGGTGACACCAAAGCAGCGGCATCGCTCCCCCTCGATTAGATCCTGCTGGCGGCCGCGTGCTTTTCCCTCCTACGTGTGGCCGCCAGCATGAATATCTGCCTCTCGCCTGGGGTTCTATACACCAGCCAGCCGCAATCTCGCATGATCGTGGCTGGCTGGTGTATAGAACCCCAGGCGAGCGGCAGATATTCATGCTGGCGGCCGCACGTAGGAGGGAAAAGCACGCGGCCACCAGCAGGATCTAATCGGGGGGAGCAACGAGCAGACAGGAGGTGAGAGCTGGGGGCAAATCTACCCATATGAGCTGGGGGGCAAATCTACCCATATGAGCTGGGGCAAATCTAACAATGTGTGAGCTGGGGGCAAATCTACCCAGATAAGCTGGGGACAAATCTACCCATATGAGCTGGGGGGGGGGCAAATCTAACCATGTGTGAGCTGGGGGCAAATATAACCATGTGTGAGCTGGTCTGGGGGCATATATCCATGTGTGAGCTGGTCTGGGGGCATATATCCATGTGTGAGCTGGTCTGGGGGCATATATCCATGTGTGAGCTGGTCTGGGGCAATATATCCATGTGTGAGCTGGTCTGGGGGCATATATCCATGTGTGAGCTAGTCTGGGGCAATATATCCATGTGTGAGCTGGTCGGGGCAATATATCTATGTGTGAGCTGGCTTGACCCCTCCAGGTTCACAATGTTGACTCCAGACAATCAGTGTCCCATTTTTATCCAGGTCTACTATGACCAATTCAGTCCAACCTATTTTTAATGTAATGTGCGCTATGTATATCTCACAGAGCTCCACAGCAATAAAACTCACAGTAACGTTCAATGTGTATGAGCGTATCACAAAGTGCCACAGCAATAAAACTCACAGTAATGTGTCGTGTGTATGAGCGTATCACAGAGCTCCACAGTAATAAAACTCACAGTAATGTGCAGTGTTTGAGAGTATCACAAAGCTCCACAGCAATAAAACTCACAGTAACGTGTCGTGTGTATGAGCGTATCACAGAGCTCCACAGCAATAAAACTCATGCTCATACACAGGCGAGAACCCAGCCGGACCTGCGGACCAGGCGAGGCCCCGGCTGGACCTGCGGACCAGGCGAGGCCCCATACGGAACCTGCGGCCCAGGTGAGGCCCCAGACAGACCTGCGGCCCAGGCGAGGCCGCATATAGAACCTGCGGCCCAGGTGAGGCCACAGACGGACCTGCAGCCCAGGCGAGGCACCGGATGGACCTGCAGCCCAGGAGAGGTGCCGGACAGACCTGTGGGCCAGACGAGGTCCAGGATGGACCTGCAGCCCAGGAGAGGCCCGGCCGAACCTGTGGCCCAGGCAAGGCCCAGGCCAGACCTTCGGCCCAGGCGAGGCCCCGGCCGGACCTGCGGCCCAGACAAGGCCCAGGCTGGACCTGTGATTGTAGACCCCCTGGTCTCAGGCCCGGGGCAGTGGCATTCCTGCGCCCATGGCATTTCTGCCCCTGAGCAGAAGTCCTAACAAGCTAGAATATCAGACAAGCTAGGGTCAAGAAGTGGAGAAATCAGGATAAGTCAATATACAATTGAAGACAAATACAAGGAGATCAATCTTAGTCTGAACTAGAATCAACTAGAATTCTTCTACCTTATTCTATCTCACAAGTAACCTCATGTACTTTATCATACTAAATAACAGAGATTGGTACAGCGCACAACGCCGAATGGTGTGGAGCCGTATACAACATCTTACGTACATTTAATACACCTTATTCCTTCTTCAATACATTCTTTTCATCTCAAAAAGAAGGAGAGTAACAAACATAGGAATAGTATAGTGCAGTATATCAAAGCATCATTAAAACCAGAAGAAATAAGGATCTTTAAAATGCACACTCACACAACTCTGAGCCAGCCTGGCTCTAGGTATATACTCCCGAGGGTGTTTTTCTTCCTGTATTTCAGGTACCCTGTCCCCTGTGAGTTCTTCCTCTTTATAATCCTCAAATATTAAGGACATACTTGAAAACGAGAGAAATCTCAATGTATCCTTCCTGGTAAAATCCTTTATAAATAAATAAATTAATTAATTAAGCAAATGGAATAGGTCAGAGAATAATCTCTGGGGTAACGCTGTATAAATAATATAAGTAAAAATATAAAACAAAGGCCAAATGCATACTTACTATAGATGGAGTCCTCCTAGGATCTAGAGAAAATGCCAGTGGACTTTATGAAGGGAGAAAATCCTCAAAATCACTCCAAACCATACTCGGCAGAATAAGTGACTAAAAAGCTCTTTATTTAAAACCAATAAATACCAGGTACAGCACACAACACCTAATAAATGGTGAGGAGGGGTATACAATATCTTGAATACTGAATAAAAAGCGCTTTATTTAAAACCAATACTACCAGGACGAGTTTTACAGGCAATCTGGCTTCCGCAGCTGGCAAATTAAATTCACCTATTCTGCCGAGTATCGTTTGGAGAGGCTTAGTGGATTTTCTCCCTTCAAAAGGTCCACTAGAATTTTCTCTAGAGCCTAGTAGGATCTATAGTAAGTGGGAAATTGGCCTTTGGTTTTAATTTTTACTTATGTTATTGATAAAGAGTTACGCTAGGGATTATTCTCTGGCTTATTCCATTTGCTTTATATTTGAGGATTATAAAGAGGAAGAACTCACAGATGACAGGGTACCTGAAATACTGGAAGAAAAACACCCACGGGAGTATATACCTAGAGCTGGGCTGGCTCAGAGTTGTGTGAGTGTGCATTTTAAAGATCCTTATTTCTTCTGTTTTTAATGGTGCGTAGATATAGGAATAGTTTAGGGCAGTATGTTTGTTACTCTCTTATTTTTAAAAGGAATGATGTGTATTAAGTATATGTAAGATATTGTTACTGCTCCACACTTATTAGGTGTTGTGCACTATACCTACCTCTGTTATTTATCTTGATTTTTGGGGAAACCTCCAACTTGGTACACAGCGACTGGGGTTATTTGAAAGGTATGGGAGTGTTTTGTGCTGCGCTCCACCTTTTACACATTAATTTATACTTATCACCTTATACTACTTATGATGGGCTTTTTCTTGTAGTGTCTACACCAGTGGCGGAAGTACCAGGGTCGCAGCGGTCGCAGTTGCGACCAGGCCCTGGCATTCCGCCACTGGAGGGGGGCCCAGCGCCGCCGCCGCCAGATTCCGGCAAAAAGCGCCGGAATCTGGGAGCAGCGCCGCTGGCTGTTCCCCTCCCTGCGAGCGGCCCGCTGGCTTGCAGCTTGGCCGCTCGCGTGGGATGGGAACTAGCTGACCAGCGCACGAGATCTCGTGAGAACTCGCTGCGCTGGTCAGGTGGTTTCCGGTGAGCGGCCAGGCTGCATGCTTTCAGCGGCCGCTCACCACATAGAGGAACAACGGCGGCAGCAGAGGAGCCTGAGGTGAGCGGGGGGCCCTATATACCCATAAGAGCTGGGGCAGAATATATCCATGAACTGGGGCAGAATATAATCCATGAGCTGGGGGCAGATATATCCATGAGCTGGGGCAGAATATATCATGAGCTGGGGCAGAATATATCCATGAGCTGGGGGCAGAATATATCCATGAGCTGGGGGCAGAATATATCTATGAGCTGGGGCAGAATATATCCATGAGCTGGGGCAGAATATATCCATGAGCTGGGGGCAGAATATATCCATGAGCTGGGGCAGAATATATCCATGAGCTGGGGCAGAATATATCCATGAGCTGGGGCAGAATATACCCATGAGCTGGGGGCAGAATATATCCATGAGCTGGGGCAGAATATATCCATGAGCTGGGGCAGAATATATCCATGAGCTGGGGGCAGAATATATCCATGAGCTGGGGCAGAATATATCCATGAGCTGGGGCAGAATATATCCATGAGCTGGGGCACTATATCCATGTGCTGGGGCAGTATATCCATGTGCTGGGGCAGTATATCCATGAGCTGGGGCAGTATATCAATGAGCTGGGGCAGTATATCCATGTGCTGGGGCAGAATATCCATGTGCTGGGGCAGAATATCCATGTGCTGGGGCAGTATATCCATGTGCTGGGCTGTATATCCATGAGCTGGGGCAGTATATCCATGTGCTGGGGCAGTATATTCATGTGCTGGGGCAGTATATCCATGTGTTGGGGCAGTATATCCATGAGCTGGGGCAAAAATATCCATTGTGAGCTGGGGCAATATATCCATGTGTGGCCTGGGGGCAATATATATCCATGTGTGGCCTTGGGGCAATATATGTCCATGTGAGCTGGGGCAATATATATGTCCATGTGAGCTGGGGCAATATATTATCCATGTGAGCTGTGGCAATATACAGTATATATCCATGTCAGCTGGGGGCAATACTATCTTTTTTAATTGCAGGAAAAAAAAAGGTAAAAAATATAATCTTTTTGGGGGGGTTGGGGGGCCCTTCATGGATTCTTGCACCGGGGCCCTCAGGTTTCTAGTTACGCCACTGGTCTACACCCATGTGCAGACTATCGCTTATATACATTATTATTATTTATTAAGTGCCAACACATTCAGCAGCGCTGTACAAAAGATGCAATGGTAAAGACAGGACAATTCTACAAAACATAGAGGAGGCAGGTCAGTATTCCTGCCACAGGAGGACGTGAGGGCAATATTCCCGCAGTAATTTACAATCTCAATGGGTGAGTGGATTAGAAACAGGAGGGGGGGGGGCTGCAGTGATGAGTTAATGCAGGGCGAGGTGAAGACCGTTTTTGGGTCGGTCAGATGTCTTGTTACAGAGTCAGGTGGTTCTGTTTGGCTTCCCTAAACAGAAGGGTCTTTAGGGAGTGTTTACATGAAGCCAGGTTTGGGGACAGTCTGATATTGAGAGAACGAGGACACGCCGCGCGAGAAAAGTCCTGCAATCTGGCATGTGATGAGGTAATGATGGAGGATGCCAAGAGCAGGTCATTGTTGGATCATAGGGGACGGGCTGGGGTGTATTTGGTGATTAGTGCGGACAGGTAGTGAGGGGCGGCGTTAGTGAGGGTTTTGTAGGTCAGGGTGTGTAGTTTGAATTTGATTCTGCTGTGGATGGGGAACCAGTGTAGGGATTCACAGAGAGGAGCGGCAGAGACAGAGCGACGGGTGAGATGGATAAGCCGGGCTGATGTGTTTAGGATGGACTGCAGGGGGGAGAGGCGGGAGATAGGAAGGCCAATCAGGAGGTTGTAGCAGTAGTCCAGGCGGGAGATAACAAAGCGAGTGGATAAGTTATACATTTCAAACAGACATATAGAAGGAAAATGTAGATATTTTAAGCTTTCTTTACTCTTGTTTTATTGTGTTGTTTTAATATACATAGTCTATTTTAATTCTTTCACATCTCCTGCACTGTTCACTGTTTAGCATATGGCGATTTCCTTTTCACTTCGAAATTGCAATTAGGAGGAAGAGCTGCTTCCCCCTTTCAAGCCTTACCAGCAGCTCTTTACAAGGGACCATTGGCTCGATCGCTTTGAGATTTTAAAATATCCCTCTAGAGGAATTGAAACCTTTTGTGTTACCATCTGTTAACTTAAAGCTGATCATACAACCTTCAACCGTCTCTTTTCATACCTTTTGTTGGTCTTTTTTCTAGACATTGCTGAGCTTCATCTTTAGAGGTAACATTGATACTCTGGATATCATTATGTCTGATCATAGGATAAAAAAAGTAGAGAGGAGCGTGTGTAAGAGAGAATCATTAATATCATCACTGATCATTATAAGGAACTCTCAGCAAACAGAGAGGGTTTTGAAAGATGGCTCAGTGAAGATCTCATAATCTGAGCAAGATTCAATAAAGCTGTTCTAGGTTTTCGACGTGTCTAATTGCCATAATGCTAGCTCATTCCTTATGCGATTGCAGTTGTTTTGTTTTGGAAAGGATTGTTGAACATCTAAAAACACATAGATTACAGGATCAGAAACAACATGGGTTTACCTCAGGGAGATCATGCCAAACTAATCTTATTGATTTTTTTGATTGGGTAACAAAAATAATAGACACAGGTGGTGAGGTAGACATTGCTTATTTAGATTTCAGTAAGGCTTTTGATACTGTTCCGCATAGAAGACTTATCAATAAATTGCAATCTTTGAGCTTGGATTTCAATATTGTTGAATGGATTAGGCAGTGGCTGAGTGACAGGCAACAGAGGGTTGTGGTAAATGGAGTTTATTCGGCGCAAGGTCTTGTTACCAGTGGGGTACCTCAGGGGTCAGTACTTGGACCCATTCTCTTTAATATTTTTATTAGTGACATTGCAGAAGGTATTAATGGTAAAGTATGTCTTTTTGCTGATGACACAAAAATTTGCAACAGGGTTAATGTTCCTGGAGGGATCAGCCAAATGACAAATGATTTAGGTAAACTAAAAAAATGGTCGGAGTTGTGGCAATTGAGTTTTAATGTGGATAAGTGCAAGATAATGCACCTGGGACGTAAAAACCCAAGGGCTGAATATAGAATATTTGATACAGTCCTAGCCTCAACATCTGAGGAAAAGGATTTAGGGGTTATTATTTCAGAGGATCTAAGGGTAAGTAGTCAATGTAATAGAGCAGCAGGAAATGCTGGCAGAATGCTTGGTTGTGTAGGGAGATGTATTAGCAGTAGAAAAAGGGAAGTGCTCATGCCACTGTACAGAGCACTGGTGAGACCTCACTTGGAGTACTGTGTGCAGTACTGGAGACCGTATCTCCAGAAGGATATAGACACCTTAGAGAGAGTTCAGAGAAGGGCTACTAAAATGGTGTACGGCTTGAAGGAGAAAAGTTACCAGGAAAGGCTTAATGATCTTAACATGTACAGCTTGGAAAAAAGACGAGACAGAGGAGATATGATAGAAACATTTAAATACGTAAAGGGAATCCACAAGGTAGAGGAAGGGAGTATATTTAAAAGGAAACAAGGTAGCAAAACAAGAGGACATAGTCTTAGATTAGAGGGGCAAAGGTTTAAAAGTAACATCAGGAAGCATTATTTTACTGAGAGGGTGGTGGATACATTGAACAGCCTTCCAGTTGAAGTGGTAGAGGCCAAAACAGTGATTGAATTTAAGCAGGCATGGGATAGGCATAAGGCTATCCTAAACAAAAGATAAATCCAGGTAAAGTATCCATGTAATTGGGCAGACTAGATGGGCCGTAAGGTTCTTATCTGCCGACATTTTCTATGTTTCTATGTTTTTAGATTTCCAGATATTTTCTATAGATTTTTCCCATATGTATTTATTTGTAACAATTATTACACGGTTTTATTGGAAAAAGTATTTTTTTAGCTACTTTACTCTTGGCTGATGTTCTACATTGCAATCAAGACCTTACACTTAGCGGAGAAGTACAGCACTCATAATCATAATGGTGAGCGTCTTCTTTTTTTTGGTGACTTTATTACTTTGTCCAAGGATATACTGTATATGTTTGGCTGAATTTTATTTGAAATTCTACTTCTGCCATGTTACTCACTCTTTTGTAATGAAATTTCACCCTAAGGTGTCAGGATTGTAACTTTTTGGCTTTTGTTAATTCTTCTTCAGACCTTCTAACAACTTTGCATCCAATAAACATTATATTTTTATCATAGCGATCAATTTTTCAAAAAGCCCAGCTCAAAATGGAACGTTCCACTTCTTTACTCACACCCTCACATCATTGGATGGACAAGAAATACAAGTCTTATAAACATCATTTTATTTTTTTCAGATATTAATATATACAATACATAGATAAACATGGCTTTTTTTTAATACTGCTCTTTTTGATAGAATGTTACCGGTTTAAAAAGATGTATATATTGCACTTAAAAATGTAATCCTGTACCGAAAACATTTTACCACCAGCAGCAGACATCTGTTTACATTATATATATTTATATATATATTTTCTATTGGAGCAAAGGAGAAACAAACCATGAATAATACATGTTCAAAGAAGTATATTTCTCATAATAAATACAATACTCTTAATTTGACAGTATTTGCTATTGTTACAGGCCCTGTTTCCAATATTAGTGTCCAATTTATTGATAACACAATAAAAATTGATAATACCAAACTTGTATTAACACAATGATAAATCAATATCCATATGTGGTTCCAAACTCAAACACTGTAGCAGTTCTTCTGAACCTTTCAAGTGTTATAGAGGAGAGCTGAGCATTACACTATTCTTGGTGCTCAAGAAATCCGTTATATATTATTATATACATTTTGTTGACTAATCAGATTTTTTTGTTCATTTGTGAAATATTTCATTTTGTCGTAGAACCGTTGTTTAACAACACATCTTTACACCTGTCGTGTTGCTTTGGGAAACATAGAATAGATCTTATAGCAGCTTATTATTAATGACTGTCAAAGCAACTTCCCGGTAGAAACGTAAGATGATCGCTGCAAAATATGGTAATACAATGTAATGCTACGTATTGCAGGGCACCGCCACCTGGTATGAAATCAAAAAGCAGCAAGCATTTAATACTGACAGCCCATCCGATATTCTGTAGTTTCAAAGAAAATAGAAATGTATCAATTTTATGGAGTACAGTATATAAAGTAAAAAGTATATCACCACACTAGAATGTGACACTAATGGCATCGTTTTTGGGGAAGAAGTGGCTTTATGAGTTTTCACGAACATGCATTTGGTACGAGTTTTGGCACAACATATGAGGTTTTTGTTTTTAGGATTAAAAATCTGCTGAATGCTCCCCGAGCACACGGTATAATCTTGTTTATAAATCCATTTTAGAGAGCTTACTATTTTAACAGAGTACTCGCTTGAAAAACTTTATCAGTGGAAATGATAATGAATTAAAAATAATAAGTTTATAAGCATCATTGTCTCCTGAAACCTCCCTTTGTATTTTGTTTCTATTTTTTTTTTTTTACATTTATAATATGGATATATACCTATATATATATTTATATATATTTATTTAATTACTATACATTCATCCTTTGACGATTTTGCTATCCGTTTCTTTTTAAGGCGATTTGGTAATACATCCGTTCAGAAATTAAATTCAGTTCAAAATCTCGCTATCGAGACACCTCATTATGGGATAACTGCTCCTCTTCAGATAAAGGGATTCTGAAGTTAAACATGCTTATCGTTGTTTACGCAACACAAAGATCATGCTTGTTTGAATATTTGCTCTTCATGAATGTCATAGCATTTGAAATGTCTGTAATAGTATTGCAACCAACAGTAGTCAATATGTTCAAGCATGTGACAGGATTAGAGGAAGTATTCTTTATCATGTGCCTGGCATGGAAGAAAGAGCGGAAAGGTCGTCAACGTATCGTTTCCTGTTTCATAGGGCATTAGGTGCTCATTCTTTTTAAGCATACTGCTAAAATACTGATTTTATGATATTAAGGAAAAGCGAGGGCAGAGCTGTCATGTTTGACACCACGAAGCTAGGGCATTTACTTCTAGGGGTTCCCTTTAGTACTGAAAACATGCATTCTCCTTCATAAGCCTGTATGAAAATGAAAGAACATTACCAAACTCTGTTACTCCAAACACTCATATAGCAGAGTACCAGAGAATACTTTTTTCCTAAAGCAATGAGTGACATAATTTCTTAGATTATATTCTATGCTATTACATTAGGAATTATTATACTACTATCATTTGTTTTATATATACTAAAGGACATACTGTTTAATTTACATCTTTCTTGTTTAGCATCTGTATTCACATATACCTTCTTTCTAATGGGAACTGTAGGGTAACCATGCAAAAAGATGTTTTTAATAATACCAATGATTCATTGTTTGTAGCAATATATAACAGAAAGTTGATGTTTTTTATTAACCCTTGAAAGTATCAGGAAGACGGTCCCACACTCTATTACCAGACAGTAAAAATTCTTTATTTTTGTGCAAAATAACACAGCAGCATTTCAACTTTAAATAAGGTCTATCCCAAGTTCAAAAGTGATTACAGCAATAGGTGTATAAGTAGTGCACACATAGGAATAATAAATGCATAATTGATCAATTAAGTAACGTGATTAAATGTTACATAAGTCACATGATCGTGTGACTTGTCAAATCACATAATATTATAATATACTTTATCACTTATATTATTCATCCATTTGTTACCAACAATTATTCTTATATGTGCAATGTCTATACATGATGTATATGGAGACGCAAAGGAGTGACTGGGCCAGTCCAGCTGTGACATCCTTCATCTAATCTGTTTTTTATTCAAAAGAAAACGGAGATTCAAATTAAAATAAAGGTTAGTATAAGTTATAGGTAGTTTTTTTATGCTTGATACAACAGTATTATTTCTGGGGAAGTGACAGCTTGTCTCTAGTGTTAAACTAGTATGAATGTTAGATTTCAACCTATTTTTTTTCATCAATCCACTCATGCCAAATATTCTGATACTGTTTAAACTAAATATATTTCAACCTGTAGAGTGTCCTGTATAGATCAGATCCCTGTAGGAAAAGATTTGCAACTGTCTACTTTGTGCACGGTTGAGCCTAGTTCAGTATAGTGAATAGAAAGTACAGGTAAATGTATAATAGAATTCCATTATTTTTAAATAAAGAATTTCCAGGGAATATTAAAAAAATAGAATTTGACAATCATATTCATTTTTTGTTGACATTTTGTTGGTATTTTGTGACCCAGCAGATCGGGATGTGTGTCTGTCACTACAGTCAAACTGGTTATAGAATAGCACAGTTTTACTGATTGCTAGATGTTGTAAAAGGGTTATATAGAATCTGTAGAAGTGCAAAGGTCATTTTCATTCTACTGGTGGGGCTTGTTCCTCAAGAAAACAATTATGGAGATTGTAATTGTGTGAGCAATTGTAAGGGAATCCATGTAGCAATTGTGAGGGTTAAAACAAAGCAACAAAAAAGGGTAACTATGCAAGTGTTTTGCATCACCCATGTTTTCTTGTGAAAATGTTAACTAATAAGGTACTCGTGTTAAACATGTGATCTCTCAAACCTGACAGTGGATATGTTGATGAAATGATCAGCTCTTTGAAATTTATAGTTTTAGAATCAAGCTGTACATCGCAATATAATGGAAGTACTTGGTAAAATAACACCATTATGTTTAAATACAACTATATACAGTAGTGCACGTTCATTTACAAGCTTGTGCTGGGTATTTCATTCTTGCCAATATGTTATCTGAGCAGTAGAACCATTGAACTGTATATGACACCTTTCATTTCTCAAGCGGAATTATGCGGATCCTATGGTGTGTACATCTTTGAGTTGATCGATCAGCTGTTTCTAACACGGCAGTCGGTGAGCTAGTGATATTCTTGCCATCAATATATTTGGTATGAGGGTCTATTAAGTGAATAAGTTCACTACTACTAGCTTTTGCTGGAAAGCTGTTTGAATTTAAAGCAGTTCTAGAGATATTATCCAGCACCTGTATAGTGATAGGGGTTTTCAGCACTCATCGTATTTGATTAAATGAATAATTAAAGATGATGTGTGCTGTTGTTAAGGTCCCAACCCAAAAATGATGTCATAATGTGTTTAGGAGTACGTCTCAAAACTATTCGCCCAATATGTTAACACTTTGTTCTTCCTGTGTGTTTTAAGAGAAACTTTTTGGTTGCTATGGAAATACGGCCTTTCATCTTATCAGCACACTTTCAGTGTCTCCCATGGCAACAGGCTATTATTTATTTGAGGAAATATGTATTGGTCAAACGTTTCACATGATGAGGAATAATTTCACTTCAGAAATTCGGCATTTCGACTAATAATGATGATTTGTTTCCCCCCAAAAAAGCTTTTAATAAACCTTAGACTATAGAATGAAGTACTGTCAAATCATAGACAAGATCCACAGGCCCTGGAGCTGAAAAGAAAAGTAAATAAACCTAAAGATCTATTTCCCTGATGGAAAACCAGGGTGTAATTTGATAAATGAGCCCTTTCTGTTAACAAGCTAAGGAAATATGTTATGTTAAAGGAAAATAATTGAACTTCAATGCAGATATTCTCGTTGAGGTTATATGGTTCCTTTTCACGATTTGCATATTGGTAGTTTCATAATTATTACTAATATGCTACTTTTTTCGCCTTTACATAAGTGCATTTGTGTTCAGCTCATTGCCCTTTTGTGGAATAATAAAATAACAAATGAAAGCTATCCAAGCCTTAGCAAAGATGATGTCTGAAATAAAAATTTGAGGAAATAAATACCAACATAAATCACATTTCACCATTACTTTACCTTTAAATAAACATTTAAACTGAGATAAAGTTACCACTTATATCCATTTTCTGTTAAATTGGTTATCACATCACAACCAGCATTTTAAACAGCAAACATTCATATTTGTTTTCCAAAGGATGCCCTGTCAACATAATACCTATAGCTTTGTGTGTTTGTAGATAGCATAAGCGGCAAACACGGAAATCATATTGGCGCTCAAAAATAAAAATGACGAAAAATATGTAAACAGAAATAAAAGATCCTCAGAAGGATGATCAACTATTAATATGTTTGTTTTGTTTTTTAAGGCATTCACTTTTTCTCCATCAAATTCTTTTTCGCTTTGTATTCCCTCCTCATGTCATCTTGCATTGAGATGAAAAAAAAAGGAATTGGTAATGGATCCAGCCAGCAGCTTCCATCGACGACCACACAACAAATTGGTTTTCGGTTTTTGGGGGAACCAAATGCTTTTGGATGTTTGCAGATCCACGTCTACAGGCTAGAGATGTGGTTTCCTAATGCAAGTAAGTCAGCAGTGCTAAAGAAGAGAAGTTGTGGTATCTTTCTTTTCAGTGGATTTTAAACTAAAGAACACAGAGGTCAGAGAGCAACACATTCTTCCTTTTCTGCACTTCAAAATTGTAGCACCTTCTACTTGGGATAACTAATGCCTCTATTGAGTGGTGAGATGTACCCATTGAGTTTTTTTTTTATTGTTTGTTTTTAATTCTTATTCCCAATCGTCATCTACATTGTTTTTATAAAAATATAAATTACCAAGGTTTTACGCTGGGTTCCATCTGGAGAGGTTTTTCACGTTGTCCTCTGAGAACATGTTGGAAAAAGTCAGATCTCATCAAGCCCTATGCATGTAGCTGATTTGAAGACAGGAGTGGTTTATAAAATAAGTTTTCTTTGTAATGAGTTTAGCAAACTCTGAGGAAATTAAAAAGAAAAATATTTTAAATAAAAAGCATTCCACTGTGCTTATGGCACAAAGAGCACAAAAACGAGGGCGGATTCGGTAGGGAAGTTGAGAAATGACCAGGCGTGCTACAAACTGTACAAGCATGTCGTGTCTGCAGTACATGGTGATTATAGCCGGGTTTGGGCTTCGGGTATATAGATTTCGATGCTGTCTGCTCGCTCACTAGCTGAGTTTTGACGGAAAGATGCCGCTCTCTTTGCAGCCATCAGTCGTCTCCTGGCTTCTTGTCTCTGACGGTCAGGCAAGTCAAGAGATTTTTCTCGAGTGATGGGGAATTTTCCCCTGGAAAGTTTCTTTGGTATTGGAGGTGGGGGTTTTTTGTCATCCTGAAACAAAAATAAATAAATAAGATTTTCATTTGAAATTTGCGTATTGATGTACGATTGAGAATTGGAGATTCCAGGGCATCTTTCCGAGTCCTGTAATAAATCATTATATAAATTAGCCTTTTTTTTTTGAAGAATGCGTTAAAATTAGAAAAAATATATATATTATTCATTTTATTTCTGTAAAATTATAATTACTTATTTTTTTTGTAAGCTGATAACTTACAACCACAGACATTTGTAAAATCATAGGATTTTGGCTTATTTATTGGTTGTATATATAAAAAAATATAAGACACATAATTTTTATTTTGTTACACTCATATAATAAAATGTATGTAAAAAGCTAGTATTAAAACTGTAAAGCAAAAATAAATAGTATTTTTCAGTCTATTTCCTTGATATTGTGTCTTTTGTCTTTTTTTAAAAATTAGACTTTTTATTACCATGTACATTAGCTTATAAAACATACAGTATGTCTACAAATGCTCCCTTGTGTTATTATACCGTACTTACTTTCTTTTCTGGCGAATCAATTGCTTTCCATTCATTATTTTTCAACTGATGCAACTTATCAAACTTCATGCTAACATCTTCAATGGAGAGCTGTAACAGGTCCCAGAATCCTGCTAGGTCTTGTGAAGTGGGCCTGGGCATGGCACTTGGATCCTGACAAAATAAAATTAGAAAGGTATTTTGGAATCAAGCACTCTAAAAGGTAATTGACTTGAATGTCAAATAAAGAACAATATCCAAATATTCATTTTTCATCAGTTATGCCATGAAAAAGACCCAGCGAAACCTCAGCCCCTCCATGCCTCCCAAAACAGGCACAGAAGGTTGACAGGGATAAGACACCATTGGAATAAGAGAAGGTTAATGAAGCAGGGGTAAAATAAGGTGACAAAGCTGAAATAGAGTGTCAAATACAGTGCCCTGGCAAAACAAGGGAACACAAGATGTTTCTGTTAAAACTTGAGTGCTGCCAGCACTTTTCCGGTCTGTACTGCGCTTTTTATATTTCTGCACGGTTTGTGTTTAGGTCTAATTTTCCTCTTACTCATTTAGGGAACCCACACATATTATATGCCATTTTCCTCGGCATTAAATGGACTTTTTAAAGATACCATTAGTTTAATCATATCGTATAATTTACTATCAAAATTTATGAAATATTATGAAATTATGAAAAAAATGGGAAAAACACACTTTTTCAAACTTCAATACCCAAAACCTACAACCACCAAAAAAAGACCCTGACTAAATACTTTTGAAATTTTGTCCGGAAATTAGAAATACCCAATTTTTACATGTTTTTGCTTTTTAACCCCTTTACTGCTGAGCCATTTCACCTCTGTGTGCGGAGCTCAATTTATACTCATCATGTTTAAATGTGATTTGAAGTCCTATTTTATTATACCCCAGGCAATTGTTTTTGTTTTAAATTTTTTTATTTTTACACCATACCAGGTCATCATCAGGCCTTTCAAATGATACCAAACATGACCCTCTAGCCACGGATCGGGAGACACGGGGATCCCCTTAGCTCCACTTGGCAATTAGGGGGTTAACTGGCCAACTGATGTCATTGCACATATGGCGACAATGTCGTTGGGTGACCCAGAGACTTGGATGTCAGCCACCTCCAGGAGCAAATAGCGATCCAGCACCTAAAGGGTTAAAAAGAGGCACCACTGGAAAAAGCAGACTCTGCCGTCTCCAGCAGTGCCTCACTTTTGTTTTCTAGGTGCAGCTGTTGGGGAGGGAAAGTGGTCCAAAGGACCTCCCCTTTCAGGTCTCCCCTGAAAATGACATCATCGTGCGCGGTGATAACGTCATTGCGACGGCTGGGGTCCATAAAATCATCGGGCTAACTTCAAGGAAGCCAGACCGATGTGGGGACCCTGGTCAGAGAGGTGAGTATAGGGAGGGGGTTAAAGGACCATGACGTACACTTGGTGTGGTAAAAGAGGAGGTGCAGGAGCTAGGGAAGCATCACTGTTCACTTTATAATTTGAAAGTGAACAATAGTGCGGCTTTAGAATAAAAGCAAAAACAATATTTTATTTATTTGTTGTTTTATTTTTTAATTAGCTTGGTCATGATTGATGTTATTGGGAGGGTCATACTCTGGCCTTTCCACATATAAGAATATGTCCTTCTTGCCCTTAGGATTCAAGAGTTACAGTGGTCTAGATAAATGTAAAGTGTAATAATTTTTTTCACAGAGCAAGGCACCCCCTTGTGACAGGAACCTGTAGGCAAATACCTACTCTGCCTAATTATAAATGCAGCCTGATTGCGCTTAGATCAACTAGATCAATCCTGCCAATTTGAGTTTGTCAAACTGCTAAAGATTTAAAGTAAACACTGTCTTTATTTGTAAACTGACAATCTGATTTAAATTCACTGTTGCTTTGGGTTGGGATTACATATTACATCATATATTTTGTTGCTTCTGATATGTAGCACTGATCCTATGGCTTCTATACGATTTATATTTTATTTGGAACTATAAATAATAATGTGTATTTTAATTCTAGTTATGTTTGTCTTGTTTTGAGGTATGGTAAGAAATACTAGATCGCTAACTTTGCTTGGCCTTTACGGATTATCTATTTACTTTTTAAGAGTAACCTGTATTAAAACTATGTTAGATTGTAATAAATAGAAAATCCATGGGATGGCAGTGTTTCCAAACTTATTCGCTGTCCACAAAATAAAGACATTTTTAATTATATATTATCTGATAAAAACTTTAAGCACGTATAAAAATGTTTAATTCAAACCCTATTAACTGACATGACTAATGAAATGAAAACTCCAGAAATAAGTGTAAATTACGATGAACATTTACATTCTAAAGAGTGCAAAAAAAAAAAAAGGTAGAAGTCTGTGGTCTCAGCGGATGTCACATGTAACATTCAGCGACTGGAGAGCTGGTAATGTATACTTATTTTCCTGGCCACTAACCATGCTCTGCTATTTTCTTGAGTGCTTTGTAATTTCTGATTAAACTAAGATCTCATACTTCATATAATGGATGTCATTTACTTGTAAAACCCTCAGAGAAATAACTGGACATTTCATTTTTTAAATTTAGAAATACATTTTAATAATTACCTTGTGGAAGCATAGCTTAGATTATTTTTTGCCAAATTAATATCATTTTATTTAATGCAAGGGAAATAATTTGTAAGTTACATAGGAGCATTTTCACCTGTTTTATAACATTGTCACATTGTCTTTACGTTTTAATGCTGCTCTATTTCTAATACCCTTACATTATTAGGGAAATTAGGTCTTTTGCACATGGGATATTTTTTAAATGCCTATCTTCAGCACTTTACATGCCATGACACAAAGATTTCTTAATCTATCATACTTCCCAACATTGGGATCAGGAGAGGATGGGAAGGGGTATATCAGTGAAGTGACTTGCGTCACTGGCAATGCCCAAAAATGAGGGCTTACACAGAAAAAGGGTACTTAGACATCATCGAAAGGGTGTGTCAACCTGGAACAATGCACACCTGCTCAGAAAAATGGTATGTCCACCCAGAACAGGGTGCCTTGTGTCATTGTCTTGCCAAAATTCTAGGTCAAAGTAGCCAAACCAGAAAAATTCACTCATTCATCTCACTTTCCAAATCGGCTATTTTGACCTAAACTTTTCCATTCTCCAGTTATTCTCCTGCTTCTCACCGCTCTCTGAATAACCCTGCTTATTTTCTGTCAGTGCCCCTCCCGAGACTAGGCTCTGGATCTGCCCCTGGGAGGACCATGGTAAGCAGACCCTGCAAAGTCATGTTACAATTATATCTATATTTAGATGTACTTGTGTACCACAATATTCAGCCCAAGTAAATTATTATTATTCTCAAAGCAGAATGAAACATTTTTTATATGTAGACAGTTTTGCAATAAACAGATATTATGGAAAACGAGGATGCTAGTTGCATTGCTTTCCTGTATCTCTACTTACTCCTGGAAAAAAAATTGCATTGGAGTTACTTAGCAACAAGAAGCTTACAGAAAGCTTTTATATCCCTAGAATAACCAATAGGGAAACCACAAATTGAATCTAATTGAAAGACTCCTGGTTTACAAAATGTGAGACATACAGATAAGAGCTGTAACATCCAATGTTTGTTATATGAAAAATAGCACACATGGGGCCAGGTGGGATTGGAAACCTCTTGCTATGATGGCACAATCCACATAAAATGGAGTGTCTGTTGGAAATACAACAGCGTACTGTACTATATAGAGATGTAATAGGCACCAGAACTGTAGATGGCGCTGTTACACTCCAGATAACTGCCTGTATATGCCTGTGGACTTGATGGTAAAGTTTACAGAAAGGAAGTAGTTGTCTTTCCTGTTGTCTCCTCTCTATGATTTTTTCAATTCCATCTCTGCTGTTTGCTGTAATGTCTGACAAGTTATGAAGCTTTATTGTCGAATAACCTAAGTAAAGCCTGCACTTCTCCAAGTCACTACTGCCCCTTATTCATACATAACCAACAGTGTCATCCACATAAAGACTGATCTCTTGATTAAATTGTCAATACATGTGTTCAATGTCTCTGTGTTAGGAAAATGAACAGAACATTTGAAGAATATTTTCCTTCCGACCATGCTTCATCTCCTCACCGTGAATATTCAGTTCAGTAATTCTTCTACAGCAGAAGGCTGTAATAGCTATAATAAAATTCCAAGGGTGCCTCAGAAACTCAGACTGTTTAGGAAATTATAATAAAAAAAAAGTCAAATTTTTCACGAGGCATTTATTAACTAAAATAATTGTATACTTTCAAATACAATATATATACACATGCACACATAGGTATATAAATATATACATTATTTTTTAATGTATTTATTTTATAATTATGTCAAAATTTACTCATATACTCAATTAATGCATGTGGGAAAGAGGGGCTAGGCAGGGCCATCATACGTCGTCCACACAAGCCAATATACATAAAATAGTCGTCAGAGGCGCCCCGCAAAGGGCAATCAATAAGTCAAACAACAATAAAAAGAAAAATCAAAAAACAAAGTTGATATCACAACAACCAACAGGGCAACAGTTGGCGAAGGACACAGGGTTCATCAGGAATGATAAAAAGAGGGGCTGTCCTATATTAGGGACATTCCCGACTCAACGTGGCTTCTCGAGGGAGGACCAAGAACCATGGAAGAGGTCACACGGCTGGGGGACCTGGGGCAAAGAGGAATAGCCAGAGCCATGGTTGCCGTCCAGGTGGCTCACCTGGGACAACACAGTGTTCCACACACAAAAAAGGGGAGTAGGGAGATATCTATGCGCCATCACCCACATAAAGTCGAGACGCAGACACCAACGTATAGTCTGCAAAGAAATGTTCAGTGGTCTCGAAAATAATATAAGAAAAACAAAAGCAAAGTCCGCCAAAAAAGGATAAAGGAAAAAACAAAGTCAGCGCCCCAAACGGGAAGATATATATCCTGTCACATCAAATGGGAGGGGGGGTAAGAACGCAGAGACTATGCCCAAAGGGAAGTCTGCAGGGAGACGGAGCCCTCGTTTCATCCCGGATCAAAAGAGTTATGCACCGGGGAGAACCCCAGCAGTGCCACTAGTGATCACGTTTAATCATTCATCGAAGCTACCTGCACGACACTGTTGTGCATCATGAGAGGGGTGCAGGCAGCTCCCCACCTATAGTGAGCCCCTCAGCTCGCAGGTTAGTTATCACTTCTTTGAAGTGCTGTAGGGCCACCAGTGTAGCAATGGGGAGATCAGTAAATAGGGACAACGTCAGTGACTCAAAAGGAAGAGGGTTACAGGCTGCAGGAACAGCCATGAACTGCAGCTTCAATGTGACATATTTCGCCAACGCCAGTATGTCTCAGGAAGTTGAACTCAGTGCCATCGGGGACTTCCTGAGGTGCAGCATGGATCCGCAGACATCTGGTCCAGCAGGTTCTCATCAGAGAAGGTAAGACGCAAGCCTGTTCGCTGTCGAGATATATTCAATTAAGAAACTTATACGAGATATAAATATCAAACGTCTATATTTCCTAGAAATTCTCCTAAATTCTTTTAATTGTATGTGTTTTGCTTTGAAAAATATACAGACCCATGACCACCTGAGGTTACATTGAGTCCAGGATCCCCCTGATCCTGACATTCTGTTGGTGATGGTGTGTTTCCAGCCATTCCACCATCTTTGAGAGGTGGTCCACTTGGACCTGGAGGGATTCCACTCACGTCTTCATTTGATCCTGGGCCAACTCCACCTCAATCACACAATCCCAGACTGCAGACATCTGGGCTTGGACTCCAACCACCTCGCCCGCGCACCAGTAATATCAGTCTGCCACATAGCCTTTAAGTCCGCCAGCATGGCACAGATATCACCAGAAGGCAGGTGGTTATCTGTTGCCTCCTTGACTCCTGTAGCCACAGACAAGGGTGACGCAGCAAGACTGGCCACTGAGCAGTCAGTGTTTGCTCCTCCAGTTCAAGGCTTCTTCGCCGAGGCAGCTCACTCCCCAGGTAAAGGTGGTCCTCCAATACGGATCCGTCCCCACGGGCCAGGCTACCTCATCATCTCCCAATGACTTCTGCGTCTGCAGAGAGGGTGGAACAAGGGCATTCCAGCAGCACCCACCTTCATCCCCCAGGGAGTCTCTAATGTCACGCTTGAGGTGGTACATAGCCAACTGGTCTTTCAGCAACTGCTTCTTCCTCATCAAACAATCTCTGGGTGGGAGGCAAAAGTCAGGGCAGGCCTGTAAAGATGGACGCTCGGCGCAAGCTGCAGGAGTAGGCCCAAATACAGCGCTCGTGTCAGCTGGGGACCAGAATGCTCTCTCCTCAATGCCAAAGACAGCTTCACACTCCCAGGGTTTAGAGTCCACAGAGTAAGACCCAAAAAGGATGGTGGGGCAGTAAATTACAGCTTAGGAAACTGTATAGACCAGAGAGCTCATCCAAATGCATCTGCTCACATCAGCAGTCAGTTCCGTCCCCTTTTTAAATTGTTATCTGACTTCCTGCTGACATTGCCACTGGACCAGTTGTCTGTGTATCAGTGTATAAACATCAACACAGTTATTAACACACCAGATGTAATAGGGACAAGCTAAGCGCGGTGACCAATGTCAATTGAATGGTGAAAGTGACCTGAATGTGTGGGGATTGCCAGGGGCTGATTGAACCCTCCAAGAAGGTGAAATTAGCCAGACCCAAAAATCTTAGATCAGCAAGTTCTGATTAGGCTTCCTGGAAAAAGGTCAGGAATGATCAGTGATGATTCATTGATCATTCCTGACCTGATTCAATGATTCATTCCTGCCTCTAGTCAATGGCTCTGAGTGGGCTCACTGGAAGCAAGTGAGCATCCAGCCTCCCCAGTCACATGACAGCTTCAAATTGAGAGGACGCCTCACGGTGTTAGGCCTGGACCAGAACCAAGGAAGCCTGGCACTGTGATGAAGATTACTATTATACTGAGTAAATGGCTAAATTTGGAGTGGTAAGAGGTGTTAATGTCTAATCTCTTTGTTTCCACCATTCCCAATTTAACTTTAGTGTGTACTTAAGATATGAGAAGTAATTCTGTTTTTAAAGCTGACGAATCTGAAATTAGGATATACTATAGGTTAAGCCTGTAGAAACCAGGCTTTCAAGGCACAGCGCTGCGGAATATGCTGGTGCTTTATAAATAAAGAATAATAATAATAATAAAAAAGCATTTGGACTGGTAATCCTCTACTAAAGATGTAGATAGCTACCATAGTTGAGAAGAACAAATACAATAATGCATTATTAATATCTAAAGATCTATAAATTCGTGATCTAGCAGGGAAAGCATATGTCATAGTAACCCGATAAAAGAAGGACTTGATCATGCATCATGAATAATCTCCACAGAAAATGTGAAATTTTCAGTCCATGCTGGAAACTTGGATAGGGCAAGCAGAAACAAACGATTGTAGGCAGGAGTCAGGGAATCTCTATACATACGATATTCAGTAGTAATATTACATTGGAGCAATGAATAGAAAGAAGGTGTCAGTGATGTATTGTTAATCAGTAGCAAATATGACAGTCTTTGCCCATTCAACATAAACTCATAGACTTAGGAAGATGACTTTGGAAATACTATCAATTTACAATTCAAACCCATTTGAGTCACAAAAGTAGTAACATATAGGATTGTCCTTTCAAGACACATGAGCTAGAAATGTTTTAAATGTATACCATATGAAAAAATAGTTAAATTTTTGCTCTTACTTTGGCAAAGGCTAAAGCTTTCTAATGGAATTTGTACCCCATACAAAGCTTGCTTAGCGTAGGAGCCGAAAAAATGCACAGCGACACAGGACTTGCACACTTTATGGGCTATATTACGATCTTCGCGTTAAAACACTGGCGCAAGGGAGGAAAAACTGTGCCTCAGTTTTCCCCCTTGTGTCCACGTTTTAACGCTGGATTACAATGCAAGCGCAAAAAATGCTGCCTGCATTGTTATCTCAGTAAAATCAGGGATGCTCGCGGCAGCGCTGAGCGCAGCCGCGAGCATCCACTCACTGGAGTCCAGAGGACTCCATTGAGTTCCCCCCTACCGGTCACATGACCAGCCGGATCTCGCCTCACGAGATCCGGCCGGTCTGCGTTGTGATACGAAGGGAGAGACTGGGGGGACTTTTCCCCCTAGTCTTTCCCTGCTCCCGCCGGCCAGAGGAGGCGGTCGGAGCCACGGTCAGAGCCGCGGGACAGAAGATGAGTATAGCATTAACTTTTTTTTATTTTCAGGCTGGTGTTCAGGCTGGTGGATTCTGCAGAAGCGGAATACGTTAACACCAAGTCCTGGCTCTGGTTAACTTTTCGCAAACCAGAGCCAGACGTTAATCAGCACTGAGACTTTGTAGTCCAGCGCTGATTAACACTTTGCGCTCCCCATGTTAAGTATAGGGAGCACAAAGTACAGTAACCTCGCGCTGAAAAGCGCAAGGTACCAAACGCAAACGGGTTTCTTAACCCGTTTGCGTTTGGATTATAATATGCGTTAAACACCGCAGCAAACGTTAATGCTCACACAATGCTCACGTGAGCCTTAACCTCCCTGGTGGCCTAATTTTTTCAAAATTTTGTGTCTAAAAGCGTCTCAATTTTTTTTTAAAGGAAATGTGTTTTTTGTAAATAGTTAGCCTGTAATAATTATGAATCACGCACTGAAATCCGTGTAATCAAGAGTCCTTACTGGTAAAATCCTTTATAAATAAATAAACAAAACCCAAAAAATAGTAAACACACTGAGTCCGATAAAGTTTGAACACGACATAATAATTTATTATCCCAAAAATAATTATCCAAAATAATGCAAATGATATTCAATAAAATACAACAAAAAACACTGAAATCTGTCTGAAAACAAGGGTGAGACAATGTCTCTTATCCTGTAGTGCCACCTAGTGGCCGCTCATAAACATTGCACATTGGATTATACAGTCTATTATAATTTTTTTCTAAGTTTGCTGCCTGGTCCCGCCCTCTGCATCGTGTGACTCGCAGGGAGCCTTACCAGGAAGCAGCTCGCCGCGATCACACTGCGGGGGACAGCCAGGGAGCCAGGAGGAGGTGAGTATGCATCCAGCCCGAGTGTGGCTCGGGGTTACCGTTCGTGGTAGTGAAATTTAACCCTGTCACACTCGGGAATACCACCAGGGAGGTTAACGTTTGTGTGAAGATCTTAATTTAGCCCTATTTGCGCAAGTTCCGTAGCACCTGTGCAGAATGATGGATCGGAGCGGTGGGCACACGTGCCAAAATCACTGATGAACGATCTGGTTATGGGCAGGCAGGAGATTAAAAAATCCAGGCTGCTGGTGACGCAGGGTGGAGTGGAGAAAACTCCTCCACTTCACCCCGTAATTTCACCAGATCTGGGTGGCTGGGGGGGGGGGAGTTGAAGGTTGGCACTCCTCACATCCTGACCACTTTAAATCAAGTGGTCATTATGAGTAGAGTGTCCATTTAACTATGGATGGACCACCACAATACAGGCACTATGGTTACAGGGCATGGGGGGGGGGGGTGTAGCTGGAGGAAAAGGCATGTGCCATGCATTATGTGCTAAGAATGTAAGAAAAATGCAGGAAAAATTATAGCTTCATGGTTTGACAAAAAATTTCATGGACTTTTTCAGGGGGTGTACCAAGCATGCCCTATGTGCATGGTCCTCCTTGTGAACCACGCCTATCTTTACCTACACAATATGAATGTTCCTTATCTGTCTCAAGATAAAGAGATTGAAAAATAAATAACTGCATCAGTTTTTATGCTGAATTTTCTAAGCTTCAATTTGTAGTTAATAAATTCTTATGTGTGTCCACCAATGTGTACAGGCTAGTGCCAACTGGTATAATGGTGAGCCTAAAAGAATTATCAATCCCTATGTGTAATTTAGACTTTTCTGGACAATAATATACAGGGTTATTCAGAGAGAGGTGAAAACCAGGAGAATGACTGGAGAAGTGAAAATTCTAGGTCAAAATAGCCAAACCAGAAAAATTCTCCCATTTATCTCACTTTCCAAATCGGCTATTGTGACCTAGAATTTTCACTTCTACAGTCATTCTCCTGGTTTTCACCTCTCTCTGAATAACCCTGATAGTGTTGTAGGAGTTATTACAGCTGATAAACCACCTCAATAATACATTTGTATTTTCAAATCAATACAGAAATGTGTTCCTCCCTACAGGTTTGGCCCTGTAACTTCAAAGGTACATCATAAACCTATGCAAAAAATGGCACTGCTGTTTTGGCAGGCTGTTGTTAATGTATTATTAATCTTTCCTACAGCGAATGGCTTATTATGTAGAAATATCAAAATACATTTGACAGAGTAATAGAAAAATGCCACAATTATTGGATGAAATTGGTTATAAACATCTGCACAAATACCATTCCATTTAGAACCTTGACCAATTGTTAGATTTTATGGCAAACCGCCTACATATCGAGCTTTTCATTCTGTGTGATATTTTATCTGATACCGCGAATTAAACTAAATTATGGATGTGCTCAAAAATGGATTGGCTCACCGCCCATATAAAACCTAATTTATTATTCTGAGTTATCTGCTCAAATCCTACCATTAAAAAGGTTCTATAAATGACAAAAAAAAATATATCAACAGTATAATTTTTTTTTAATGTGAAGCAGATGTTAGCGCAGACCAATAAGTACCTGGTTAAATATATTAGAACTTTATGGATGATAACTCAGATATCTGATCTTATATATGGTTGAATAATTTTGAACTTACCAGGTTCTGCTGACAGAGCCAGTAAAACTGTTGGAATTTCTGAGACATGAGAAGCTGAGCACTGCCGACGGCACTCCGAATCTTACCTAGATCTAAACATAGGAAAATAATTTAGTTACAAGTTATAGCATGTATTTTCTCACAAAACTAACAGTAACCTAAATCACTCATTGTCAAATATGTATTTTGAAAAATTCTTTACAAAATAATATAGAGTTCTAAGAAGTCTCTAGTGCAGCTGGTTCGCTCTTTCTTATCCCTTCCATTGCGGCAGGGATGGATGGAGGCTGAAAACTGGCTCCAGAAGGGTCATGTACAATATGCATGGGGGCTAGCCTAGTCTGTGATTTGGGGCATTTGCTCATTTTGCCAGATGGCCAATATGGACTTGTTTGCTGGTGAACCAATAGAAGGCAGCCCAGCCAATCTGCTGCACATTCTTATTGGACTCATAACTGCCATCACATTTCTCCATGGACCAACAACATATTACTAACTCTCTCAAATTACTGTGGTAAATACACATTTCAAACATAAATGTGTATACGTCTTTAAAAAACATTTGACACAGAGTGAAACGCTCCAAAAGAGAGGTTAGTATCACACCAAAGTGTAATCAATGGGTTAGATTAATTAAAACTCGCCAATTGATCACACGCTAGTTTGATACTTACGTCTCCTTTGCAGAAAATGTCAATAATCTTCATTTTCCGTGTCTAAAAGACGTGGAAATTCAGCCACTGGTTTTCTCTAGGAAGTCAAAAAGCCAAAAATGCAAGATTTGACAAAAATTGCCTGCAAAACTGCTTCAATGTGCAAGCTCCTTATTATCATAAGTATAAGTACTTGATTTTATGGGCAAATTTACATCAGGCATGTTTAAATAGCAAAAATGGAATGGGGCATTTATCAACAGACACAAATTGCAATGTTGTAAATAATGGCTACAATGTAATACGCTCTCAAAAATTGATAAAACAAGAAACATTGCAACCCCTCAAGGTTAGTGTTGATGAAGCTGTATGTCGATGAGAGAGACTTCAAGCAACCATTAGTGTTTTATTGAACTGTGCTCAGTTTGAAAGATTTTCTCTTAAAGGGACACTACCACTTACAATAGCTGTAACTAGATTACTTGGGCATTACTAACAAAACTGCCTTATAAAACACATGCTGCAGTTTTTTTCTTTGAAGTAATTGCATGTAAAAAGGAAAATACATTTAGATTTTTATCTCCGGTTTCAGTTTTGTGTAGGCTTTTCCCATGATGCAACATTTACCAAAATATGTGCAAACATTTCACTTTGTGGCTGTGCTTTATCCTATATAGTATTTAACAGTTAATGAGGTGAATGAAGGAATGTTTAGATAAAGGCAGCAGAGGCTGTATTCTGATGTCAGGGCTACTCAAAATAAGAGATGACAGGGGAATGATGTAAAACAGGGAGCTTAAAAGACTTCCACATCCCTCACAATACAATCATTTGAGTCAGTGAACAACCCATACACTCCATTCTATGGCCAAAGCCACCCAGTGAGGAGCAAGTGATGTAAATATACAGGGTTACAACACAAAAGATCACACAATGGATGCACCCTGTGACACATATAGAGTAAAATATTTCCTTAACTAAACATACAAGAGAAAAACGAACCACATGTAAGATAGCAGCAGCATAAACAAAATAAAGGCATTTCATTTTTTTGGTGGTAGTGACCCTTTAAGAATTTAATAACTAAAAGAATACAGGGTAACACGTTATTAAATTTAAAACATAACCTTTAATTCATAGTTAAAATCAGTATCAACCACATACAGACACACATACTATAGACAGACTCAAAAAAAGCTACACAAAACATACAACACATAAGGAGTCGCTTTGCTATATTAGGGGTCACATTCGCCGTGCAAGATATCCTTTCCTTTCCACACGGGTAAAACTAAGAGAGTGAGTCCGTAGTGATAGGACAGTAACAATTCAAATGTGCATAAATCTATTCCATCACGCGCTGAAACTATATATGCGCAATCTTTTATGATTTCCCCTAGTGAAGTGTATTGCTGAGATTGCTCTGATTCCCCTTTCTAGTATTACTATCAATTAAAGGTTATGTTTTAATTTAATAAAATGTTACACTGTATTCTTTGTTTGTACTGTAAAACAGGGCTCAAAATTTCAATTCCCAAGCTACTAGCCAGACCTTAAGAGTTACTCGCCACCAGTTGCCCCACCTACCCTGCCATGAACTCCGCCCCTAAACACACCCTCTTAAATTATCTTATGAAATTACACTGTTAAAAGATTTATTCAGAATAAAGCTACAAAAATAAATAACATTAATACTCAGGCACCAGACCCAGACAAGTAGTATCATCCATTAAGTACAGACAGACTCCTCTCCAACAGATTTTAGGACCAAATTAATTTGGGGTTTATGCATCCGACATATCAAGTCGAACTTAACCTGCCATATGAATAATGAAAAGAGCGTATTATCAACAAAAGTTAGAAGACCCCAAAGTCAGGTTTCCTCCTTGGATGCTTAAACAGATAAATCCATTAATATTCATGTGCGATCTTCCATCCCCATTTTTTTCTCCTTCCGTATCACCTCTTTCTTTATAAATAGATTTATTTTGCATAAACTCAAACGGCTATGACACCATTTCACTAAATATGGACCCTCACAGGAGTTGTAGTAGCGGCGCTGGTTCTGGCGCCACTTCCAGTGCTGACAGCTCGGCAGCTTTTTACTTTAACTTAGTTTACAACAGGGGGTGGGGAACCTTTTTTTTCTGTCAAGGGCCCCCTTTAATTCATTTCTCCCTCCAGCATTTATTTAATTTCTCTCCCCAGTTATTTCATTTCTCTCTCCATTTAATCCATTCCTGTCCCCCACTCAATTTAATTCATTTCTGTCCCCCCACTAAATTTAATTCATTTCTGTCCCCCACTCAATTCATTTCTGTCCCCCCACTCAATTCATTTCTGTCCCCACTCAATTCATTTCTGTTCCTCACTCAATTCATTTCTGTCCCCCACTCCATTCATTTCTGTCCCCCACTCAATTCATTTGTCCCCCACTCAATTCATTTCTGTCCCCCCACTCAATTCATTTCTGTCCCCCCACTCAATTCATTTCTGTCCCCCCACTCAATTCATTTGTCCCCCACTCAATTCATTTCTGTCCCCCCACTCCATTCATTTCTGTCCCCCCACTCAATTCATTTCTGTCCCCCCACTCAATTCATTTCTGTCCCCCCACTCCATTCATTTCTGTCCCCCCACTCCATTCATTTCTGCCCCCCCACTCCATTCATTTCTGTCCCCCCACTCAATTCATTTCTGTCCCCCACTCCATTCATTTCTGTCCCCCCACTCAATTCATTTGTCCCCCACTCAATTCATTTCTGTCCCCCCACTCAATTCATTTGTCCCCCACTCAATTCATTTGTCCCCCACTCAATTCATTTCTGTCCCCCCACTCCATTCATTTCTGTCCCCCACTCCATTCATTTCTCCCCCACTCCATTCATTTCTGTCCCCCCACTCAATTCATTTCTGTCCCCCACTCCATTCATTTCTGTCCCCCACTCAATTCATTTGTCCCCCACTCAATTCATTTCTGTCCCCCCACTCAATTCATTTCTGTCCCCCCACTCAATTCATTTCTGTCCCCCCACTCAATTCATTTGTCCCCCACTCAATTCATTTCTGTCCCCCCACTCCATTCATTTCTGTCCCCCCACTCAATTCATTTGTCCCCCACTCAATTCATTTCTGCCCCCCACTCCATTCATTTCTGTCCCCCACTCCATTCATTTCTGCCCCCCCACTCCATTCATTTCTGTCCCCCCACTCAATTCATTTCTGTCCCCCCACTCCATTCATTTCTGTCCCCCCACTCCATTTAATGCAATACTCTCCACACCTCCCCCTCACTTTACCTGACCTCCGAGTAGACTGAGGGGGCGGTGATTATCTCCGCTTCCCTCACTCACTTAGGCATGCTGGATTCAGCGACGGAGCATGAAGCAGATTAAGCTTGAAGCAGTAAGGAGAGGGAATTTGAGTAAGGAGAGCAGCGGGAGAAGGAATTTGTGGCACTCTGAGGACTGTTTTCCTCCCCCGCTGGGTGGACGTTCTCCTTCCCTGGTTCCTGGATCGCCGGCTACACTGATATGGAATCACTGTAGCCGGCGTGCTCTCTATGGGGAAGGGAGAAAAGGAAACTGAGCGTTCAGCGTGCCGGAAATGACTCGGGCCATGTCCAGCTGTTGCTGAAAAAGAAAAGCACGCTGACTGGCCCTGAACACGTCGCGACCAGGCAAAAAAAAAAACTGCCGCCGCAGGAATACACAGAGCAGGCAGTGCGATATAATTCATCATGCTGCCTGCGTGTGAATTCCCGCTCGCCCTCAATTGATTTCCACTCGCCAAATACGAGCAGGCGAGTGGAAATTTTGAGGGTTGCTGTAAAATCTTTAGTACCATTTTGGTTCACCCCCAATTTCTTACTAAAAGATACAGTGTAAGTCTCTGCATATCTGAGTATAGGCGGTTGGTACTAGGCATCGAGTTTATTCCATTGTGCCTTTCTTATCTGATACACAGCCAGGGCTTGAGTCCTGCGGGTCCCCCAGCTCATGGATATATTTGCCCCAGCTCATATGGATATATTTTACCCCAGCTCACATGAGTATATTTGCCCCCAGCTCATATGGATATATTTGCCCCCAGCTCATATGGATATATTTGCCCCCAGCTCATATGGATATATTTGCCCCCAGCTCACCTCTCTGCCAGGTGCCAGGCCCGAAACAATTTAGCTGCCGGCCCGGCGGTCGCGTGTTCGTCCTCTGAGCAGCAGCTGGATTGAAGCGCGGCCGCTCGCCTGTGAGCTATCCAACAGACAGCCGCGAGATCGCGGAGTTCACAAACAGTTCGCGGCTGTCTGTTGGATAGATCACAGGAAAGCGGCCACGCTTCATTCCAGCTGCCGCTCGGAGGACGAACACGTGGCCGCCGGGCCGGCAGCTAAATTGTTTCGGGCCTGGCACCTGGCAGAGAGGTGAGCTGGGGGCAAATATATCCATATGAGCTGGGGCAAATATACTCATGTGAGCTGGGGGCAAATATATCCATATGAGCTGGTGCAAATATGTCCATATGAGCTGGGGCAAATATGTCCATATGAGCTGGGGCAAATATGTCCATATGAGCTGGGGCAAATATATCCATGTGAGCTGGGGGCAAATATATCCACGTGAGCTGGAGGCAAATATATCCATATAACCAGTGATGGGTATATTATTCTGGGGGTCCAGTGCTGGGCATATAATTCTTGGGGCTCAGTGCTGTGCCTATTATTCTTGGGGCTCAGTGCTGTGCATATTATTCTGGGGGCTCAGTGCTGGGCATATTATTCTTGGGGCTCAGTGCTGTGCATATTATTCTAGGGGCTCAGTGCTGTGCATATTATTCTGGGGGTCCAGTGCTGTGTATGTTATTCTGGGGGCTCAGTACTGTACATATTATTCTTGGGGCTCAGTGCTGTGTATATAATTCTGGGGGGGGGGTGTCTGTGCGTGGATAGATATATATATAGTCAGGTCCAGAAATATTGGGACATTGACACAATTCTAACATCTTTGGCTCTATACACCACCACTATGGAGTTGGAATGAAACAAACACAATGTGCTTTAACTGCAGACTGTCAGCTTTAATTTGAGGGTATGTACATCCAACTCAGGTGAACGGTGTAGGACTACAGCAGTTTGCAGATGTGCCTCCCACTTGTTAAGGGACCAAAAGTAATGGGACAGAATAATAATCATAAATCAAACTTTCCCTTCTTAATACTTGGTTGCAAATCTTTTGCAGTCAATCACAGCCTGAAGTCTGGAATGCATAGACATCACCAGACACTGGGTTTCATCCCTGGTGATGCTCTGCCAGACCTCTACTGCAACTGTCTTCAGTTCCTGCTTGTTCTTGGGGTATTTTCCCTTCAGTTCTGTCTTCAGCAAGTGAAATGCATGCTCAATGGGATTCAGGTCAGGTGATTGACTTGGCCATTGAATAACATTCCACTTCTGTCCCTTCAAAAACTCTATGATTGCTTTTGCAGTATGCTTTGAGTCATTGTCCATCTACACTGTGAAGCGCCGTCCAATGAGTTCTGCAGCATTTAGCTGAAAGTGAGCAGATAATATTGCCCGAAACACTTCAGAATTCATCCTGCTGCTTTTGTCAGCAGTCACATCATCAATAAATACAAGAGAACCAGTTCCATTGGCAGCCATACATGCCCACGCCATGACACTACCACCACCATGCTTCACTGATGAGGTGGTATGCTTAGGATCATGAGCAGTTCCTTTCCTTCTCCATGCTCTTCTCTTCCCATCACTCTGTGGTACAAGTTGATCTTGGTCTCATCTGTCCATAGGATCTTGTTCCAGAACTGTGAAGACTTTGTTAGCTGTTGTTTGGCAAACTCTAATCTGGCCTTCCTGTTTTTGAGGCTCACCAATGGTTTACATCTTGTGATGAACCCTCTGTATTCACTCTGGTGAAGTCTTCTCTTGATTGTTGACTTTGAAACACATACACCTACCTCCTGGAGAGTGTTCTTTATCTGGCCAACTGTTGTGAAGGGTGGTTTTTTTCACCAGGGAAAGAATTCTTCTGTCATCCACCACAGTTGTTTTCCGTGGTCTCCCAGGTTTTTTTGGTGTTGCTGAGCTCACCGGTGCGTTCCTTCTTTTTGAGAATGTTCCAAACAGTAGTTTTGGCCACGCCTAATGTTCTTGCTATCTCTCTGATGGGTTTGTTTTGTTTCTTCAGCCTAATGATGGCTTGCTTCACACTCTTTGGATCTTATCTTGAGAGTTGACAGCAACAGATTCCAAATGCAAATAGCACACTTGAAATGAACTCTGAGCCTTTTATCTGCACATTGTTATTGGGGTAATGAGGGAATATCACACACCTGGCAAAGGAACAGCTGAGAAGCCAATTGTCCCATTACTTTTGGTCCCTTAAGTGGGAGGCACATCTGCAAACTGCTGTAAGTCCTACACCGTTCACCTGAGTTGGATGTACATACCCTCAAATTAAAGCTGACAGTCTGCAGTTAAAGCACATTGTGTTTGTTTCATTCCAACTCTATTGTGGTGGTGTATAGAGCCAAAGATGTTAGAATTGTGTCGATGTCCCAATATTTCTGGACCTGACTGTATATGTATGTGATATATACAGTGGCAAGAAAAAGTATGTGAACCCTTTGGGATTAGGTGGAGTTTTGCATGACATGGTCATAAAATGTGCTCTGATCTTCATCCAAGTCACAACAATTTGAAAAACACAGTCTGCTTAAAATAATACAACACAAACATATGTTTTCATGTGTTTATTGAACATAACATGTAAACATTCACAGTGCAGGGTGGAAAAAGTATGTGAACCTTTGGACTTAATAACTGGTTGACCCTCCTTTGGCAGCAATAACCTCAACCAAACGTTTCCTGTATTTGCAGATCAGACCTGCACAACGATCTGGAGTAATTTTGGACCACTCCTTCACAAAACTGTTTCAGTGTAGCAATATTCTTGGGATGTCTGGTGTGAATCGCTCTCTTAAGGTCATGCCACAGCATTTCAATCGGGTTGAGGTCAGGACTCTGACTGGGCCACTCCAGAAGGCGTATTTTGTTTTGTTGAAGCCATTCTTTTGTTGAATTACTTGTATGCTTTGGGTCATTGTCCTGTTGCATCACCCATCCTCTGCGGAGCTTCAGTTGGCGGACAGATGGTCTTACGTTTTCCTGCAAAATGTCTTGATAAACTCTGGAATTCATTTTTCCATCAATGACAACAATCCAAACCATGATGCTCCCTCCGCCATGTTTTACAGTGGGGATGAGGTTTTGATGTTGGTGTGCGGTGCCTTTTTTTCTCCACACATAGTGTTGTGTGTTTTTTCCAAACAACTCAATTTTGGTTTCATCTGTCCACAGACTATTTTGCCAGTATTGCTGTGGAACATTCAGGTGCTCTTTTGCAAACTTCAAACGTGCTGCAATATTCTTTTTGGACAGCAATGGCTTTCTCCGTGGTGTCCTCCCATGTACTCCATTCTTGTTTAATGTTTTCCTTATTGTAGATGTGTCAACAAAAATGTTAGCATGTGCCAGACATTTCTGCAAGTCTTTAGCTGACACTCTAGGATTCTTCTTTACCTCATTAAGCATTCTGCGCTGTGCTCTTGCAGTCATCTTTACAGGACAACCACGCCTAGGGAGAGTAGCAACAGTGCTGAACTTTCTCCATTTGTAGACAGTCTGTCTTACCGTGGACACATGAACATCAAGGTTATTGGAGATACTTTTGAAACACATGAAAACATATAATGTTTGTGTTGTATTATTTTAAGCAGACTGTGTTTTTCAAATTGTTGTGACTTAGTTGAAGATCAGAGCACATTTCATGACCAATTCATGCAAAACTCCACGTAATCCCAAAGGGTTCACATACTTTTTCTTGCCACTGTATATTATATATAACGTGTTAGTCCAGTTGCCAAAATCACGAGTATGCCTGTACGTATTGATACCTTTCACTGATCAGTATAGTTTGCAGACCTGAAGAGGAGAGGTTACACTCTTGAAAGCTTGTCTTTTAAATGTAATGTTAACCCAATAAAAATAGTACTGCTATACTTGTGATATATATATATATTTTTTCAGGTAAGAGGGGTTGTGGAATTCGTGGGTGAGTTCCCTCACTTTTTTCCCCAGGACTTGACCCCTGTACACAGCTGATCAATATAATCTTTAAGCAAAAAAACAAAACCCTGGAAGGCACATGTCTATCTTCTGTCAACTGCAATTATGACTTGTAAAATCAAGCTTCCTAATCAATTATATTCAACACATACATTTTAAAGTAATTGGACTCTATTGGAGGGGTGGAGCTCATTACATTAACAAGCATGCCATTAACTCTAACTGTCCAACCGAGTTTGCCGCGATGATGTCGATTCGCAACCCAGATATTCCTCATGATGGAGCTAGTTAGCAGTAGTGAAAAGTATAACCCTCTTTAGCTGATGATGTGCCATGGTGTTCAGTTACAGTTACAAGCTTTTATAAAGCGCTAACAACTTCCGTAGTGCTGTACAGTGGGTGAGACAGAATAACAATTGTACAAGTTAAACACACAGGACAGTAGGAGAGAATACCCAGTTTGAGAGCTTACAATCTAGGAGGAGAGGGGTGACACACAAGGCGAGGGTAAATAGAGAACCTGAAGTAGTGGGGTGCATGTGGGCTGGGTGGGAGGATGGCACAAGAAATATACAGTGGGGGATTATGGAGGGAGCGGATAGGCTTCTTTGAAGTATTGTGTTTTCAGAGACATCTTGAAGGACTGGAGAGATGGGGAGTCTAATGTTATGGGGGAGGGAGTTCCATAGAAAGGGGGCAGCTCGGGAGAAGTCCCGAAGATGAGATTTGGACGTTCGGGTACGAGGAACTGATAGCATCAGATCATTGGCTGAGCGAAGTGGTCAGGATGGGGTATACCTGCTAATAAGGGAGATGTAGGCAGGGGCGTGGTTATGGAGAGCTTTGTATGTGAGCACCAGTATTTTGAAATTGATTCTAAAGAAAACAGAGAGCCAGTGTAGAGATTGACAAAGGGGCGAGGTGTGGAAGGTGCGAGAGGTGAGGTCACTCATTCTCTAGTCTAGAGCCAATTTTCTGTGACTGTCATGGCACCATGTCACTTTGTGTGAAGGAGTTAACCCAAAATAATGTTTACTCAGGGGTGTAACTACCAGAGGTGAAGAGGGTGCTACCGCACCCAGGCCCTGCTTTGAGTCCAAGGGGGCCCACATTCGCCTGTCTGGGGGCTTGCCCAGGCCAGCCATCAGGAATTTGGGGCCCCTTACTGACCTTCAGAATGCCCCCCCCCACAATCCCCTCTTCCCATAGGAAATCAAAATTTTCTGTGAATCGTGGTCACATTACAGTGTGTTAGTCCCAATCAAATATCTTAAAATCACACACATTGCGCGCACAACAGCACATTTAACATAAAAAAATATCTAACTGGTTCAAATAATTTAAGACAGTATGAAATTCAAATTGTTTTTAAAAAATAATATGAATCAAGATCATTTACAGTGTGTTGCTCCCAATACCTTGAAATCACATAAAATGTGTATTAGAGCAAACAATGCAGCATAAAAGTATAATTATATTATTCCACTGGATAAGTATATCAGAGCACCACAGCAATAGAACTCACACGGTAAAGGCAGTGAGTATGAACGTACACAGAATCCACAGCAATAGACCTCTAATGGTATAGGCAATGAGTATGAATGTACACAGGATCCACAGCAATAGACCTCTAATGGTAAAGGCAAGGAGTATGAATGTACACAGGATCCACAGCAATAGACTACTAATGGTAAAGGTAGCGAGTATTAGGCTGGGGTCAGACCAGCGCATTTTTAACGTGCGTTCTGGCGCACTTAATCACGGCCGCACTAGCTCAAATGACGGGCAATGACAGCCAATATACGAAGTACGGTCGCACGAAAGTCCGGCCGAGCAACGCAAGTGGAAAATGAATGCATTTTTTCGAGAACGCTGAACCGCTAGTACGGATGTACAGAGTGCGCTGCGCCCGTTAGCGGTGTGTGTGTGTGATTTGGAGACGTCAGACCCTGCTCGTGTCCGGCCAACATAACGTCCAGACGCAAAACGTTTCCTGGTTTGGATCCGTAAAACATCACGCACGAAAATGCGCATCGTATGACCGTTTTCGCCTATTCCGTGAAAAAATACGTCAATGCGTTCGGACGCACTTTTTTACGTTCGCGTGTAAAAATGCTTTCGTTTGACCCTAGCCTTAACGTACACAGGACCCACAGCAATAAACCTCTAATGGTAAAGGCAATGAGTATTAACGTACACAGGAATCCACATCAATAGACCTCTAATGGTAAAGGCAATGAGTATGAACGTACACAGGATCCACAGCAATTGACTTTTAACGGTATAGACAGGGGGTCTCGCCTTTATCATGTCCATCTCCCTTTTTAGCCCATTTCACCCCACTCTTAGTTCTCATGTTCATTTCATCCCCCTCCTCTATTTTAATTTAATCCCCCCTCTTCATTTTTCAATTTGTTCCCCCTCCTGTTTTCATTTCATTCCCCCTCTTCTGTTTTAATTTCATTCCCCCCTTCTTTGTTTTCATTTCATTCCCCCCTTCTGTTTTAATTTCATTCCCCTCCTCCTCCATTTTCATTCCCCCCCTCCGTTTTCACTCCCCCTCTGTTTTCATCACATTTTGCCCCCCTCCTCGGTGTTTAATTACCTCCCTTGGTCCTGGGAGCAAGTGGCGTTATATGTTCACTTCCTCCCAGCGCTGAAAAGCACACAGGAGGAAGCCAGACCCCCTTGAGTCAGCCTGGAGTCGGGTGGAGCATGGGCTGCAGACGTCTGGCGTGCCCTCTCTGACATTCAGCAGAGGGGGCGCGCCAGCCCCATCTTGGAGTCCCTGCTCGCCGGTGACTGGGCCCAGGTAGGCCGCAGTACCTCCTCCGAGGCCTGCGGCCTAAAATAATCATAGTTGCCGACGGCAGGCCCCCCGGGCCCCTTACTGCAACATGGACCTTAATGCCCTGATGGCGGCCCTGGGCTTGCCTATAATATATATATATATATATATTTATTTTTTTAATTTATTTCATACTTGGGAGTTTTATTTTGGAGCTCTGTGAACTGCTCATACACACCACATATTACTGTGAGTTTTTCGCTGTAAACCTCTGATTTATACTGATACATACTGCACATTACTGTGCATTTTATTGCTGTGAAGCTCTGTGATTCTTCCATACACACTACATATTGCTGTGGAGCTCTGTGATTTGTTCATACACACCGCACAGTGCTGAGAGGTTTTTTTTTCTGTGGAGCTCCGTGATACCCGCTGGGTGGAGTAGAGGTAACATCACTGCTCTGCATGGAGAGAGCCTGTGGAGTCATGGGTTCGATCCCGGCAAGCAACCTCTCCAGTAAGTGTCCTTGGGCAAGACACCTAACGGTACATACTTGCCAGCCAGGACATACATGAAAATGAGAGAAATCTCAATGTATCCTTCCTGGTAAAATCCTTTCTCAAAAAAAGTTCATAAACCGTGCATATTACTGTGAGGTTTATTGCTGTGGAGCTCTGGGATACAGTGGCGTAGCGAGGGGGAAGGGGGCACTTGCCCCCAGGCGCCTGTCAGCCTGTCAGGCAGGGGGGCGCCACAAGGCACGCTCTACGGAACTTAAATTATGGTAATTTATTCACTGCACTACTGTAGTTCCTGGGCTCTCACCTAGGCTGCACGAGCATCACACCCCCACTCCACCTCCAATCCACCACAATCTAAGAGGAGAAATGACCCTGCTCAAGAGCTTACAATCTAAGAGGAGAGAGGACCCTGCTCTACAGCTTACAATCTAAGAGGAGAGGGTACCCTGCCCCAGAGTTTACAATCTAAGAGAAGCGGGTACCCTGCCCCAGAGCTTACAATCTAAGAGGAGAGGGGACCCTGCTCAAGATCTTACAATCTAAGAGGAGAGGGGACCCTGCTCCAGAGCTTACAATCTAAGAGAGGGGACCCTGCTCCGGCTCCCACGCACTTCTTCATGCTGGCTCACACACGCTGGCAGCACTCCCCTTCTTGCTATCTCATGGGGGCTGGCATATTTGGCTTTTGTTTGTGCCATTGAGCTAGAGATCACCCAAATAGTGTGTAGCGCTGCTTTAAAGACTGTGTTCTGCTGCATTTAAATATTATGGCCACCAGAGGGAGACAGAGACATAGTGGACTATGATGGACAAAAACTGAACTACACCTACCATCATCCTTTGCGGGAGGACAGGAAGGGGGTGGGATAGGAAGAGGAAGAAGATCAGCGGCCTCGTGGAAGGCAAGGTGAGAGTGAGCGGAGCAGTGAAAGGTGGAGGACGCACGTGAGAGCTGTCAAGGATCGCGACCAGGCCGGAGAACAGACGCTGTCTCACTGGTGCTGGAGATCGGGACAGTGACCGTGCTGAGACCTACCTACGCAGCGCTGAGAGGTCTGGATGACAAGCTGGTTCCGGCTGGACCCCGAGTTAGGAGACCGCGCTGATCAATTGGGAGTGCAGGCAGTGGATCGTTGTTCCAGTTGCGGAGATTCGGAAAGCAGGGAGCGGATTCAGTGGCACAGAGACCCAGTATACAGCAGAGAAGATCTTTGATCGGGTGCTGGACAGTTTCGTCTATCGGATGGATGAGAGGCCTCCAAGGCCGCAGTTCCAAAATAAGAAACGCACGCTGCAATATTGTTTAAATCCACAGGGCCCCAATGGTGACTAGTCGAAGATTGTTTTGTTTCATTCACTGGCCAGTTGAATACAGTACCCGGGTACCCGAGACAACACACATACACATTTTTGAGCTATTATTCACGGGACTTACACTCCAGAACTGAGGGGGTTAACCGTTTCTTTTGCCTCCGCGTGTTTTTCCCGCGTTACGAATTCTTGTCATTTAAATACCGTATATACGTAATATATGCTGCTTTATTAGGATCAGTAAAGAATATAATACATAAAAATGCACAACAGTGCTGGTGTATAGTTATTTCCTAGTGCGGTGAGACTAACCCGAGGTTTATTCAGCGGCTCCTCCGGGAGTGAACGCTACAAGTGTAACATTCTTTAATATGATGATTTCTTCACAAAGCCAACCTCTTCTTTTCTTACTCTTCATGCTTTGTGTACATCGCTCTGGTATCTGTATGTCACGGATCCCCCTGATACTAGAGTGGTGGTCCCTATACGCAGGACACTCTCTACCCTTCCGATCCTTAGAGTGGTCGGCACGACTAGACAGACTACAAGAATGGCAGTACAGAGCACGTACAAGAGAGACGTCACGGATCCCTCTGCTTTATCTGAGTAGTGGTTTCTAGACACAGAACAGTCTCTACCCTTCCGATCCTTAGAGTGGTCGGCACGACTAGACAGACACAGAATGATACACAAGAAGTTAGAATGATTAGCTCTTCCCAAGACCCTAACAACACAAGGTGTAGTCTGATGTGTGCTTAGGGTGCCACACAGACTGACCTCAATACCAGAATTAGAAGAGTTGATGCCAATACCAGGGGTTATGCACAGAATGGTTCGTTCGCCAATGCCAGGGATCATACACAGAGTGGTTCGTTCGCCAATGCCAGGGGTCATACACAGAGTGGTTCGTTCGCCAATGCCAGGGGTCATACACAGAGTGGTTCGTTCGCCAATGCCAGGGGTCATACACAGAATAGTCGTTTGCCAATGCCAAGGGGTCAATACACAGAATAGTCGTTTGCCAATGCCAAGGGGTCAATACACAGAATAGTCGTTTGCCAATGCCAAGGGGTCAATACACAGAATAGTCGTTAGCCAAATATGCAAGAGCTCTGCGGGAAGTAACTACCACGTCAGGGCACCGGCATTTCTGAGAGCCTGGGCTTTAAACCCGGCGGGTCCGCGTCAGCCCGCCAGGCCCCGCCCCCGGCTTCCCCACGTGTGCGGAAGCGACCGCAATATCATTCGGCGTCTGGCCAGCGAGCAGCGAGGAAGCTGCTGCCAGACGCCGGGGTGCGGGGGCTACCGTGACAGAACCCCCCCCTCTACGGGCGGCCACTGGACGACCCCCAGGGGCGCGGGGATGAGCCAAATAGAAAGCCCTCACCAACCGAGGAGCATGAACCTCAGTAGCCGGAAGCCAAGAGCGATCCTCTGGGCCGTAGCCCACCCAGTCAACCAAGTACTGAAGGACCCCCCTAGAAACCCTGGCGTCCAGAATGGCCTCAACTTCAAACTCCTCCTCGCCCTCCACAGAGACCGGAGGAGGGGGGACACGGGCCCTGGTGTACCGATTACACAAAAGTGGTTTCAAAAGGCTCACGTGAAACACATTGTGTATCTTGATATGGGAGGGCAGAGCCAGAGCATAGGAGACCGGATTGATTCGCCGCAGAACCTTATAGGGGCCTATGTACCTGGGTGCCAGTTTCATGGAGGGTACTAAAAGCTTAATGTTGCGTGAAGAAAGCCAAACCCTGTCCCCAACTTGATACACGGGTGCCGGCCTCCTGTGTCTGTCGGCTTTGATCTTCTGGGTAACACTACTATCCTCCAGTGCCCGTTTAACCCTTCCCCAGGTTTCTTTCAATGACACTAAATGCTCATCCAGAGCAGGGATCGCGGTATCAGGAAACGTAGCAGGGAGCACGGGAGGTCAAAACCGTAAACAGTGAAGAAGGGGGAACGTCCTGTGGCTTCGCTTACTGCACTGTTCAAGGCATACTCTGCCCACGGTATCAGGTCTGACCAGTTATCTTGTCGTTCGGATATAAAGCACCTGAGATATTTTTCTATATTTTGGTTGGCTCGTTCCGCCGCCCCGTTGGTCTGGGGGTGATAGGCCGAAGAGAAAGATAGGTCTATCCCCACACTCTTGCAAAACCCTTTCCAGAATCTGGAGACGAATTGGGTCCCCCTATCCGAGACAATCCCAAGAGGAATACCGTGTAAGCGGACCACATTGGAAACAAAAATGGGCACCAGTTCGGCTGCCGAAGGAAGTTTCCGAAGAGGAACATAGTGACCCATTTTGGAGAATCGATCTATGACCGTGAGTATTACAGTATTCCCTCTAGACTCAGGTAACTCTACTATAAAATCCATAGCTAAATGCGACCATGGTCGTTCGGGATTGGCAGAGGCTGGAGTAAACCGATAGGCGCTGTTTTGGGACTTTTATGTCTTGTGCACACCTCACACACGGTTATGTAATCTTTAACGTCACGGCGCACCGTGGGCCACCAAAGGAGTTTACGTATACTAGACACTGTTTTGGTGATCCCCATGTGCCCAGAGATTTTGTTATCATGATACAGTTTTAATACCTCTTCCCTTTCGTTCTCAGGTACAAAGAGTTTCGCAGGAGGTCTCCCCCCAGGAGCTGTGCCCTGGGCGGTCTGCAATCTTAACATTAGAGGAGATGAGACACTAATCGTGGTAAGTGCTATAATCCTTTCCTGGGGTACAATGGGATGTTGATCTTGGATGTTATGTTCGTATGACTCGTACTGTCTTGACAATGCGTCTGCTTTAATGTTTCTCGACCCAGGTCTGTATGTGAGGACGAAATTAAAGCTGGAAAGAAACAATGACCATCTCGCTTGCCTGGCATTCAACCGTTTAGCGTCTCCAATGTACGTGAGATTCTTATGATCGGTTATGATGACAATGGGGTCCCTAGACCCCTCTAATAAGTATCTCCATTCCGTCAAGGCTGCAATAACTGCTAACAATTCTCTGTTTCCGATATCATAGTTCCTCTCTGCCGGGGACAACTTTCGGGAATAGAAGCCGCATGGATGCAATGGCTTGTCGGGTGCCTCCCTTTGGGACAAGACTGCACCAAGACCTAGCTCGGAGGCGTCAACTTCAACCTGGAAAGGCAGAGCCGGATCAGGATGTCGGAGAACAGGGGCAGTGGTGAAAGCCTGTTTAAGTGCCTCAAAGGCTTGACTGGCCTGGGGTGTCCACTTCTGATTCACCACCCCCTTTTTAGTCATAGCCGTGAGGGGAGCTATCAAGGCCGAAAATTTTTTAATGAACCTCCGGTAGTAGTTAGTAAACCCCAAAAACCTCTGGATGGCTTTAAGCCCTTGGGGTAAAGGCCAGTCAAGAATCGCTGAGAGTTTTTTAGGATCCATTTGGAAACCTTCAGGGGTATTATTATACCCAAGGAAGTGCACTGTCTCTATGTCGAATAAGCATTTCTCTAGCTTACAATATAACCCAGCCCTCAAAAGTCTCTTCAACACTTGTCTCACGTGGGCGTGATGAGTCTCCTTATCAGGAGAGTATATCAGGATGTCGTCCAGATATACTATAACGAACGTTTGCAGAAAATCCCTTAGGGTGTCGTTTATGAGATCCTGGAAAACGGCTGGCGCATTGCATAACCCAAAGGGCATCACCAGGTATTCATAATGCCCGCTACGTGTATTAAAAGCCGTTTTCCATTCGTCTCCCTTCTTAACCCTGACCAGGTTGTACGCTCCGCGTAAATCAAGTTTCGTATAAATACGGGCCCCTTTTAAACGGTCGAACAATTCGGTTATAAGAGGTATTGGGTATGCATTTCTTATGGTAATCCTATTTAAACCTCTATAATCGATGCAAGGTCGCAGGTCACCCTCTTTTTTGGAAACGAAAAAGAAACCTGCTCCTGCTGGAGAGGAGGATCGTCTGATGAATCCTCGCTCTAGATTCTCCCTTATATATTCCTCCATAATGTCATTTTCCCTTTGAGACAAGGGGTATACGTGTCCTCTAGGAGGCATAGTACCAGGGAGTAACTCTATAGCACAGTCATAAGGACGATGCGGTGGTAGGACCTCAGTCCTGGTTTTAGAGAACACCTCCTTTAGCGCCATATAACATTCTGGGACTTCAGTGGACAAAGGAGGTGCTGTGGCAATGTTGAGACTACCAATCACATTAACCCTGCCCAGGCATTTTGACTGGCAACTAGGACCCCAACACATTATATCTCGCTGGGCCCAGTCAATCACCGGGTTATGTTCTGTCAACCATGGGAACCCTAGAACGACAGGACATGAGGGAGAGTCGATAACCTGGAATCGTATGGTTTCACAGTGCAGAACTCCTGTAGTCATGCACACATCGATAGTGTCGTGTGATATGGGGACACATGACAGTTTCCCGTCTATGGCTTCTACCATAAGAGGCCTCTCCTTTAGAACCAGAGGTAAGAGGTGGTTGGCAGCAAAACATCTATCCATAAAATTACCTGAGGCTCCAGAGTCTAGGAATGCCTCAGTCTCGAGGTGAACCCCCTCCCAGGTGAGGGAGATGGGTAACAGAATCCGAGTTTTTTTTTTTCATCATCCACAAAGGAGGCATACAGAGAACCAATAACCTGGGTATTACTTGTCTTTTGACCTGATTTGCCACTCTCACCCCTGCTACCCCTGGGTCTCTGAGGACATTGAAGGCGGAAATGATCTGCCCCGGCACAATAAAAACAGAGCCCCCTTTCTCTCCGGTGAGCTCTCTCTGCCTCTGAAATACCCGTTTTACCTATCTGCATAGGTTCAATGGCCGGTACATCGGTCTTAACGGTCTCCAGGTTACCTGATGCAGTGGTATGCCTGGGTACTAAGGGTAAAGGAGGTAGGACCCTTCTGGGTCTGTCTCTGGTGTGTCTCCTTTCCCTGATTTGATCGTCCATGGCGATGCAGAAATCAATCAAATGATCCAGATGTTCTGGTAATTTTAGGGGAGCCAATTCAAACATAAACGCCTCGTTCAGACCTTCGGTAAAGGCCAGGGTTAAAACGTCGTTCGGCCAGTGTACCTCAGAAGACAAAGTCTTAAATTCTATGGCATAGTCGGAAACCCTCCTATTACCTTGTTTGATGTGAAACAGGGATCTACCCGCATTGGTAGCCCGTCTAGAGGGATCAAAAGTACGCTTTAACTCGGAGGTAAAACCCTCATAGTCATATATGATGGGTTTCTTGTTCTCCCACAAGGGCGTGGCCCATAATAAAGCTTTTTCGGTCAAGTGATTAATCAGATAGCCTACTTTGGCTTTATCAGACATACAGGACCGGGATTGTTTTCGAATAAGATCTCGAGTTGGGTCAGAAAGCCCCGGCATAAGTTCGGTGTTCCGTCATAACGTACGGGTGCTTTCATACTGAGCCTACAACCCTCGAGAGCGGCCGAACTGACCCTAGGCACCACTGGGTCTGGCGGGCTTGCAGTACCAGAACTGGAGCGGTTTAGCAGGGTTTGCAGGGCAAGAGCAATCTGGTCCATTCTATGGTCCTGCTCTTCTTGTCTGGCTGCAATACGTGTCAATTGATTAGAGAGGTCTGCGGGATCCATGGCCCTGACGTAATGTCACGGATCCCCCTGATACTAGAGTGGTGGTCCCTATACGCAGGACACTCTCTACCCTTCCGATCCTTAGAGTGGTCGGCACGACTAGACAGACTACAAGAATGGCAGTACAGAGCACGTACAAGAGAGACGTCACGGATCCCTCTGCTTTATCTGAGTAGTGGTTTCTAGACACAGAACAGTCTCTACCCTTCCGATCCTTAGAGTGGTCGGCACGACTAGACAGACACAGAATGATACACAAGAAGTTAGAATGATTAGCTCTTCCCAAGACCCTAACAACACAAGGTGTAGTCTGATGTGTGCTTAGGGTGCCACACAGACTGACCTCAATACCAGAATTAGAAGAGTTGATGCCAATACCAGGGGTTATGCACAGAATGGTTCGTTCGCCAATGCCAGGGATCATACACAGAGTGGTTCGTTCGCCAATGCCAGGGGTCATACACAGAGTGGTTCGTTCGCCAATGCCAGGGGTCATACACAGAGTGGTTCGTTCGCCAATGCCAGGGGTCATACACAGAATAGTCGTTTGCCAATGCCAAGGGGTCAATACACAGAATAGTCGTTTGCCAATGCCAAGGGGTCAATACACAGAATAGTCGTTTGCCAATGCCAAGGGGTCAATACACAGAATAGTCGTTAGCCAAATATGCAAGAGCTCTGCGGGAAGTAACTACCACGTCAGGGCACCGGCATTTCTGAGAGCCTGGGCTTTAAACCCGGCGGGTCCGCGTCAGCCCGCCAGGCCCCGCCCCCCGGCTTCCCCACGTGTGCGGAAGCGACCGCAATATCATTCGGCGTCTGGCCAGCGAGCAGCGAGGAAGCTGCTGCCAGACGCCGGGGTGCGGGGGCTACCGTGACACTGTATCTGCTGTAAAGTCCTCTAAATGTATGTAAAACAAATAAAAAAATGGATTGGGGCTGTGCGCACATAAACAGATTGGTCACTGCCAGATAAAGTAAAAAATCTATTCACAGGGTGACACACTCGTATACACTGCACATTACTGTGAGTTTTATTGCTGTGGAGCTCTGCAATACACTCATACACACACGCACATTACTGTTTGTTTTATTGCCACATACCCCCAGGGTGTAGGGGGGAATATATAGTAATGTATGTGAATGTATGGCTGTGTGTATAAATGCATGCATTTGTAGTTAAACAGGCTGCTGTACGTAAAGTTCTGCGCCTGTGTCCTTGTCGCAGTCAATCGTTGCCCCCTAGCCCTTTACCCTAAAGGCTGGTATTGCTCTTAGAATCGCCACATTATCTGTTACCTGCACTCCACAAAGTAAGAATGACAGAGGGCGTCTTGGCAGCATCGTGAGGTACAGGTAGGAGACTAAATATTGGTGTGGGGCAGCAAGAGGTTAAATGGGCACCATGGTCAAATTTTAGCCCCTTTTTTTACTTTAACCTCTTTGTTGCTGACGACGTGCTGAGGGCATCCACTGGTTTCATGTTTGTGTGCAGATGATGTACTCAGCACGTTGTTTAAGTCCTGCAGCTCCGTGCCATTTATTTCTACTTTCACAGCAGGCTGACATCTTTCCCTCATTGTAGGACTTCCCCTGGACACTCATATATATATTGTCTCAAGAGCGTGCTGATGTCAGAGTCTCTCCCACTTCCCCTTATATGTATTTTTATCTGAATAATCAATTATGAAAATAACCGTCATTTGCAGCCCTACATAAGTTTTACAGGGTCATATGGGACATCAGCTGAAAGGCCAGAGAGTCACGTCTGCGGTCCCTGGTGCCCCCCAGCACCCGGTAGCGTCATCCTCGCTGCTTGCTGGCCAAGTGCCAAATGATTTACAGGCTCAGAGCAATCACGTGACTGGCCCAGGGATGGGGCGCGGCATGCTAACGAGGAGCCACAGGGTTTAAAAGCCAGCTTGCTGCAATACACATTGCGCTGTCGTAGAGTTTACTTCCCTCAGTGCTAACATCTCCTGGCTAATCTCTCTATGCTATCTCTTGTGTATATCACCTGGCTAGTCTGAGAACCACCTCCGTGTACCAATCCATTGCTTTGTCTGACCATTCTGTTTCCTACTGTTTTGTCTAGTTTCAGCCTTCTCCATTGTAACCTGTCCTCTATTTATCATATACCAGTGATATGTGTTCCGTCTGGATATTCAGGTATATTCAGGTATACCTTGTCCTGTGTTGGTAAAACATTTCCCACTCGTTGTTGATAAAACATTTCCCACTCATTGGCAAAACATTTCTCACTCGTTGTTGGCAAAACATTTCCCACTCTTTGTTGGCAAAACATTTCCCACTCGTTGTTGGCAAAACATTTCCCACTCGTTTTGTTTACTGTATTTGGTATCATGTCTGGTCTGGTAGCCTGTCCTGTGCATACCTATATGTATATTTGTGTTTGTGTCCCTAAGCGGTAATTAGGACTTTCTTAAGGGACTTGCATCGTGTTTGTAGAGGGATACGTGACACAGTCTGCATTATAACACATTTTATCTAAAACAAAAGCCACTGTACTGGTGCAGGGAGAGACTGGAGTCCTATGGACCCCTGTATCTCCATTATGTACATCCCACAAAGTCAAGCGAAGTGTCATTGAAAAGGATAGAGTCTGGCATTTCCGTTGATACCAAACATGACCATATAATGTGTAAAAATAAAAAAGTAAAAAAAAAAAAACAATTGCAAAACATCTTTTTTTCTCTGTTCTAAGGCAGCGTCATTATTCGTTTATAACTCAGTGTCACTGCACTAATTCACTTTCTCATTTCCCACACTGTGCAAATTTGAAAGTGATGGCATAATGCATTACTATGCATTATTTCATCTAAAAATGGGGGGGGCACTAGGAGGACTTCCCCCCCCATTGCCTTATGACCTTGCTACGCCTCTGCTGGGATACGATCATACCCAGCGCGCATTACTGTGAGGTTTGTTGCTGTAGAGCTCTGTGAGATACACATACAGGGTTATTCATGGAGCTTGAAAAGCAGGAGAATGACTTGAGAATGAAAAATACTAGGTCAAAATAGCCGATTTGGAAAGTGAGATGAAAGGGAGAATTTTTCTGGTTTGTCTAGTTTGACCTAGAATTTTTCATTCTCCAGTCATTCTCCTGCTTTTCACGCTCTCTGAATAACCCTGGTAGTGTACATTACATTAAAAATGGGATGGACTGAAGAGGTCATAGTGAACCTTTAAAAAATGGGACACTGTCTGGAATCAATATTGTGTACCTGGAGGGGCAATGCATGTTGATGGAAGGGGGACAAAATATGTTTTTGCCTAGGGTGAGGGGGGCCGGTCATGGTTCCTGTACCTGGGCCCTGCAGGTTCTAGTTACTTCTCTGTGTTTACTGAAAGGAAAGCAACTATCAATTCTGAGGGTTAAAATTGTGAGACTTCACTGCATTTATAACATTTGTAATGAGGATTAGACATGCTCATTAACGTTAATTAGATTACTAAAGGTTTAGATAGAAATTATCATTAATTATTTTGAATATGAAAATGGTTCATGTATTTTTTTAAATAGGTTATTTCAGAAATTCTCGAATATGTCAGTTTTGTGATTATTTCCCCTGTGAGAGGATCTGCTGCAAGTATAGTGGTGAAGATCAAGTCACACTCAGTAGGTGACTAGTCTTGCAAGCAATCACTGTCCGTGGCAGAGACTTGTTAGTCTTCACTGTATTAGCATGCATAACCTATGACAGTGTTCATGAGGCGCGTTCAGTTCCTCAGCCGCTGCAAGTGCTAAGTTAGCAACTTCGCACTGAACGCTGTGCTGCAGTGCAGCACTCAGCTGTCACATTTGCCCCCCCTCAGGTGCCAAAGGGGGGCCCATTGTGTTGTGTGTTTTAGTAAGCCCTTTAGGCAGGTATGTGTCTTTCTGCAACATGCAGAACCCTGGACACAGGATACAATAGAACCAGAGGAAACCGGACAGGATACAAACACAAGAGGAAAGCCCTGCACTGGGGTAAGGTAAGGTATGGCCTGTCTATACAGAGTACAGGGTGGGAAGTACACACAATGAATAACAGGGGTTAACCAGAAATGACAGAAAGGGATATCTAGCAACAACGGTTCTAACTAGAAAGAGATCCTTGAGGTGGTCTCTATAATTCAAAGCAATAAGCTGCTGCACTAGATACAATCAAATACAGAACAGGAAACAGGAACCAGAATATTGATGTACAGTACCAGGGATTAATCGCAAGAAACGTCAGGATGCAAAGCCAGGAGTCATGAACCAAGATATTAATATACAGTACCAAGGATTAATTGCAAGAAACGCAAGGATACAAGGCCAGGAGTCATGAACCAAGATATTAATATACAGTACCAAGGATTAATTGCAAGAAACGCAAGGATACAAGCAGTGGCGTAGCGTGGGGGGGGGCTGGGGGGGCCGTGGCCCCGGGCGCAGTTTTGTTAGGGGCGCATTTGCCCGGGGGTTGAGGGGACCCAGATGCCGGGCAGTGCGGGGGTGCCTGCCCGGTCCTGAAGAGTCCGTCCTGTTAGAGGGAAGCGGCTGCGTGCAGGCGCAGGTCACGTGGTCCAGCTAATCAGGTGGTACTGAGTCTCCGTACCACCTGACTGGCCGGACCGCGTGACCTGCGCACGCACGCCACGCAGCCGCATCCCCTTCAACAGGACGGACTCTTCAGGACCGGGCAGGCACTACCGCGCTGCCCGGCATCTGGGTCCCCTCAACCCCTGCCGGAGCTGGAGCAATATCCAGGTGAGAGCTGGGCAAATCCATGTGCTGGGGCAAATCCATGAGCTGGGGGCAAATCCATGAGCTGGGCAAATCCATGACCTGGGGGCAAATCCATGAGCTGGGGCAAATCCATGAGCTGGGCAAATCCATGAGCTGGGGCAAATCCATGAGCTGGGGGCAAATCCATGAGCTGGGCAAATCCATGACCTGGGGGCAAATCCATGTGCTGGGGCAAATCCATGAGCTGGGCAAATCCATGACCTGGGGGCAAATCCATGAGCTGGGCAAATCCATGTGTGAGCTGGGGGCAAATCCATGTGTGAGCTGGGGCAAATCCATGTGTGAGCTGGGGCAAATCCATGAGCTGGGCAAATCCATGACCTGGGGGCAAATCCATGAGCTGGGGCAAATCCATGACCTGGGGGCAAATCCATGAGCTGGGCAAATCCATGAGCTGGGCAAATCCATGACCTGGGGGCAAATCCATGAGCTGGGGGCAAATCCATGAGCTGGGGCAAATCCATGTGTGAGCTGGGGGAAAATCCATGTGTGAGCTGGGGCAAATCCATGAGCTGGGGCAAATCCATGAGCTGGGGGCAAATCCATGTGTGAGCTGGGGCAAATCCATGAGCTGGGCAAATCCATGACCTGGGGGCAAATCCATGAGCTGGGGCAAATCCATGACCTGGGGGCAAATCAATGAGCTGGGCAAATCCATGACCTGGGGGCAAATCCATGACCTGGGGGCAAATCCATGAGCTGGGGCAAATCCATGACCTGGGGGCAAATCCATGAGCTGGGCAAATCCATGACCTGGGGGCAAATCCATGAGCTGGGGCAAATCCATGACCTGGGGGCAAATCCATGAGCTGGGCAAATCCATGAGCTGGGCAAATCCATGACCTGGGGGCAAATCCATGACCTGGGCAAATCCATGAGCTGGGGGCAAATCCATGAGCTGGGGACAAATCCATGAGCTGGGCAAATCCATGACCTGGGGGCAAATCCATGACCTGGGGGCAAATCCATGAGCTGGGCAAATCCATGAGCTGGGGGCAAATCCATGAGCTGGGCAAATCCATGAGCTGGGGGCAAATCCATGACCTGGGGGCAAATCCATGAGCTGGGGGCAAATCCATGAGCTGGGGGCAAATCCATGAGTGAGCTGGGGCATATCCATGAGCTGTGCAAATCCATGAGCTGGGGCAATATCCATGTGTGAGCTGGGGCAAATCCATGTGTGAGCTGGGGCATATCCATGAGCTGGGGCATATCCATGAGCTGGGGCAAATCCATGAGCTGGGGCAAATCCATGAGCTGGGGGCAAATCCATGAGCTGGGGCAATATCCATGTGAGAGCTGGGGCAATATCGATAACGTGTCCACAGGTGGGGGGGGCGCACAATTCTTGGCTGGCCCCGGGCGCTGACAACCCACGCTACGCCACTGGATACAAGGCCAGGAGTAAGATACCAGAATAATCAAAATACAGAATGCAGGCACACAGCAGAGAAGATCTATACTGGATCAAAGAACTGGTGCACTGCTGGCCATATATAATGGGCAGTGCAGGTCATGTGACCACAGGCCTAATCAGACACTGAGACTCCAGGGGCGGGGAGCCAAAACAGATTAACCCCGAAAACTATGAGGGCTGAGAAGAGCTCTCAGCACCAGGGGGCCTGGCTGCGCTGGGAAAACGTGACATCTGCACTGCTAACTTAGCACTTCCAGCTATAGAGAGGTGCTGCAGAGTAGCTGAGTGTGATGTGGGAAAGATGGCCATCTCCACGGAGCAAAAATTCCAATAAGGAAATGTTCAGTTTGAAGTTTTGGTGGACAAAAACACCAAATATTTTTTGGAACAAGATAAACAATAACATTAAAGTGGTAATAAAATGGAGAACAGTGGATATTGCTGAAACAGCACCTTTCATAAAGCAATCCTATGCCCTTTTGCTTCAATATTCACAGCCAAAGAGTTCAGTGAGACTGCTGCAGCAAACTGACCTGCTGCAATGGAGCAATTCAGCAGCTGCTGAGGAACTGAAAAGGCCAGGATTGCCAGATATCTGAAGCACAACTCAATTGATATCATTTGCTGCTCAGTGATTGCAGTATTCAGTCTGCATTTGTCCAGGGTAATCCTTTAAAATTTGTCCTGTTAGTGATCTCTGAGGACAGGGTTGGGAAACACTGGCCTATGGTGACGTATTAAAATAGACTTTTTGATCATAGAATCAGGAACGTGATTCCCAGCTCCATGTCTGACCCAACTGGAAGGACATACACTGTGCCAGGAAATAGAACTAAAATATAAACAAATTAAATAAAGGACAATATCGTGGTATCATAACCACATCATTCAGTTAATGCAGTTGTTGTACTTGTATGTCCCTATGATGCAAGCAGTAAATAACACCTGCCCATGACTTGTTATACCAATAGCAGACTGAGAGCAATTTCAGTTGATGTTTTGCACCAGTTCAGTGTCTTTGTATACAGTATGCAATCCAGAAGAACAAGCCCCATCTGATAACAGGTAAATTAAGAAGCTTCATTCAGATCACTGGAAGCCAGCCACACAACAACAAGAAACCTCAAAGACCAGGGATGTGCGGTGAGGTCAGTGGCTGGTGAGGCATTGGCTAGTATCAGAGCCAGATATACACAGGTTACGTAGGTTCAGGTTCAGTGCTCCCCAGGAATTGGCTGCTCCCAGTGCTCCCCAGGATCTGACTACTCTCAGTGCTCTCCAGAAACTGGGTGCTCTCAGTGCTCCCCAGAAACTGGCTGCTCTCAGTGCTCCCCAGGATCTGTGCTCTCTGTGCTCCCCTGGATGTGCGTTGTCCACTCCACGCACACAGCCCCTGACTGATGAGGGCAGTCACTTGACTGTTTTGCGACAATCAATGCATGGAAGGCCAGACGTTTTTTGAATGGCTTGGACCAATGGTGCTTTCCCATTGGTCCAAGCTATTCCATTGCTCTCAGTGCACTGAAGAGCATAGGTTCAGGAAGTGGGCAGCGCTAGATGTGCGTTGCAGACATATCAATCTCTTGGCCAGCTTAAGCTTATGCAATTAGCATAGCGTTCAGCTGTGCAAATTGCGTAGGCTCAGGGAGGACAGGCTGCCGCTGCTATGAAGAAATAATGTGTGCAGCGGCAGAGACGGACACGGGGGAGCGCGGAACAGGTGAGTTGTTTATGTTTTTCACACAGTAATGATTTAAATTAGGTGAGCCCCCTTAATGGCACGTCACTGTCAAAGACCTGCTACTCCACATGACTAGCAAACATAGAGTTCACAAAGTTGCAGTGTACTTCATCTTAAAGTAACAATGCATCATGTAGTATTTTCTCAAGGTAATGTAGCTGTTCGTCAGACGTTGAAACAAGTCCACAGGCTGTCTACTGCATACTGGTTATTGTGAAGCAGATGAACATCAAAGATAATTGATTTCTTAATTTCTTAAAAAGAAATGAATAAATCAAAATAAAATGATTCAACTGACAGTACAGTACAGCAGTTATGTGGATCCTTTTGTCACCACTGACATACCACAATTGACTGTGATTCAAACTATTTGCATTATGAGCTAGTTAAGCTTATAATGTGGCACTTTTCAATGACAATAAAATACATTAATAAATTGCACTTTACAATTATTTTTGATGTGCAAACATATTCCGCAGTCTTGCACAATAGGTAGGGTAAAGTACTATAACTATGGAAAGTCAATAAGATGCCCTCCCGCTTTGCTAAACCTGAGTGGATGAGTAAAGCAATTAAATTAAGTTCTCTTGTATTATCACCCAAGAAGATTTTGCCCAATGGTAGCTTTTTTAATTGTTTATTTTTATGCACGTCTACGTGAGTCCTCCCAACTGGCTTCTTTACTTGATTGTCCACTCTCCAGTTACAATGCAAGGCAATTAAATTACGTCTTGTGGGATCAATAACGCGTCAGAACTTATGGATCTCTCAAACTAATATGTAATTAATCATCTACATGTGGGAAGCATGAATTTATGTATGCTGTTGTACATACTTGCCTGAATAACTAAACTGTTAATGATCTCTGAGGAGTAGATTTGGATGCTATGCCGTAATGAATAGTGCTGTCATATTGCCTGACTTCACTAGTTCATCTTCTCCAAGGTCATCCCTTATGCTGCTTATTTAAACCTCCATAATTTAATGTGAAGATCTTGTCACGCAGGATTGTAAAATCGCAGAGATAAGGTCATAACACATATTTGCAGTTTTAAATCAAAAATAATATCGACATCTGTTTAGTGATACAGGGCACTTACACGGATTAATTGATACATAGCCCTAACATACTACAATATTCATACAGAGCAGCACTCTCCATCTGCTGATATATATATATATATATATATATATATTTATCAGTTTTTAAACTTACAAACGAGAAACTGGAAAAACTCTTGCAGGTACTGTAGTAGTTTTGCATTGCTTTTATTGATGCATCTTAAGTCAACTGCAAACATACTGTAATCCATGCATATATATTTTCATTCATGGGTGAAGGAATAAAAACTAAAAAACGTGCTTTGTTTCATACAGAGGCAGCTCCAGATTTGGTGAGGCTTTAGGCGAAGCACAGTTATGAGGCCCCGCAGACGGGCCAGAGACCAGATTATCCCCAGATGTTTTAGAGCAGTGTTTCTCAACTCCAGTTCTCAGGAAACAATAAAAGGTCAGGCAGAGGCGGCTCTAGACTTTTTGAAGCCTTAGGCGAAACTCAAACATGAGGCCCCCTCTAACGCCCATAATGAAAAAAAATTAAGTGATTCAAAACTGTATAAATTACATATTTTAACTCATAGCAATGGGGCGAGCTGTGCCCGGCAGCAGGACTTTACAGCTGGCTGCTGCAGCAGGCCCCTCCTAAAGCCCACACACGCAGCTGATGCGCAGCGGGCGTCATTGGCTTCAGGGGGATGACCTGAGTTCAGGCTGTGCTGCAACTGCCAACAGCACACAGCACATGCCAACTAGTGGACGGGCCAAAGGAGGCCCGTTGACTCAGTGGGACATACTATGTTGCCCTGTGACTATAAAGTCCACCCGCCGCAGGGACGGCATAGTACATCCTGTGGCAGGAAAGGGTCAAGACGGACATTAAATCCTAAGAACTATTAATTCAGAGCGTCTAGAAATGTATCAGCTTCATAACAAATTATTACTTAATCAAATATCTCCAGACAGACACTGGGTACAGCTAGAGTTGCCTCAGCTCCTTCAGGCCAAATCCAAACACCATTGTCGCAATTAAATATATTTTAGTCGACCTCTGCCCGCCTCGTGCTTTGCTCCCTACGAGCATCCACTGGCATGAAGCTTGGCCGCTCGCCTGGGGGAACCACCTGACCAGCCGCGTTCTCGCAAGAACCCGGAGTTCACGTGAACTCCTTGATCTCGCGAGAACGCGGCTGGTCAGGTGGCTCCCCAGGCGAGCGGCCAAGCTTCATGACGGCGGACAATCGTAGGGAGCAAAGCACGCGGCGCAAAGCACGCGGCGGTCAATTAAAATATATTTAATCGACCAAAGAAATTAATGATTAATCGATTAATTAATTGTTAATTTCCGCAGCCCTAATAATCACTATACTCATTATACACTCAGCAAGTTTACGCACTACAGTATACACGTCATACACCATATAGTATGACAACTATACTCCGTACACGACCCTAAATTATGTATATTAACAGTCAGACTACCCACTACATACAGTAACACAATATACACTCCTACATTTTATAGTATACACATAAGCACATATACTGCTGGAGATTTTGAGGAGTGGGAGGGTAATGCTGGAGATTTTGAGGAGTGGGAGGGTAATGCTGGAGATTTCGAGGAGTGGAGGGTGATGCTGGAGATTTTGAGGAGTGGGGTTTGATGCTGGAGATTTTGAGGAGTAGGGGGTGATGCTGGAGATTTTGAGGAGTGGGGGTGATGCTGGAGATTTTGAGGAGGGGGTGATGCTGGAGATTTTGAGGAGTGGGCGTGATGCTGGAGATCTTGAGGAGTGGGGGTGATGCTGGTGATTTTGAGGAGTGGAGGGTGATGCTGGAGATTTTGAAGAGTGGGGGGGGGTGATGCTGCAGATTTTGAAGAGTGGGGGGCGTGATGCTGGAGATTTTGAGGAGTGGGGGTGATGCTGGAAATTTTGATGAGTGGGGGGTGATGCTGGAGATTTTGAAGAGTGGGGGGTGATGCTGCAGATTTTGAAGAGTGGGGGGCGTGATGCTGGAGATTTTGAGGAGTGGGGGTGATGCTGGAGATTTTGAGGAGTGGGCGTGACGCTGGAGATCTTGAGGAGTGGGGGTGATGCTGGTGATTTTGAGGAGTGGAGGGTGATGCTGGAGATTTTGAAGAGTGGGGGGCGTGATGCTGGAGATTTTGAGGAGTGGGGGTGATGCTGGAAATTTTGATGAGTGGGGAGTGATGCTGGAGATTTTGAGGAGTGGGGGTGATGCTGGAGATTTTGATGAGTGGGGAGTGATGCTGGAGATTTTGAGGAGTGGGGGTGATGCTGGAGATTTTGATGAGTGGGGGTGATGCTGGAGATTTTGATGAGTGGGGAGTGATGCTGGAGATTTTGATGAGTGGGGGTGATGCTGGAGATTTTGAAGAGGGGGGGGGGTGATGCTGCAGATTTTGAAGAGTGGGGGGTGATGCTGGAGATTTTGAAGAGTGGGGGGGGTGATGCTGCAGATTTTGAAGAGTGGGGGGGGTGATGCTGGAGATTTTGAGAGTGGGGGGTGATGCTGGAAATTTTGAGGAGTGGGGGTGATGCTGGAGATTTTGAGGAGTGGGCGTGACGCTGGTGATTTTGAGGAGTGGAGGGTGATGCTGGAGATTTTGAAGAGTGGGGGGGTGATGCTGCAGATTTTGAAGAGTGGGGGGGGTGATGCTGGAGATTTTGAGGAGTGGGGGGTGATGCTGGAGATTTTGAGGAGTGGGGGTGATGCTGGAAATTTTGAGGAGTGGGGGTGATGCTGGAAATTTTGAGGAGTGGGGGTGATGCTGGAGATTTTGAGGAGGGGGTGATGCTGAAGATTTTGAGGAGTGGGGGGAGTGGGGTAAACAATTTGCCAAAATATTAGCATAGAGGCTGGAGCTGCACTACTTATCTCTCGTATATGGACCAGGTTGATTTCTTCCCAGGATGACATGCATAAGGTAACACCAGAAGAGCGGCAGACCTTCTGTGGAATGCGTCTGGTCATCAGACACTTATCACTGGAAACAGAAAAGATCGAGGGGTGGTTTGGCCTATTTTTGTCACGTTACTGGGGCCTCTTGGGTTCCCCCCAGTTGAGTCTAGTGGTGCGAGCCCTGTAAAAGAACTCTATGGTACAGGTTACTCTGCAGGGGGTTCATCCGCCCAATTTTGATATTTGCAATTACCCTCTGCTGGAAAAAACCCAGGAGGAATCACAGATATCAGGGTTTATTGTGGATTATCAGGAGTATCAGGAGTTTGTTATTCTGTCTCTCCCATTGTACAGTGCTAGGGAACTTGTTAGTGCTTTATAAATACTTGTAACTGTAACAAATGTTTTTTAACTAAACAACTGCAGAGCTGAATCACATTTAAGCAATGCCAGTGCCAAAGTCTATTTAAACTATTTGGGTTAGGGTGAGGATAGCTACGAGGATAGTTACAAATATTTATAATGTGCCAACAAGTTCTGTAGCGCTGTACAATGGGTGAGACAGAGCTACAAAATAAATGCAAATTAAACAAACAGAGCAGTAGGAGGGAGTACCCTGCTTGAGAGCTTAAAATCTAAGGCTAGGGTCAAACGAAAGCATTTTTACACGCGAACGTAAAAAAGTGCATCCGAACGCATTGATGTATTTTTTCACGGAATATGCGAAAACGGTCATACGATGCGCATTTTCGTGCGTGATGTTTTACGATTCCAAACCAGGAAACTTTTTGCGTCTGGACGTTATGTTGGCCGGACACGAGCAGGGTCTGACGTCTCCAAATCACACACACACACCGCTAGCGGGCGCAGCGCACTCTGTACGTCCGTACTAGCGGTTCTGCGTTCTCGAAAAAATGCGTTCATTTTCCACTTGCGTTGCGCGGCCGGACTTTCGTGCGACCGTACTTCGTATATTGGCTGTCATTGCCCGTCATTTGCTGCTAGTGCGGCCGTGATTAAGTGCGCCAGAACGCACGTTAAAAAAGCGCTGGTCTGACCCCAGCCTAAAAGGAGTGGAGTGGAGTGGCAAACTAGGAGAGAATAAATAGCTGGGAATTGGAAGTAGCAGGTGCATAGGGGGCTGTGCAGGAAGACGGAGCAAGAAATGATTAGTGGGGGAATCATAGAGTGAGCCGATAGGCTTCTCTGATGTGTTTTCAGAGACTTCCTGAAGGACTGGAGAGACAGAGAGAGTCTAATGTTGCGGGGAGGGAGTTCCTTAAAAAAGGAGCAGCACGGGAGAAGTCCTGAAGGTAAGAGTTGGGAGTGCTGGTATGAGGAGCTGATAGCATCAGATCATTGGCAGAGTGAAATGGTCGGATGGGATGTACCTGCTAATAAGGGAAGGAGATGTAGTCAGGGGTGTGGTTATGAAGAGCTTTGTAAGTGAAGACCATTAAATTGAATTGGATTCAAAAGGAAACAGGGAGCCAGTGTAGAGATTGACAAAGGGGTGAGGTGTGAGAGGTGCAGGAGGTGAGGTGGATGGTAAACAAGATTATTCTCTGCCACTGCTAACCGCTGTCAGGAGCCTAGATTCAATACAACACTAGGGGTGCAAAATACCTTGATAAACAAGCGATTAAAGCAGTGAAATTTACAGAACCTCACCTCTAAGTGCACAACAAGGGCATCACAAATAGGCAGGGCTGGATTTATAACTAGGCAGAGTAGACATGTGCCTACAGGCACCTGCCACAAGGAAGCGCCTTGCTCTGTAAAAATAATTTGTTTTTCAATTTACAATCATTTAGACCAGTGGTTCTCGAACCTGTCCTCGGGACCCCCAACCAGGCCAGATTTTGCAGATCACATTGGGGAAATGCAGACTGAATCCTTCAATCACTGAAAGGCAAATCATATCACCTGTGCTGTGCTTCAACTAGCTGCACCTGGTAGGGGGTCCCGAGGACAGGTTTGAGAAACACTGATGTTGACCACTGTATCTCTGGAGCCCTAAGGGCTAGAGGGATATATGATGTATCATCAGAAAGGCCAGATTATTCCAGTGATACCAAATATAACCAGGATAGATTATGTAAAAATAAAATAAGAAAATATTATTTTTTTCTCACGCAGCACTATTATCCAGTTTACAATTATAAAGTGAACAGTGATGCTGCACTAACTCACCTTCTCATTTCCCACAAAGCCAGCAAGTTGTTTCATCAACAACCTAGACCGTGTCACTGCATGAGGAGAGACAGGGGCGGCTTTGAACCCGCATCTCTGAATTGTGCACTGCAGAAGGTTAAGTGAGGTGTCATTGGAAAGGTCCGAGTCTGGTTTTTGATCCCAAACAAGACCATGTAATGTGTAAAAATAAAAAAAAAATGAAAAATGTAAATGTTTTGTTTTCTCTGTTCTACAGCAGAGGCAATATATGCTTTTACATATAAAACAAACAATGCCACTGCACTATATTGAAAAACGCTGTGTATAGATGGATATTACAGCAGACTAGCTATCAAAGAATAGACAGGATTGATAATCCTCAATATAATGGGTGTAACCCTAATACATCATTGTCAGAAAGTACAAATAAATGTTATGTTTTCATTTCTTTGTCCTCACCTTTCTGACAATGCCACTGCACTCACTCAACTAAGGCAACAGATTCTGCCCCTTCTTTTGATTTGAGCGCAGAGATTTTCAGATTATTTTTTTTAATCTGCCCTGAAAAGAAAATTTAAAAAGTCATTCTGGCATGGTTCTTTTTTTTTTTTTTTGGGGGGCGGAGCCGGGGCACTCCACATTTCTGGGCCTACAGGCTCCTGAGATGCAAACGCCACCCTGCAAATAGGCAGTATCTGAAAATCCTAGTGGGAGCTTCATGCATGTCATTTGAAATGTTAATAAACAATTGTGCAACAACTGTAAATCATGGCTAGTGTGAACTTTAATAAATTTCCATAAGCAATACTATTTAAACATAGACATTAGACTATCGAGAGCTCTGGAATTAAAGTACAGGACAGTGTATTGATTCATCCGGATATATAAAACATATTTATGTGGCACGAGGAATATATCAGTGGGCATGGATGTGGGCAGTTCTTGAGTGCCCCCTTTGTGATCTCGTGTCCTGAGTGGGATACACTAGTCTCTCTATGAGCTTTTAACCTTTTCCCCTCACTGAGGACCTGGATAAGTATTGCAGGGCAAATGCGGAATTTAGGCAAACTAGACAAAAAAGTCATATTCTTGGTTGAAAAAAGGAAAAAATACATCAATTCAATACTTAGTACTTGATTTTTCAAATTTGTTTGTATTATACCATATTATATGATTATAGTCAACATATTGTAAGGGGGTCTGTAGTCTGTAATTTTAAGCACCGATACACTAGCTTTCATTTGTTTTTTATTGGTTTGCATACTATAAATGATTTCAAATGTTCCCACAAATTGAATAGCCTTAGGGCGCTTATACTATTATATTTTGTTGTTTCTCTCTGTAATATGACATTTGGCTGGTAGGACAAATAAATAGGCTACGGTTCAAGAAAAGATGCCACAAAAAATGGATTTCATTAGATGCAATTAACTAAAATCATTTATGTCAACATGTGCTCAGATTACAAATGTATATATAATTAAAATTAAATGATTACCATGATCTGGCTACAAATCTAAAGCTGTGACACAAATCTAGAGCCATAAATTATTGAAATGTCAATTCTCTCTGTGGTATTAAGAAGCCTGAAACAGTTTATCATAAAGCCATAGCACATTTACAAACCTAAACTCTTTAGTGTGTGTTTGACTCAAACAGCATATTAATGTGGTGTTATTAAGCCGCATCCATTTAAGTACATCAGGAGGCATAACGGATGCCGGCTGTCACCAGGTAAAGTTTATGGAAGGTACATGCTGAAAAATCCATTAAACCTACAAAATGTTAAATAGGCAATATTTACTAGAGGTTCTAATCCAATAATCCTCTGCGTGCATTTCAGCGACTATGATACATATCATTGCATAAAATTGCCATGACTAGAGTTTACAGAGCTCAGATATTAATGACTAACGCATCCAAAAACGTGACTAAATGATTCTATATAATCAGATAATTATGTATCATTTATTTAGTCATATCGTAAAACCTTGGATTGAGAGAAACTTGGTTTGAGAGCGTTTTGCAAGAAGCGCAACAATTTTTTATAAATTTTGAGTTGATATACAAGCGATGTCTTAATATACAAGCAATGTCAAAGTACGTACGCTTTGTCTGTCGAGCGTCACGTCACAACTGAGGCCATGGTCACCTTTCCTTCCTGCGTCTGTCGCAGCATTCTGGCAGCTTGACGGGGAGTGGCAAACGGTGTAACTTGCGTAATAGTATCGCACATTACACTGGACGTGCTGAAACCCTCCCAACAGATAGCAGTGTTCCGGTAAGTGATTATCGTCCTGCACAATAACCCTCCTCTTCCTCTTCCTCCCACCAGCCATGATTCTTCTCAAAGGCAATGTGCAGGTTAATTGGTTTTATTTTTACTTTATACTGTACAGTATTTTGTGTTACTGTAATAATTTTCATATGAATAAATGGTTGTGGAACGAATCGTCAAAGTTTCCATTATTTGTTATGGGGAAATTCGCTTTGATAGTAGTGCTTTGGATTACAAACAAGCTTCCGGAACAAATTATGCTCACAATCCAAGGTATTACTGTATTATTAAACATTTCCATCTACTACCTATTATTTGTTCATCGATATATAATCTTTCATTTTTCTAATAAAACTTCCAATCTTGAAAAATTATCTCAAAGTTTGCACAAATTGGCACATTTATTGATGTCACACAAAACTATTATTGTCATGGTGGTGGTAAACGCAGCAGGCAAACCGGTACTTGTAATAGCTGGATTAGATTAGGATACTCCTGTGTCTGGGACAGAAGAAGATCACAAACAAGAGTAAACAAGCCAAGATTGGTAACACACACAGATAGGCCATCGTCTAGGAGCAGAGAGAAAAATATACAAGCAGGAAACAAAGCCAAAGTCAAAAGCAGAGATTACCAAACAGAGTACATAGCAGCACTGAGGGTTCAGAGAAAAACGCCATTTCAGCTTCCTGAGAAAGAAGAATTATAAAGGGTGGAGTGTGCTCTATTGGCCAGGCATAACAAGGAATTAGAAAACACACATGTAGAATGAACCTTACTAGAATGACGTGGATGAATGCCAGTAGAACATTGCAGACTATAGCAAGTGTCAGCGGAATGTCGCGAGTTAAGACAAGAGTCTAAAATAACACTAGATTGAACGAGTGTCGTTAGAATGACGTGAGATTGATCGAGTGTCATTAGAATGACGTGAGATGGAACGAGTGTCATTAAATTGACGTGTGGACATCATAGTAAAACGGCATGCGTGACAGTTATAACCTGAATACTATATAATACATCAAGCTTCATTCACTGGAATAAAAAGGCCATGTCCAAAGGGTGACAATAAATCTAGTGATATAGATATATATTTAGCAGTAGGAAAAGGGAAGTGCTCATGCCACTGTACAGAGCACTGGTGAGACCTCACTTGGAGTACTGTGTGCAGTACTGGAGACCGTATCTCCAGAAGGATATAGACATCTTAGAGAGAGTTCAGAGAAGGGCTACTAAAATGGTGTACGGCTTGAAGGAGAAAAGTTACCTAAAAAGGCTTAATGATCTTAACATGTACAGCTTGGAAAAAAGACGAGACAGAGGAGATATGATAGAAACATTTAAATACGTAAAGGGAATACACAAGGTAGAGCAAGGGAGTATATTTAAATGGAAACAAAGTAGCAAAACAAGAGGACATAGTCTTAGATTAGAGGGGCAAAGGTTTAAAAGTAACATCAGGAAGCATTATTTTACTGAGAAGGTGGTGGATACATGGAACAGCCTTCCAGTAGAAGTGGTAGAGGCCAAAACAGTAATTGAATTTAAGCAAGCATGGGATAGGCATAAGACTATCCTAAACAAAAGATAAATGCAGGTAAAGTATCCATGTAATTGGGCAGACTAGATGGGCCGAAAGGTTCTTATCTGCCGACATTTTTCTATGTTTCTATGTTTCTATATATATATATAAATATATAAAACATTAAAGAGTCACCAATAAAGATGGAGTAGAGGTAACATCACTGCTCTATAACCGTGAAGAGAGACTATGGAGACACAGGATCAATCCTGGCAAGAGCACCTCTCCAGTAAGTGTCCTTGGGCAAGACACCTAATGGTACATACTCCCCACCTAGGACATACTTGAAAATGAGAGAAATCTCAATGTATCCTACCTGGTAAAATCCTTTAAAAAAAAAAAAGAAAAATTGGGCAGATACTGTGGACAGGATCTTCCTCCAATATTTTCTATATATAATTTTTTTAGTTTAGGTGAAAATACTAAAGTTTTCTCAGAGGCTTGACTGCTACCCTTCTTTGGCACTGGGCTTCCAAAATGCAGAAGTCCCTGCAACATCTTATGCAATTTGTTTAATATACAAATTGTGTACCATGGGGAACTTGTGTACTCATACACAAGTTGCACAGCATCTGCATAGAACAATGGATTGGTGCTATGTGAACATTTGCAGCTCCATTTCTCATATGCCAGCTCCCAGAACACTTGTTACTAGAAGCATTTGGAGAGAGGAGGATATTAACACTTAAAGCTGTTTCAGCAGGCAGGATATTCTGATTCACATAGTGATAACAGACTAACAGGGCTGGAATGTGGGGTCACTCCATGCAGCCTGACCACTTAAATTAGCTAACGAGGTTAGGGTGCATATTGAGTCCCTTTAAACAGTTACTTCATTTGCGTTTTACTCCTAGACAAACAATGTGCTACAAAACAATACGTGCCAGCATTTAATCATCTTGATTCATAACTATCTGTATGCTTCACCCTAACCTGCTGTTAATTAGTGCACTGTATCTGTCAATAAACATCCACAACGATATAATTTCATTGATGAATAACGATTGAATTGAAAAATACAACATAAAACAATTATGTAAATTGCACTGGTGGAAATTCCTGCTCACTCTTCCACATCAGTCTCCAGGTTCCTCTATGACCCTACTACACACTTTCTATCATAATTTCTGATCTGTGAGTCAAGAGTGAGGTTAATAATGTTACTGGATGAAAATACTATCAACTCCCAACTGCTGTGATCTTATCTATCTATCTTTCACTGCATAAAATGGCAGTGTGTTTTTGGATGAAATTTTGATCATGATGAGAATAAAAATGTGCTCTCAGAGCAGAAATGTTAACAAAAATCTGAAAAATTATGCAGGGATATTTCTTACTTTCTTCAGAAAGGTCATTTTCCTCTGCTTCTCTCTCCATATCCTTGCACCATTCTTCCATTCTTTTTGTTTCTGCGTGGAGCAGTTTCATAAACCATGTACCATCCTGTCGACTAGGAGATATTCTACCAGAATCTACCGCTTCATGAGTAGGTTCTAGCCATGGATCTGGTGGGGGCAGATTTGATGTGTCAACTGGTGTCCGATAATCTTCTCTGTAACTAAACAAGCCCTGAGTCCGTACTGTTCTAACAGCACCATACTGCGTGGGAGTACTAGGCTCTGAATGTCTCTGAAACGAAGATCCGAATTGTAAGCTTTTGTCCTCCATTGTGATATGTCCTGGAAATCCTTCTAATTCAAGGTCAGCCTGGACCGCTGCAGTAACACTGTTGGATCTCTTAAAACGTCCTTGTCTGAACATAACAAAAGAAAAAAGTGTTAAAAATACAGTTTTCATATGTATCCTACACTGATGTCTTTACGAAATACTCTTGAATGATTATGCTATTAGTAGTAAGGAAAACGAAAGATAAGGGGTTTCCTGCCCTTATAAAAGAATGCCTGCAAATGGAAAAGCTACTAATGGCTACTAATCTGTTTAGTATGAGTGCATAATAGGCAGACATCTTCCATTTTGGAGAGCCACTCTCTAGAGAAGTCCCTGATAATATCGGACAAGAGGACGAAACGTCTATCGCTACAATGGATCCCAAGCTACATCTAATAATACGTCCTCAACATCACCTCAATGGCGTCCATTGGACTCCATGGAGGATCGTGCTGCCGGGTCACATGACTGGCAAGATCTTGCCTCTCACGAGATCCTGCTGGTTGGCGGAGTGATCGTGGAGAGAGACAGGGGACTTTCTTCCCCCGGTCTACCTCTGCTCCCAGCGGCCAGAAGCAGCGGATCGGGCCGCCATTCTCGCCACGTGAAAGAGGGGAGTATTTGTTTTTTTGGGGGTTTGAGCTGCAGGTAATGGATTCTGCAACAGTGCAATCCATTACCTACATCTCTGAGTTGGTGGTAACTTTTTCAGTTAGCGCCAGCTCTAAGTAACTAGTGTTAGGACCAGGGCTTTTATTCAGGTGGTACTCGCAGGTAGTCAGTACCGGCACGGCACCTTACCACTCAGTACCAGCACCGTACCACAAGCCTGAACTAACAGGAGAGAGCATGATGCTCCTCCCTCCTCCTGTAGTGGCAGGCAGAGAATCAGAAGGGCTCGGCAGCTCATATTGCTCATGAACGCTACCGATTGTCAGGAGTTTATGTAGGGACCGATAACCCCCCTCTTTTCCCAGTAAGTGACAAGGGAGGGCTGGCTAAATAAAATCTACTCTCTGTTTCTTCAGTGCCCCAGTTCTGGCAGATGTGTATAAACATGCTGCACCCCCTCTCTCTGCAGCCACTGAAATGTTGAACAGCATGGGGAGCGGGTGCAGCATATTTACACACATCTGCCAGAGCTGCGGATTTTCAGGCAAGCAGTGTGATCAGGGGAGCTGGCACTGTATGGCGGTACAGGTGGTGGCCACCTAAGACTGTAAGACCAGGAGGGGTGCAAAAAAATGTTTTTTAAACTATCTACCTGGTGCTGTGTCCCTGCTGCCCCTCCTCAAAGATGCAGCTGGTGCCCAGCGAGCTGCATTGTATCGGTCAGGTCAGAGAGCAGACTCCCCGGCAGTGCTGGATACAGAAGCCTGCTCGCTCTCTCTCTCCTCCTGGTCCCTTACTCCTTGCTGGTGCCTGGCACCTCTGATGATGTCAAGAGGAGGGCGTGCCAAAAGAAGTCTACACTGCCGCCTTACCCCCAGCCTCCCCAGCAGTTCCAGACAGTGTGTGGTGCACCCAGGAAGGTGAGAAGGTGGAAATTTAAGTCCTGGCTCTGCAGGGACTCAGTGACAGGCCGGGCCTCAGAACAAAGAAAAAAACTGCTGCTGTGGCTTCCAAATACACTTCAAAACAGCATTTAAAAATATCAGCCCTGGCAACACAGGTATGTTCACCTGTGTTACCACTATGTGGGGGTGTTCTCAAGGTCAAACACCCTCTCAGTGGAGTCCCCCAATATTATTCAAACAGTACTTGTGGATAGTGGAGTTTCATTGCTGTGGAGCTCATACACACTGCACATTACTGTGAGTTTCATTGCTGTGGAGCTCATACACTCTGTACATTACTGTGAGTTTCATTGTTGTGATGCTCACAAATGCTAAGGTATAATCCACTCAGTGCCAGCGTTGCAAAAAAAAAAAACAAAAAAAAAAACAGCTAACTGCACTACAATACAGACTTTTCTTGCAACAGAAGAAGATAACTCCCATAGGGTTACAACAATAGCTGTAGTTCATTTAAAGGAACACAGTATTAAAAAATATGGTTCCCTTTTATAGTGTCTTCCTTTAAGTGAGCTACAACTATTATTTATTAGGACATGAAAATAGTAATAATAATCAGTTTTTCCCCGGATGTGAGAGTATCCCCACCTATTTTTCCAGAAAAAAGCACAGAGTAGGACCAAGTGATCCTAACACTAGCAGGGTTATTCAAAGAGAATCGACAAGTCACCGCATTTTCGGTGACTTTCATTTTCTTCAAATCGGTGCGATTCGGTTATCCCATTTCGGCGACCCTGCCGTGTATTCAGCAAGAACCAAAGGCCTGCACATAGTGCAGGGAAAAGCAGCCGCAAACCCGCCGAACACTCACCGCATAACCCGGCGAACGCACACCAAAAAACGCAAAACATCTGGATTAATCCCGCTGAACACGCTGGAGAGACACGAGCAGCCACCGATCACAGCGCAGGGCAGCTGCCGGAAAAAGCCAACACCGCAGACAAATGGAGTGAAAAATACAATAAACAGTACGCTTGAATGTTTGAAAAGTGAAACGCTGTTTGCAAAGAAACTACAGGACGAAAATGTCTGAAATTTACATATAAGATCCAATGAATGAGAATAAAAAGGGCTGTTACAGAAAAAAGAAAAAATGATAAAAAAAAATTAAAAGAATTTTGCGACAAAATACCGGAAAATGCCTAAAAGATCCTAAAAAATCTATAAATAAAGAGACTCTTTACTGCAGAATATTATAATCAATGTTTTATTAGATATTAGATTAAAACAGGAATATTTTTAACAATGAAGCCTATGGGATTCGCCTGAATAAACCTGTCGAATGAAACCGCCGAACAGCAGGGCAATTTGGCAACTTTTCACTGCTGGTTTTTGTTCTCTGGATAGACGAATCACTGCTCCTCTATGGGGATTTCACTGCCCTCGAACAGGCAACGAACAGTCACCGTATGTGCAGGCAATTTGCCAACATTTGGCGAACTGCCTGTTCTCTGGATAGCCGACTGGCCAGGAAAGGTAACTGTATGCAGAATTTCACTGTTCGGTTACCTTTCGGCCACAATTCGGATCTCTTTGAATAACCCTGTAGTTCTCTGTGCTTTCACTTTATGCTCCGTTAATTAACGAGGGCTAACGAGTTTTTTAACCAGTTAGTGATTTGACGGTAGTCTGGCTGCAGTGTTATGACCACTTTTAAGCTAGCGCTAACGCTGCCGCTAGTGTTAGCTTGAAGGAAGTGATAGAGCCCAACAACTCCATAGACTATAATGGCTCTTGGAAGATAACAACAGCTCTGGTTAAGTTAGTACCATCAATGTAATAGAGATCTTTTTATGACATTAATTTCCCTTAGTAATCAATTGACCTCTCTGTATTTTTTATATTGAAATTTAAGTCAACTGCTGAAGTGTCCGTTCCTTCAATTTAACATGTAGCGCAATACAAACACAGATAAATACATTCTGGCAATAATATAGACATATATGCACAGATACACTCTTACAGTTTTGGAAATTCTGTCATGGCTTCCTTTCCACCATAAAAATTAATAAATTTAAAAAAATATATATTTGCATGTGTTTTTACAAGTTAGAGATACGTTACCGTTTTTCATCTTCCACCTGAATGCCCACAGAATGGTACTCCCGGAGCCCTTTGCTCTCTGTATCAGAGTCAGCTGCTTCTACCTGTTAAACAACAAACAGAATAAAAAAATTAAACTAACATACCTGTAGGTCCATACCAATTATAAATATAAAACTTTCATGGTATTCACTCATGATTAAAAACCTGATTGGTAAAAAAGTGAAGGCTCCTGGTTAAATTTCAGAGAATCCAGATAAGAACAATATTACAGGCTTTTCACCTTTTCAACATCTACTCCGTACAGTCACTAGTTACATAGGCTGAAAAAAAGACGCGCATCCATCGGGTTCAGTCTTTCACACATTACCTACTGCTGTTGATCCAAAAGAAGGCAAAAAAACCTAGTCAATATTTATTCATATTTATATATACACGCTCTCCAATATGCAACATACTGGGTAAAAATTCCTTCTTGCCCCCAGACGGAATCGGATTTCTCCTTGGATCAAGCAGCTTTTGCCCACATTTATAAAACATATTGGGCCATATTACATACTTGGTGTTAACTTAACCAGAGCAGTTGTAAACTTACCAGAGCCATTAAAGCCTATGGAGCTGTTAAGTTAACAACAGCTCCGGTTAAGTTAGCACCAACTTTGTAATACTGCCCATTATGTTTTTGCAGGAAGTCATCCAGTCGTTGTTTAAAAGTCTGTATGGTCTCTGACCCAACGACCTCAACAGGCAGAGAATTCCACAGCTTTATTGTTCTACGATGTAGTCAGTTTCAATGGGCTATTACGAATAGTGTAAATTGCAGGGTGTTTAGGCATTCTGTAACATGGTTTTATTACAGTTTTCATATAGGAAATACCCGGGCATTAGAAATTGATGGAGAGGGTTACTTACTAGACAGCTGGGCATCATCCTGTCTGGCATAATGAGGGAGCCTCAGGCTGTCTTGCAAGGGAAGAGTGTTTGGTACAGTTATGTGCTTGCCACTATTATTTTATCTTTTTAGAAAAATAAATCATGGACTTGCCCATCCATATAATTTCCTGGTAAAAATTTATTATGCAGAAATCAGCCAGTCTGATTGTATTTATTCCAGCATGAATTCCATAATTCATTTGATACTTGGGCCGGAGCTGAGCAAAGAACTTCTTTTTGTGGTTGTGCATTGACGCAAGTTAACATTATTACGATGTAAGCGGCTCAATCAGAATATCCACTAACATTTTACATTTTTTTCTAGTCTCCTAAATCCAGTAATTCTCAATCTCAACACCCAAAGGAACCAAGTTTTAAAAATGTAACCATTGCTACAGATGTGGATAAAAATACTTTAGTTTATCATATAATCTCATTGTTCCCATGGCTGCCTAATTACCAACATACTGATTTTCAATGCATTCGTAGTTGTGTTACTCACTGACAGTGGAGGCTACGATAAAAAGTGATAACTCATCCACATTTTTGACACACGCACTCTGTTTTTTGACAAAAATATTATGGTGGTGCATTTTGGTTTAAGAGTAAAAATTGTTAATCAAACTGATGTAGTAAGCAGATGTATTTTAGTCCTAAAGTCAATAGCTTTAATGAATGTCACATTTTATAATGTTTGTACTGAATTGATTTTCAGCAGTTTCTAATTAAGTGATGTGTTATTCTTAGACAGATTTTAATGCCGTTTTGTCCACTGCTATTGATGGACAAATCGGGACTACTGTAAAATGAGCCTATAAAATGTAATCAAATGATACGCTATTGATAAGGTTCTTCAGGGGGAAGTATTATTCTCCAACTGACATCAATGTTCAAAGTGTTTCAGTACAAATAAAGCCCCGAGAAACAGAAAAATAACCATCAAACTGTGAATTGGTCATGGGACTGAATCCAGGTCCTACTGTCCATAAGCAAATATTGCAAGATAATTGAATGAAAAATACGTCAGAATTCCCCTGTCAGTTTTATGGTGTGATCTTTGCATACATCAAAACATAAAACCAGAGAAGTTGGCAAATGCTTATCTGCAGAATTTATTTAGAAATCTACAATGCTCTTCTTGACATAGAGTGGAGGTGTCTATTAAGTAATACATACGTAAATCTACTCAACTAGTCAAGCCTTTAAAGAGGCTACATATAAGTAATTATTCACTAAGCCACATGGTAGCACTGAAGTTCAAAGTAAAAATCGCCGGTGTTGCAATTATGTTGAATTTCGGCTACTCACGGCAGCAAAGTTGTTGCAAACAAAGGCGACCAACGCTGAACAAGAGTACCACTGTTATTTGTCCGTAAGACGTGTAAGCTATGGCTATTCTCCATTCAGCATTGTTCAACTATTGTACATTGGTGAGCACAAATGACAACCTATTTTCTTGTTATGTTATATACATGAAGTGGGCTGGATACTTCTGGTCTCCGTATTCGGCCCAGTAGGGAATAGGCGCAAACCGTTTTTTCTGCACACTACTATTGTTTGCAACAGCTATGTACAGTATCTACTTTGGTGATTTCCATTGAACTCCAACAGATAGAAGTAAAAACTATGGTAGACAACTTTGACTGAAACACTGGTGACAAATATGGTGAAATATATGCTAAATAACAACTAAGGCAGAAACTACGGTGGAAACCCAATTGAACTCTACACTGAAAACCACACTAATCAACTTCAACTGAAACTACGGAGGTATGACCAGCAAAATGAACGGTACCACAGTAGAAGTTCTCTAAATAGATATTTCACCCCAGTTTAACAGTACTTGATTCACTATAAGGCTAAGGTCAGACGAAAGCATTTTTAATGTGCGTTTAGCCGCACGAAATCACGGCCGTGCTAGCAGCAAATGACATCCAATGCCGGGGAACATACAACGAACGGCCGCACGAAAGTTCGTCCGTGCAACGCAAGTGGCAAACGAACGCATTTTTTCGAGAACGTCAAACCGCTACTACTGACGTACAGAGTGCGCTGCGTCCGCATAGCGGTGTGTTTGCGTGATTGGGAGACGTCAGACGCTGCACACGTCCGGCCAACATAACGTCCAGACACAAAAGGGTTTTATCGATGATCCGTACAAAATCACGGATGAAAATGCGCATCGTATGACCGCTATCGCGTATTCCGTGAAAAAATACGTCCATTCGTTCGAACGCACTTTTTCACGGACAACGTGAAAAATGCGTTCGTCTGACCCTAGCCTTAGTGCGCAAGGTTCACTAAAGCAAATCCTCCGTTCTTCAATGAAAATGGTGGGTAGTGAATAACCAGCACTTAGACTAACTCAATACATAGGTCAAGAGAAAAGCACTGGATTATAAAGATGACATGAAGTCCTACATATTCCTGATATCCATTTTTGAAAGATGAAGCCTTTTGTAGCAACTGAATTAAAATGAAGGCTTTCATTCACATAAATACTCTTTCAATCTCTCTGTCAAATGATAAACATAAAATGTGGACATTCAGAGAACATTTTTCTTTTATGAGAAATACGAAGCAAATTACAGTCATAAAGCAAAAACGATAATGTATGACCTCTACCCATTTCTAGCCACTGCCCGTTTCCCTTTCCCCTCTGTCCCTTCAGATTATAAACCTTTGTATTAATTATTTTTTATATTTAACTGCAGTTACTTGCTATATTGTTTCGATGAAAACATAAAGCCTGAGAATGCTTAAGAAAGGCTCTGTTTGAGCCCAAACGTCACTCGACACCTCTCGTTATGTGACTTCCAAATAGAGGACACTTCACAGGATCCCCAGGATCACATGCTGTGCTGGTATTTTTTCTGTTACAAAGTCATGGAGCATGTGATGACATATCTGCATGTCCCTCCTTTCTATTGATAGCCCCTACTCACCATACATGAATAAAGACTAGGGTTCGACAGTGGCTTGTCCAACCTCTCAGGGTATAAGCAGTTTGTGATGTTCATAAAGGGGGGGGGGTGCTGGAAGAGAGCAAGGACACATCACCTCTTCTATTAATAGCCCCTGATCCACCATGCATATAATGGGACTGGTTGATGAACAATGACATGTCCAGCCACAGAATTTAAGCAGCTCCCATGGGAGAGGGGGCAGGGGAGACAAGGGCATGTTTCCCCTTTTATTTTTAGCCCCAGCTACTGTTTGTTTATGGTTGTGGGCTGGAGGTGAAGAATGGCATGTCCACCCCCAAGGATTCTCAACAGCCCAGAACTAAATGGGCTTTGAATAGTAAGCAATTTTGGATTTGAAGAGGAAGAGAAGAGGCCATATATTGCACTCACTTCTTCATGAGATGAATGGTGAGTTTTAAAATTTCTGTCTCATTTTTGGTGGCCAGTAATTTTTCATAAAAAAAATCTCTTAATACAACTTTTTGGCACTATGTAATTCAGCATAACACTTCCTATGCAATGAATAACAAGTGTTAAACTCAATTGCTCACTCGTTAATACGAGACAGTTCAGCTGGAGTTTCTAATGTTGTGTCGCAACTGGTATTTAAAGGTGTGAAAGCAGACAGAACATTTGATTGGATGTAAGTGATCAGTGGTAATTATGGGCCTGTCAGCATAAATACATGTGTAGTAAACTATTATTATTATTATACTTATTTATATAGCGCCAGCATATTCCGCAGCGCTGAACAATGGGCACAATATAGACAGGGTTACAATACACTGAGACTGAACAACATTTGATAAACCAGCACAGGAGGAAAGGAGGACCCTATTCCCGTGGGAATTTACAATCTAGAAGGGTTGGGGGTGGAAACAGGAGGAGAGGACTGCAAGGTGAGAGTGATGGACTGGTTGGGGCAGTGAGGTGTATCAGTGAGTCGGGTGGTCGGGTTCCCTAAATAGGAATGTCTTAAGGGAGGTTTGAAGGAAGGGAAACTAGGAGAATGTCTGACAGTATGAGGGAGAGCGTTCCAGAGGATGGGAGCTGCGTGTGAGAAATCCTGCGAAATCCTGATAAATCCAGTCCCAATATATGCATGGTGGATAAGGGGCTATTAATAGAAGAGGTGATGTGTCCTTGCTCTCTTCCAGCACACCCCTTTATGAACATCACAAACTGCTTATACCCTGAGAGGTTAGACAAGCCACTGTCGAACCCTAGTCTTTATTCATGTATGTGAGTAGGGGCTATCAATAGAAAGGAGGGACATGCAGATATGTCATCACATGCCCCATGACTTTGTACATTGTATAAGTAACAGAAAAAATACCAGCACAGCATGGGATCCTGGGGATCCTGTGAAGTGTCCTGTATTTGGAGGTCACATAACGAGAGGTGTCGAGTGACGTTTGGGCTCAAACAGAGCCTTTCTTAAGCATTCTCAGGCTTTATGTTTTCATTGAAACAATATAGCAAGTAACTGCAGTTAAATATAAAAAATAATTAATACAAAGGTTTATAATCTGAAGGGACAGAGGGGAAAGGGAAACGGGCAGTGGTTAGAAATGGGTAGAGGTCATACATTATCGTTTTTGCTTTATGACTGTAATTTGCTTCGTATTTCTCGTAAAAGAAAAATCATGGGCAGAGGTGATACGGGGAGAAGCTAGGCGCAGGTCACTGTTTGACCTTAGGGAGCGGGCTGGGATGTATTTGGTGATTAATGAGGACAGGTAGTGGGGAGCTGAGTTAGTGAGAGCTTTGTCGGTCAGGGTAAGGATTTGAATTAAATTCTGCAGTGGATGGAGAGCCAGTGAAGGGACTCGCAGAGGGGAGCAGCAGAGACAGAGCGACGGGTGAGGTGGATGAGCCTGGCAGAGGTGTTCAGAATGGCTTGTAGGGGGGTGAGCCGGCAGAGAGGGAGGCCAGCTAGAAGATTATTACAATTAGGGATGCACCGATACCATTTTTTTAAGACCAAGTACAAGTACTGATACTTTTTAAAAGTATTCACCGATACGGAGTACCGATACTTTTAATTAAAGTCATGTGACCGCAATTCCATAAGAACAGACCTCATATAAAATGCCCCAGCTCACGTATTGCCCCCAGCTCACACATTGCCCCAAGCTCACACATTGCCCCAGCTCATAGTGCCCCAGCTCATATTGCCCCAGCTCATAGTGCCCCAGCTCATATTGCCCGAGCTCATAGTGCCCCCAGCTCATAGTGCCCCAGCTCATATTGCCCCAGCTCATATTGCCCCAACTCAGAGTGCCCCCAGCTCATATTGGCCCAGCTCATATTGGCCAACAGCTCATATTGGCCCGCAGCTCATAATGGCCCCCAGCCCCCCGCGCTCACCCAGCCAGGCTCCTCTTCCACTGCCAGGCTCCTCTGGCATCTTCTTTCTTTCAGCGGCCGCAGGCAGAGGATGTAGCCCAGCCACTCATTGGGAACTACATGCACATCCGCAGTCAAGTGAACTCCGCAATCTCACGAGATTGCGGCTGTGCATGTGGTTCTCAACGAGCGGCCGGGCTACAACCTCTGCCTGCGGCTGCTCTAAGAAAAAAGACGCCGGAGGAGCCTGGCAGCGTTCCATACATTGCGGCAACGAAACCGTCGGGCAAGCCAGCCCAGCGCTGGCTTCCGGTATCGGGGGCCCCTGCATGAGTACCAAGTACTCGTGCAGGTACCGGTATCGGTGCATCCCTAATTACAATAGTCGAGTTGGAAGATTACAAGGGCATGGATGAGTTGCTTTGTGGTGTCAGCGGTAAGAAATGGCCGAATTCTGGAGATATTACGCAACTGGTAACGGCAGGAGGGGGAAAAGAGACTGGATGTGGGGATGAAGGAAAGAGCAGGGTCAAGTGTAACTCCGAGGCAGCGAACCTGGCTTGATGGGGAGATATTGATACTCTCGACCACGACAGAGAAGTCAGGAGGTGGGGAGGCATTAGAGGGAGGAATTAGTAGGAGCACAGTCTTAGACATGTTGATCTTTAGGTGGTGAGAGGCCATCCAGGAGGAGATGCCAGATAAACAGTCGCTGACTTTGGAAAGGACAGGAGGAAAGAGATCAGGGGTAGAGAGGTAGATCTGGGTATCATCAACATAGAGGTGGTAATTAAAGCCAAAGCTGTTAATGATTTTTCCCAGGGAGGAGGTGTAGATAGAGAAGAGCAGAGGACCAAGGACAGAGCCTTGTAAATGAGTAAATGTTAATTTCTGTACAAATATGATAGGCATGCATATTTAAAAAGCAACATCTGTATTGTATTATCTGCTCTTGTATTCATATATACAGTATCTCACAGAAGTGAGTACGACCCTCACATTTTTGCAAATATTTTATTATATCTTTTCATGTGACAACACTGAAGAAATGACACTTTGCTACAATGTAACGTAGTGAGTGTACAGCTTGTATAACATTTTCAGTTAGGGGTGTACTCACTTTTTTCCAGTGGTTTAGACATTAATGGCTGTGTGTTGAGTTATTTTGAGGGGACAGCAAATTTACACTGTTATACAAGCTGTACACTCACTACTTTCCATTGTAGCAAAGTGTCATTTCTTCAGTGTTATCACATGAAAAGATATAATAAAATATTTACTAAAATGTGAGGGATGTACTCACTTCTGTGAGATACTGTACATAAATAAGACTAAAGGCCACTAAATGCGACATTCTCAAAGAGTTCTTTAATGACTCAAGGGGTTATTCAAATAACACTGAATTGGCCACGAAATTGCACCGAATGGTGGATTTCCCCATACGGTACAATTTTGCAGCCATTCAGCTATTCAAAAGCTGGCGATTTGCCAAATATTACGAACTGCCAGCAAAATGCAATGACCTTTGACAGCAGTGAAATCCCCATAGAGAAGTAATGGCTAATCTATTCAGAAAACACCACACTGCACCGAAATGTCCGTGAAATGCCCTGATTTTCGGTGGTTTCATTCGACAAGTTTAGGTTGGGGTCAGACTAATGCATTTTTAACGTGCCTTTAGGCGCACTTAATCATGGCCGCAGTAGCAGCAAATGACGGGCAATGACGGCCAATATACGAAGTACGACCGCACGAAAGATCGGCCGCGCAACGCAAGCGGCAAATCAACGCATTTTTTCGAGAACGCAGAACCGCTAGTACTGACGTACAGAGAGCGCTGCAGCGACATAGCGGCGTGTGTGCGTGATTAGGAGATGTCAGACGCTGCTAATGTCCAGCCTACATAACGTCCAGACGCAAAAAGTGTTTTATTGACGATCCGTAAAAAAATCACACACGAAAATGCACGTCGTCTGACCGTTTTCGTGCAGTCCATGAAAAAATGCGTTCGGACGCACTTTTTGACGGACGCTGCGAATAATGCGTTCGTTTGACCCTAGCCTTAAACAGGCAAATCCAATAGGTTTCAATGTTTAAAAAAAAAAAAATCGCTGTTTTTCTTAAATGTTTATTCAAACATCTATTCTTTTCATTTGCAGCAAAAAGTCTCTTTATTTGACTTTCTAGGATTTTTTAGGCATTTCTTGGCAAACTTTTTAATAAAATTTTTTTTTTAAAATGGCGCTTTTTTTTTTCTCTGTACCTTTTTATTATTAATCATAGGACCTCATATATTATTTCCATGCATTTTCATGTAGAAATTTTTTTGAAAATGCCTTTTAAGAGTTACAGTGTGTTGTTTTTTTGTTTTTCTTTACCCCTGTGCGGCAGCTGGTCAGCTTTTTTGAGATCTATTCGGTGGTCTGTTCAGAGGATCGTCGGATGCATTCGGTGATTTTTTTTGGTGGGTTACATGATCGATTCCGCAGTTTTGCAGCGGTTTGACGATACTTTCGGTGGTTTTTCGATTCGTTCGGTGTTTTTTCATCCATTTTTTCGGTGGTTTGCAAATGTGTTTGCGGGTCGATTCGCCACACTTCGGGGACCCTGCGGTGAATGCTGAAAATTGGTGACATTTCAGTGCTCTCTGAATAACTCCTTCAATGGGAATAGAACGTAACAAAACTGGAATAATAATGCAGCAATTCTATCGTACAGCTCGGACACTAAACTTAACCTATCAGTTGTGATCTGCCCCCAGTTGCCCCCAGTTGTGATCTGCAATGGCCGGGTCAATCACCTGATCGCAACCCAATTGAGCATGCATTTCACTTGCAGAAGGCAAAACTAAAGGTAGAAAGACCAACACACAAAGAATTGGAGACAGCTGTAGTTAGAGCAAGGCAAAGCACCAGAAATGAGGAAACCAAGTCCTTGGTAACATCCATGGGTTCCAGACTACAGGCTGTCATTGCTAGTAAAGGATTCTCAACAAAATATTAAAAATTAACATTTTATTTATGATTATATTCATTTGTGCAATTACATTTGAGCCCCTGGAAATGGGGGGACTGTGTATTAAAATGGTTGCCTTTCCTAAAATTTGAACTTGATATTTATGTTCAACCCCTTAAATTAAAGCTGAAAGTCTGCACTTCAAATTCATTTGGATTGTTTAATTTTAATTTTATTCTGGTGGCATACAATACAGAGCTGAAACCATTGCAATTAATTGCACTTTCTACAGATACCATTATTTTCATCATATCGTATAATTTACTATAAAAAAAATATGAAATATGATGAAAAAATTGTGAAAAACACACTTTTTGGGAGGATATATTCAGTTTGGAGATGATAAAAAGATTTCAAATGTATATTCTCCATCAGATCTCTTAATGTATTTATTCCCATATTTTTCCAGTGTTTAATGTTTAAATCTTGTATGTTAACCTCCCTTGGTTCTGATTCTGACATATTTTATATGTCAGAATCAGAACAATTTCTTTGGCCCCCCTAGCGGTATCAGAGTGTGGCGCGGGGTTAAATGCATTGCAGGAAGTGTTAACCCTGAGCCACACTTGAGATGCCGCTGGATACATACCAGGAAGCAAAACGCCGTGATCGCCAGAGGAGAATTCGATCATGGAGGTCAGCGAGGGAGCGCAGGACAGGTATGTATACAGCCCGAGAGTGGCTCGGGGTTAACGCTTTCGGCAATGAAAGTTAACAGCCAGAGCCACACTCGGGAATACTGTCAGGGAGGTTAAATGTAATACTTTGTCAAAAAATTTCAGTTTACGTTTGAATGTATCCCAACAATGCCATGGGTTATCTATAACTAAAGACCTCTTTGTGATGTCTCTACAGCTTTTTTTATATTGGGTCAGCCAAAAAATGGGAGTTAGATCAGATATATTCATAAGATTTAATTCTATATCTCGCCAGATATCTACAATATAGTTCTCCACTTGGAATCTTACAATATGAGATAGTATACTGGCATTATGGTTGTGACGTGTGTCACTTTGGACTTGAAATACATGGGCCTAGAAATGTATTTGAGGGGTGCATGCCTGAAGTTTTATATTGTTTCCCTGCACTTTCCTTTGTTAAAGTCACCTTTTATCTACAATTTTAGATGCAGGGTGTTTGTGTTTTCTGTGTCCTATTCCCTGATGTCTGTGTTATATTAATATTCCTTTATGTATTTATTGTAGAGTCTCCTGTTGTATATACTCTGTACCTTCTCCCTGTATAGCGTAACTTCTGTATTACTATCCGGTCTTTGTATAGCATAAGCCACCCTGGATTCCTTTGTCTTCACATGCTTCCATCAACACCCCCTTCCTTCCCCCAGCAACTAGCTTCACCCAGATCATTGTTATCTGACTTCTAACCCTTTGTTTCAATGTTGGGTGTGTTTCCATTGTTTCTGTACCGTCAGAGTGTGTGTGTGTGGTTTTTTTCCTATTGTAAAGTGAAAATAGTCAGTCTCAGTTTGGTTTTCATCCTATCTCCTGTGTTTCACTGGGTTTTGGGCCAAAAGCAGTACTCCTGTGGGATACTGATGGCTAGGGGTGCACTCTTGCAGTCTGCACGTGGGCAAGGAACCCCCACGTTACAATGTTAATCAAAAATATTCAGGACTCCCAAACCTCCCTTATCAGTTTTTAGTGATAATGGATGTAAACTAATTCAGTAAACTAATTAATTTTTCCTTTAACCAGATAAAGGAGTTAAAGGATGATTGTATCATTTTGAGCTAACTAATTAGGAATTTGAGATGGAGCATGCAGAATAAATATAGCCATTTTGGTAATATGATCTGACTGTGTTGATTCTCCCGTTCCAGGAGATGTCCAATCCTCTCCAGTCTTTCAAAGTTTTATACGTAGCTTTCAATAATGGAAGAAAGTTGGATTTTATGATTTTCCTAGGGTCTGCTGTCAGCTTTATGCCTAAATAATTTAAAGAATTTGTTGTCCAGGTATATACATTTATGCCACCAAATAGGCTACTTTTCAACTTTCCATACTGTGTCAAAACAGTATCCTTGATGTCTATTATAAGGTGTATTTATAGCTGGTGGTTAAATATTAATTCACCTAGGGTACACAAGCTGTGAACCTACAGTCCATTTCCATAAAAGAATATGTGCAGACGCTCCGAATGAACATCAGCTATAAATGCACTCAATGACCCAGTCTCCCACAATATACGTCAGTGCATACTTTAAGTAAAACATTAAAAATCTAAGATAACAAGCACTAGTGCAGCTCTCCAGCAATTTCTGCTGTTAATATTCAGAATTATGTACAGCACAAAACTTAACATAACCATGTTAATCTTTCTCCTTCAGTTTGAGGTCACCATAAACATTCACACAAGCACTGGTCGTGCTGTCCCCTTTCCTGGATTGTCCTCATCTTGTTCATGATAAAGAGCTTGGAAATTACTGTATCTTGTGCTAACCTGGTAATCACTTGCTAAAAATGTGTATTTTATGCTGAATTTTCCAATTTTTTAATTAATAAATGTTACATGTGTCAAGAAAAAAAAATTACACTATTCTTTGCTTCAGAGACCATAGATGGATGATACGAGAGTATGTCAGAGAGGTAAACTGGTGATTTTCCTATTTTTCATCCACATCTAATTTATATTTACATTATACAACATAATCCCAAATATGCATTTTTGGCATTTTAGTTAATAAAAGCATACCTTAATAAAAAAAAACATGCAAATAAGCTATGGTTAAATACCCAACGACTGAACAATGATTATTTTAAATTCTCTTGCTGGTATTTTAAGAATCCAGATTCCCAAATTCCAGCAGCTAATGCCTGCAGGTGGACACAATACATAACACAGCAACCAGGTAAAAGCATGTTACCTTCCTGGTAAAATCCTTTATAAATAAATAAATGTTAAATGAATAGTAAACAATACTTTATGTACCTTAGAGAAACACTGGTGATAAACATTTGGGGATAGTGGAAGTGGAAAAAAATGGAGGGATTATTATTATTGTTTCCCAGCCTATTTTTGCTGGTCTTTCTCATGGATGCCCATTTTGGCTGGCCAGCACCTGCAGGTAACAGGTTGGTGACAATCCACTGTTGATCACCGCACGATTATTTCAATACATCAGCTCCTCTTTAAAGTACATCATCTTTCAATAACTTAATTTGCCTCTCCATGTAACCAACACCAAGAAGGTGGTCCAGCTGCCAGGGATAGCTGGTGAGGAGGGGGCACCAAACATGACACCATGTAAATATTAACATAAACATGCACAAGCCTGCATAGCCCTTATTTTATGATTTAATTTATGGCTTTAAATCATCACAAAGTAATCATTTTTATATTCTATAATCAACCAGTTAAGAAAAATCCATGTAAAATAAAGTTAGACAAATGGCCAGAACGCGTTTCACCTTCCGATGCCATGTCCTCAGCTTCCTCAGCCAGCTCAGGAAGCCGAGGAAATAGCATCGGAAGGTGAAACGCGTTCTGACCATTTGTCTAACTTTGTCTAGTAATAAACACATAAAATCCATGTAAAACCAAGTTAGACAAATGGACAGAACGTGTTTCACCTTCCGATTCCATGTCCTCGGCGTCCTCAGCCAGCTCAGGAAGCCGAGGATATAGCATCGGAAGGTAAAACTGTCCATTTGTCTAACTTTGTTTTACGTGGATTTTATGATTTTATTATTAAAGTGTTTTTATGATAATATTGGCTGTTCTGGATCCACTGGAATAAGAAGGGTGTTTGTGAAAGTTGACCCTACAGTAAACAACTTCTAAGTGCTTTTCCTGAGGACCTGAGTAGGATCCCATATCTTGTGAGTGAAATTTCAGCAACATATTTCCATTGTTTACTAATTCTATAATGTGCTTTTTTGTCCTTCCTTTTGAGTATATTGAAGGAGGAAGACTGAATATACACCTGATTTGTTGGGGACTTACTACAGCCAATTTGGAACATTGAGCTCGCTACACTATCTATATTTTTTGTCTACTACGTCTTTATTGGTGGTTGTTTGATAGGACGACCTTGATTTTTTGTTTAGCGATATCCCACAATCCTAGAAATCAGCGCTGCAAAGAAATTTTGTATTTGTATTTATAAAGCACAGGATAGCCTTGACTGAATTTTATGCTCTGGACTGAAAACATTTTACTTTCTCACTTAAAACACTGTAAAGTGGACTTAATTTATAGGATTTAAAATAAAGAGCAGTTTTATGTTCTCCCTAAAACATGAAAACAACTACTTCTATAAAGTGTGTTCATCTGTAGCATGTGGCACATTGCCCAAAATTATGCAACAGAAAATGTTATTCAAAATGCATTAACCTTGACTTTTTCAACCTTATCTTTTTGTTTACCTGGGAAATTATGGAAATGCTGAAATACAAAAATTTATCAAGATTAGTTTTTGGCCTAATTCCCAGAATGTTACCACAGCAACTACAGTTAAAATTTGCCCTGACCAAAGAAACGTGAGAAAAAAAAGGAAACTGCTGTGAAGGGATTACACCGATTGCTATACTTCTCATACCCAACGTCAAGGTCTTCTTGTTGGCGCCATCCCTCTATCTGCCTGATGCTATGTGTGTCTCCTTTCTTGCCATTTCTTTTATCAGATTTCTTGAGACAATCAAGTAGTCTCTTGTGCTTTTATTATCTTAAATGTTCTTTTATTTTGCGAGGCTCAGTCTATTTTTGCCAACTATGCTCAGTACTTACAATTACTACAGATTTTGACATCTTGGTGGAAAACAAGCTTTCAAATATTTTACGGTCTTATTAAACCAGCAGATTTGACTTTTTTTATTTATCATGCTATGTAATTAGCTCCCTGGTGAATTTGTGTGAAAAGGTTATGTCATGCTGCAGTCTCTTCCACTGTGCTACTTGGGCTCCATTTTTTTTTTGGCAATGCTTCCGAGTCTGGCTTTCAGAGAGCAGTTTGCATTTATTTTTGCTTAGATTATCAAGCATCACAAATGGCTGGTAACAATACTTACAGACTTAAAAGGGACATTCTACACACCCTGTCCACATTATCATTTTAAAGTGATAAGGCTGATTGTGGAGAGGAATTTGCCCTATTCTCCTGACTCCCATCATTGCCCTTCGGTCTAGTTCTCCAGACATTCTTATATGAAGTGCAGGAGTTTCCTCAGCCCACGAAAGAGTCACCAGGATGAAAGGATTTTGATTTTTCCAGCTATCAAATCAGTCACTGATGATGTCAACACGCTCAATGCGCTGACATCATCATGTCTCCAACACTCACCTCAGCAAGCGTCTTGCCCTTGGGCTAGATTATGTACACTGAACGCTAACAACAGGATAAGTGCAATATGGGGGATATTACATCCCTAGCGCTAAACCTCCTAAAAATTAATTAGCGCATCTGGGATTGCACTAGCTTGTATGAGCTTATTGTCCTTTGCACTCCGTATGCTTAACATGGGGGAGCGCAATCAGTTAGCATTAGGATAAGTAAGGTAATACAAGTTAGTGGTGCCCTTAGTTAAATATAACTTTGACAGGTATGCTTGAGTTGAACTCTGCTGGCTTTCAGTTAAGGTACTTCAGCATAGACAGCAGTTTTCATAAGGATTGTGAGAAAACCTGAGGCTCATGCTATATGCACGCATGGTCAAAAGGTTGACCCAGAATATGAGCTCTGGTTAAGTTAGCACCAAGTATGTAATATGGCCTTGATTGTGGAAGAAGACGCTGAGCAGCAAGAACAGTAGCAATCCCAGTGGACTGATCCTGGGAAGGGGCACGAGGACCAGGGATCCCAGCAACCACAATTAAAGCATTAGGAGAAGGTATGACACTATTTTAAATGTCTAAATTCTGAAGTGCTGTACGTCAGCGGTCCAAAACTATTATTTTCATGTATATTGGTTTATATTGCTGAGGAATCATAAATCTGCATGTCTGAAATTGTTGTGAGCTTCATTTATGATGAGCAATAAAATTGGAAGAGAGAAAGGAAGAGCGTGTGCACCCACAAAATTCACATCTGGGAACTATGTTATTACACTGTCCAATATCTCCTGCTATCTTATTCCTGGAGCAAAAATTGCAAATTAGCAGGAAGAGCATTTATAGTGTTTGTATTTATTAAGCGCAGCATAAGCTGGTTTCTGAACCCCTATGCAATGCTTCCCTCCAGATGGTCAAGTGTCACAGCATGGACTGAGGCAGAGTAGAGAAAGGAACGAAAGGCAGATATAAAAATGCCACAGCACCCTTCAATTTGCATATTTTAATGTAAAAACTGTCAGTCAAATCCAAATGTGCCTGCCAAATGCTTTAGCTAAACTGGCTTTGGCTGATAGTGTGGATCACCCAAAGAGGAAATCTCCGAGTGAGCTTTAGTCTCTGCTTATCACAATATGACAGGGGAAAGTGGATGAATCCGGTGACTACTCCTCTAAATAACTCATAGATTAGACCCAGGACTCCTCTCAGACTTTTTCATTTTAATGCCAATGGGCAAATTATGCTTTGCAAAGCAAGGTTAGCTGTATCTATAAAACACATCAATTTGTTTTCTAGAAAACACAATTAATGTGCTGAACTGAAAAGGTCCATTCATGACTCCATAAGAGAAGAAAGGCCATGTCCATAAAATCATGAATACAGGAACTGGGAGGATCGAGGGACGGATTCTCTGAGTTTTCTTCATAGATAGGTGCACAACGTGGTCAAAGGAATGAGGATTTATTGTATGGTCACAGTTTTTTTTATTAGTTTAGCTCCTTCAAGTTACTGAATCCCCCACATCATTTGTCATGTATGGTAAGGGTTTGAAACGAATAAACAGAGCTTGCGGGTCTGCAGTCATTTAATTATAGTATGTATATTTGCTCTGCCTCACTGTGAGAATGCTATCCCCTCCAGATTTTATTCAGTTCCTACAACGATGCATAAAATAACTATATATATATATCTCTCTCAAATGTTTAAACATTTTGCATCTTAGCTTGTCTCAAACTAACCAGTTTCCATAAGTAAAATGTGCTAATTGCAAACAGAAGCAGGCAAAGTTATTCCCTATGGTTTTCCAATGCGAACGTGGTAAAAATAGGTAAAATTTAGCATGTAATATTTTTGCACACACACAGGCAAAAGTGCAGTTGGAATTAAACACCAAAGTCAAACTGAACCATTAAGGACCCTTATCTAACCCTGCTGTTATCATAATGGCTTCAGCTGCTATTCCGACCTCTCTGGGCAACTTCATCTCTTCCTATGGTTTCCAATATCATCTCTATGCTGACGACACCCAAATCTACCTTTCCTCTTCCGATCTCTCTCCTCCGGTGTTGGACCGTGTTACAGCCTGCCTCTCAGCTGTCTTCGACTGGATGACTTCCGGTTTCCTCATGCTCAACCTCTCAAAAGTTGAACTTTTTATCTTCTATCCCTCTAAGGCTAATGTCAGACAAACGCAGTCAGAACGCACTCTGCTTGCGTGCACAATGGACGGACATACTGACGGAAGATACTGTAGACACCACACGGTCCGTTTTTGTTGACGGACATAGAAAAAAAAGGGAATTCTGGGAAACAAAATTAATATGAAAATTTTTAAAAATTTGAAAAGGATATGAAAAGCCATTTTGTGCATCAAGATGCTGGACATCGCAAATGCGATGCGTATGACATCTCATCGCTCACACAGAACGCTACGCAGACGTGGCACACTCTGCGTGTCCATGTAGCAGTTTTACGTTCTTACCTAACTTGCATCCGTTTACCACGTGCGTTGTGCGTGCGCAGTTCGTGCACACGTACTTCGTGTGTGGGTCTCTATTGATCATGATTCTATTCTACAACGGACATTAAACTGTGCGGCAACACTGCGTTCGTCTAACGCCGGCCTAATACCTCGATTCTGGTGAAGGGGGCCACCATTACTTCTACCTCTCGGGCTTATTGCCTCGGGGTCCTCTTGGACTCCAATCTATCCTTTACTCCTCACATTCAGTCAATAACCAAATCTTGCTACTTCCACCTAAAATAACATTACACGCATCTGTCACTTTCTTAATCCAGACTCTACTAAAATGCTCCTCCAAGCTCTTATTATCTCCCACCTTGACTATTGCAACCTCATTCTCTCTGGCCTTAAGAGATCCCAGATTATCCCTCTGAATATCGATTTCAAATTATTTGGTGCTCACATACAAAGCTCTCCATAAACGCGCCCTTGCCTACATCTCCTCCCTTATTAACAGGTATATCCCATCCTGACCACTTTGCTCTGCCAATGATCTGATGTTATCAGTTCCTCATACCCGCACCCCTAACTCTTGCCTTCAGGACTTCTCCTGAGCTGCCCCCTTTCTTTGGAACTCCCTCCCCCGCAACATTAGACTCCCCTATCTCTCCAGTCCTTCAAAAAGTCTCTGAAAATGCATTACTTTAGAGAAGCCTATCGGCTCACACCATGATCTCCCCACTGTCATTTCCTGCTCCTCTTCCCATTCAGCCCTACTGCAACCCACCACTTCATTTATCCTATTCACCCTCACCTACTGGGTCACCCCTCTCCTCTTAGATTGTGAGTGCTCGAGCAGGGTCCTCCCTCCTTCTGTTCCGTGTGTATAATGTGTACGTATATTTGTTATTCTGTCTCTCCCATTGTACAGTACTATGGAATTTATTGGCGGTTTATAAATACTTGTAACTATATAACATCCATTAAAAATGGGTTAGCATGAGAATAGTGGGCTATTCCAATGTAGCTTGCCGTTATCGTCTCTAGCTGGTATTCCTGAAAGAATTCTGGTTCTCATGGACCGGTGTTAAGTGAATTTGATTTTGCAAAATCACATACACATAAAAATTTACGACCCAAAAACCCCAAACTTACATTTAATCCCATGGTCAAGAGCAGGTGTGGGCAACTACGGCCCTCCAGATGTTTTGAAACTACATTTCCCTTAATGTTCGGCTGCACATTAGGTATGCATAGCCTCAAGGGAAATAAAGTTCCAAAACATTTGGAGGTCCAGGGTTGCTGACCCCTGATTTATAGGAATATTTAATATTACAATATGTAATTTTGCTGCCCTGTACTGGGATACTTGTAATTAATAGTTGGGTCACAGACGTTACAGACTTTTAAAAAACGACTGAATGACTTCTTGCAAAAACATAATATTAAGGTTATAATATTTAATATGTGGGCAAAAGCTTCTTGATCCAAGGAGAAACCTGACTGCCTTCTGGGGTCAAGAAGGAATTTCCCCCCAGTATGTTGCATTTGGGCGATCGCTTCAGGTTGGGTTTTTTGCCTTCTTTTGGATCAACAGCAGGTGGTGATGTATGAAAGGCTGAACCTGATGGACGCACGTCTTTTTTCAGCCTATGTAACTATGTAATAGAAATCCTGGTGTAATTTGTTTCTGATAGATATTTATAAAAGGTTTATCAGAAACAAATTACACCACGATTTCTATTATATATTAAATATTCCTATAAATCAGTAATCAGCAACCCTGGCCCTCCAAATGTTTTGGAACTATAGTTCCCTTGAGGCTCTGCAAACCTATTGAGCAGCCAAGCATCACGTGAAATGTAGTTTCAAACCATGTGGAGGGCCATAGTTGCTCACACCTGGTCAAACATAGAAACATAGAAACATAGAAAGATGTCGGCAGATAAGAACCTTTTGGCCCATCTAGTCTGCCCAATTACATGGATACTTTACCTGGATTTATCTTTTGTTTAGGATAGCCTTATGCCTATCCCATGCTTGCTTAAATTCAATTACTGTTTTGGCCTCTACCACCTCTACTGGAAGACTGTTCCATGTATCCACCACCCTCTCAGTAAAATAATGCTTCCTGATGTTACTTTTAAACCTTTGCCCCTCTAATCTAAGACTATGTCCTCTTGTTTTGCTACTTTGTTTCCTTTTAAATATACTCCCTTCCTCTACCTTGTGGATTCCCTTTACGTATTTAAATGTTTCTATCATATCTCCTCTGTCTCGTCTTTTTTCCAAGCTGTACATGTTAAGATCATTAAGCCTTTCCTGGTAACTTTTCTTCTTCAAGCCGTACACCATTTTAGTAGCCCTTCTCTGAACTCTCTCTAAGATGTCTATATCCTTCTGGAGATACGGTCTCCAGTACTGCACACAGTACTCCAAGTGAGGTCTCACCAGTGCTCTGTACAGTGGCATGAGCACTTCCCTTTTCCTACTGCTAATACCTCTCCCTACACAACCAAGCATTCTGCTAGCATTTCCTGCTGCTCTATTACATTGACTACTTACCCTTAGATCCTCTGAAATAATAACCCCTAAATCCCTTTCCTCAGATGCTGAGGTTAGGACTGTATCAAATATTCTATATTCAGCCCTTGGGTTTTTACGTCCCAGGTGCATTATCTTGCACTTATCCACATTAAAACTCAATTGCCACAAGACAAGAGGGTTGCGCAATCTGATAGTCGCAAGCAGTGGGACCTATGGTACAAATCTTTCCCAGTGCCTCTCTGCAGCTTTAGTGCAAACCTGGATACTCAAGTTCTCAAAAGGTCACAACTGGTTTAAAGAAATAGTTTAGGTAGCAGGAAATACTAAGGGATGTAATCTGATCCCGTTGTTTTATGCTTTTTGTTACAAAAAAGGGTAAAAACATCAATATGGCCAAGTACAGTTATAAGTTTTTATAATGCGCTAACAAGTTCCGTTGCGCTGTACAATGGGAGGCTGAATAACAAATATACATACAAGTTAAACACGCAGAACAGTAGGAGAGAGGACCCTGCCCAAGAGCTTACAATCTAAGAGAAGTATGTTTGGTAAATGCATGGCTAGCTCACACAGACACACAAATCCTTTTCATAGAGACGCATTTCAGGTTAGAGGAAATGGAATGCATATTCAACCCTTGGTTCTCCCTTAATATAGTTTTCTTAACTAAAACTCAGGAAGGCTGTCCAGCGACCAAAGATTGACAGCCTTCAGGCAGCAGGTAACATCTACTTTGCAGAGCCATTTCCAGAATTGAAGATGCATCTGGAAGAACTACTTTTAGTTTAGTTGCCTTTAGATTGGATGATGATAAATTTCATTTAATTGGTAATGAGAAGCACAAAAAAATAAAAAATAAGATTTAATGCCATACATATAGAGGGTTAAGATTGCATTCTCCTCGTACGTACGAGTATTTTTTTATTTTCTTTCATAATAATTGGGAAAAGAAATGCAGCACAGCAGAAAGTCGCTCATTAAATAGTGTCATTATTTCTGTGAGAGCCTCACACAAGCCTTAGCATGGTTACTTGTCTGACATATGCAATTTTTTTTTTATAAATACCCGGAGAGTTACTAGATGGCTTGCAAAGTCAATTAAAAAGTGTAGGGAGAACGTACAGTGATTTGCCTACTAGCCACCAGATGGCAGAGTTTTTCTAATCTAGACAATTTATATCTAGAAAAACCCAACTCCCAATGAATTTTCTTAGCTACTCAGGGCAAACCAGTTGAGGATTAAGTGCTATGTAATGGATCAAAGCAATCTTTTTTTAATTACTACATAAACTGTGATAAAAGATTAAGGTTGACTTCTAGGTTTTAAGGAATATCCAGGTAATTTTTAACTTTAAATACAAAAATAATGATCCAGCGTGGTTTAACTTATGCATTTTTTATGTTGCGTTTCATGAGTAGTTGAGTACAGGTGCACGTTTCATACCATGCAGTTTGATAGGATTTGAATATTTCTTTTATTAATTTAACTCGCCTCAATTTAATCTATTTTTCATTAGGGTATTATAAGAGATGTATGGGAGGGATACAAAGTACACATTGTTATGTAGTCTTACAGTCTTCACATCCACGAGGTTAGTAGTATAAATATACTATTTAAGAGATCTCTATTAACATACCTCGATACAGAATGCACCTGTAAACATGTAACTTAGTGACTATATTTCCTACATATTTATTTTCTGTGTTAATCTGTATGTTTGTGTTGTTTTCTTAATATCTTGCATTGTATGACTTTGTATTTCTGTACCTACTGTAACAATTCAATGTTCTTGAACCCAGCACATCCCCAGGAAATCTCAATGTATCCTTCCTGGTAAAATACTTTGTAAATAAATATGTATTACACTTCAACGTGGTCCAATAGCCTACTCAAGACAATGAGAAGTTGAGAATCTGTAGGCTTAAAACAAACTGGGTGAAGTTTAAAGGAACACTCTTTTCTGTGCAATTTGCACTCCCTGTGCTACTTGCATAGCGATTGCAAACTGTGCACCACAACGGGACTTGCGAACTTTACTTCTGCAAGTCCTGTAGCGCCTGCGCAGAACAATGGGTCCGCGATTGTCCTCAGAGATAGTGACGACTGCATGCTCCTTGCGGGCCGACGCCACTAGTAACTGAGGAGAAACCAGCAGCTGGGAAATTAAATTTCCCCAGCTTCTGGTGGCACTGCAGGGGGCGGAGGAAACGCTTCCACTTCAGCCAGCTTGTTACCAAAAATGGTGGGGCTGGGAGGGGGATGAGAAGGGGGAAACTCCTCATATCCTGACCATTTTATAAATGTAAAGTGTTCAAGTGACTATTCCTTAAGCCCTTCACTGCTGAGCCATTTCATGTCTTAAAAAAAACACATTTTTCTTTTTTTTATTACTATTTATTACTATTGTTATTATTATTTTTTCTTTACTTTAAACATGGTCATGTTTGGTATCATTGGAAAGGCCATGCTCTGGCATGACCCTGCTAGCTGAAAACAGTTGGGAGATATTGGGGTTCAAAGGAACCCCCATCTTTCCTTAGGAGTCAATGAGGGCGTTCCCCACACGTCCTCAGCAGTGAAAGGGTTAACTCCTTCGCAACCAAATGATTTTACAAAAAGAAACAGTGGTTTTTGTTTTTTGGAAAATCATTTTTAATTAAACAGTAAAAAATATTAGTGAATATTCCCAATGTATTCCTTACTGTAATAACCTAGATGTCAGGTAGATGTCGCCATCTGCTGGACAAAAGGAGTTACTCCATTCAAGTCTCCATGCAGGATCAGCCTGGGAGCTGTCAGAGACAATCCACAGCTGGATTTAAAACGTATTAGCACTTCGTGCATCAGACTAAAATTTAGGGGCATGTTCTGGAGCCTAAATGCAAACAAATTAATTTGCAACAAACTAATTTAATTTGAAATGATACAGCATAGTTCCTTGCCATGTTAACATGTTCTTGCGCTGCGGTGTCTGCAGCGGCTAATCGTTCAAACACTATAACAGTAGTGAAGGAGTTTAGAAACACATGCTTTATTATAATAATTATAAATAAATACATCCAAAAATATATTTACCAGTCACGCCGAAATAGTGAAATAAAATAAGATGGGAGAGATATATAAATCCAAAGAAGCTTAACGCGTTTCGCACTCCGTACTGATAACTTATTTCTGGCACAACTCACTTACGAGTACACCAAGCGTGAAACGTGTTAAGCTTCTTTGGATGAGTGACTTGTACTATGAGTAAGTTATGAGTACAAAGTGTGAAGCGCATTAAGCTTCTTCAGATCAATATGTTCGCTCTCTCCCATATCATTACACTGTAGCTACATAAGTGGTAAATATATTTTTAGATGTATTTCTTTTTTTACAGCAAAAAATGGATGTTTTATTATATTGTGATTCTTCATCTGATTCTTGTGCTCAAACTGCATCCTGTCTGTTTCAAAGTTTTCTTCTTGAAAGGAGCTCTGACAGAGTAATCATTTCTTTCTATTTTCTAAGTACAAATATCTTGTGTCCATGGGAAATTGGATTTCCTAAAACCAGTACAAGATAAACAAAGTGGCTGTTAATACAGTTGAGTGGGGGGGGGACCCTATTCGATTCCCTGCTGATTTTATACATTTGCCCACTGACAAAGAAATGATCAGTATATAAAAAAAATCTTTGAATTAAATTTTTATTAAATTTTCATGTATCAGGATGAGAAAAGCATCAACAATACACAGCAATGAAAACAATCAATAAACAGGGGATAGCTAAGAGGAGATGGGTTGCCCAGACCCAGGAAAAGAAAGAAAGAAAGAGGTAAAGGAGGAAGAAGTAGAGAGGAAAGGAAAGGTAGAGTGAGAAAAGAGATGGGAGGGAAAAAGATAGGATCAGGAGGAGCAGCGACCATCAGCAGGGGCAGGACGCCATCATAATTCAACCTTATCACTATATACTGAAAGGAACATATTCAATCTCCAATAGTAACCCAGCCAGGGTGGAAATCAAGGCGACCCCATTTGGTCAATCCAGGGGGACCAGATCTTGTAATAAGATGGCAGGGTATGGGGAGTGATTACCGAAAGCTCATCCATAATTTGTACATCTCGAATCTTGGGGTAAATTAGCATGAAGGAGGGGAATTTGGGGCAATTCCAGTGTTCCTCCAAAACTCTGCGGACTGCCAAAGTAATTTTTGCGATCAACTTATTTTCTGAGCAGGACAGATCCGAGAAAGGTTTGGAGAGGAGGTATGTCCATGGATCCAACGGTGTACCCTGTGAGATAACAGCTTGAATCAGAGTGTGAGTTTGGTCCCAGAATTTCTGTACTTGGGGACAGGACCACCACATATCAGCATAAGTTCCTCGTAGGCCACAACCTCTCCAACAAAGGTCCGGCGTTCCCGGGGACATGTGAGCTATTTGAACAGGTGTGGTGTACCAGCGGAGGATCGTGTTAATAAGCTGTTCCTGATGCGTGGTGCAGATCGAAACAGACTTCATAGCCTCCCAGATGTCGCCCCATTCTTCTGCCTCCAAGGTCTCACCCAGGTCCCTTTCCCAAGCTTGGATATATGGAAGTTCTCTCCAATCTAGCAAAGCTGTTACTGAACGGTATAAAGTGGAGATCATTCGTTTAGGATATGAACCCCGGAGGCACAAAGATTCAAAGTAGGAGGGAGGATTTATCGCCGCCAGTTTTATATGTCTTCTAGAAGCAAATGTCCGTAATTGGAGAAAAGGCAAAGGGTGGGTGAGTTGATACCGCAGATGAGCTGGTAGATCTGCCATACTTAGCAGGGTCCCCTTAGGGTATAGATGACATAACCGATATATTTGAGAACCGTGCCAGCCTTCCGGAGGGAAAGAGTTTCAGCCAGGAAGAAATTCTTTATTCCGGAGGATCAGTGTCAAAGGAGAGGGAAACGAGGTGAAATCGCACTTTGTAGCCAGTTTTTGCCATAGCCTGAGAGAATTGAGTATAGCTGGGCATGTAGTTTTCAGCAGGGGACGGTGGGTCCGAGGTGTCCAAATCCAGAAATGTGGGTGGTCAGGATACATGATGCCTCTTTCCAGGTCAACCCACCTTCTGGTACCGGAGGGGGCGTGCCAGGCCACTATCTGTCAGTCTATAATTTTAATGGTATTTTAACAGTGAGAGACAGAATAACAACAATAGAATCCAGAAAAACGCATTTCCAAAAAGTTATAAATGGATTTGCATTTTAATGCGTGAAATAAGTATTTGATCCCCTATCAATCAGCAAAATTTCTGACTCCCAGGTGTCTTTTATACAGGCAACGAGCTGAGATTAGGATCACGCTCTTGAAGGGACTGCTCCTAATCTCCATTTGTTACGTGTATAAAAGACACCTCTCCACAGAAGCAAACACTCAGATTTCAAACTCTCCAACATGGCCAAGACCAAAGAGCTGTCCAAGGATGTCAGGGACAAGAATGTAGACCTACACAAGGCTGGAATGGGCTACAAGACCAACACCAAGCAGCTTAGTGAGACGGTGACAACAGTTTGTGCGATTATTCGCACATGGAAGAAACACAAAATAATTGTCAATCTCCCTCGGTCTGGGGCTCCATGCAAGATCTCACCTCATGGAGTTTCAATGATCATGAGAATGGTGAGGAATCAGCCCAGAACAACATGGGAGGATCATGTCAATGATCTCAAGGCAGCTGGGACCGTAGTCACCAAAGAAAAAGAAAAAAACAATTGTTAACACACTACACAATGAAGGACTGAAATCCTGAAGTACCCACAAGGTCCCCCTGTTCAAGAAAGCACATGTACAGAACCGTCTGAAGTTTGCCACGAACATCTGAATGATTCAGAGAACTGGGTGAAAGTGTTGTGGTCAGATGAGACCAAATTGAAGCTCTTTGGCCTCAACTCGACGTGTTTGGAAGAGGAATGCTGCCTATCACCCTAAGACTCACTTCTGTTTCCAGCGGTTTAGACATTAATGGCTGTGTGTTGAATTATTTTGAGGGGACATTAAATTTACAGTTATACAAGCTGTACACTCACTACTTTACATTGTAGCAAAGTGTCATTTCTTCAATGTTGTCACAAGATATAAAATATTTACAAAAATGTGAGGGGTGTACTCATTTCTGTGAGAAACTGCATATAAACCTGATGTTGTGGGAGGGGTTTACCAGCTTTATCACAAGTCCCTGCTCCCCCTATCCTTGAGCATTTTCGATCTTCCTTTTCTTCAAACATCTCTAACATTGGTAGGCCATCTTTTCTCTACTTACAGGTCTAATCCAACCATTGGTTCCAGCAGACTTCAGCTGACTTTTTCTTTTAAACCCTCCCTACCTTTTTATTAAGTTATTAGTAGATAAATCACACCCTTACACATTTTTATACCCCATTCACTGATAACTCAGTAATTAATTGCAAGTAATATAGTAATGGATAGATAATCTCCAAATATTGATGATAAGCGGTTAAGTACATTTTGTAACATTTTATTACAAAAGGACATGCTTATTGCTACAAAGTAGTCTCTTCCCTTGACACATGTAATCAAACCAGTAAAGTCTAATATCTAATCTTTTAAGACATATTCCATTTTTCCACTATAAGAGGTATAATGTAAAGCATGGCAACAATGTCTTGGCAGAGATTTTCATGGAATCTTGCCAAGTACACATTTGAATCGCATAAGGCGATGATTTGATTTGATTTCAGGAAAAAATGGATTCAATTGAAAAGTATCTTTGATAAATATCATTGTGAAATGTCTTAAATGCTTTTATAAATTATGAAAATGTAATTGTTCTGACTTGATGGTTATATTGGCAAACAAGTAACGTTAGCCTTGTGGATATGATGATACCTATTCCCATCAAAGGTTCCAGATCTGGAATGTTGTATAAATATTTCAGCATGAATGACAAAAACTCAAATTGGAATTATATAAGTAAATGATTTAATTGCTAGCTAATACGATGGCCAAAAAGTAACTAATTTAATGTGTAGATATCATTAATAGCACAGTACAGTCTTTCTATACGTTTTACAATACTAAACTACACTTCTTGGTATTAAGCAATACTTTTATTTGTTTATTATTGTATTTTGCCAATCAAAAATTGAATATCACGTACAGGCTGAGTATGTTTAATGCTTATGTTTCATACACAATAATTTTGTCCTGTCACATGAGATTAGAGGAGGACTTTTCCACTTCTGGCATCATTCGATAAAAATTTTGGAACATTTCAGATAAGGGATACTTGTCGCGTCCCACGCCGTCTTCAGCAGTCAGTTCCTCGCTGCTCGCTGGCAGGGCGCTGAGTGATATGGAAGGCATGATGATGCGGCATGATGATGCAGCGTCCGCCGGGTTTAAAACCAGGTGTCTGAAATCCACTCATTGCCCTGACATGGTTTTCACATCCTCTCAGTGCTTATTTTGATCGTGTCTGACTAACCTCCTGGCAATTAATCCCTTGGCTACCCTTGTGACTACCCACTCTAACATACGACTGACAACCATTCTGGTACCGACTTTGGCATACGGCTAATCTTCCTTCTGGCAAATGATACAGCATACGGCTGACTATCATTCTCTTTACCGACTCTGGCATTTCTATTTCAGGTATACGTTCACCTTTAATGTTACACCTGTGTGTGTATATATACTGTATATATATATATATATATATATATAGACACCTTTCTACGTTTCCTCCTCTGGGCTCTGGTAGTAGGTAGCGGTGTTGACCACTTCAAGGATCGGAAGAGTAGGATAACTGTGCTATGTACAGGGTTTAGTGTCTTAGTTGTTATGGAGGAACGTGACAATACTGAACCTTAAGGTCGGGGTCAGACGATTGCATTATGTGCACCGTACTGACGTGCCTCCCAGTGTCTGTCGCAGCGTTGTGATGCTTCAACGAGGCCGGCCACACGCCGTAGCATGCACACGAATTGCACACGCTATAGCGGGCGTGCTGCGAACGTTCTGAAAGCTTCCCCCTCGAAGCGCTACGATGCGCTTTCAACGGGACTGCAAAGCACGATCCTCCATAGGAGGATCGAGCCTTACAGCGCTGAACACACTAGCTGTGCTCAGCAAGGTGGCCAGACAGGCGTCAGAGTGTAAGGAACGTCCACTCTCACGGATGTTCATTCTGCTCTGCAAAACGTTTGTCTGGCCCCGGCATACTCATTTTGCTGGTTTGCGCTTTAAATGATTTTGCTACTCAATAGAGAATGTGACCTATTATGGCTTCTAATACAATACAGTCAACTCAGTAATTTAGGAACCACTGCTCATCAGTCGTACATTTGAAAAGCTCAGTGATCACCTATGAAGAGCTTAACACTTCTACAAAGGACAATTTTTTCCTGTAATTATTACTAAGCCGTGAATGGTGATATTGCTTTTCTAAACACCGTTCATTTCAGTAAATAAATTAACAGGTTGTCTGTGAGAAGAATATTTTCACACATTCACTATCATAAATTTCTAACTCCAACGTCCAGGCCTGCTAATGGATTGGATGCATAGGCTATTTATAGCAGACGAGTACATTAGTATAGGTATGTATACAAACCATTTTATAATCCTCCTGTGTGCATAAGAAGACATTTAAAAAAAATAAAACACTAAACAAACTAAGACCGTGCATATGGCAAAGGAAATTGGTTTTAATAATAGTAAATAAAAATGCAAATTTTGAAACACGTTAAAGGAAGCGGTTTCATTATATTTTCTTATGATTCCATATGTTTGTATAAAATATAAAAATTATTATATGTTGTCTATTTTACTTTCTGGAAATGCAAAACCTTTTTCAGAGTTCACTTCAGCATTCAGCATATTTCAGTGAATTGCACTCGATATTAAGTGCATAATAAGTCGAATATTTTGATAATAAATTTGTGATAAATAGTAAAACAGTTATGGATGTAAGATGCAGTGATGTTAGTGTAAAGGGTTTCGCCAAATATATTTTGCATGTGCTAGGCTACAAACAGTTTTCATTATATGAAATAACGTTCAGTTCAAGTTGCTACCACGCACCTTGTTACAATGATGAATCTATGTACAACACCGCTGTTTTTAATGATGGTTAATTACCTATGATGTATTTAAGAAGGTGTAGAGATAAGTTTAGTAGACTTGACAAAGACCTGGTTGCAGGTCAAAACGTTTTTCTGCTATGCTGATGGAATAAAACCAGAATTTAAAGCCATCTGCTGGAGTATTTTTTTCTTGATAGTTTTCATTATATGTACTAATTTTTTACGTTTAAACTTTCAGGGTTATTCAGAGAGAGGTGAAAACCAGGAGAATGACTGGAGAATTGAAAATTCGAGGTCAAAACAGCTAAAGCAGAAAAATTCTCCCATTTATCTCACTTTCCAAATCGGCCATTTGGTCTAGATTGTTCATTCTCCTGGCAATTCTTCTGGTTTTCACCTCTCTGAATAACCCTGTTAGTTTTTTGTAGTTTTGAAATCATTTATTTCTCTTATACAACTCTAATGTATTATTTTTATGAAAGCCTACATTGCTGTCATCATAGTAGCCATGAATTATTTACTAACAGCGTCACTCCAACCACAATAACCAGTGGAATGCATCTTTTTGTAGTATCTAGTGCTTGCAGTCTCTGAGTGCTGTCCCCACATTCTATAACTTAACCAGAGCTGTTGTAAACGTAACAACTCCATAGACTATAATGGCTCTGGTAAGTTTACTACAGCTCTGGTTATGTTAGCACCAGCTTTGTAATATGACCCTACATATTTTATTAGTCTTAGGCTATGGTCAGACGAAAGCAGTTTTAACAGGCGTTTAGCCGCACGAAATCACGGCCGTGCTAGCAGCAAATGACGTCCAATGCCGGGAAACATACGATGAACGGCCGTACGAAAGTTCGTCCGGGCAACGCAAGTGGCAAACGAACGCATTTTTTCGAGAACGTCAAACCGCTACTACTGACGTACAGAGTGCGCTGCGTCCGCATAGAGGCGTGTGTGCGTGATTGGGAGACGTCAGACGCTGCACACGTCCGGCCAACATAACGTCCAGACGCAAAAAGGGTTTTATTGATGATCCGTACAAAATCACGGACGAAAAAAATGCGCATCGTATGACCGCTATCGCGTATTCCGTGAAAAAATACGTCCATTTGTTCGAACGCACTTTTTCACGGACAACGTGAAAAATGCGTTCGTCTGACCCTAGCCTAAGTTACACTATTTTATAAAATATATACTATATATTAACTATATCTATGTGGGCCCAACATCTAGTCCAAATATGCTGGTGTTTAGAGTTGTTTCAACCATGTTTCATCAAGGTGACCATTTTGCATCAGGAGTGTCTTAACAGTGTGCCCTAAAGTGAGAAGATCATGGGACAGGTTACTTTGTAATGTACTCTCTTAGTAGGTGGAAGTACATGGATGTGGGGCTCTATTTGTCTGGAATATATCAGTGTGCACATGGTTGGCATTTGCAAACTGACACTCTACTTAAAGTGACATGCATGCTTTACTAGTGTGCTTTTAAAAATGTGCATTGTGTTTTGAATGAGTCGGTAGTGTCATTCAGCAGGCATAAAAAGCAAGTAAATGTGATATTTTTTCCATATTTACCTGCTTTTCTTTCTTGGCGTTTTCCACTCCCAACTTAGAAGACACTTTGAGCTAACCAATCAGTGACTATTCCCAGGAATAGATAAAAAAACGCACTGAGCATGTGTGACTGAGTTGCTCCACCTCCCTCCTGCACTGTGAGCTGGGGGGAGGGTGGGGCTAGGTGCTATTCCAATCTGTAACTCTTTCACCCCCAGCTACTGCAGAGACAGGAAAGGAAATAAATTCATACACACAAGGAGAAAGAGAGACAGTAGAGAGAGGTACAGGAAAAAAAAAACAGAGAGACAGCAAGAAAAGGTAAGGAGAGAAAGACAGCATGATAAAGTAGAGAAAGCGCAAGAAAAAGCAGAGAAAGCGTAAGAAAAGGTGCAGCAAGAGCACGCACAAGAGACAGGCAGCGCAAGAAAGCTTGTGAGAATGAATGACTGTGTGAAGGAGTTTGAATGAAACAGTGAGTTTTAAATCATGAAAGAGTGCAAGTGAGCGTGTCAATGAGTCTGTGTGTGAGCGAGTCAGTAGGTGAATGAGTCTTGCTCTCACAGTTGCAGAGGTGCTGCTAATATTCAGTTCCTCAATTTCCACAGTTTCAGGTCCTGAACGTGCACAGGGTTGCACGTGCACAGCTTGGGCTAGTTCATGTGAAGGTTTGATGGGTGGAGTATTGGACTTGGAAGAAGTGGGGAATATTCAGGAAGTGGGAGCTGAAGAAACATCCCTAGCTGAGGGGCGTCGCCAGTGAAGATGAAATGACAGTTTAATGCAAGAAAATAAAAAAAAATACACATTTTTAAAACTTACTCTTTGATTCTAGTTTGTCTATAGGTGTAAAAGTGTTTGAATGTTAATTTAAAAAAAATATAGACATGCATATCCCTTTATGCAGGGCCCCACAATTTCATCATTTGCTACATTATTTAGCCCATGTTACTATTATTGCATTTCTAAATATGTTTTAAGACAGTTTAAAATACGAATGATCTTCCTTTCTTTGAAGCGATACGGTCACTCTACAGTATGAGCATCAATTCAAGAACTGCCAAAAGAAAAGAATCCCTAAATTGTAATTGAAGGTAACACACATTTGCTGAACATATCTCATTCGCCGGAATTCACTAGACACGTTATCCACAGTTAAGTCGATATATTCATATAAGAATCTTGTTTCAACCACGCTTTTTAACAAATGGATTTATCTACTATGTTAACTTTCTTCTACTTCAAGGCACGTCACTATACAATGTATATGATTGTAACACTACCTGAATCCCGATTGAGGAGCGTCGTTTCTTAAGGAAGCCATCTGATTTTGACACTAGAACAGCCTTGTCACTGGTACTTCGAACAGAGCTGCTTTTGCTTTCGGAAGCATGGCGCTGTGCTGCAGCAGATTCCAGGGCAAGATTCATGGCCTTGTTGCTGTCCAGACTTTCATTGGAGTTATAAAGGCCCCGGCCATCGTGAGGCCACGGGGATATCCTTTGAGTCCGGCTGTCATGGTAGGCATCCTGCGTGGATTCTGTGCTGCTTTGTGCTGTCACTGAGATTAGTGGTTTGGAGGTGGTACGTGGAGGAACAGGTGGAGGAGTTTTTTTGTAATTTGTATATGAAACCGCTACATGAAAAAGAGACAATGTTTTAGTAATATTGGAAATAATGGAAGAAAATATGTAAATTTCATCATAAAAATAGATATATTGATCGTAATTCTGCTATATTACTCTGGAGAACTTAGATTTTTGTGTAATTTTAATTTATCCATTCTACACCTTTTGTAAATATGAATGATACTAGGAGAGGACATCAGCTGAAGTGCACAGCACCACTTGCACTATCCATTAAGGCTGGGGTCAGACAAGCCTTTTGCAGAGCGAAAGGAACGTCTGTGAGAGTGGACGTTACTTCCACTCTGACACCCATCTGACCACCTTGCTGAATGCAGTTAGTGCGCTCAGCACTGTAAGGCTCGATCCTCCTATGGAGGATTACGCTTTGCAGCCCCGTCAAATGTGCCTCATAGTGCTTCGACGGGGAGGCCTTCAGAACGTTCGCAGCAGGCCCGCTGTAGTGCGCGCAGTGCGTGCGCTCCAGCGTGTGGCCGGCCCCGATGGACGCAGGTCGCACGTCAGTATGGGCGCACATAGTACACCCGTCTGACCCTGGCCTAATGCCTCCCATATATTTGGAGTTGAGCTGCTCTAAACAACCATGGTCTTCAAGTACCTCAACAGGCCAGATGTTAAGAATTCTCTTGGGGAAATTGAGATTGAATCCTGCAATCACTGAGCAGCAAATTATATCACTTGTGCTGTTCTTCAGATATCTGGCAAACTTGTATTTTTATTGGTCCCGGAGGATATGGTTGGGAAACACTGGTCTAAAACACTCTATTGAGATTATTCACTAACTTCAACTAAAATTGCAGTTTTTGCAACCATTATAAATGTTGCTGTTTTACAGACGGTGAATTCAGACACTGATGGAGAAGCATCATTGATGAAGCTACTCCTGCAGCTGCTGTCAATTGCATTTGTATCTTTACACACCTAAATCTGCAACAACCGCAGTTTTTTTATCTTGTTTGCTCTGTGTTTCCTATGTGTACTAGGCCAGATGGCATGCCATGATTGCTAAACTCAAGAGGTGTATCATACAACAAACAGGTTTTTAATTTTTTATATTGCCACACCAGTAATAAGAGTTACTGTATCCTTTGCTAATTTGCAAGTATATTCCCCAAAAATATTTTTTAAAAGCTCCCAAAAAATATATGTTTTGCTAGAGATCGATGATAAAACAGTAAATAAGGATCGAGCGTCAATAGGCCTATTAGTGTATACCCAGGAATGTCTAGTTTACACAGCTATACACTTGTACATAACGGTTTTACATTCTGTGATTTATTAATCTTACGGTCAAAAGCAAACCAAGGATTAGAAAAAAATGGCTTTAAATAGTTTAACCTGCCTGGCGGTAATCCCAAGTGTGACTCAAGGTTAAATTTTGATACCGAGATCGGTAACCCCGAGCCACACTCGGGCTGTATACATACTCACCGCATCCTTTGCTCCCTCGCCGTCTCCGCAGTCACCGCAGTGTGATCGCGGCAGCAGGCGACTTGCTTCCTGGTTCCTCTCCCTGCGAGCCACGCGACGCAGGGAGGCGGGACCAGGCGGCAAATTCAAAAACTGAAAAACAAAAATTACAGTAAAAAATACTGTAGAATAAACTTTGTGCAGTGCAGTGGGTGCTGGGATTCCTGTCCAGATGTACACTCCTTTGCCAATGAAATATACAGGACACGGGGGTACCAAAAACATATTAGAGGTTTTATTCTCAAAGCAGCTTTACTGAAATAAAATGCAAATAAAAATCATTTCTAAAATGTTATTTCGTGTTTCAAACCTCCTCTGACTGCGTGTGTTTACTAGACTCTTGCTTGCAAGGATTTCAGTGAGTTATTCCTACAGAATACAGGCTTACTATATAAAACAACACATTTCCTTTCTAAAAAAAATGAAACGCTTTTAGACACAACATTTTGCGAAAATTAGACCGCCAGGGAGGTTAAATTGCATATTTGTAGTATTCTTTTTTTAGTTTTTATTCATTCATTGGAATCTGATAAATTGCAGATCCTAAATGTATTCTAAATTAAGCTATTTGAAGGTACTTTTCTTTAGCTACACTAGTTGCATCGAAAGAATTACATGAGATGTTGTTAAAAAATTCTATTTTTCATTTCCCCATGTTTCTGAATTGTTATCCTACTTTTTGATGTGTCATGTGGCCATAGTAAACAGAGTAACATTGTAAATGGTTGAAAAATGACAAATGTCCATCAACTTCAACCATCCACTCATCCATGTGACTGCTGTTGATTCAAAAATGATTTTGACTACCATAAAAAAGCCATTTACTATTCTAAAGTGGTAATACGTATGTATGGATACAATTCAGGAGAATCCAGATAATTATGGGGAATCCCGAACAGGACAAAATTTCTAAATTGTCTCAGTCAATAATACACAAAACTCAAGGACAACTCTCAGTATATCAGTTTTTAATGGGTTAAAAATTAAGTATGCTGGTTTTAACAGTAAAAATAACATAAAAGTACATGATTCTGTTTATACAGTTTTATGTGAAAAAACAAGATAAATTAGTTACAATTCTGCTTGTTTCACATTGTGGCCAGTCAATTCAGTATTAGTCTTTGAAAGTATTTTTTTGGATTTTTACTTTCCTCTAGAGATCAATTAACCAAGTGGAGAAGCAGCAACTAGAATCATGCCCAATCAATTTTCAGCTCTGTCCATTGATCATGGCCAAGTGTTTTAGCTTTAATCACTAGAGTACTTATTGAAGCAAAATGATGACAATGCATATACTTAAAAATCATCATTTGCAATGAGACGATAGAAAGGTTATTTTCTGCTCTACAGGAAAAGTGTAAGAGCTTCACAGCTAAAAAAAAATATGAAAATCAATGTATAGAGGTAGTGAAGGTTGTAAATGTATGCAAGAGACATACCAAAAGCCAAAATTTATAAAAGTGGTGGTGGTTCCGAGGTGCTGATGTCCTTTCTTAGGATGCATTGCTCATAATCCCTTAATAGATAATCTGCAATGCATTTTTAAAGGGTGAGGATCATTCTACAATGCCAGTGAGCATGGGAATCCCAAAATAGACATTTTCACATCTTACAAAAATATGGAAGAGTGATTCTTTTTTTCTTTTTAACATGTGGGTTGATCAGATTGAATTACGCAGGTAATTTGGTTGCGTTTACCTATTTCAAACTGATACGAAAACCAACATAATTAAAAAGGGCTGTGTATTCCAGAAATCAGCAATAAACTAGACTAAAAAAGTGATCTCTGAATTGTTATTTATTCTCTGTGAATCCCAGCACATTTGCATTTGCTATACAAATTATCAGAATCGTGAATGTACAATCACCTTGTGCAGAAGCTGAGCCAAAAAAGTATTTGTGACTTGCCTTGGAATGAGACAGGAGAGGTTGCTATTATTGAGTGTTGACAGTATACTTAACCACTGTATTTGCTCATTCTTGTGAACCCTCCCTGTGGAAGAGGGCGCTAGATACATGATCACTTTGAGACAATATTCATTACCCAGTGTACATTTTGGGGGAGCCTGTCTCCTTTTTGTTGAAAGAAGAAAGGCACCAGCAGTGGCGTAGCGTGGGTTGTCAGCGCCCGGGGCAAGGCAAGAATTGTGCGCCCCCCCAACCTGTCCACATGGTAACACACCATGATTCCCTTCTACCAGTAGCGTATTGACCCCGTTACCCCACAAGCACAAGTATTGAAGATTAACAAAATACTGATATAATAAAAAATGAAAACACACATGCCCCCCCACGCTATGCCACTGCTACCAGTCACCATGTTCCAGTATACCCTAGCATAGTTCCACTCTCACACTATACCCAGTCACTCTCTCCAAGTACCCCCAGTCACTCTTTCCCAGTACCCTCAGTCACTCCCAGTAACCCCTAGTCACTCCCAGTAACCCCCAGTCACTCCCAGTATCCCCCAGTCACTCTCTCTCTCCCAGTAACCCCCAGTCTCTCTCTCAATCTTTCTCCAAGTACTTCCACTTTCTTCCAGTACCCCAGTCACTCTCTCTCTCTATCCAAGTATCTCCAGTCACTTTCTCCCAGTATTCCCAGTCATTCTCTCCCTGAACCTCCAGTCACTGTCTCCCTGTACCCCTCACCGTGTGTTGGTCACGCTGCTCTGGTGTCACACAGTGTTGCCTACCTGTGTGGAGTTGCTGGTGGCCTGGGTGGGGGCTGTCCAGGGGGCTTAGTGGAGACCGAAATTTAAATTGTGCTGCAGGGCAGGTGTCTCCCTCCCTCCTCCCTGGTCAGCAGCTGCAGGGCTGCCAGTTGCAGGAGGTTGGAATAGTGCTTCAAGGGGGGTTGACATGTGTGGTACAGGGTGTTCCGTTGAATAATGCTGCGCTGCTTCACGTGACTCATGTCGGCGTTAAGAAGGAGTCAGGACAGGGCCAGAATTTTCTGTCCTGGTCCTCCCATCTGGATGCTGAGTGCTAAGTCACTGCGGGCGCTGCAAAACTGTCGGACACCTTGCTGATCTCTGCTGGAAAATATTAGTGGTTCAAATTTCTTTGCGCCCCCTAAGAAAATTGCGCCCGGGGCGACCGCCCCCGAGGCACCCCCCACGCTACGCCACTGGGCACCAGTTTATTCAGGTTTAAAAGAGATACTCTATTAAAATTTTATCCCCTCTTTTTTCCCTTTAAATAATTGGACGGATGTAGTTTCTGAGATGCAAAAATCCCTGCAGTTAATGAAATTTGCGTACATGCGCAAGTTGCACAATGCTTGGAACTTGCATACTATTATATGTTGATTCTGTAGCTTCTGCGGTGTATAATGGATTGGTGCTCTGCAGCCATGCGCGGAACCAATTCATCATTTGCCATCTCTCAGGATTCTTGCTACTGTGAGCATTCAGAGATAGGATTAGGTCAACATGCTCTGGAGACCGGTAGGCAGGATATTCAAATCCTGCCTGTCTGGTGACAGCTGTGTGGGTCAGAGGAAACTCCTCCACTTAACACAGCAACAACTACAAAACTGAACAGGAAGAACGGGTGAAGGGGGGTGCACCATACACCCAGACCACCTTAGTAAGATAAATTGGTCAGTGTATGCAGAGTGTCTGTTTAGCAACTCTAACTAGGTAAAGTACCTATATCATACTTTTGTGACCTTACCTGTCATTTTGGAAAGTGATAAAAATGACCGATTTGGTAATGTAGCTATGGTTTCCTTTGTCATGCTGTTTTTATTTCACTACTGATAAGTAAACCCATGATTATTTTTTTTTTATTCGGACCATCTGGATGTTAAGGAAGCTACTGGTAGTTGCTGTAAATGCCATTACAAATAGACATGCAATTCTGCTTCAACCTGAATGTACTAGATTAAATAGATATGTGTTTTTAATATCTTGCATTTTATTACTTTGTATTTCTGTAACGACTGTAACAATTCAATGTTCTTGAACCCAGGACATACTTGAAACCGAGATAAATCGCAATGTATCCTTCCTGATAAAATCCTTTGCAAATAAAATAAATAAATAAATAAAGGGACAGAGAAAGGAAGGAGGCAAACTAGGACTAGTATAAATGAGAGACAAGTGACGAGTGAAAAAAAGAAAGAAAATGCTTTTTAACAAAAATTTATGAAATGGAAAGCCCCTGATTTTAGACATGTTCCTTCAACAAAAGTCCTGAAAATAAGTAATTTCAGTACATAATTGGAAGTAATAAATCTACCTGCCATTTTGCGTACTAAAATCTGGTACATGGAAGTTTGAAGAGTGATGCTTAAAAAGGGGTGAAGCAAACTATAGCAGGGGTCAGCAACCTGGGCCCTCCAGTCGTTTTGGAACAACATCCCCCATGTTGCTATATTACTTATCAGACTGGCTTAACCTCATGGAGGGTCAACATTTGGAGGGCCAAGGTTGCTGACCCTTCATCCATAAGGTAGTCAAATTGTTTTAATTTGAAGACGTTAAATGGATATACTAAAAATCAATTCAAAGCTATTTTAGCTAGGTATGTGATTGTTCTGACAGATAAATATAGTTGGTTAGTTTGGTTCAGTTTTTATTTTACTCTACTGTCCAGTGCCAAGAGTACAGGTGTTATCAATTCTCTCCAGTCACCTGATGATGACCTGTGGGTGTGCACTGATATTCTGTTGGTTACGTAAAGCCACTTTACACTTTTTCTAAAAGTTCGGTTGATAATGGCAATTGACCAAATTCTCCCTATCAATGTTTTTGTAAAGTCTCTACATATTCTTTTTACAGAATATTGAATAGTCTACAACTGCACTTAAGTAAACCCAATGATTTATACAGATGTATTTACCTGTTGTTGACCTCGTACTCGAAGTGACATTGGAAGATGTAATAACAGGAACACTATCATCATCCTGGGAATAACCGGCTTGTATAGCTCTCAAGTAACTGTGGCTCCTCGTTCGAAAACATCCCTGGAGATCTAAAGCATCCATGGCATGAGCATCAGCTTCACTAAATACCGACTCACACACAGATTCATACTGTCCATTTATCTCAGTTTCGCTCATCTGGAAAAAACCAAAATCTGGCATTGGAATAGTATCTTTACTACATAGGCAATGTAACATGGATATAAAACATGCAATAGATAGTAATGGCACCAATTTTCACAAAGATGATGAGGATGACAGACTGATATGGCTCTACTACAGAAACATGAAGAATTCAATCTACTGGAAATTCGTTAAGGAATGGGCTGTAGATACAGTCGAGAGTAGATAAAATCTTTTTACTAAATGAAAATTATAGTCAATGATTGAAAATCAACTTAATATGGTGGTTGTATAATTCAGCTTGCATTGGAGCGTAGCTTATTTTTTGGAGTGTAGCCTATAAAGCTGTTAATCTTAAAACAATGCTTTCATTCATTTCCATTGTAATGTTGGCAGTTAATCCCCAAAATCTAGCCCATCTGGAATTTAATCGATAGTCTTTGGCTGGTACCCACATCTTTTCAAATTGTGGACCTTTTTTTCTATAATAATAATGGAGGATTATTTACTTTTCTTTCATTCTTACTTATGCTCTCATTTTGCCTACATATATTAGCCATTTATCGATGATAAATAAATTTTCACTCCTAGGGCAGTATTACATACTACCCGCTAAAATGGGGACTCTAAGTAGGATCTCCTTAGCATCCCTGTTTTAGCACCACATTACGGGGCAGGCACTTAATCACTAGCCTGCCTTGTAACAGTGCTAAGCCTGAGAATAAGCACCCCCTCCATGGAGTCAGTCCAGAGGACTCCATTCAGGCTTCGACTTCTGGTCACATGACCTGCAGGATCTCACCTCTCGCGAGATCCTGCAGGTCAGGGGAGTGATCGCGGATGGAGACTGGGGACTCCCCCCCCTCTCTGCTCCCGGTTGTCAGAAGACACGGATCGGGCCGCTGTTCTCGTTGCGGGATGAGACGTGAGTATGGGACTTTTGGGGGATTTGAAGCTGGTGATAACTGGTTCTGCAGAAACGGTAACAGTTAGCACCAGCTTCTAGCTGTGGTTAACTTTTGAGTTAGGACGTAATTAGTGTTAGGACCTTGTAATCCTAACTCGAATTAACTCTTTGCGCTCCCCATGTTAAGCATAGGGAGCGCAAAGTACAGAAAGCCTGCGTGAAAAGCACAATCTCCGAATCGCTAACGGGTTTTTTAACCTGTTAGCGTTCAGATTGTAATATGTTCGACCCGCGCTAGGGCCACTTAACTTATGGTTAACGCTCACACAGCTGAGTGCTAACGTTAGGTCCCCTAGCCTCTAAACTTTAACGAATACCATTAATATCATCTGTTTACAAAGGACTATGAATGATATAGTGTAGAATGAACCACTGAAGAATGCTAGAACGTTATGCCATGAAACATACAAGAATGTAGCACGAATGATGTTGCCTTGTGTAAGTTTTACCCCATCACTAAGCACCAGATGCCATACAAACAAGATGTTCTCTGTTAAATGGTATGAACTCATGGTTATGGATGCTACATAATTCACATGGAATTTTGTCAGTGCAAATAACTGGCTCTAGCAGATTTATGTCAGTGCAATATAGGATACTCTGTCCATGGGACAGCTACTACATAAATTAAAATGTACATCCATAGAGTACAGTTCTCACTTTTTACCGCTATATGGCAAGGAGTACTGCAGTGACCCTGATGATGCTTTGTGCACATACAGCTCAAAGAGAAGGCGTCTCTGTCATTGCGACTCTGAACAGGTTGCAGGATACACCTACATTAACACTGATATATTCAAGACTGAGAGACATCACTTGCATGAGTGGTAGCGTTTAGCATTTTCTATGCATATTTGATGATGTTATGTAGTTATTGCAGAGAAGAACTTTGCAATAAACTACACTGGTTTCATACAGCTGCAAAATAGGTCAGCTGAAGGATGTGAATAAGGATGAGACTGTATATATGTATATATCTGAAGACAGTTAAGACTCCTCCTAGCCTGGGAATATACAGGGTACTGCCACCTTGATCTCAGGATAATCCTTTGAGGTAAAGCATTCTTGCAGACTTTCAATGAGGAAATCCTGCAAAAAAGAAGAAAACAAAACATTCTCTTGTTAGAGTTCACTGAGATCTCAATGGAATTACCACGTACAATCCCTTTACAGAAATTCCAGGTGTCCCTGCAGGTTCACTTCATTCGCTCTGGTAAGACCAAGAGAAAACAAACAAATAAAAAATAGGTAGATATGACACTTAAAAAAAATTATATATATATCTATCTACGTAGAAAAAAACACATGTATTTTATATCTTTCTACATATATATATATGTGCGTAGTGCATGTCTCAAGAGACTTTCTGTGGGTTTGCTGTAGCTTATACAATGCACCTTCAAAAAACATACAAATATCCTAAAGGCTAAATCTACAATAATCTCTTTATTAGCTTACAAGTCACATATATAACGTACTATCATTTTCTAGTTCGAGCTGACAATGACGCCCTAGGCTTCTTTCACCCCATTTATTATGTACATGTTTATTGCCAGCTAAGTAATTTACATGGGTCATGTTATGGTTAATATTGTTTTTGTAGGGTAGGTCAGTGGTATCGATCCAGCATATGTCAAAGCATGAAGGGAACAAAAAAAAAACAAATACACGTATAATTGCTCATGGCATTCTCAAACATTAGATATTGATTTTTGGAACCTATAACAGTGATGAGAACAAAGGCTTATACTATTTCAAGATTAGTTCAATTCTAAATGGATGATTAGAGTTTAATTCCTTAGGGTTTAATTCAGCATATTCCTATATATTCTGCAATTATTCTGTATGTGCAGTTTAAATAATATTTTGCACCTTCCGGCTGACTTCAGCTGTTGAGATAACTGGTATGAATTGTAAATACTATTGACAGTCAGGGAAACTGCACTATAGACTATCAGCTCTATTCAGAGAATGATGAAAACCAGGAGAATGACTGAAAAAGTGAAAATTCTAGGTCAAAATAGCCAAACCAAAAAATTTCTCCCATTTATCTCACTTTCCAAATCGGCTATTTGGTCTAGATTGTGCTCTCCTGACAGTTCTCCTGGTTTTCACCTTTCTCTGAACAAACCCTGAGTGTATTCATCCTTTTTTCTATTGCATTCAAAGTCAAATATGTGCATTATACAGAATGTTATTAAACTGCTAGGACATGTCATAGTTCTAAAACATTTTAATCTTCCTACTCAATGGAGACAGAAAATAGTTTCATCTCCATTGTTTTTTGTCAACGATATATAAAATAAAGCTTTTTTAATCTAGTGATTGTATTGACAATATGTTTTCTGAAGTTAATTTTATATCTGAAGTGATTGCCTCAAGATTGAGTCTAAGTGAGATTAAAAAAAAAGCTGATTTTTATTGTCTGGTTCCTGACCCCTGGTATAGAATAAGCTAGAACAAGAACAACATATATACATGTTTTATGCAAGGAAATACACAGTGCATTAGGTTTAGGTTCCGTACACAGGAATTACACGCATGCTCTACTCTAATATTTATTTTGGATTTTATTTTTTCGAAAACCTACTACTATCAGGGTTATTCAGAGAGCGTAAAAAGCAGGAGAATGACTGGAGAATGAAAAATTCTAGGTCAAAATAGCCGATTTGGAAAGTGAGATGAATGGGAGAATTTTTCTGGTTTGGCTACTTTGACCTAGAATTTTTCATTCTCCAGTCATTCTCCTGCTTTTCACGCTCTCTGAATAACCCTGTATATTTTAAAACCTGGAAGCACAAGGTCTGTGTTAATCATGTTGAGCTGATATGCAGTATTAAAGCAGGTCTATTCACTAAAAGGTGAAACTCCGGAAAATTGGCAGGAGAAGAGGACAGTCTAGACCAACTAGCCAATTTGGAAAGTGAGATAAATGGGAGAATTTTTTCAGGTTTGGCAATTTTAACCTAGAATTTTCACTTCTCCTGCCAATTCTCTTGACTTCACTCTTTAGTGAATAGACCTGTAGGGGTAAAATAGCAAGAACATAGAAAGAAGCATGTACCATTGCTGAAAAAACATACTGGAGATACAGTTCTAAGCCCATGCTCCAAAATACACTCAGAAAAAGAATAATTTTAGTACCTGGCATCTTCAAAGCAGAGGGATAAGGGACTGAAGGCTAGAATAGTTGCATAAGGCACATCATGTGGGCTACAGAGCAGCAAGATCGTGATGGAGAAGAGAGGAGGAATGGTGGGACAGAGGCACAATGAGGAGTGATTGTGTGTGGAGGCACAATTGGCGTAGATGGAGAACAGGGGGTGAAGGGTAGGGTGAGGCCAAATGAGGTGAGTGGATGTGTGGACTAGGCACCCAGGAGTTTGAACTGGCTAGGGTTGAGAAAGGTGTAACCCACAAAAGATCTTCAACTCCAAGCCCACATAGCGCTTAATCCAGTTGGGGTGCACATTTGGTTTGTTCTTGCTTAAGTGAAGTGAAATGATGCTCCAAACTAGGGGCTCTATCACCTCCTTCAAGCTAACACTAGCGTCAGCATTAGCGTTAGCTTAAAGGAGGTCATAGCGCTGCACCCACATAACCTTAGAATCGCTAACGGGTTAAAAAACCTGTTAGCGCTCGTTAATTAACAATTCGTTGCGCGAGTTTACTGTACTTTGCCCTCCCTATACCTAACATGGGGAGCACGAAGTGAAAGCACAGAGTAACTAGCGTTAGGATCACATGTGCATGGCTGAAAAAATTGTTTAGTTTCGTTTCGTTACGTTACGTTTTTCAGTCATTTAGTCTTTGGAATTTCGTAACTAATTACCTTTCTTATTTCGTTTAGTTTCGGATCGATTTGAAATTTCAAATCGATTTGACATTTCGAATTGATTCGAATTTCATATATCAATTCGATAGTTGATATCAATTTAATTTTCAATCACTAAATAAAATCCCAATTAATCAAATTTTGCTGTTAAAAGAAAAGCTAGGGTTAAATTTTAAGCCGTGTCACAGATTTAGTATTTGAGTCAAATTAAACAGTGAAACAAAATTAATTTGTTTCATAAAGTCCTTTGCTGACTATTACTTGTATTGTAAGTTAAGATCAATTCAATAGTTGATATCAATTTGATAGTTCACTTCAAATTCGATAGTTGATATCAATTTGATAATTAATTTCAAATTCAATAGTTGATATCAACTTGATAGTTCATTTCAAATTCAATAGTTGATAAACTATTCAAATTTTTCTTTTATGATGATGACACAGTGTAAACGAAATAAATTCGTTTTATACCGTTTTGTTTTTAATTCGTATCGATTCGTTATTCAGAAGTACTTCCGAATACGAATTATCAAATTTAGTTCCAAATTCCGAATATTTCCAAAACGAATACACATCTGTACTAGTTACTAAGAGCTGGCACTAACTGAAAAAGTTACCACCAGCTCAGGTGTAGGTAACTGATTGCGCTGCTGCAGAATCCATTACCTGCTGCTCAACCCCCCCCCAAAAATAAACAAATACCCACCTCTTATCCCGTGGTGAAAACGGTGGCCCTATCCGCTGCTTCTGGCTGCCGGGAGCAGAGGGAGACTGGGGGAAGAAAATCCTGGCCACCGGGAGCAGAGGGAGACTGGGGGAAGAAAATCCTCTGTCTCCTTCCGAAATCACTCCGCCGTCCAGCAGGATCTTGCAAGAGGCGAAATCCTTCCGGTCATATGACCCGATAGCATGATCCTCTATGGATTCTTATGGGCGCCATGGAGGGGATGCTGGGGACGGTGCTGTAGCATTGCCTCACCATCCACAAACTTAGCTATCGCTAAGTGGCAGGCTTCCAGACTCGGCGCCTGCCCCGTGATCTGCTGAGGAAACCGGGATGCTAAGGGGAAGTTAGTGAACGCTTATTTTTCCCCTTTGCACCCCGGTTTTAGCTCAGGGCAGCTGATAGTGCCCTATGTTTTTGAGTTTATGGAGTTCATTATCCAAATATTTTAAAGTTGGTTGTAAAGTAAATAGTGCTAAACCCCTTCACTACAAAGATCGCCTATACTCTGTCTGTAAGGCACTTTCTGATGGCTCGATATTGAGTTTATTTTCTTGAATATTGAGTCGATATGGTGCTCCACAGCAGTAACGCACAAGAATTTCATTTAATTTATTTCCATTTTGACTGCAGAACATGCCTTTATAGTTTTAGCCCTGTGAGCATGACTGGTGCTAACACTTTTTTTAAAAGCAGCTGGGGATGTGTCTGAATAACAGTTTCCCAGCTGATCCTGCAGAGCCCTGAACTGCTGTAACTCCATCTGGCCAGCAGATGACGGAATCTGCCTGTCAAATAGATTATTACAGGAAGGAGTACATTGGGAAAATTCCCAAATATTTCTTACGGTTTAATTAATTAATTTTTCTAAAATACACGGATTCAAATGTGTGCTTTTTTTTAAATCTCTTGGTAATGAAGGATTTAAGTATCAGACACTGTGCAATGTACCAAAAGCATTTTTTTAATAAGCAGCTTAAACATGTTTTGGATTTTTAATTCCAGTTATTATAATGTGATCAAGACAGAGTCAGTAATTAAACACAAACTGGTAACATTAACTTTACTATCTGTTGGCAACATATCGGCATGGGGTAAGGACCTGGCTGGCCATAAGGTAGTCATGCGCTGCACCAGCAAACCAACTTTAAGACGGACAAAGCATTGTGAAAGTTGTTTTATTTTTTGGTGGCATTTACCCAACAGACACAAAGGATGACAGCGTATATCAGACCTTATTAATACACAACATGTGACATATCAATCTTAGACATTTTAAAATCATATAGGGTTAGTGTAATTTGGCATTAAAGCAGCTACACCTCAATGAAGACCCTAATGCATTCATTCGCTAGTCTCTTCTCTAACCTGACTGACACAGCTGGCCTGGCTGAGCGTGCTGACGGCTCTCATGTAGCTTTGATTCCGAGAACGAAACTTTGGGGAGTTGTATTTCCCTGATGGGTCCAGGATATGTCCAGCAGCCATTTCACTAGCAGCTTGTAGCTGTAGGTAGCTCTGGCTGTAGAAGAAAAAAGAGAAATATTTGTAGGCAATTTTATTTAATCTTTGTTGAAAAGAATTTGTTTTCTCAGTCATATATTTCATTATTGTCAAAAACGCTCTTGAACAGAATTATTTATGCTAAAATAAATAAAACTGCCGTTTATGCATCAGGTAAAACAGTTACACAAACAATTTTCTTCTTTATTGTTTGAGAAAGCAAAAATGAGAAAATAAATTGCATGCAATGTTTATTGTACAGAACTTCGCCATCTCAGGTACACAGAAATACACATGGTTAATAGTATTACTTGACAGCTGTGCTCTAAATGCAAATTCTCACTTAAATTTTTAGGGAAAATGAATAATGCACTTTATCATGTTGTGATCAGTATACAACAAATCTATTTAGCGGGTTTGACTTTCAATGATCAGAAGCCACGGATGGGAATATTGTTTTGTGAAGTGCTGCCTGTTTTTGCAGTCAGAAGCATTTTAGTTACATGTGTAAAATTCTATTTATACCAGCACGGTTTTAATTCTGAATGTACAAATAGGCTATTGGTGCAAAATCTCACATTTTTAAATTATAGGCATAAAAAATGGATGAGTAGCATAGATACAACTGAAAAAGGGCTTTGAATGGTCTCTCCATCCTGGAGTTTGTACACATGTTAACGGCTTTTCAATGATAATAATATTAAAAAAAAACCTGCAACAAAAGCAAATACAAAAATACAATGGACACATAATATTCAAGTTTACAGATCCTGCAGTGGCTGTGAATCCAAAAACTAAGGTTACTCGCAGAAGGCTCCTCCCATACTCTGATAGATCGCTTGTAAATTTTAGAGATGTGCAATTCATTTAGTTCCGAATCGAAATTTGTACATATTTCACCATTTTCGCATTTCGGAAGCATTTCTGAAAACGAAATATCGACCATCCGAAAATTTCGGATCGATCTGAAATTTTGGCGCGATTCGGATCCGTGATTTGGATAAATTCGGTTCAAATCGATCCAGCTCGATTCTGTCGATCGGTGCTGCCCCGCGCAGTGTGCAGATTCATATGCTGCATTAGAAGAGAAAAGTAGACCCAATAGGAATAGTGACCAATCACGTTCGCTCAACGTTGTGTACGGAGGGTCCTCTAAAAAAACAGAAATAGTTGTATAGTATAGTTGTCATATCCTGCATTAATTATACTGCAGAGAGGCGCTTCCCAGCAGTGTGTGGATTCGTATACTGAAAAGGAGGTGGGTACCCTTTGTTAGTGCCGGTCCCGTTAGTTAATGGTGTGTGTGTATGTGCGTGCTGCTGCCTCCTGAGGATTTATAGGTAATGTGTCACGTTCGCTGTCCCGCTCACCCCTCACAACCGTGGTGGGAATCCTTTTGGACAGACTTCTAGACTCTCCGGTCTTTGAATGGTCAGGACCACTAACCCTATCACTCCCAGCCAGAGAGAACAGACAGACAAACAATAATAAGTGTAGTCTAGTCACAGCAGGTTTCGAGATCACGTTATCACTGAGCCACAAAGGGTTAACTTCACTGATAAGCAGAAAGCAGTCAGGAAGATGTTTTAGCACCGTGCTCATTCACCAGGGGTTAACAGTAGCGTGGTCATACAAACGTTCCAAGTTGGCAACAGAGAGGGTTTTCGTACAGGCAGATTTGGCAACAAACAAGGTCTTCATACACTTCGATTTGGCAACAGGGCAGATCGATGGATTATCGGAGTCAGCGCTATGCAGGTCAGACATATAGTCTGTATCAATGTTATGCAAGATAGTTATACACTCTGGGTCAGCGTGGTGCAAACGCAACATGCACTCTGAGTCTTCTTTAGGCACAACACACATACAGGCTTGGTCAGAAAGAGAATGGTCAGGAAGGCAGTCCGAGTGAGCAACAATCAGGGTCCTCATACAATCCGGTTCAGCAACTGTCACGGCGTTGCGCTCACCGGGTTACAGTGCAGGCAGCTGCGGATGCACGGCGCGTTCCGGCGGTCCGGGCGTCGGACCGAGTCCCCCTCAGAGACCCTCCTGGGGCCTGCGGTCTTCCTCGGCATCCCCCGATGGGTACAGGTGGCCGGGGGGCTCAGTCCGCTGTGCGGACTCGGCGGTCCCGCCTTGCTCTGGCGTCTCTCGCGGCTTGTCGGGGGCGGGGTTTCTGGATAGGCGCGCGCGCGCGCCCAAGACCCGGTCTTATGGTTACCACTACTGAACCCCTCCTAGACACAAGTGACACACCTGTTACTGAGGGCAATCCCAGAGCTCTGATATCCCTATAAATACACAGTCTGCACACTTGTCCTTTGCTGGATAGTTGAGTGTCTTCTAGCTGAGTACTTTAGTTCCCTTCTTACATATTTACTCGTTACTGACCATTGGCTTTCGTACCCGACCTTTCTACCTTCTGGCACCCCGACATTGGCTTTCGTACCCGACCTTTCTACCTTCTGGCATCCCGACATTGGCTTTCGTACCCGACCATTCTACCTTCTGGAATCCTGATCATTGGCATACGCACCCAACCAAGCTACCCTCATACCTCCTACCCTACATCATCCTTTCCACCTCGAACTCCAATCTCCGCATCCCGAGGTCCAGTCTCCAACAGTACCCAAACCGTGACAGAGAACTATCCAGCCAAGAAATTATGGACCCCGCGGACGTATTGGATGCTATCGCTTCCCTGACTCGTCAGGTGACAGTACTATCCCATTCAGTACAGGACTTACAGTTAAACCAAGCTCAAATGCAAGGACAAGTCCAAAACCTACTCCCCGTCTCGTCGTCATCCCAAAATGATGACATGACCAGTCCAGAACCCAGAATCCCGATGCCCGAGCGGTTTTCTGGATGCCGAGAGTCCTATAGGGGATTCCTCATGTCATGTGAAATCCTGTTCGCACTAAACCCCCGCACCTATCAGACGGATTTTGTACGGATCCGCACGGTTATCTCCCTTTTCTCGGATGAGGCCCAAGTCTGGGCACATAACCTCCTACGGACCGCAGACCCGGTATTGCAATCATGGAACTCCTTTTTGTCGGCCATGAATCTATTGTGTATACATAGATCCGAGTTTGCCCAGACACAGATCCGGCAACTGAGACAGGGCAGAAGACCCATCGAAGACTACACAGTTGAATTCCGCCGATTGGCTTCTGAGACTGGATGGAATGACACTGCATTAGTTAGCCAATTCCGATGGGGTCTGTCCGAGTCCGTCAAAGATGAGTTGGCTCGAGGCGAAACACCCACTTCCTTGGAGCCCTTAATTCGTCTTGCTCTCCAAATCGACAGACGCATTCGTGAACGCGTACGAGAGAGAGCCCTGTTTTCTCCACCCTCCCGATCTCCAGCTCCGCCTATGTTGGCGCTACCACCACCTCCGACTACGTCTACCATACCATTCGCTGAAGAACCCATGCAACTCAATGCTGTTCGTCGCCGGCTAACTCCTCAGGAGAATCAACATAGACGTGATAACGGCCTGTGCCTATACTGTGGAAAAAATACCCACCTTGTCCGGGACTGTCCTGACACACCGATCAAGGGAGGTATGGCTACATGTTGTCCATCCAATATTCTGTCGACCTCCATGTCTAGTGTCCAATCCCCTCACTTATTGGTACAACTTGTTTTACAGTGGGAAGAAAAATCTACCACGGTGGAGGCCATGATTGATAGCGGAGCCAGCAATTGTTTCATCGACACTGCCTTGGTTGCTAAATTGTCCATTCCGGTATTGAATAAAGATGTACCCGTACACATACAAGTTGTCGACGGTTCTTCCCTTGGTGCAGGTCCTGTCACAAAAGAGACCATCCCTCTCTCCTCTACATTAGGACCTTCCCATAGGGAATTGTTATCCTATGATGTCATTACGTCACCTGTGTTCCCGGTAATATTGGGCCTTCCTTGGCTTCGCCTCCACGACCCAATCATAAGGTGGTCCTCGGGTCAGCTTTTGTTTCCCTCTCTCCATTGTCGTAAGGTATGCCTACATGAGGTCACTGCCACGGTATGCTCCATCTTGGATCTTCATAAAACTCCCTCCAATGTTACGCTCCCACAGGTCTATCAGTCGTTCAAAGATGTATTCGACGAACGAGGAGTGGATGCTCTACCTCCACATCGATCTTATGACTGTCCAATTGACCTTCTACCGGGTGCCCCAATCCCCTACGGGCGACTATACCCGTTGTCAGAACCCGAACTGGTCATCCTTAAAGAATATATAGATGAAAACCTGGCAAAGGGGTTTATACGTCCCTCCACCTCACCTGCTGGGGCCGGTATTTTCTTTGTGGCGAAGAAAGATGGGGGGTTACGCCCCTGCGTTGATTATCGTGCCTTAAATCACATAACCATTAAAAATCGTTATCCCTTACCGTTAATTTCAGAATTGATGGATCGCTTGAAAACGGCAACCATCTTCTCCAAACTGGATCTGAAAGGAAGGAGAGTGTCATCTGCGCTCATTCCTATGTGTTCCATGTACAACAAAAATGAGGTTTTGTTTGTTTCAATGGCCATTGCAACGTAAGCCCACTCGCCACTTCAAGGCACCTCTTTAGAGTGGGTACCTAACAATTGTAACCAAAAGGCCGCTCTACTGAGCAGCTCCAAGCCCCTCCAGCTGCTTTTCAGCAAGGAGAGACAAAGATGGTGGGTTTTATTTATACACGCACCAAGCACTTCCCATTTGGGATCAAAAACAAAAACATGGAAAGAGGAACAGCTGCAAAACGACGGACTGGTGTTACAAGCATGATATACATAAATACAAGAAAAAATGGCGTCGCGCCCATACTCACTTATTTTTGGAGCGGCGGCAACTGCCAGGAGTAACAGCCCAGTAAATGTATAACATAACAAGGAAGGAGAGTGTCATCTGCGCTCATTCCTATGTGTTCCATGTACAACAAAAATGAGGTTTTGTTTGTTTCAATGGCCATTGCAACGTAAGCCCACTCGCCACTTCAAGGCACTCTTTAGAGTGGGTACCTAACAATTGTACCAAAAGGCCGCTAGTGGGCTTACGTTGCAATGGCCATTGAAACAAACAAAACCTCATTTTTGTTGTACATGGAACACATAGGAATGAGCGCAGATGACACTCTCCTTCCTTGTTATGTTTTATACATTTACTGGGCTGTTACTCCTGGCAGTTGCCGCCGCTCCAAAAATAAGTGAGTATGGGCGCGACGCCATTTTTTCTGTATTTATGTATATCATGCTTGTAACACCAGTCGTCGTTTTGCAGCTGTTCCTCTTTCCATGTTTTTGTTTTTGATCCAAATGGGAAGTGCTTGGTGCGTGTATAAATAAAACCCACCATCTTTGTCTCTCCTTGCTGAAAAGCAGCTGGAGGGGCTTGGAGCTGCTCAGTAGAGCGGCCTTTTGGTTACAATTGTTAGGTACCCACTCTAAAGAGGTGCCTTGAAGTGGCGAGTGGGCTTACGTTGCAATGGCCATTGAAACAAACAAAACCTCATTTTTGTTGTACATGGAACACATAGGAATGAGCGCAGATGACACTCTCCTTCCTTGTTATGTTTTATACATTTACTGGGCTGTTACTCCTGGCAGTTGCCGCCGCTCCAAAAATAAGTGAGTATTGGGCGCGACGCCATTTTTTCTGTATTTATGTATATCATGCTTGTAACACCAGTCCGTCCCGTTTGCAGCTGTTCCTCTTTCCATGTTTTTGTTTTTTGATCCCAAATGGGAAGTGCTTGGTGCGTGTATAAATAAAACCCACCATCTTTGTCTCTCCTTGCTGAAAAGCAGCTGGAGGGGCTTGGAGCTGCTCAGTAGAGCGGCCTTTTGGTTACAATTGTTAGGTACCCACTCTAAAGAGGTGCCTTGAAGTGGCGAGTGGGCTTACGTTGCAATGGCCATTGAAACAAACAAAACCTCATTTTTGTTGTACATGGAACACATAGAATGAGCGCAGATGACACTCTCCTTCCTTGTTATGTTTTATACATTTACTGGGCTGTTACTCCTGGCAGTTGCCGCCGCTCCAAAAATAAGTGAGTATGGGCGCGACGCCATTTTTTCTGTATTTATGGATCTGAAAGGAGCTTACAATCTGATTCGTGTAAAGGAAGGGGACGAATGGAAAACAGCTTTCCGCTCCAGATACGGACACTTCGAATACACAGTAATGCCCTATGGGCTATGTAATGCCCCTGCCACATTTCAATGTTTTATCAACGTTGTTTTTCGCGATATGCTGGATCAATGTGTTGTCATATATCTAGATGACATTCTTGTGTATTCCTCTACTCTAGAAGAACACCGAAACCAAATGCAACAGGTACTACAACGCCTCCGCCAACATCGCCTATTTGCTAAACTCGAAAAATGCCTATTTGAGGTCCATACCGTGGAATTCCTGGGTTTCATCATTCGACCCGGTACCATTGCCATGGATGACAAGAAAACACAAGCCATCAAACACTGGCCTATACCTCTCAACAGAAAACAGGTACAAAGTTTTTTGGGTTTTGCCAATTTTTATCGCAAATTCATTCGCAACTTCAGTTGAATCGCCCAACCTTTAACAGCTCTTACCAAGTCTACTGTTCCTTTCCAATGGTCCACGAATGCTACCAAAGCCTTTAACGATTTACGAGAACGGTTCTGTTCGGCACCCATCCTCTCTCACCCTAATCTGTCTTTTGCCTATTACCTAGAAGTGGACACCTCCAATAACGCTACCGTCCGCTCCCAGCGTTGCCCAACAACCAATAATTTGCACCCGATAGCCTTTTTTTCCAAAAAGATGAGCCCAGCGGAGTGTAACTACGATATCGGAGATAAAGAGCTACTGGCCATTAAACAAGCACTGGAGGAATGGAGACACATCCTGGAGGGGTGTCTGCACCCCATAACGATATATACGGATCACAAGAATCTCGAGTACTTGAAGACGGCAAAACGGCTACGTCCCAGACAGGCCAGGTGGGCCCTCTTCTTCTCTCGTTTTCAATTCCATCTCACATTCCGTCCTGGATCACGCAATGGTAAAGCTGATGCTTTATCCCGACTACATGAGTATCATTCCGGAAAAGATAAAACAGAGGAAACCATTCTCCAACCGCATCAGTTTCTCTCGGTCACTTCACGTTTACTGAACGATATTGCACAAACCAAAGCTCCATCTCCTACGTCGACCGCACCACCAAAAGACCGTATCCTAGTACCTAAGGAGAAGCAACTCCAGATACTGCAGCAATGTCATGATCCCCCCCTGGCCGGTCACGCAGGAAGAACAAAAACATGGAAGTTAATATCCCGTCATTTCTGGTGGCCCTCACTATCTCGGATGTTCGGGACTATGTTCAGACGTGTGAGTTCCAGCCAACCAAAACCCTTCCACAAAAACCCTTAGGGTTATTACAACCTCTCCCAGTACCTGAATCACCTTGGTCACATGTCACCATGGATTTTATTGTGGATCTCCCTCCCTCTGCAGGACATACCTGCATCATGGTTATAGTAGATCGTTTAACCAAATTAGCTCATTTTGTCCCTTCCGTGAGAATACCCACGGCCAAAGAGACCGCGTCATTGTTCATAGCCCAAGTGTTCCGTCTACACGGTATACCATCCTCCATAGTCACCGATAGGGGTACCCAATTTACGTCACATTTTTGGAAAGCTTTTTGTTCCTCGCTTAAGATATCGGTTGATCTATCCACCTCATACCATCCCCAGTCTAACGGGCAAACAGAACGAACCAATCAAACACTTGAGACTTATTTACGCTGTTATTCATCTTATCAACAGAACAACTGGTTGGAACTACTCCCGATGGCGGAGTTTTCCTACAACTCGCATACGCACGAGTCCACCACTTTTTTCTCTGTTTTCTCACCTATGGTTACCACCCGGCCATGTTTCCGGGACTACCCTCTTACACCTCTGTTCCCGATGCTACGACACGCCTCCGTCTTCTAGCAGACGGTCTAGCCAAGGCCAAAGATGCCCTACATCATTCCCAAGCCATGTACAAACGACATGCGGATCGATCCCGTGCTGCCTCCCCGACATATCTCCCGGGCCAAAAGGTTTGGCTGTCCACTCGCTTTCTCCAGCTCTCCTGTCCCTCACGTAAATTGGGACCTCGTTACATCGGCCCGTTTATTGTTGTAGAGCATGTCAATATGGTTGCTGTTCGTCTTCGTCTCCCGCCACGCTACTCGTTTCATCCTGTGGTCCATATTTCCCTCCTTAAACCGTGCCATGCCAACCCTTTCCCGGGCAGGTCCCGCACACCCCCTCCTCCTGTTCTTGTTGATGGTACCGAAAAGTACGTGGTTGGGGCTATCCTCGATTCTCGTTGGCGTCGTGGAGTGCTCGAATATCTCGTCCATTGGAAGGGCTATGGGCCTGATGAGGATTCCTGGGTTCCCTCCTCGAACATTCACGCCCCTCGCCTTGTTCGGTCGTTTCATGTTTCCTTCCCTGCCAAGCCGGGTCCTCGGCGCCCCCGGAGGTTGCGCCTTGGGGGGGGGGGTTCTGTCACGGCGTTGCGCTCACCGGGTTACAGTGCAGGCAGCTGCGGATGCACGGCGCGTTCCGGCGGTCCGGGCGTCGGACCGAGTCCCCCTCAGAGACCCTCCTGGGGCCTGCGGTCTTCCTCGGCGTCCACCTATGGGTACAGGTGGCCGGGGGGCTCGGTCCGCTGTGCGGACTCGGCGGTCCCGCCTTGCTCTGGCGTCTCTCGCGGCTTGTCGGGGGCGGGGCTTCTGGATAGGCGCGCGCGCGCGCCCAAGACCCGGTCTTATGGTTACCACTACTGAACCCCTCCCAGACACAAGTGACACACCTGTTACTGAGGGCAATCCCAGAGCTCTGATATCCCTATAAATACACAGTCTGCACACTTGTCCTTTGCTGGATAGTTGAGTGTCTTCTAGCTGAGTACTTTAGTTCCCTTCTTACATATTTACTCGTTACTGACCATTGGCTTTCGTACCCGACCTTTCTACCTTCTGGCACCCCGACATTGGCTTTCGTACCCGACCTTTCTACCTTCTGGCATCCCGACATTGGCTTTCGTACCCGACCATTCTACCTTCTGGAATCCTGATCATTGGCATACGCACCCAACCAAGCTACCCTCATACCTCCTACCCTACATCATCCTTTCCACCTCGAACTCCAATCTCCGCATCCCGAGGTCCAGTCTCCAACAGTACCCAAACCGTGACAGCAACAGAGCAAAAGAATCAGTGAATCAATAAGAGAATACAACAGGCAATGTGGAAACTAACTCTACGTTAGGGCGATGAGCCGACTCACGCGCCCTGCATTTAAGGCTGGCGGCTCTGCGTCATCACACCGCGCCCCGCCCCGCCCCTCGAGGCACACAAACAGCTGGAATTTCTGGCACCCGGCCAGCCAGCGATGCCGATGAGTGCCCAGACCCCCCCTGAAGGCCTGCAGGTGCCGAAGATGTGACAGAACCCCCCTCCTTACAGGCGGCCACTTGGACGACCACCAGGCACAGAGGGATGGCCAGCATGGAACTGGCGAACCAAATGAGGTGCATGGACTTTACTGGCTGGTAGTCAAGCCCTATCCTCGGGACCATAACCCTACCTGTCAACCAGGTACTGTACAACACCCCTGACACACGAGACTTCAAAATGGCATGAACCTCATATTCCTCCTCACCTTGGGACTGAATAGGTAGAGGAGGAACGTTAACCCTTGTGTACCTGTTGCACGTGAGAGGCTTGAGGAGGCTAACATGGAACACATTGTGTATATGCAAGTATGGGGGCAGTGCCAAGGTACAGGATACAGGGTTCACCCTGCGCAAGATTTTATAAGGACCAATGTACCTGGGGGCCATCTTCATAGAAGGAACCAGGAGTTTGATGTTCCATGTGGAAAGCCAGACTCTATCCACTACAGTATATACTGGGGCAGGCTTTCTTCGTCTGTCTGCTTTCTCATTTTTGTTTTTTAATGTTGGCCTTCATAACCTTGGCCTTTCTCCCATGTCCCTTTCAATGAGGCCAAATGCTCATCCAGAGCAGGCAACGCAGTCCCCTGAAAGTTAGAGGGGAGCATGGGAGGATCGAACCCTTACACCGTATGAAAAGGTGAATGACCCATGGTTTCACTGACTGGATTATTTAAAGCAATTTCTGACCAAGGCAAGAGATCTGACCATTCGATCTGTTTTTCAGATACAAAACATTGCAGATATTGTTCGACAATTTGATTGGCTCTCTCAGCTGCCCCATTAGTCTACCCAGATTCTCACAGAACCCTCTCCAGAACCTGGACATGAATTGAGTGCCTTTATCAGACACAATGCCTAGAGGGACACCATGAAGCCTGACAATGCTTTGGACAAAGACTGGCACGAGTTCCATAGCGGAGGGCAATTTGGTGAGAGGCACGAAATGAACCATCTTGGAGAACCTGTCAACAATGGTAAGGATCACCATATTACCGTGAGATACATGTAAATCAGTAATGAAGTCAATAGAAAGAGGAGCCCATGGTCTCTCAGGAACAGGCAACCCTGTAGCAACCCTATAGACAAGGTCTTACTGTAACTACAGCATACCTCACAGGTGGCTATGTATTCAGTAACGTCTTTACGCATACCTGCCCACCAAAACTGCTTTTTCAGAGTAGCTAGGGTTTTGGTTATACCCATATGCCCAAAAGGTTTGGTAACATGATATACCGACATAACCTGTATTCTTTCCTCTTTAGGAACGAAGAGTTTACAAGGTCGTTTCTCAGCGGGAGCGGTACCTTGGACAGACTGCATTCTCTCCAGCAATGGAGAAGAAACAGTAATCAGAGTGGTAGCGAGAATCCTCTCTTGAGGAATAATAGGACTTTGATGAAAGAGGAAGTCCCTTAGGACATCATTTATAAAATCTTGGAAAACTGCTGGTGCGTTACACAAACCAAATGGCATGACTAGGTATTCATAGTGCCCACTTCGTGTTAAATGCAGTTTTCCATTCATGATCCTTCATGACTCAAACTACAAACTACATTATATGCCCCACGTAGGTCTAACTTCGTATAGATCTTAGCACATTTAAGGCGATCAAATAGTTCAGATATCAGAGGAATAGGGTAAGCATTACGCACGGTTATTCTGTTAAGACCTCTGTAGTCAATACAGGGTCGCAGATCACCCTCTTTTTTAGACACAAAAAAAATCCTGCGCCAGCAGGGGAGGAGGAATGGCGTATAAATCCACGGCCAATGTTATCATGAATATATTCCTCCATTATGTCATTCTCTTTCTGAGAGAGAGGGTATACATTACCCCTCGGGGGCATGGTACCAGGCAGAAGATCTATAGCACAGTCATAAAGGCGATGAGGAGGCAGAATCTCAGATTTATTTTTATCAAAGACCTCCTTGAGGTCACTGTACCACTTAGGTACCTCCGTAGACAGAGGAGGTGCTGTAGCCATGTTAAGACTACCTACAACAGTGCTCATCCCCAAACACTTTGACCAACATTGTGAGCTCCAAGAGCCCAATTCCCCTTCAGTCCAGTACATGACTGGGTTGTGTTTGGCTAACCAGGGATAGCCTAGAATAATAGGTACCGTAGGAGACTCAATTATGTGGAATTGTATTTTTCTCCATGTAGGATACCTGTATAAAAAGAAAGGAATGGTGTCATGTGTAACATGTGGTCTCAATAATTGTCTGCCATCTATACTCTCAATGAGGAGAGGGGTTTCTCTCTTAACTAACGGTACTTGATGTATGGCAGCAAAACCAGAATCTAGGAAGTTTCCTGCTGAACCAGAATCAATCAGTGCTTCCGTGTCAAGCTTGATATCCTCCCAAGCCACTGACACTGGAACCACAACACGAGACCTCTTTTTCTTTCTTTTTAGATATGAGAGACACTGCAGTCATGCCTAGAACCTGTCTCTCAGGGGATCCTAGACATGATCGTTTCCCGAGGTTTTAGCAGTGTGCTCATTCACCAGGGGTTAACAGAAGCGTGGTCATACAAACTAGGCTTGTGCACCGATTTTTTTTCGGTTCGATTCGGTTCGATTTTTCGGATTTTTAAACTTTTCGATTCGGCTCGTTTCGACCGATTTCGGTTTCGATTCGATTCGGTTCGACCTGTTTTTCGGGTACATTTTTTTTTCGGAATTTCGACCATTTTTCGCATTTTCGTGTCACTGTGCTCGGTTTTTGTATCGACTTTTCGTTTTTTCGAAAAACTTTTGTTTTCCAGAAAATGTTCGTTTTTACAAAATTTTCGTTTTTACAAAATTTTCGTTTTTCGGAAAATTTTCGTTTTTCGGAATTGCACATTTTTCGGCATATCGACCATTTTTCGTATTTTTCGTGTCATTTTGCCCATTTTTTGTATCGACTTCGTTTTTTCAAAAAACTTTAGTTTTCCAGAAAATGTTCGTTTTTACAAAATTTTCGTTTTTCGGAAAATTTTCGTTTTTCGGAAAATTTTCGTTTTTCGGAACATCTGTTCTCCCCGTTTGCCACATTTCAAGCCCATTCGAAAAATCCGAAAATATTTCGTTTCGGCTCAGAAAACATTTCGGATCTGAACTTTTCGGATCTAAAATTTTTTGGAAATTCGGCCGCATCCGAAAACACGAATCGGGAAATTTCGTGAAAATTCCGAAATTCCGAAACCCGAAACGCACATCCCTAATACAAACGTTCTGAGTTGACAACAGAGAGGGTTTTCGTACAGGCAGATTTGGCAACAAACAAGGTCTTCATACACTCCAATTTGGCAACAGGGCAAAAGAATCAGTGAATCAGTAAGAGAATACACCAGGCGATGCGGGAACTAACTCCACGTCAGGGCGATGTGCCTACTCACGCGCCCTGCATTTAAGGCTGGCAGCTCTGCGTCATCACGCTGTGCCCCGCCCCTCCAGGCGCACGTACAGCTGGAACTTCTGCCACCCGGCCAGCTAGCGATGCGGCCGAGTGCCCAGAACCCCCCTGAAGGCCTTCAGGTGCCGAGGATGTGATACAATGCTTTGCTACTGCCGGGGAAGAATCTTAGGAAAGATGGGTTCCTACGTCAGGTGCTGCTCGCACGTTTAGATCAATTTAAACAACTCTAAAAATTATATTTGAATGTATATCCATAAAACAAATTACCAATCAAATATATAACACTTGTAGCAGTCGATGAATAAATATCAATAAAATATTCCACAAATCAGATATATCTGACTAATAGTGATCCTTCAATGCACAACAATAACATTATTCAAAGACTGATCTCTTATATCAATGTTTCAGTAAGCTTCAATAAATGGATTCAATGGTCAGAAATGAATTTCTTTTAGCAATGTCTCGATATCGAGATATTGCTAAAAGAAATTCATATCCGACCATTGAATCACTTTATTGAAGTTTACTGAAACATTGATATAAGAGATCAGTCTTTGAATTCATATACTACATTTTAACCTATGGGTTAAAAACCCTTATTTCTTTAAAAAAAAGTTAGGAAACCTAAAATTTCACCCAAAATGCCCAAAAAAATTAAGGTAACTTTCATTCTATTGGTACTAGTAATCTACTTCAGATTCGTAAATAACCAATAAAAAATGAAATAACTCATAAAAAAGGAAAAACCAACTGATCCGAATCACCCGAATTGAAACAAAAAAACTGTCCGAAATGACCCAAATTGAAAAAAGACCCAAAAAAAACCCAAAACGATACAAAAAAAAAGTCATGCACATCCCTAGTAAATTTTACATTTTTTTGATGTATTTTTTAAAAGGCTTTTTTAAAAGTCATTTATTAAATCACTTAACACCAGGATTAGAGAGAGGATTTTATTTTTATTCATTATCGATTCACTAGCTCCCAGTACTTTTGCATTTCCTGTACAATGTAAAAAGACATATAAAAGTACAAGAACTATCCTTTAAAGCTGATATAATAACTGAATTTACTATTTGACTTGGAATAACAGATGAGACATTATTGTGATCTCACCACTCTGCGGGGATCTCAGTAGGCTGATTCAGCCCTCCTAGTGTGAGGGTTTAGCTCCACCTAGAAGTGGGATCAGCAAGCACTGATCTCAGCTCCATGGTTCCAGACCCAGAAGCAGGAACCTTTTCGAGACTCTGCTTCCTCCCATGTCTCTCAATACTTACTTACTCACAGGACGCAGGCAGCATGTCACATCTGGCCATGCTGAAAAGAAGATGACTATTTAAACTACAAAGAGTTAATTTTTAACCCCTCCTGCCCCTCTCGTTTTATCCCTATAGAATCGTTTAAGAGACACAGGCTAACTCAAAAGCATAAATGTCTCACAGGGGATAGGGGCCAACATCTTTAAAGAAAATGTTATACAAGCCCATATTACCCTTAAGTGATGTATGTATGTGAAAGGTTATCATAATTTTAGCCGAGATGTTAACATGAAATGCTCAAGTATACGTTTATACTAAAGATGAAATTAGGTAAAAGAATAGATAAAACACTTAGGACAACACAATCCTCCAAAAGACTAGATAAAACACTTAGATTTTTTGTCTTCAAATAAATGTTCTGCAGATTGACGTGAATGGGAAATTTTCTGTATCTTTCAATAAAATAAGATTGAATAAATATTAATATGAATATATTTATCTGACTCTCCTGCACACTGTATGTTCTCTGAATACACATATAAAAATAGGAGAAATATTTATACTGCCCATGAAAAATCTTCTACCATCTACACTAAAAGTCAGAACCATGATTTAATGGAATAATCTGAGAATATTTAATGGAAAAATGCCTCAGTAAAAGATCGACCATAGACCATAGACCAGTGGTTCCCAAACGCGGTCCTCAAGTACCCCTCACAAGTCAGGTTTGCCAGATATCTGAAGCACAGCACAGGTGACATGATTCACTGCTCAGTGATTGCAGAATTCAGTCTGCTTTTCTCCAAGGTAAGCCTTAAAATCTGGCCTGTTAGGGCTACTTGAGGACCGTGGTTGGGAGCCACTGGTCTGTGGGCTATTTTTTACGGAGGCATTTTTCCACTGCCATAGACTATAATGGCTCTGGTAAGTTTACAACAGTTCTGGTTAAGTGAACAGCAACCTTGGAATAGGGCCCTTTGTTTTCACAACTAGAGAACAATCAAATGAAGTCCCAATGAATCCGAGTACTGATTTGTTCTGTGCACTGTTGTAAATCTAGAATAACTTGAATGTAATGCACAATATAGTATAGAGAAAAAAAAGTCCTTGAGATATCCACGATGATTGATTAAAAACATAATCCAACTTTAAGAAAAGCCTGAAATCAAGAAAGTCTCACCATAACCTCTGCTTTCCACCCTAGTACAGATTCTTTCATTTTGGAACATATACAGGAATAATTCACTTTGCATTCCAGTAAAATTTGTAGTTCTCAGAAATGTCTTCAGTATTCTTGAAAATGCCAATAAGTATTGCATTGACTACTTATATTTATCTATTTTATTACTCAAATAGAACATAAATAAAATTATTTTTTTTGCCTTTATGTTCTTTTATTCTATTAAAGTCTGGAATAAACCTAAAGTTACATATTTTATTAAAGGCTTTTAAGAAGGCTAGATTGAGTACATGGTGTATTTTTAGTATGTGAAGGTCCTTGAAGGTCAGAAACAGTCACACTATACATCTGGCGGGTGATTTAGAATAATTGTTAAAATGGTTTTATGAGTTCATGATGGCTCATTGAATGTGAGAATCTAGGAATGCACTCATCTTTTCCCATTCAGAGAATATCTGAGTAAGTAATTTCCCATATGGTCATATATTGATTTTTCAGCACATGGCAATGGCTTGTCAAGAATAAGAAAAAAATAGTGAAAAAACTGGATGTTGAGAGTCCGCATTTAAAGAAGATAGTCTGGCCTCTAAGTAAAATTGAATATTTGATATATCGTTTGGAAACGTTATGGTTATGTATAAGTGTTTAATACTCAATTATATTAATTGTCAATTATATACGGGGACATAGAAGGGAAGGGATTGGATAGCTTTGTCATAATTAATTGTTCCATCGGAACACATAATAAGTAACATCATCAAATTATACTCAGACTTTCTTTCATGGAGGGATAGGGTTGCCAGATCGGCCATGTTTTCCTAGAAACATAATTGATACATTTTGATGTGCAGTGCATGAAAAATATAACCCCACAGCATGTAGAATCCATATATTGAAGGTAAGGCATCAAAGAGGAATCCCAGGTGACCTGCCTTGATTTCCTGAAGAATATGAATTATACATACTGGGCATCAGTTAAAATTGGTCTACATAAAATTGTAATATGTGTCCAGGGAAACATGGTCAATCTGGCAATCCTGTAGAGGGCTTTAGTATACACAGACAACTGACACATCCAAAGATCGTGTTTAGGTAATGGGTAGATGCAAAATCTCTCAGCATTATAGCATTTGTATAGTCAAATTTGTGTTTTTCATATATCAAAATGTTTTGGTGGGATCAGAAACCAAGCTATTTTTTTAAGGATTACAACCAAGGTACAAGACCTATAATCTGGGTGTTACATTTTTTGCATAGACCTTTCAGTCATGTTCAATAGAAGTATAGCAGATTCAACAGAGATTTTACTTGATTTTGGTAAGGTAACAAACGATCTCTCGAACCTCGCCTGTGTTTTTTTCCCCCTGACTAGATGTACATTTTGAATAAAGAAAGCAAATTAGGCTCAAAGACAAAAGAACACATTTTGTAAAAAGACACAGAAAAACATTTGGCCAGGGAATGTATAATTAGGGAGATTGTTTAACACATTCTGCCAGGGTAATCAATTGCTCAAACAACTCAGCTGCTTCTTTGGAAAGCGATATGGAATTAATAGATGATAAAAATCAGGGCTGTATTCCAACCCTGGTTTAAACTTAACAAGAGCCATTATAGTCTATGGAGGTGCTAAGATTTTAATAACTCTGGTTATGTTTACACCACGGTTGCAATACACCCCTATATATTTAGGTTTCTAGTGTGTTAATGATCATAATTTCTATAGAAGAGGAGCGCTTTTGTTGGTCTTATAGATTTATATAGTACATTAATTTATGGAGTTTAATGACCTGTACTCTATGGGCACTATCATGTGCCCTAAGCTACAAGGGTGGCGCAAAGGGGTATATTTGAGGTCGCAAACTTCCCTATAGCATCCCTGTTTTACAAGTCGATTACGAGGGGTTGCATTTGTGGAACCAAGAGACAGAGCTTGTTCTGGCGCAACACATTTATTTCGTGATTTTCATCATGTTTTTTACTCTGGGTGTGCTTGGTCTCTCCACTGCATTTAGTGCTGGCTTCAGAATTACTGAACCACTGACTATACATAACATTCTAGTATAAAATCATTATACATACTCTTTACAATAAACACATCTGGGATTAAACAAGTCTATCCAGAATAATAATATAACCTTTGGACAACACCCTCTGTCACTTTAAAACTCTGTGGGAGTATGCCCAGAACATTTATTATATATAGCAAACATATTTTGAACAGATTTTGGCTACTGGGGTTTCTTGGACATAAAGCCTCTATAGCTTTACTAGCCTCAGCCTGCTTCATAATTCAGCAGTGTTAGTTATAATCCATTGGCTGCAGCGGATCCATTTTATAACCTGTTTATCCAGGCGGACCCCACTGAATATAGCCAACTGACTCTCATAACATTTCCCATTAACTATTATCCTGGGGTCCGCTTCTGCCTACCTGAAACAGATAAATAACTCTGCCTTTTACTCTAGTTCCCTCCACTGCATTCAGTGCTTGCTTCAGGATTACTGAACCACTGAGACATCCACCTTTTCCCCAATTACAGTTCCTGTGGCTTAAAACATAGCGGTCGCCACCTGCTGGTAGGAGGTCAAAAGAGCAGCAAAAGAACTATAGATAATGCAGTTATGGGCTTGTCAATAAAGACAAAAAAATGCTTATACTGCATTCTGCATACTGTATTTTTTGTAGTGCAATGTGTTTAATATCTATTTAACACAGAGTGCCAAAGAGGCAGGCACTGAATCTGCGCTAGCCTCTAGGATGCTCGCGGCATCACTAATGAGCTGTTGTGAGCATCCCCTTCTGTAGTCCATTGGACTCTATGAAGGCCTCTGTTGCCAGGTCACATGACCAGCAGAATCTCGACCTCTCGTGAGATCCTGCACATCTGAGTAGCTATTTTCCCCAGTCTCACTCTGCTCCCGGCGGCCAGAAGCGGTGGATCGGGCAGCAATTCCCACCGCGGGATGAGAAGCGAGTATTAGATTTTTGGGATGGTTTACAGCTGCAGCTAAAATGATTCTGCAGCAGCGGAATCAGTTAGCACCAGCTGTAAAAAAAAAATTCGGGGGAAGTTTCAGCTGCTGCTAACTGATTCCGCAGTTTTCATTTAGCCGCAGCGGTTAGTAATTAGTGTTAGAACTTTGTGATCCTAAAGCTAATTACTCCTTGCTTACTCTTCGCGCTCTCCATGTTAAGTATAGGTACAACAAAATACGTAAGCTCATGCTAAAAAGCACTAATACAGATGCAGTAACGGATTTTTTTAACCCGTTAATGATCGGGAGGTAATCTGGGTTTTACGCTATCACCTCATTTAGCCTAGCGCTAACGCTCACTTATGTGAGCACTCGCATTAAGGAAGTGATAGGGTCCTATGTAGAGAAGATGCATACTTGCCAAGTTTATGTACCAGTGGCGACTCTAGGAACAATATATAGGGGGTGCAGATTGGCTACCAGTCAAAACTGGGGGAGCACTTATAATTTTCACCACTAAATCAAACCACTGGAAAAAAAATTAAATAAGTAGTGTATATATAAATAAGATTCCAAAATACCAGTAATGTGTAACGTTGTATGCATTGATACTTCAATATTTTATATTTTCTGGCATTGACGAATATTATTCAATAACAAAACTCACCTTATCATTCTTACAATACGTTTGTCTTGCAGCTGGCTTGGGCTTATGATTCTTAGCTGTTTGATTCTTAGATGAGTCAGAGACTGTTCAGTTAAATATATGGGGGGTGGCTCAGTCTTTCGCAGACAGCCAATCTCTTTCCCGCGGATGGCAGTGGCTTCACGATGTGACGTCACATGCGTGGCCCCAACCCCACGAAATGTGGCGGTGTTCTGGCATATAATGATGCTCCCACAAATAGTGAGGCTGGCGTCATGACCTCTAGCGTCTGCCCAGCTGATCTGGGGTGCACGGCTGCATGCTGTCGCCGACTGCTGATAGCAAAATTTAATGGTCTGCCCAGATTCTCTCCCTGCATGGTCAGATGGCTGCACATCCTGATGGGCTGGAACAGCTTTACCCACTGCAGTGCCCCCCCCCTTAACCAGCAGCTGCAGGCAACGCACAGGGAGGCAGAGCGACTGGATGCTTTCTGATCCTTCCTGTCACCAAAAGCTCCCCCCAACAGCCTTCCACTCCTGTCATGCTCTGTGCCGGTGACTGCTACTACCGTAATGCAAAGTCATTGTGACTGCAACGTTTATCATGCTCTGTGAATTATAAGTGCCAATCTGATCATGCTCAGCACCTATATCTGCCAGTACCTGTGACTGCAACTCACATCATACTCAATGCCTTGCCACCTCACCGTCCGTAAAACCCCATTAAAGTTGATATTTCCATGCAAATAGATTTAAGAGGTAATTCACAGGTTTTTGCAATTTTGGGGCAATTTGTCTATTCACTAAGCGGTGAATTAGTCAAACACTGGAGAATTGACGGTGAAACATGGTGCAATTCAGCAGCACTGAAATTACTGCATAGAAGACTATCATGTATTCTATTCACAGAAAGTCAAACTGCACCGGGAATTGCAGCAAAATGCCGTGATTTTCAGTGTTTCAATTCGACAGGTTTAAAAAGGCAAATTCCATAGGTTTCAATGTAAGAAATGGAATATCTTTATTCATTCTTTTTAAAAAGTCCATTTATTTTTTGATTCTTTTGCAAAAACCCTTTTCATTTGTTAATTTTTTAAAACAACTTTTTGCATTTCTTTTGTATTTTTTAGATAGTTTTTTTCTAAATGCTTTTTTTCTGCACCAGACCCTTTAATTCATTTTTAAAGGACCGTTTTTATTATTTAGACACATTTCACATGTGAATTGATTATAAACTCCTATTTGGAGAATAGGAGACTTTTTCCCAGTTCGGTGGAATTTGCCGATGCCAATTCACGCAGTTCAGTAGTTTTCGCCAATATTCGATAACTGCTTTGGCGACTCCAATTTTTGCAAATTAGGGTGACCATTCACCGAATAGGGAATTCACCATAATTTCGGCGAAATGGAGTCACTGAAATGTGGTGAAAAGAAAAGGGTCTAAAGGTGAATTGACCTTTTAGTTTCTAATTTCCATAATAACCCTGAAAATGCCATAAAACCAGGGAAATGCAATAAACATAATACATAGTGTGTCATCTGCGCTCATTTCTATGTGTTCCATGTACAACAAAACTGAGGTTTTTGTTTGTTCAATGGCTATTGCAACGTAAGCTCACTCGCCACTTCACGGCACCTCTTTACAGAGTGAGTACCTAACAAATGTAACCAAAAGGCCGCTCTACTGAGCAGCTCCAAGCCCCTCCTGCTGCTTTTCAGCCAAGGAGAGACAAAGATATGGTGGGTTTTATTTATACACGCACCAAACACTTCCCATTTGGGATTAAAAACAAAAACATGGAAAGAGGAACAGCTGCAGAACGACGGACTGGTGTTACAAGCATGATATACATAAATACAGAAAAAATGGCGTCGCGCCCATACTCACCGGAGCGGCAGCAACTGCCAGGAGTAACAGCCCAGTTAATGTATAAAATATTATATACATTAATTTTATACATTAACTGGGCTGTTACTCCTGGCAGTTGCTGCCGCTCCGGTGAGTATGGGCGCGACGCCATTTTTTCTGTATTTATGTATATCATGCTTGTAACACCAGTCCGTCGTTCTGCAGCTGTTCCTCTTTCCATGTTTTTGTTTTTAATCCCAAATGGGAAGTGTTTGGTGCGTGTATAAATAAAACCCACCATATCTTTGTCTCTCCTTGGCTGAAAAGCAGCAGGAGGGGCTTGGAGCTGCTCAGTAGAGCGGCCTTTTGGTTACATTTGTTAGGTACTCACTCTGTAAAGAGGTGCCGTGAAGTGGCGAGTGAGCTTACGTTGCAATAGCCATTGAAACAAACAAAAACCTCAGTTTTGTTGTACATGGAACACATAGAAACGAGCGCAGATGACACCGTTTTATACATTAACTGGGCTGTTACTACTGGCAGTTGCTGCCTCTCCGGTGAGTATGGCGCGACGCCATTTTTTCTGTATTTATAATACATAGTGTGGCATGTAGCCTACCCATTAACCCCTAAAATGCCATTAATCAATGGATAACATGAAATGTATACACTGTGAGGCGTGTGAAAGAATTTTAAAAAACTGTTAGTGTTAATAATTAAGGGCACAAATATCTTCAATTGGAAAAGTGGACATCCTATTAATAAATGGCTACCAGTTGGTATACTACCCTCCTAGTGAATCATTATCCAGTGAAATGTCTAAAAGATGTATATATACAGCATCTCTCTAGATCAAGAATGCCCATAACATCGGTCTCAATTCTCTTGGACACAGGTTAATAAATATGTCTGCCAATGAAATGTATTTCTGGAATATAATGCAGCGAAGACACTTTTTTTCCAATACCAAAACCTCTACAGTACCGGCAGATACTCAGACATTCATCATTGCAGCAGTAACAGCTCTCATTGAATGGGAGCCAATTATATATATACAGTTGTGTTCAAAATTATTCAACCCCCAATGCTGTAAAGGGTTTTAGGGAATTTAGTGCACATTTGTAATTGTATTCAGAATGAAATCCTACAAGGACTTTTTAAAGAACCATATGCAACTAAAATGACATCAATTGGTTTTGTAATACAGTAGTAAATGTTTCTTTTGTGAATTCTTCATTGACACAATTATTCAACCCCTTAAAGACTACCACTCTGAAGAACAGAGGTTCATTCAAGTGTTTTCAATCAGGTATTGAAAACACCTGTGGATGTCACGGAGCAGCAATAAAGCATAATAAGCACCAATTAGGCAGCTTTAAAATGACTGTGATACTCAGCTCCTTCTAGACATTTACTGGTGTGGTTACAAACATGGTGAAGTCAAGAGAATGGTCCAGGAAGACAAGAGAAGAGGTGATTACTCTTCACAGGAAGGGAAATGGCTATAAGAAGATTGCAAAGATGTTAAACATACCAAGAGAGACCATAGGAAGCATCATTTTCAAATTCAAGGCAAAGGGCACTGTTGAAATGCTACCTGGTCGTGGCAGAAAGAAGATGCTGACTTCGACTGCTGTGCGCTACCTGAAGCGTAGAGTGGATAAAAGTCCCTGTGTGACTGCTGAGGAACTGAGAAAAGATTTGTCAGATGTGGGTACTGGAGTTTCAGCTCAGACAATACGGCGCACACTGCGTAATGAAGGCCTCCATGCCAGAACTCCCAGGCGCACCCCCTTGCTGTCTCCAAAGAATAAGAAGAGTCGACTGCAGTATGCCAAAAGTCATGTGGACAAACCACAGAAGTTTTGGGATAGTGTTCTGTGGACTGATGAAACAAAATTAGAACTGTTTGGGCCCATGGATCAACGCTATGTTTGGAGGAGGAAGAACAAGACCTATGAAGAAAAGAACACCTTGCCTACTGTGAAGCATGGCGGGGGGTCAATCATGCTTTGGGGCTGTTTTGCTTTTGCAGGTACAGGGAAGCTTCAGCGTGTGCAAGGTACCATGAATTCTCTTCAGTACCAGGAGATATTGGATGACAATGTGATGCAGTCCGTCACAAACCTGAGGCTTGGGAGATGTTGGACCTTTCAACAGGACAATGATCCCAAGCATACCTCCAAGTCCACTAGAGCATGGTTGCAGATTAAAGGCTGGAACATTTTGGAGTGGCCATCGCAGTCACCTGACTTAAATCCGATTGAGAACCTCTGGTGGGACTTAAAGAAAGCAGTTGCACTGCGCAAGCCTAAGAATGTGACTGAACTGGAGGCTTTTGCCCATGACGAATGGGCGAAGATACCCGTAGATCGCTGCAAGACACTTGTGTCAAGCTATGCTTCACGTTTAAAAGCTGTTATAACTGTAAAAGGGTGTTGTACTAAGTACTAAGATTGAATGTCACTTGGGGGTTGAATAAAACTGATAATGATGTGAGCACAGAAAAGACATTTGTGGTTATTTCATTATAAATGTTATGTTATATTTGTCTGACCTACACGTGCCTCTTTGATTTAATTGTAAGCAAGTTGACTGAATGATCAAAATCAATGTCAAACTGGCCAAAACACTCAATTTCAGTGGGGGTTGAATAATTTTGAACACAACTGTATATATATTTATACACAAAACAAAAGAGAGACTGGGAACCAGGATATTTCATATAGTCAATATAACACTCAGTTTATGGAAGTATACTCAGAGGGCAACATATAAGCCACAGCTCTCCTTGTGTGGGAGCCTCCATATGTTATTGAAATCCACTGGATCACAAAAGAGTTAAGAGACATCTGTAAAGTGCCACAAGAAAGAGAGAATGCTTCATTCCACCAATAAACACAAGAAACTACAAACATAAACAATAAAAAACATAAACAATAGCTAACACATCTCCATCCTAACGCGTTTCACTGCTACTAAATGATGGCTTTAGCAAAAAATGAGAGAAATCATCAGCCTGCAGCTGATGGTGGGGGGGGGGGTGGGAAGTTGAATGCCAATCTCTGGCAGAGGAGGAGGCACACGTGTAGTGGTGCCTGTGGTGGGCAAAATGGGCAATTATTTCTTACAGAAAAACCTCTAGGTATAAAGTAATATCTACAATAACAAGAAAGCAGTGAGTGGCTAGGATAGTGCTTACCTCAGGGCCCACTCACAGAGTTTAAGGATCACCATGGGGAAATGCACTGAATCCTGCAAACACTGAGCAGCAAATCATATAACCTGGGCAGCACTTCAGAAATCTGGTATACCTGGTCTATTAGTGCACCCTAATGACCAGGGTTGGGAACCATTGGACTAGGAGATGAACTAAAAGATAACCTTTATTAGGAACAACATTAAAACAACTTGCTATTGGAGGATAGGTATGGCAAGTTATCTGTTTAAAATTTGTTCCTAATAAATGTCAAGCTTTAGTTCATTTCTGAGCAACTCAACACTGTTATTGCTTATGTCACATTTGTTTTACCCCGGTATCCAGAGTGGCAGCTAAGTTGCTACCTATCTTGATTGATATATACATCTGTAGATAAGAATATATACTATTGCTTCTAGTCTTCTATAGGGTAAAATAAATAGTAAATAATTCTCCCTTCATTTAGAATAAGTATAAGCAGGGCATGCCCAGAATAATCCAATTTTTCACCACATAGTCTTGAATTAATCATGATTGGTGTTTCTTTAAAAAAAATTGTGTATTTGAAGAAGATGTACATATGAACTATTGCATATTTTCTAATATTCAGATGATTAAACTGGGTGTGAAATCGCACCCCCCTCCTCCAACAGCAACGAATGAAAGATTTTTTCTATATGTGTGTTCCAACACAAATATTCCATTGCATGCCAAAGACATAGGTGGTTATTTAGTAAATGGCAGTGTTTGTCAAAGTTGCATACATGGCAAAAATTGCTGTTGTTGCAATGCCAAAATGCCAGCAAAAAACTGTATTTGCCAAATACCCTCCATAGTATATGACTTATAGTCAATATAATTAACATGGCTAAAAAGAACTAGAAGTACTAGTATTAAAAAAATCTCCATTATTGGTGCTTATCAGCACTAGTGACAAGCACTCAGAGATACTTCACAATCAGGTGGCACCTGGTGCAGATGGTAATTTTCAAGCTGTTTCAATTGCAGGGTCATTTCTCCATCTGTGTTTGTATAACAGCTTATGACAGATCTTTGGAACATGAAGACTGAGTTATCTGAAAAGAACTGGAGTTTGTTAGGGAACAAAAAAATCCAAACTACTATGGTATCACTCCATTCAGTGGCAGAGAACATTTGGATTTTCAAAACTATTTATATCCAGCTTTCCATAGTTCAGGCCTGGCTCTGAAACCACACCGGGGTCACCACTCCCCTGCCGACTCCCTCACAGTCTGATCACCTGACGTGGTTGGCAATGCATGGGGTTGCTGAGCTCATATGCAGTCTGAAATTGCTGGCACCATACTGAGCACCCAATGACATTACGGAAATTGGCAGCAGATGTGGGTCAAGCATACTCATATCAGACTCCCCTCAATGTATCCTTCCTGGTAAAATACTTTATAAATAAATAAATCTGGTGGTAGGCCCTATACATGAACTCCAATTTGTGGCTCTCACCTCTGCTATTCCTATGGATTTCCATCTACAGTACTTGCCCTTTGTGTTCTGCATATTCCTGGATTTGATCCTTGCCGTACCTTATCTTCTGAATTCTGCTATCTCTCCCAGCATAGACTCCCTAATACAGTTGCTCTCTTGCCAATTTGGTTACCAAACACGAGAAAAGTGTTAATTTATATATATATATATAAATTTAGGGTCCTGATTGATTTTTGTTGTTATAATCAATATGAATTTTTTATTTGAAAAGTGTGTCATCAAACTTCTAGGGGACTATCACGTTCACCTCGCTAAAACTGGCACGCTAAGGGGAAAAATTAGCGTTTGCTAATTTCCCCTTAGCATCCCAGTTTCCCCAACAGATCGTGGGGTAGGCGCCTGCCCCTTAGTGATCGCTAGGCTTGTGGATGCTGGGAGTAGCGCTACAGCACCGTCCCCAGCATCCCCTCCATACATCTCCATGGAGGAACCTGCTGCCGAGTCCAAATTACTGTGAGTTTTATAGCTGTGGAGCTCTGTGACACTCTCATACACGCTGCAGATTACTGTGTGTTTTACTGCTGTGGAGCTCTGTGACAAGTATGGGTGTGTGTATTGTGGGAATAGTTTAAAGGGGGTGGCAGCATTTCATCTTTGGACTCAGGCAACACAATGTCATGGCCTGGCCCTTGCTCTTTGGGGCTGGTGTGCGCTCTCAGTTTATTAGTTCATGCGGGCGTATACCATCTTTTCATTGGCTGCTTGCTGCCAGACGCTTCATCGTTAGTACCTCCACCTTTTTTCCAAGAAAAAAAAGCACTGCCCGGACTTAAATATATATATTTTTACACTCACCTGATGCCTGGATCCTCAGACGAACACAGCCTCCCGTCTCCCAGGCTGTCAGAAGCTGCATACAGCATGTGCCGATTACTATTAAAACCAACATGTGCTGTATATGCAGCTTCTGAGAAGAAACGCTATTAGCGTAGCGCAGAAGCCAGCTGCACATTTTGCGCAGCTCCCGCTAAGCTAAATTACGCAGCCTGTCAGAAGCTGCATACAGTAACAGTAACCGGAGCACACGCTGTATCCTTTCCATTGCCGTCGCTACAGGAGGGCAATTGTCCCCCCCCAGGTTATTCCTTGCCACCTCATGTTGTAAAACTCCTCCAATATTTTACTGTTCTGAATTGTTAATTTAGATTATGTTGAACCAGAATTCTTTGGTCAGAATAAAATACAAAATATGCATTGAAACATTTTTCTCATCTTCTCAACATTTGGTTGTCATACTCCAAAAAATTCTAAGACGTATTTTCTTTTTATCTCATTAACCAAATGTGAGAAATAGCGTATATACATATCATACGGTCACTCTATATACCACACGTACCAAATACACTGCATATAGGATTTGAGGAAAATATGCTAATAGTTTAATTTTTTTACCATTTGACAATAAAAAAAAAAAAATGTCACTGGATTTCATTTTAAAAATCTGGTCACCTTAACTTACACTACCTATGACTAAAGAGGTACAAGTTTATCAGGGTTATTCAGAGAGCAGCCTTTCGTTCCCCGCACTTCAGGGCGATTCAGTGACTCTAGTTTGCAGACTCTGCAGTGTATTCAAGTACAACCGCAGGGTCCCCATAGTGCAGGGAAAAGCCGCCGCAAACCCGACGAACACTCACCAAACACTCACCAGAAACTGGTGCAAAAACCCCACCGAATACACCAGAAAAAGCCGAGAAGCTGACGATCACAGCTCAGACCAGCCGTCGAAAAAAGCCAACACGCTGACGAACGAGATAAAAAAAAAAAAACAGTACACTTGAAAGTTTCAAAATTTTGCAAACGCTGTTTGCAAAAACATACTGAACGAAAATGCCTGGAATTTACATAGAAGATTCTATGAATGATAATAAAAAGGTCTGTTACAGAAAAAAGAAAAAACGTTTTTAAAACAAAAAACCGGATAAAAGAAATTGACGAAGTAATAATCCCTATTATAAATAAAGAGACTTTTTACTGCAGAACAAAATAATAAACGGTTTATTAGATATTGAATTAAAATGGGAATATTTTTAACATTGAAGCCTATGGGATTCGCCTGAATAAATCTGACGAATGAAACCACCGAACAGCAGGGCATTTCGGCAACTTTTCCCTGCTGTTCGGTGTTCTCTGAATAGATTAACCATTGCTTCTCTATGAGGGATTTCACTTCTGGTCGAACAGCATCGTACGTGCAGGCAATTTGGTGATCTGCCTGCTCTCTGAATAGCCGAATGGCCCCAAAATGTCATTGTATGCTGAATTTCAGTGTCCGGTGACATTTCGGACCTCTCTGAATAACCCCTTTTATTTTTAGTTTAGATAGTTTCACTATGAATGGGGAGAAAAAAAGAGAACAACTACTTTTTCTCCACTCTGGTGCTGAAAGAGTCCAACAGGTTTGGGATCGATGGACTGTTAATGTGATTAGATTTAGTACATTAGTGCAATGGTAGGACTAGTTGACATACTTGACATACTGAAACAAAATATAAATAAATAAGCCCACAACTAATGGGGATGTTCCACGAGAAGTAATTATTTATTTAAATGAATGCTTTATCCATGACTACAATGATAATGAATCATAATCAGCTTCTTATTCAGTAATAATTGATTGAGGAAGAGGAAATTGGAGCGTTAGGCAGCTGCAAGATAAAGAATGAGAAATTGGCCTCTTCACAGTAGTTAGAAACCAATTTTTCATCAAATTTTAAAGTACAACTAAGGGCTTGTCAGAGCGGCAAATGCTGAAGTACGCCATTAAATAATGTCATTATAGAGGCTTTCAACAAAGTAGAAAATTTGGAGGCCTATCATTTTATAAAGAATGCATTTTTTGGGGGTAAATACTATCGAAGGGTGATATGTATTTTTAACCAAAGACAACTTTATAACATAATTGAAAATTAATTTAAGAAATAGATTACATGGTGGGTGACAAAAGAAATCTAAAACAAATTGGTGCAGATTACATTGGTTTCATTATTTTTCAGCATGAAAAGCTGTACTGCATCAGCCTGGTTGATGACACAAGTCAATATACTACAGGATTTATACTAAAATAAACTGATTATTCACTAATTGTCCTTATCACTATGATGTGCAGTGGCGACTCTAGGAACAATATATAGGGGGGCACATAAGATACCACAGTCAAAACTGGAGGGGCAGTAATAATTTTCGCCACTAACTCATACCACTGAAATACCTAAATAAGTATATATAACTAAGATTCCATAATCCCAGAGTAATTTGATGCAATAATACCTAACCCGGTACAGAAGTTCAATATTTTATTCGCCGCAATTCGGCGGTTTTTGCCAACGTCCGATAACTGCTTAAACAACTCCAATTTTTGCAAATTATGGTGACCATTCGCTAAATAGGGAATCCACCAGATTTCCGGCGAATTGATTCCCGGAAATTTGACAAAAAGAAAAGGATCTAAAGATGAATAGACCCTTTCGTTTCTAACTTCCATAATAACCCCTAAAATGACATAAACCCAGGGAAATAAAATAAAAATATAAACAGTGTGGCATGTAGCCTACCCATTAACCCCTAAAATGCCATTAATCAAGGGAAAACATGAAATGAATGGACTGAGGCATGTAGCCTGCCCATTAATCCCTAAAATGCCATTAGTCAAGGGAAAACATGAAATGAATGGACTGAGGCATGTAGCCTGCCCATTAACCCCTAAAATGCCATCAATCAAGGGAAAACATGAAATGAATAGACTGTGGGGCATGTAGCCTATCCATTAAACCCTAAATTGCCATTAATCAGGGGAAAACATGAGACGAATGGACTGAGGCATGTAGCCAACCCATTAACCCTTCGAATGCCATTAATCAAGAGAAAACATGAAATATATACATTGTGAGGCATGTAGTCTACCCATTAACCCCTAAATTGCCATTAATCAAGTGAAAACATTAAGTGAATAGACTGTGAGGCATGTAGCCTACCCATTAACTCCTAAAATGCCATTAATAAATGAAAAAATAAAATGTTTACTGTGGGGAATGAAGTCTGCCCATTAACCCTTAATGTGCAACTAAACCAAGGCAAAAACCAAAATAATACACAATGTAATATACTGTATAGTCTGACCATTAATCCTCTCATCCATTTCCACCCTGTGAAAAAAAATCTCTATGTTTTTATTTTATTATTTATGATTTTGTCTTTGCACTGAATATTGTCATGTTGGGATGATTGTTGTCATCATTGAAAAGGCCAGACTCCTCTCTTTCCATTGACATCTTGATCGACCATGTACGAAGCACGGGGCCAGAGATACATCGGTCCGAATATGTGGGGGAAGCTGGGTGCTGAATCCTAGTGGGGGGGGCACCTGGGGGAGCAAGGAATAACCTAGGGGGGGAATTGCCCCCTTCCCCCCCTAGAGATGCCTATGATGATATTCTTAAAAAATAGAAAAACAACACAACAATCGTTATGACTTTATTAAAATGACCTTATCAAATAAATAGTAATTTACCCTATTTTTGGATTTCTCAAGACATTATAGCTTACCTACACCCTAAAAGGTAGGGCTAAGATTAGAATGCCAAAGTTTCCCCATGATACAATAATTTATAATTACGGCAGATCAAATGTCAATGAGAGCCGTGTAATGATGTGTTCGGGTAGAACTTGATTCTAATCATGACATGGATTTTGAAATAAAGGGATGGGGATATATCAGCTACAAACATCACCATATGTGAATCTTTTGTATTATTATCTCAATATCCAATAGCCAAAACAGTAACACGTACGTTATTTTAAAGGTATGCTCGGTTGAAATTGTGAGGAGGTCTAAAAATATTTGCTATTAGGGGTTTGATAATAATTCTAACAAAACATAGAGGAAATACATAATAGTTCCCATATTAACCCTTTCGCAGCAGAGCCATTTCACCCCTATGTGATGAGCTTATTTTGACCATTTCTTGCTCCTCTCATTTGAAATCATGTTTTATTGCAGAACCTAGACAAATTATATATAGTCTTTTTTAGGGAACTCAGAAATAGTAAAATATATATACAGTATATGTTGTTTGATGTGCGCTCTTTCTGGTTTGTTATATATATATATACTTTATTCATTTAAGTTATGGTGGAGGGCAAAAAGTATGATTAAAAGCCTCCACATAGCAAATAATCAAGTTTATAATTGTGGAAGACATTTACACAGCCCAGCAATTCAGAGAAATACTTTACAGAGCTCATGTGCTACATTCCCCATTTGCAGTAAGGAACTCTGTGAAGGACATGCAAATTTCCCACTTTTTTGTATCCTGATATATATATATAACAAACAGGTCAGGGTATACTACAGTAGAATGAACGTTCAGAATATCAACTTAACCCCTTCACTGCTGATACACAAATTAAATAAGATGTACAGTCAGGTCCAGAAATATTGGGACATCGACACAATTCTAACATCTTTGGCTCTATACACCACCACAATGGAGTTGGAATAAAACAAACACAATGTGCTTTAACTGCAGACTGTCAGCTTTAATTTGAGGGTATGTACATCCAACTCAGGTGAACGGTGTAGGACTTACAGCAGTTTGCAGATGTGCCTCCCACTTGTTAAGGGACCAAAAGTAATGGGACGGAATAATAATCATAAATTTATTTATTTATTTTATTTATTTATAAAGGATTTTACCAGGAAGGATACATTGAGATTTCTCTCATTTCGAAGTATGTCCTGGGTTCAAGAACATTGAAGTGTTACAGTTACAGAAATACAAAGTAATACAATGCAAGATATTAAAAAACAACACAAATATACAGATTACCCTCCCTGGCGGTATTCCCGAGTGTGACTCGGGGTTAAATTTCGCTACTGCGAACGGTAACCCTGAGCCACACTCGGGCTGGATGTTTACTCACCTCCTCCTGGCTCCCTCGCTGTCCCCGCAGTGTGATCGCAGCTCCCTGCTTCCTGGATGGCTCCCTGCGAGTCACATGATGCAGGGGGGCTGGACCGCAGCAAATTTCATTCACAAAACTCACTGAATACAAATGGAAATGTTTATGAACGGCCACTAGGTGGCAGTACAGGATAAGAAATAGACCATACATCGTCTCACCCTTGTTCTCAGACAGATTTCAGTGTTTTTTGTTGTATTTTATTGAATATCATTTATTTGCATTATTTTGGTTAATTATTTTTGGGATAATAAATTATTATTTCGTGTTTCAAACTTTATCGGACTCCGTGTATTTACTATTTTTTTAAATTAATTAATTTATTTATATTGATTTTACCAGTAAGAACTCTTGATTGCACGGATTTCAGTGCGTGATTCCTAATTATTACAGGCTGACTATGTACAAAAACACTTTACCTTTAAAAAAAAATTTATACGCTTTTAGACACAAAATTTTGAAAAAATTAGACCGCCAGGGAGGTTAACAGAATATAAATATGTAGGAAATAGTCATTATGTTACAAGTTTACAGGTGCATTCTGTATTGAGGTATGTTAGTAAGGAGCTCGAGTGACTTAAGACTGGGGGAAGATTTGATGGTGTCTGGGAGGTTATTCCATAATTGTGGTGCTCTGTAGGAAAATGAGGACCGAGCCACTGTCTTTTTGTATTGTGGTATTGCAAGTAAGGTGCTGGTCCTGGATCGGAGGTTATAGGATAAGGGAGCTGCTGGGGGAAGAAGTCTATTCAGGTAGGGTGGCAGCTTCCCAGAAATGCCCTTAAACACCAGGCTGGAAAGGTGAAGGGTGCGTTTAGACTCCAGCGATGGCCAGTTTAGCTCTTTTAACATGTCACAATGGTGGGTCATGTAGTTACATTGTATTGCAAAGCGGCAGAATGAGTTATACAATGTAGTAAGTGAAGGTGTGTTTCTGAAGGTGTGTTTGCGGGGCGGCTGCATAGACTACATCTCCGTAATCAATAGCCGGCATAAGCATTTGTTGTATAATCTGCTTTCTTACCGCAGGGCTCAGGCAGGATTTGTTTCTGTACAGGGCACCTAGTTTGGGGTAAAGTTTAGATGAGAGTTTTTCGATGTGGGGCCAAAGGATAGATTAGGGTCCAACCACATACCTAGATATTTGAGAGAAGTGACTGTGGTCAACGTGCCATTTGATTTTGTCCCAACACATAGATGGGGATTTTTCAATTTGTGTAGTTTAGGTGCTGTTCAAACTTTCCCTTCTTAATACTTGGTTGCAAATCCTCTGCAGTCAATTACAGCCTAAAGTCTGGAACGCATAGACATCACCAGATGCTGGTTTCATCCCTGGTGATGCTCTGCCAGGCCTCTAGTACAACTGTCTTCAGTTCCTGCTTGTTCTTGGGTATTTTCCATTCAGTTTTGTCTTCAGCAAGTGAAATGCATGCTCAATGGGATTCAGATCAGGTGATTGACTTGGCCATTGCATAAAATTCCACTTCTGTCCCTTCAAAAACTCTTTGGTTGCTTTTGCAGTATGCTTTGAGTCATTGTCCATCTGCACTGTGAAGCGCCGTCCAATGAGTTCTGCAGCATTTGGCTGAATGTGAGCAGATAATATTGCCTGAAACACTTCAGAATTCATCCTGCTGCTTTTGTCAGCAGTCACATCATCAATAAATACAAGAGAACCAGTTCCATTGGCAGCCATACATGCCCAAGCCATGACACTACCACCACCATGCTTCACTGATGAGGTGGTATGCTTAGGATCATGAGCAGTTCCTTTCCTTTTCCATACTCTTCTCTTCCCATCACTCTGGTACAAGTTGATCTTGGTCTCATCTGTCCATAGGATCTTGTTCCAGAACTGTGAAGGCTTTGTTAGGTGTTGTTTGGCAAACTCTAATCTGGCCTTCCTGTTTTTGAGGCTCACCAATGGTTTACATCTTGTGGTGAACCCTCTGTATTCACTCTGGTCAAGTCTTCTCTTGATTGTTATCTTTGACACACATACACCTACCTCCTGGAGAGTGTTCTTGATCTGGCCAACTGTTCTGAAACAAAAAATGGTGTTTAGGAGGATAAGTTATACTCAGCTTTTTTGGTACTGAAGTTGACTCCCAGGAGGTGGTCCACCACTCCAGAAAACAGCAAAATTGAAGAAGAAACGGAGGCTTCAGTACTTCTTAGATATCAATGGTATATGTAGTCAGGGAAAACCAATTATTCGCTCAGGAATGATTCAAGTCCAAAATCATTTAAAGGATTTTATTCTCATAAAATAATAAAATAATAATTCTAAAAGCCCGATGCGTTTCGTCTATCAATTAGACTTCCAATTAGACTTATTTGTATAACATGCTGCCCTTGAGGAAGTCTAATTGATAGACGAAACGCGTCGGGCTTTTAGAATTATTCTTTTATTATTTTATGTGAATAAAATCCTTTAAATGATTTTGGATTTGAATCATTCCTGAGCGAATAATTGGTTTTCCCTGACTACATATACCATTGATATCTAAGAAGTACTGAAGCCTCCGTTTCTTCTTCAATTCAACTGTTGTGAAGGGTGTTTTCTTCACAGGGGAAAGAATTATTCGGTCATCAACCACAGTTGTTTACCGTGGTCTCCCGGGTCTTTTGGTGTTGCTGAGCTCCCCGGTGCGTTCCTTCTTTTTGAGAATGTTCCAAACAGTTGTTTTGGCCACACATAATGTTCTTGCTATCTCTCTGATGGGTTTGTTTTGTTTCTTCAGCCTAATGATGGCTCGCTTCACTGATAGTGACAGCTCTTTGGATCTCATCTTGAGAGTTGACAGCAACAGATTCCAAATGCAAATAGCGCACTTGAAATGAACTCTGGGCCTTTTATCTGCACATTGTAATTGGGGTAATGAGGTAATATCACACACCTGGCCATGGAACAGCTGAGAAGCCAATTGTCCCATTACTTTTGGTCCCTTAACAAGTGGGAGGCACATCTGCAAACTGCTGTAAGTCCTACACCGTTCGTCTGAGTTGGATGTACATACCCTCAAATTAAAGCTGACAGTCTGCAGTTAAAGCACATTGTGTTTGTTTCATTCCAACTCCATTGTGGTGGTGTATAGAGCCAAAGATGTTAGAATTGTGTCGATGTCCCAATATTTCTGGACCTGACTGTACATAATTTTTAAAAAATCATACAGTTATCAACATTTCATTTCAGCGAGCATTGGTGGGAATGAGTAAACAGGCCTAGGTGAGGCTGGGGTAAGACTAACGCATTTTTAACGTGCGTTTAGGCACACTTAATCATGGCCATAGTATCAGCAAATGACGGGCAATGATGGCCAATATACGAAGTACGGCCGCGCAACGCAAGCGGCAAACGAACGCATTTTTTCGAGATCATAGAACCGCTAGTACAGACGTACAGAGTGCGCTGCGTCGGCATAGCGGCGTGTGTGCGTGATTAGGAGACGTCAGACGCTGCTAATGTCCAGCCTACATAAAGTCCAGATGCAAAAAGTGTTTTAGTGACGTATAAAAACACGCACGAAAATGCACATCGTTTGACCGCTTTCGCACCCACCGTACAAAAAATACATCAATGCGTTCGGATGTACTTTTTGACGGTCGATGAGAAAAATGCGTTCGTTTGACCCTAGCTTTAACCATTTATACAAAATCTATTTATGGTTTCAATATTTTACTGGACAGAGTAATCTTAGCCCCTTCACTGCTGAGCCATTTCACCTCTGCGTGCTGAGCTAATTTTTACTGGTTTTGCTCATCATGTTTAAACACGATTTGAAGTCATGTTTTATTATGCGACCCAGACAAATTATATATCCTTTTTTACGGCAGACACAGCAGATTCATAATGTATCATTATTATATGTATACGTCATGTCCTGTCAGAATGCTATAACAAAAGATGTAAATAAATTGTGAATTTTCAATAAATTTTCAATCATCTACAGCGTGTAAAGTTATTTTTTTACATTTTATTATGCAAGCCTTTGCGGTTATATAGTCTATAGGGTACGCTTGTTAAAAATATTAGAAATGGGAAACCGGTACGGCACTGTATTTTTAGGAGAAAGTATGCAATTTTTGCCAAAAGTAAAAAAATAAATTTTTCCTTATTGCAGCATTATTGTGTGTCACATTATAATTAATAGGTGAACAATAGTGCTGCATTAATAAATTTTAGACATGTGCACAGCACAAAATTTCGTTTCGAACTAATGGATTAGTCCTAAAATGCAATTTATTTAGTTGCTAAAGAAATTTGTTTTCAGTTCTTTAGTATGAAAACTAATTTCATTCCTCCGAAAACCCGTGGATACAATTACTATTGTAGTGGCTCCTCAGAGGGCTGAGATCGTTGCTTGTTACAGTATCTCTCACTCTCAGCACAATGTGTCAGGCAAAGCTGTTACAGTAACTGACTGCTGCTCATCACAGTGCTCAGAGTTTCAGTAAAACTAGTAAATAATATTTTTATATATAAGAGGTTAGAACAATATTATTTCCTTGTTTTACTGAAACTCTGAGCGCTGTTACAGTCAGTTACATGGTCTAAAAATGTCAATAGAGCTGACGCTTCTCATGTGATAACCATGTAATGAATCGCCAATGCCACCTCACTGCACAAAACCATACCTATGCTGAGTATTCTGTAGACAGAAAAAAATACAAGTGTAACACTGTATAGCGTCAGCTAATTCAAAAGATAAGCAATAAACCACAAATAATGATAATATGATATAAAGGTTTTTCTGTCTACAGAATACTCAGCATACGTATGGTTTTGTGCGGTGAGGTGGCATTGGCGATTCATTACATGGTTATCACATGAGAAGCGTCAGCTCTATTGACATTTTTAGACCATCTGCTCTCCACACGCTACATTTCTGGATCCCTATGCCAGCTGCCATCCCTGAGCCTCTTCAATCTTAATCTGCAGAATATATGATTTTAGCGATATGATGTTGTGTTTGCGCGACCTTCTCTCTGGTCTCATCCAGGTCCTTTTTGTTTTTATGTTGCCGTGGTTACCCGCGGCAACAGCTTCAGCGTATACCCACGTCACTATTCTGCGTCTACTCCGGAAGTAGACGCCAGGTGCACGCGATTTTGGCCTCCTACAGGGTTTTCCGCCAGTATTGGGTGAGTGCTCTGATTACGTCTAATATAAATGTATGATATGTTTGTAATGCCTGTATACTTTATTATTATTATTCTTTATTTATAAAGCGCCATCATATTCCGCAGCGCTGTACAATAGGCACAGTATAGACAGGGTTACAATACATTGAACAACATTTGACAAACAGTACAGGAGGAGATGAGGCCCTATTCCTGAAGGAACTCACAATCTAGAGGGGTTGGGGTTGGAAACAGGAGGAGAGGACTGCAAGGTGAGAGTGATTGATGGTTGCGTCAGTGAGTTGGGTGGTAGGCTTCCCTAAATAGTAATGTTTTAAGGGAGCATTTGAAGGAAGAGAAATTAGGGGAAAGTCTGACCGTACGAGGGATAGCGTTCCAGAGAATGGGGGCTGCGCGTGTGAAGTCCTGCAGTCTATCATGGGAAGAGGTGATGCGGGGAGAAGCTAGGCGCAGGTCACTGTTTGACCTTAGGGAGCGGGCTGGGGTGTATTTGGTGATTAGTGAGGACAGGTAGTGGGGAGCTGAGTTAGTGAGGGTTTTGTAGGTAAGGATAAGGATTTTGAACTTAATTCTGCAGTGGATGGGGAGCCAGTGAAGAGACTCGCAGAGGGGAGCGGCAGAGACAGAGCGGCGGGTGAGGTGAATTAGCCTGGCGAAGGCATTCAGGATGGATTGTAGGGGGGAGAGGCGGGATAGAGGGAGGCCAGATAAGAGATTATTGCAATAGTCGAGTCGGGAGATTACCAGGGCGTGTATGAGTTGTTTTGTGGTGACAGCGGTAAGAAATGGCCGAATTCTGGAAATATTACGCAATTGGTAGCGGCAGGAGGAGGAAAGAGACTGGATGTGGGGGATGAAGGAAAGAGCAGAGTCAAGTGTAAGTCCAAGACAGCGAACTTGGTTTGATGGGGAGATGTTGATACCCTCCACCGTGATAGAGAAGTCAGGAGGTGCAGAGGCATTAGAGGGAGGAATAAGTAGGAGCTCAGTCTTGGACATGTTGATCTTTAGGTGGTGCGAGGCTATCCAGGAGGAGATGCCAGATAAACAGTCACTGACTTTGGAAAGGACAGGGGGAGAGATATCAGGGGTAGAGAGGTAGATCTGAGTGTCATCAGCGTAGAGGTGGTAATTAAAGCCAAAGTGGTTAATGATTTTGCCGAGGGAGGAGGTGTAGATGGAAAAGAGCAGAGGACCAAGGACAGAGCCTTGAGGTACACCAACAGATAAAGACAATGAAGAGGAGGAGTTACCAGCAAAGGACACAGAGAAGGACCTGTTGAATAAATAGGAGTCAACCCAAGCGAGTGCAGTGTCACAGAGACCAAGAGAGCTGAGGGTCTGCAGAAGGAGGGGGTGGTCAACAGTGTCAAAAGCAGCTGAGAGGTCAAGCAGGATGAGAATAGTATAGTGGCTGTGTTTTTTAGCAGTTAGGAGGTAGGTCGTTGGTGACTTTGGTGAGGGCAGTTTCAGTTGAGTGTAGGGGATGGAAGCCAGATTGCAGGTGGTCAAGTAGGGAAGTGGATGACAGGAAGAGGGAGAGGCGGTTGAAGACTAGTTTTTCTAAGAGCTTAGATGTGAAGGGAAGCAGGGATACAGGACGGAAGTTGGATGGAGAGTTGGGATCGAGGGATGGTTTCTTTAGTAAACGGGTAACTAGCACATGTTTGAAGGCGGATGGGAAGGAGCCGGTGGAGAGAGATAGGTTGAAGATGTGTGTGAGAGCAGGGGTGAGGGAGGAGGAGAGGGGAGGAATTAGATGTGAGGGAATGGGGTCGAGCGGGCACGTGGTGAGATGTGAGGAGGACAATAAGGAATTGACTTCCTCATCAGTGGCTGGGAGGAAGCGGCAGAGGGTGGCAGAGGGGACCTCTGGGAGTGGAGGTGGCAGATAACTATCTTGTGTTGGGATGTTGCTTCTGATAGTTAGAGTTTTACTGAGGAAGTAGTCTGCCAGGTCTTGAGCGCTGAAGGCAGCTGAGGGGGGAGGTGCAGGTGGGTAGAGGAGGGTGTTGAAGGTGGACCAGAGCCGTTTAGGGTTAGAGGACAGCGTAGATATAAGAGATGAGAAGAAGGATTGTTTGGCCAAGTGGAGGGCAGCGGTGACCGGAGAATAAACTTGAAGTGAACAAAATCAGCTTCAGAGCAGGATTTCCTCCAGGCACGCTCTGCAGTGCGAGAGCATCTTTGCAGGTAGCGCGTCTGGAGGGTGTGCCAGGGCTGAAGCTGGCGGCGTGGGGCCTTACAGAGTCGAAGAGGAGCAAGAGTGTCTAGAGCAGAGATAAGAGTAGTGTTGTAGTGATTAGTGGCAGCATCAGGGCAGGTGAAGGATGAGGTGTGAGGGAGGTGGTGAAGTAGATTGGAGAATTGATGGGGATCCACGGCATGTAGATTTCTGCGAGTGTGTGTACGGGGTGGGGGAGCAGGGTGTTTAGGAAGTCCAGATAGGTTGAAAGAGAGAAGGTGGTGGTCAGAGATGGGGAAAGGGCGACAGGTGAACTCAGAAATGGAGCAGAGGTTGGAAAAGACAAGGTCAATAGCGTGACCATCGCGGTGGGTAGGGAGGAGAGAGGATTGCGTGAGTCCAAGGGAGGATGTGAGTGAAAGAAGTTTGGAGGCAGCAGGGGCAGAAGGATCATCAATGGGAATGTTGAAGTCCCCGAGAACTAGGCATGGAAGACTAGAAGACAGGAAGTGAGAAAGCCAGGTGGCAAAGTGGTCAAAGAACTGGGAGGTTGGTCCTGGTGGGCAGTAGATGACTGCCACCCTGAGAGCCAGGGGAGAGAACAGGCGGATGCAGTGTGTTTCAAAGGAGAAGGAGAGTGATGGGGGTGGAGGGAGATGCTGGTAGGTGCAGGTGGGAGAGAGCAGGATTCCGACCCCGCCACCATTTCTCTCACCCGGTCTGGGGGTATGGCTCAGGTGTAGACCACCATGTGAGAGAGCAGCAACGGAGGCCGTGTCAGAGGGGGTTAGCCAGGTTTCAGTTAAAGCTAGGAGGTTGAAGGAGTTTGAAAGTTTGTATACCTTGATAAAGGCCCACTGGGGCCGAAACGTCGGTCAATGGACAGGTATTTTACCTTATACCAATAAAACTTTTTTCTTTTATTCAAACCCTGATGTGCTGCCTATACTGTTGATTCTATATCTATACCTACCGGGCATTTGGCACTCAGGTACATTGAATCTATTTTTGGCGTGCTTTGGGTTCAAGATTGGTTAACATATAATATATATATATATATTTTTTTTTTACACCAAACCTAGTCATGGTTGGTAATATTGGAAAGGCCATGCTCTGCCCTTTCCAAGGATACTAAACATAACACTCTAGCTGCTACCAATCGAGAGATATGGGAGTCCTTTTGATCCCCTATCTCCACCATAGGTGGCAGCTAGGGGTTAACTCCTGAATTGATGTCATCACACCCAGTGCAAAGCCGCCAGCGGGCGGTGGGAGATCACAGAGGCTTGGCTGACATCAAAGATGTCAGCCACCTCCAGGAGAGGACTGCAATCCTCTGCCGGATAGCAATCCAGCACCTATGGGGTTAAGGACAGGCACTGCTGGAAAGGGCAGACTGTGCCCTCTCCAGCGGTGCCAGCCTTTCTTCCGTGGCTGCAAGCAATGGGGAGATATAGGGGTTCGAAGGAATCGCCCTTCCCTTCAGGCACTCTGACCTGCTCTGGCTGGGGGGGTGCCTGAAACAGACATCAGTCCGCTGTCTGGGGTCCCAGAGGCGGGGCTGATATGAAAGATGTCAGTCTGCACCGGGAGACCACAGCAATCGTCCGAAATACTGTCCGATCGCTGGCTACAATGTGAGGACGTGCTCAGCGCATCATCCACACGCAGAGCGCGATCGAGACGACACACTCAGTGCATCCCCGCAGCCAGGCGGTTAAACTTGAGCTTCAATATGTGTGCAGTAAATAAACCTGTAAGGTCAAAAGATATCAGGCAATTTTTTTTGTTACCAAAAATTTACCTTAACTTATACTCTATTGATGTACAGTGGCAAGAAAAGTATGTGAACCCTTTGGGATTACATGGAGTTTTGCATGAATTGGTCATAAAATGTGCTCTGATCTTCATCTAAGTTACAACAATTTGAAAAACACAGTCTGCTTAAAATAATACAACACAAACATTATATGTTTTCATGTGTTTATTGAACATAACATGTAAACATTCACAGTGCAGGGTGGAAAAAGTATGTGAACACCTAGCCTAATGACTTCTCCAAGAGCTAATTGGAGCCAGGAGTGAGCCAACCTTGAGTCCAATCAGTGTGATATTATTGGATGTGTTGCTGAAAGCTGTCCTGCCCTTTAAAAACACACACCAGTTTTGGGTTTACTGGTTTCAAGAAGCACTGCCTGATGTGAACCATGCCTCACAGAAAAGAGCTCTCAGAAGATCTACGATCAAGAATTGTTGACTTGCATGAAGCTGGAAAGGGTTACAAAAGTATTGCCAAAAGCCTCGATGTTCATGTGTCCACGGTAAGACAGACTGTCTACAAATGGAGAAAGTTCAGCACTGTTGCTACTCTCCCTAGGCGTGGTCGTCCTGTAAAGATGACTGCAAGAGCACAGCGCAGAATGTTTAATGAGGTAAAGAAAAATCCTACAGTGTCAGCTAAAGACTAGGGATGAGCTGTTCGGGTTCGGACGGTTCGGAGTTCGACCTGAACTTTGGCAGTTCGAAAGTTCGCGAATTTCGAACTTTTTTGGGTGTGTTCGGTTCGAGTTTTAAAAAAAAAAGAAATTTTGAAAAAAGTATAGAAAATGCTTAAAAAAATACTAAAAAATCTAGAAATAAAGAGACTCTTAGATATTGAATTAAAAACTAATGTGTATGTGGAAAGATTATCAACTCTAAATGACCTCTGTTCACAAATGGGCATAACACCAGGTGTTTTTAGTCTGGTAATCAATTTGATACATTGTACACCATACTGAGGGTGGGTGGTGTCTGCTTCTGATTGAGATTTGAGAAATAATTTCCCTAAAACATCCTAATATGCTGCATTTAACCCTTTCGCTGCTGAGGTTTTCACACCTCTGTGCGGAGGTCATTTTTACCGCTTTCGCTCATCATGTTTAACTTAAACTTGTTTATTTTATTTTTTTATTTTTTTTTAAATAGTTTTCTTTTTTTCTTTTTCTTTTTTTAAAAAAAAAAAATTTTCTTGCTCATGTTTGGTATCCTTGGAAAGGCCATGTTCTGGCGGATCCAACGATATCAAACATTAACCCCTAGCTGCCACGGATCGGGAGATAGGGGGTTCATTGGAACCCCCTATCTCCACCATTGCTGGCAGCTAGGGGTTAACTCCAGGACTGGCGTCATCGTGCTATGCACGATGACGCCAGTCCTCAGGGGGAGTTCCTGGAGGCTTGGCCAACATCCAAGATGTCGGCCAGCTCCAGGAGAGGATCACGATCTGGCGCTTTTCAGCGCCGATTCGTGATCCGGCTCCCCAGGGGTTAATCACAGCCACCGTTTGGAAGGGCAGGCTGTGCCCTTCCAAACGGTGCCTGGATTAACCCTCTGCCCCCCGGCGATTGGGAAGGAGAGAGGTCCGAAGGACCTCCCCCCCTCCCTTTCAGGTGCTTCCTCCGCACATGCGGGGGGCACCTGAATTAGATGTCATCACGCCGCCGCAATGACATCTAATTGCTCCGCCGGGGTCCCGGAATGCTGGGCTGACATCCAAGATGGCAGCCCGCACCGGGGGCGCAGCAGTCGCCGGAATCCGGCAGATTGCTGCCGCCTGTGCATGGACACGCTCAGCTCGTCCATAGCACAGGAGAACCACTTGGCTGGACGCGCTGAGCGCCTCCATAGCAGCCAAGTGGTTAACTGGTGTTTGAAAAAAATTAAAAATAACATCTAAGGCTAGGGTCAGATGAGCGCATTTTGTATGGACTGTGCGTCCGTGCAGTACGGACGTACTTACTGACTGACAACAAGGTAGTGGCCAAACAGTCCGTTTTTTTCACTGACGTATTTTTTGACTGATGTAGCAGGGAAAATAAATTAAAATGAAAAAACATTCTGTCCGTCAAAAATGCTGGACGTATAAATGCAGTCCATCTGACCTCATTTCATCACTCACATACAAAGCTACACGGATGTTGCGCACGTGGCGCACTCCGCACGTCCGTTCTAGCAGTATTACGTTCTTGCCTAACCTGCGTCCGTTTGCTGCGTTCGCCATGCATCCGCACTTCCGTGCGGACGTACTTCGTGTGTGGGGCTCCATTGTTTAGAATGCTATGCTGCCACGGACGTACAAATGTGCGGCAACACGGACGTGATAACTGCGCTCGTCTGACCCCAGCCTTAAGCAATGTTATTTTTCACCTCGGGATTAAACATTCACAGGGTTATTCAGAGAGCGGTGAAAAGAAGGAGAATAACTGAAGAAGTGAAAATTCTAGGTCAATATAGCCAAACCAGAAAAATTCTCCCATTTAACTCACTTTCCAAATTGGCTATTTGGTCTAGATTGTTCTCTTCTCCTGCCAGTTCTCCTGGCTTTCAGCTCGCTCTCAGGGTTGTTCAGAGAAAGGTGAAAACCAGGAGAATGGCAGGAAAAGAGAACAATCTGGACCAAATAGCCGATTTGGAAAGTGAGATAAGGCTAGGGTCAGACTAACGCATTTTTCACAGCGACCGAAAGTTGTCCGAACGCATTGCCGTATTTTTTCACGGAATGCGCGAAAACGGTCATATGATGCGCATTTTTGTGCATGATGTTTTACGGATCCAAACCAGGAAACTTTGGGTGTCTGGACGTTATGTTGGCCGGACATGAGCAGGGTCTGACGTCTCCAAATCACGCACACACGCCGCTAGTGGACGCAGCGCACTCTGTACGTCCGTACTAACGGTTCTGCGTTCTCAAAAAAATGCGTTCATTTTCCACTTGCGTTGCGCAGCCGGACTTTCGTGCGACCGTACTTGGCTGTCATTGCCGTCATTTGTTGCTAGTGCGGCCGTGATTAAGTGCGCCTAAACGCATGTTAAAAATTCGCCAGTCTGACCCTAGCCTAAATGGGAGAATTTTTCTGGTTTGGCTATTTTGACCTAGAATTTTCCATTCTCCAGTCATTCTCCTGCTCTACACCGCTCTCTGAATAACCCTGTCAGGGTTATTCAGAGAAAGGTGAAACTCAGTAGAATGACTGAAGAGAAAATTCTAGGTCAAAATAGCCAAACCAGAAAAATTCTCCCATTTTTCTCACTTCCAAATCGGCTATTTGGTCTAGAATTTTCCATTCTCCAGTCATTCTCCTGCTTTTCACCGCCAAAAAATCAGTAAACTTTTTCTGCGTGTCTGAAAATGTCTCCTCTTTTCATACAGACTGCCGCCCCAAGCAGTTGTTTATGGATAGATTAACCTCCCTGGCGGTATTCCCGAGTGTGACTCGGGGTTAAATTTCGCTACTGTGAACGGTAACCCTGAGCCACACTCGGGCTGGATGTTTACTCACCTCCTCCTGGCTCCCTCGCTGTCCCTGCAGTGTGATCGCAGCGAGCTGCTTCCTGCATGGCTCCCTGCGAGTCACATGATGCAGAGGGGCTGGACCGCAGCAAATTTCATTCACAAAACTCACGGAATACAAATGGAAATGTTTATGAACGGCCACTAGGTGGCAGTACAGGATAAGAAATAGACCATACATCGTCTCACCCTTGTTCTCAGACAGATTTCAGTGTTTTTTGTTGTATTTTATTGAATATCATTTATTTGCATTATTTTGGATAATTATTTTTGGGATAATAAATTATTATTTCGTGTTTCAAACTTTATCGGACTCCGTGTATTTACTATTTTTTTTAAATTAATTAATTAATTAATTTATAAAGGATTTTACCAGTAAGAGCTCTTGATTTCACGGATTTCAGTGCGTAATTCCTAATTATTACAGGCTAACTATGTACAAAAACACGTTTCCTTTAAAAAAAAATTGATACGCTTTTAGACACAAAATTTTGAAAAAATTAGACCGCCAGGGAGGTTAAAGGAAAAGCATTTACCGTCATTTGAAATGTCATTTTTTGGTTTTTACATATTTTTATACATCCTAGAAATCCGCCACTTCACAGACAGGTTATGGGGACCTCCTAGGCATGATATTTGAAGGAATTTTTCGTTTTTATTTTTAACCCTTATTTCATGGAAAACTCACTGTCCCTTTAAAAACGTTTTTTTTAAACTTTTTGTCCTTGTTTCCTGTCCCCCAGGGCACTACCCGGACCCCCATACACCTTTTATGGTAAATATCTAGCATATATGCCCTCTTGGAGGGCACTCTAAAAAACCGAATTTTCAGCCCCATTGACTTGCATAGGGTTCGAGTTCGGGTTCGGGTTCGGTCCCGAACAAATGGGAAGTTCGGGTTCGGGCTCAAACCGAACTCGGGGAGTGTCGGCTCATCCCTACTAAAGACTTACAGATATCTCTGGCACATGCTAACATTTTTGTTGACACCTCTACAATAAGGAAAACATTAAGGCTGGGGTCAGACCAGCGCACTTTTAACGTGCGTTCTGGCGCACATAATTACGGCCGCACTAGCAGCAGATGACGGGCAATGACGGCCAATATACGAAGTACGGTCGCACGAAAGTCCGGCCGCGCAACGCAAGTGGAAAACGAACGCATTTTTTCGAGAACGCCGAACCGCTAGTACGGGCGTACTGAGTGCGCAGCTGCGGCATAGCGGCGTGTGTGCGTGATTAGGAGATGTCAGACACTGCTAATGTCCAGCCTACATAACGTCCAGACGCAAAAAGAGTTTTATTGACGATCTGAAAAAATCACGCACGAAAAATGCACATCGTATGACCGTTTTCGCGCACTCCGTGAAAAAATACGTCAATTCGTTCGGACGCACTTTTTTACGTTCGCGTGTAAAAATGCTTTCGTTTGACCCTAGCCTAAACAAGAATGGAGTACATGGGAGGACACCACGGAGGAAGCCATTGCTGTCCAAAAAGAATATTGCAGCACATTTGAAGTTTGAAAAAGAGCACCTGGATCTTCCACAGCACTACTGGCAAAATATTCTGTAGACAGATGAAACCAAAATTGAGTTGTTTGGAAAAAACACACAACACTATGTGTGGAGAAAAAAAGGCACAGCACACCAACATCAAAACCTCATCCCCACTGTAAAACATGGCGGAGGGAGCATCATGGTTTGGGGCTGCTTTGCTGCCTCAGGGCCTGGACGGATTGTTGTCATTGATGGAAAAATGAATTCCAGAGTTTATCAAGACATTTTGCAGGAAAAAGTAAGACCATCTGTCCGCCAACTGAAGCTCCGCAGAGGATGGGTGATGCAACAGGACAATGACCCAAAGCATACAAGTAATTCAACAAAAGAATGGCTTCAACAAAACAAAATACGCCTTCAGGAGTGGCCCAGTCAGAGTCCTGACCTCAACCCGATTGAAATGCTGTGGCATGACCTTAAGAGAGCGATTCACACCAGACATCCCAAGAATATTGCTACACTGAAACAGTTTTGTGAAGAGGAGTGGTCCAAAATTACTCCAGATCGTTGTGCAGGTCTGATCTGTAACTACAGGAAATGTTTGGTTGAGGTTATTGCTGCCAAAGGAGGGTCAACCAGTTATTAAGTCCAAAGGTTCACATACTTTTTCCACCCTGCACTGTGAGTGTTTACATGTTCTGTTCAATAAAAACATGAAAACATATAATGTTTGTGTTGTATTATTTTAAGCAGACTGTGTTTTTCAAATTGTTGTGACTTAGATGAAGATCAGAGCACATTTTATGACCAATTCATGCAAAACTCCACATAATCCCAAAGGGTTCACATACTTTTTCTTGCATCTGTATATAAACCAAAGCAGGACCTTATGATTACTGTTGCTATATGACGCTTTTGAGAAAAATATAGTATATGCTTATTCTCCATAAATATGTAATTTTTTTGTTCAAACAAGCAGCCAATAATTGCTAATCAAGATATAATATTCTGCCTGTTAATCTGTACATGGATTTTATAAAATAGATTTCAGAACCTGTAGCAAACATCCTGCATATTTCCATTAGACAGGTAATTTAATTACTCATATTCTTGGCCCGGTACATCTTCCTGAATTAGGTTACATACTTAATTCATTTAGTACATTGAAAGTTGATGTATTTACCAATGATAAACAGCATTTGGATCCAATTAGACTCCAGTCACAGGGTTTTAATTCTTTTTCCTTCTTTTTCCAGTGATTTTGATTTAATATGATTCATTTTCTAGGTATTACAGACAGTGCACTATGTATCTCTGGATAATTTTGGTCAGATTTCGTTATGCTTAACAGTTGTCAATTTACAATTCCATCAAAAAGGTTTTATATAACAGAATACACGACAGAACACCCAAAGGTAACAGTGGCTGCACACTTCAACATATACATTTGTGTATATCAATAGTTTAGAGGTTCTTAACATAGAATCATAGAAAATGTTGGCAGATAAGAACCTTTCGGCCCATCTAGTCTGCCCAATTACATGGATACTTTACCTGGATTTATCTTTTGTTTAGGATAGCCTTATGCCTATCCCATGCCTGCTTAAATTCAATCACTGTTTTGGCCTCTACCACTTCTACTGGAAGGCTGTTCCATGTATCCACCACCCTCTCAGTAAAATAATGCTTCCTGATGTTACTTTTAAACCTTTGCCCCTCTAATCTAAGACTATGTCCTCTTGTTTTGCTACTTTGTTTCCTTTTAAATATACTCCCTTCCTGAACGTTGTGGATTCCCTTTACGTATTTCAATGTTTCTATCAGATCTCCTATGTCTCGTCTTTTTTCCAAGCTATACATGTTAAGATCATTAAGCCTTTCCTGGTAACTTTTCTCCTTCAAGCTGTACACCATTTTAGTAGCCCTTCTCTGAACTCTCTCTAAGGTGTCTATATCCTTCTGGAGATACGGTCTCCAGTACTGCACACAGTACTCCAAGTGAGGTGTCACCAGTGCTCTGTACAGTGGCATGAGCACTTCCCTTTTCCTACTGCTAATACCTCTCCCTACACAACCAAGCATTCTGCTAGCATTTCCTGCTGCTCTATTACATTGACTACTTACCCTTAGATCTTCTGCAATAATAACCCCTAAATCCCTTTTCTCAGATGTTGAGGTTAGGACTGTATCAAATATTCTATATTCAGCCCTTGGGTTTTTACGCCCCAGGTGCATTATCTTGCACTTATCCACATTAAGGAAAAGCGTGTATATGTGAAGGCAGTGCTTCCGTGCAAAATAAATAGATATTAATTAGGGTAGGTGCTGCCGTAGTGGAATGTGCAGTGTCCACACACCTCCAAGGACAAAAAAAATATAAAAGAAACAAAACATAAATCCACATTAAAACTCAATTGCCACAGCTCCGACCATTTTTTTAGTTTACCCAAATCATTTGTCATTTGGCTGATCCCTCCAGGAACGTCAACCCTGTTGCAAATCTTTGTATTATCAGTAAAAAGACATACTTTACCATTAATACCTTCTGCAATATCACTAATAAAATATTAAAGAGAATGGGTCCAAGTACTGACCCCTGAGGTACCCCACTGGTAACAAGACCTTGTGCCGAATAAACTCCATTTACCACAACCCTCTGTTTCCTGTCACTCAGCCACTGCCTAATCCATTCAACAATATTGGAATCCAAGCACAAAGATTGCAATTTATTGATAAGTAGGGATGAGCCGAACACTCCCCGAGTTCGGTTCGAGCCCGAACTTCCCATTTGTTCAGGACCGAACCCGAACTCGAACCCCATGCAAGTCAATGGGGCTGAAAATTCGTTTTTTTAGAGTGCCCTCCAAGAGGGCATATATGCTAGATATTTGCCCTAAAAGGTGTATGGGGGTCCGGGTAGTGCCCTGGGGGACAGGAAACAAGGCCAAAAAGTTAAAAAAAAAACGTTTTTAAAAGGACAGTGAGTTTTCCATGAAATAAGGGTTAAAAATAAAAACCAAAAATTCCTTCAAATATCGTGCCTAGGAGGTCCCCATAACCTGCCCGTTAAGTGGCAGATTTCTAGGATGTATAGAAACCCTTAAAAGCAAAAAAATGACGTTTCATATGACGGTAAATGCATTTCCTTTAATCTATCCATAAACAACTGCTTGGGGCGGCAGCCTGTATGAAAAGACATTTTAGGACGCGCAGAAAAAGTTTAGTGATTTTTTTGGGCTAAATTATTGTGAAACTTATGCAGGCTTTCGATGAAAGTAACAATAGGTGCTTTAAAATTGGGCTTTTAGCGTCGGCAACAGTGCCGTCACGCCGTAACCCCTCTGAGGATATGAATCTGATACAAGCGTCAGTGGCAGTGCACCCAGATATTGTGCCTTTAGTGCCAGGCATGCAAGTACTATCATACAGTAACCCCTCTGTGGTATTGTGGAAGAGTGCAGGGGTGGACCATGCGGTCCTATATTAAAAAGATATGAATCTGGGAATGGGCGTCCGTGCACCCAGATATTCTGCCTTTGGTGCAAGACTGCCAGGCCAGCAAGTATCATCATACATTAACCGCTCTGTGGTATGGTGGAAGAGTGCAGGGGTGGACCATGTGGTCCTATATTGAAAAGTTTTTGATCTGGTAATGGGCGTCAGTGCACCCAGATATTGTGCCTTTAATGCCAGGCCATCAAGTATCATCATACAGTAACCCCTCTGAAGTATTGTGGAAGAGTGCAGGGGTGGACCATGTGGTCCTATATTGAAAAGTTTTTGATCTGGTAATGGGCGTCAGTGCACCCAGATATTCTGCCTTTGGTGCAAGACAGCCAGGCCAGCAAGTATCATCATACAGTAACCCCTCTGAAGTATTGTGGAAGAGTGCAGGGGTGGACCATGTGGTCCTATATTGAAAAGTTTTTGATCTGGTAATGGGCGTCAGTGCACCCAGATATTCTGCCTTTGGTGCAAGACAGCCAGGCCAGCAAGTATCATCATACAGTAACCCCTCTGTGGTATTGTGGAAGAATGCAGGAGTGGACCATGTGGTCCTTTATTGAAAAGTTTTTGATCTGGTAATGGGCGTCAGTGCACCCAGATATTCTGCCTTTAATGCCAGGCCATCAAGTATCATCATACAGTAAGGCTGGGGTCAGACGAACGCAGTGTTAACGTCCGTGTTGCCCGCACATAAGTACGTCCGTGATAGCACACAATTGTGTTAAATGGAGCCCCACACACGAAGTACGTCCGCACAGAAGTGCGGGGGCTGACGGACGCTGCAAACGGACGCAGGTTAGGCAAGAACGTAATACTGCTACAACGGACGTGCAGAGTGCGCCACGTCCACAACGTCCGCATAGCTTTGTGTGTGAGTGATGCAACAAGGTCAGACGGACTGCATTTATATGTCCAGCATTTTTGACGGACAGAATGTTCTTTCATTGTAATTTATTTTCCCTGCTACATCAGTCAAAAAATACGTCAGTGAAAAAAACCGACTGTGTGGCCACTACCTTGTTGTCAGTCAGTAAGTACGTCCGTACTGCACAGACCCACAGTCCATAGAAAATGCGCTCATCTGACCCTAGCCTAACCCCTCTGTGGTATTGTGGAAGAGTGCAGGGGTGGACCATGTGGTCCTATATTGAAAAGTGTTTTTTTTTATCTGTTATTGAGCGTCAGTGCTCCCAGATATTGTGCCGTTAATGCCAGGCCAGCAAGTATCATCATACAGTAACCCCTCTGTGGTATTGTGGAAGAGTGCAGGGTTGGACCCTGCGGTTCAAAAAATTAAAATGATAAAAATCTGGCAAAGGCGTCAGTGCAGCCAAATATTGTGCCTTTCATGGCAGCAAGTGCCTTCACACCGTAACCCTTTTGTGGTATTGTGGAAGAGTTCAGTGCTGGAGGTTTTGTGAATGCAGAAGAGGACATCCCCGATCTATTCCATTACTTCAGCATCAGGGGATTGATAGCTGCTGATCCAGGACTGATTCATTTTTATAAATGTCAGCCGGTCTACAGAGTCGGTGGACAGACGCACTCTTTTGTCTGTGACAAAACCTCCAGCGGCACTGAACGTCCTTTCGGAAAGCACGCTAGATGAAGGGCAACCTAGTAGCTGCATAGCATATTGGCTAAGTTCTGGCCAGTGATCCAATCTCAACACCCAGTAAGCCAGTGGATCATCTGCTAGAAAGGTATCCAGGTCTGCCCTTGCCCCTAGGTAGTCCTGCACCATATGGTGAAGACGCTGACAATGGATGCCTACATTTGACATCCTTGGGCTTCGTGGACTAAAAAAATTTAAAAAAGCATCAGTCAAGCGGCCCTGGCCCTGATCACCTGCAGCCTCAGAAGCACGTGTGTCAGCACTTGGTAATCTACCAGTGCCTGGAAAGGTGTTACACAAGTGTCGCTTTAGAGCATCCTCAAGTTTTGTCATCCTGTGCTCCCTCTGTGCGGGCAAGATGAGCTCTGCAACTTTCCCTTGTATCATGGATCAAGAAGGGTTGCCAACCAGTAATGATCCCTCTCCTTGACAGCACGAATCCTGGGGTCCTTTTAGCAGGCTTTGCATCATTAAGGAGCCCATGCAGCATAGGTTGGAGGTGGCATTAGCTGCCAAGTCTTCCTGGTCAATGAGGATGACTGTATCATGCACTTCCTCCTCCCAGCCACGCACAAGCCCTTCTGTTTCTGGGCACACAAAACCCTCCCTTGAGGAATCCCCACCTTCAATGCCCCCACTACTTAAATAGTCCTCCTCATCCTCCTCCTGTCTGATCTGAGTAGTACCCGCTGGAATGCTGTCTGCAGAAAGACTGGGGCCTTGAGAGCAAGGGAAGGCCTCCTCTTCCTCCCGCTGCTCTGCCTCTAGAGCCACATCTATAATTCCCCGCAGAGTGTGCTCCAGCAGGAACACTAAAGGAATTGTGTCACTGATGCATGCACTGTCCCTGCTCACCATCCTCGTTGCCTCCTCAAATGGTGACAGTACAGTGCATGCATCCTTGATCATCAGCCACTGCGGGGGGGGGGAAATAAACAAGTTGACCTGAACCTGTCCTTGTGCCATACTCACACAGGTACTCGTTGATGACCCTCTGCTGCTTGTGCAGACGCTGCAGCATTGCTAATGTCGAGTTCCACCTGGTGGGCATGTCACAGATCAGACGGTTTGGGGAAGGTGGAATTCTCTTTGAATTTCTGCCAGGCGAACGCTTGCTGGGAATGACCGTCTGAAGTGGCTGCAGACCTTTCTGGCCTGGATGAGAAGCTCTGGCAGCCCTGGGTACTTGGTTAGGAAACGCTGTACCACAGATTTAGGACGTGTGCTAGGCATGGTACATGCGTCAATTTACCCTTGCGTAGGGTGGAGAGAAGGTTGCTGCCATTATCGCAGATGATCATTCCCAGCTCAAGCTGGCGTGGTGTTAACCATCTCTGCACCTGCCCCTGCAGAGCTGACAAAATTTCTGAACTGGTGTGGCTCCTGTCCCCTAAACAAACCAGCTCAAGCACAGTATGGCATCTTTTTGCTTGAGCATTGCATAGACCCTGTCAGGCGTCGGTTTAACTGCCACTTCGCCAGAGACAGAGAAGGAGGAGGAGAGGAGGAGGAGGAGGAGGAAGAGGTGGTGGTGGTGGAGCAGACAGATCTCATACAAGCAGCTTTCTGGAGGCGTGGTGGATGAACAAGCTCCAGCACAGAGCCCCATCTTGGATCCCTCCCAGCTGCAATCAGAGTTACCCAGTGTGCCATGAAGGAAATGTAACGACGCTGTCCATGCTTGCTGGACCACGTGTATAAAGTGACATGCACCTTGCTGCTGACTGCCTTTCCCAATGACTGGATAACATTGTCTTCCACGTGCTGGTATAGTGCTGGAATGGCCTTGCGTGAAAAGTAATGGCATTTTGGAACCTGCCACTGTGGTACAGCACATTCAGCAAATTCACGGAAGGGAGCAGAGTCCACCAGCTGAAAAGGCAGCAGCTGCAATGCGAGTAATTTTGCTAAGCTGGCATTTAAACGCTGTGCTTGGCAATGGTTGGGACTATATTTTTTCTTTCGCTGCAGCAGCTGCGGCAACGTAATCTGACTGCGTAAATCTTCAGCTACTGGGATGATGTCACATTGTGAGGAAGGACCTGCTGGTACATCCATTACTGTAGCATCATCCCTGTCGGTGGAGGTTGTAGGCAATGACATGGCAGGACATACAGTGTGGGTAGAAACAGATGAGGAGGAGGAGGAGCTACGCAAAGTTTTGCACCAACGGGATGTGTGGCACTTGTTCATATGTCGCCTCAAGCACGTGGTACCCAAGTGTCCGGTGTTTTTCCCACGCTTCAGCCTCATCTGACATAGATTACAAATAGCAACGGTGGGGTCTGCTGCACATTTCTTAAAGAACTCCCAGACAGCAGAGTTCCTGCATGTGTTCTTTGAGACAACAGCGCTCTGCACCGGAGCAGCTCTGACATGTGAGGGCTTGGACTGGCTAGTGCTACGGTTGGTCACAGAGGATGTTGTGCCTCGTGTTTGCTGTGCCTCCTTCTCCTCCCCCTCCTCCTCACTTGATTCCTCAGTTCGATCTGGCACCCAGGTGGAGTCAGTGACCTCATCATCAATGTCATCTTCACCCCCTATCTCCTCATCACTGGAGCCAACTTGGCAGTATGCTGCAGCTGCTGGGGCAACATGAGTGCCAGTTATTTGTGTGTCATCACTGGCACCCCCTTCTTCTAGGTTGATTATACTCCCTTGCTCAACCTCAGAGATTGAATCAGAGCACTGTACTTGCTGCGCATCCTCAAGCAGCATGTCACTCTCATTGTAGTCAAATAATTCAGCTGACTCCTCCGTGTGTGATAGCGAGGCTACGGCAGGAGTAGCTGTGGACATGGAGGCTGCATTAGATGCTTTGGCAGCTGAGGTGGACTGTAAAGCACTAGAAGCCTGGCTGGCAGAGGATTCGGAGGATGAGGATGGCCTGGTTAGCCAATCCACCAAGTCCTCTGTATGTTGCTGCTGCGTAAGACGGCCAGCACCAGTTAGAAAGGACAAGCGTGCCCCTGCAGAGGATGCACCACATCCACCATGACCAGAGGCACAGCCTCCCGACACAGGGGCTGCTTGCCCTCTTATCTTTGTCTGGGAGCGTCTGCCTGTCCTTTTTGTTCTTTCAGACATGGTGAGTGATATATAGATTAATATATACAGAACTCTGATTCAACTATGGTATAAAGATTTAAAGAACTCTGGTATAACTCAGTCAGACACACTGATAGCTGGCAGCCAGTGACAAGTCACAGATCACCTTAATTCACAAATGTTTTAAAGAAATTAGTGAGCCCCAAAATAATGCGTGGTACTGGTTGTGTGACGAGACACAGATCACCTTAATTCACAAATGTTTTAAAGAAATTAGTGAGCCCCAAAAAAATTGCTGGCTGTGTGACGAGACACAGATCACCTTAATTCACAAATGTTTTAAAGAAATTAGTGAGCCCCAAAAAAACTTGCTGGCTGTGTGACGAGACACAGATCACCTTCATTCACAAATGTTTTAAAGAAATTAGTGGGCCCCAAAATAATGCGTGGTACTGTTTGTGTGACAAGACACAGATCACCTTAATTCACAAATGTTTTAAAGAAATTAGTAAGCCCCAAAATAATGCGTGGTACTGTTGTGTGACGAGACACAGATCACCTTAATTCACAAATGTTTTAAAGAAATTAGTGAGCCCCAAAAAAACTTGCTGGCTGTGTGACGAGACACAGATCACCTTAATTCACAAATGTTTTAAAGAAATTAGTGAGCCCCAAAAAAAATAGCTGGCTGTGTGACGAGACACAGATCACCTTCATTCACAAATGTTTTAAAGAAATTAGTGAGCCCCAAAATAATGCGTGGTACTGTTTGTGTGACAAGACACAGATAACCTTAATTCACAAAAGTTTTAAAGAAATTAGTGAGCCCCAAAATAATGCGTGGTACTAGTTGTGTGACAAGACACAGATCACCTTAATTCACAAATGTTTTAAAGAAATTAGTGAGCCCCAAAAAAATTGCTGGCTGTGTGACGAGACACAGATCACCTTAATTCACAAATGTTTTAAAGAAATTAGTGAGCCCCAAAATAATGCGTGGTACTGTTTGTGTGACAAGACACAGATCACCTTAATTCACAAATGTTTTAAAGAAATTAGTGAGCCCCAAAATAATGCGTGGTACTAGTTGTGTGACAAGACACAGATCACCTTAATTCACAAATGTTTTAAAGAAATTAGTGAGCCCCAAAAAAATTGCTGGCTGTGTGACGAGACACAGATCACCTTAATTCACAAATGTTTTAAAGAAATTAGTGAGCCCCAAAATAATGCGTGGTACTGTTTGTGTGACAAGACACAGATCACCTTAATTCACAAATGTTTTAAAGAAATTAGTGAGCCCCAAAATAATGCGTGTTACTGTTGTGTGACAAGACACAGATCACCTGTCATGCCCACCTGGGTGTTGTCACGGTCCTGACCCTCTGACGCACCTTTTTGTTTTTCTTTTGCCGTGTCCTACCTGATTCATGCAGATTCCGGGACTTTGTTTTGTTTTTGTGTTTTTTTTCTCGTTCCCACCGTCCAGTCTGGACTTTGATTGCATGCATTCTAAAGTACGCTTCACCTGCATATCATCCTGTCCAGCCTCCTGTGTATATAAGGAGGCCTCTCCCCTTAGCTTCACTTCCCCATTGAAGTTTGGACTTTGCTGATCTATGTTTTGGACACTCCTTGTGCTGACCATAGCCTCTGAATACCCATCTGGAACCCATCTGTGGAACCTTCCTCCCTCTGCATACCGGTAACTCTCTTCAATTGTCTCAAGTACCCCCTTTTTTGGATTCCGTGTATGACCCCCTGGCTATGGACTTTTGACTATCCTGATTTCTGTACCCCTCGATATCTGCTTGCCACCCTGACCACGAGTTTGCCTCATCCTTAACGGATACCTTGCCTTGGACTTTATCTTTTCTGTTCAGCATTATTCCTCCATTTTGTGCTCAGCGAAGCAGATTCATTTGTTTTTTGCTGTTTTGTATATTAATAAATATTTTTGTTTTTGACCCCTCAACTTGCATATTTCATCACTGCTCACTGCACACTGGGCTCACACATGCGACCCACGCAAAGTCCGCTTGACATCACCTTAATTCACAAATGTTTTAAAGAAATTAGTGAGCCCCAAAATAATGCGTGGTACTAGTTGTGTGACGAGACACAGATCACCTTAATTCACAAATGTTTTAAAGAAATTAGTGAGCCCCAAAAAAATTGCTGGCTGTGTGACGAGACACAGATCACCTTAATTCACAAATGTTTTAAAGAAACTAGTGAGCCCCAAAATAATGCGTGGTACTGTTTGTGTGACAAGACACAGATCACCTTAATTCACAAATGTTTTAAATAAATTAGTGAGCCCCAAAATAATGTGTGGTACTGGTTGTGTGACGAGACACAGATCAAATTAATTCACAAATGTTTTAAAGAAATTAGTGAGCCCCAAAAAAACTTGCTGGCTGTGTGACGAGACACAGATCACCTTCATTCACAAATGTTTTAAAGAAATTAGTGAGCCCCAAAAAAACTTGCTGGCTGTGTGACAAGACACAGATCACCTTAATTCACAAATGTTTTAAAGAAATTAGTAAGCCCCAAAATAATGCATGGTACTGGTTGTGTGACGAGACACAGATCACCTTAATTCACAAATGTTTTAAAGAAATTAGTGAGCCCCAAAAAAACGTGCTGGCTGTGTGACGAGACACAGATCACCTTAATTCACAAATGTTTTAAAGAAATTAGTGAGCCCCAAAATAATGCGTGGTACTGGTTGTGTGACAAGACACAGATCACCTTAATTCACAAATGTTTTAAAGAAATTAGTGAGCCCCAAAATAATGTGTGGTACTGGTTGTGTGACGAGACACAGATCACCTTAATTCACAAATGTTTTAAAGAAATTAGTGAGCCCCAAAATAATGCGTGGTACTGTTTGTGTGACAAGACACAGATCACCTTAAATCACAAATGTTTTAAAGAAATTAGTGAGCCCCAAAAAAACTTGCTGGCTGTGTGACGAGACACAGATCACCTTAATTCACAAATGTTTAAAAGAAATTAGTGAGCCCCAAAATAATGTGTGGTACTGGTTGGTGTGACGAGACACAGATCACCTTAATTCACAAATGTTTTAAATAAATTAGTGAGCCCCAAAAAACTTGCTGGCTGTTGACGAGACACAGATCACCTTCATTCACAAATGTTTTAAAGAAATTAGTGAGCCGCAAAATAATGCGTGGTACTGTTGTGTGGTTGTGTGACGACACAGATCACCTTAATTCACAAATGTTTTAAAGAAATTAGTGAGCCCCAAAATAATGCGTGGTACTGTTTGTGTGACAAGACACAGATCACCTTAATTCACAAATGTTTTAAATAAATTAGTGAGCCCCAAAAAAAATTGCTGGCTGTGTGACGAGACACAGATCACCTTAATTCACAAATGTTTTAAAGAAATTAGTGAGCCCAAAAAAGATTTGCTGGCACAGTGAGAAGACCCCGAAGATCACCTTAATTCACAAATGTTTTAAAGAAAGTTGTAAACCCCCAAAAATTTGCTGGCACAGTGACAAGACACACATCACATAAATTCCCTGATATTTGGTAGAAATGAGACCCAAAAAGATTTGCTGGCATAGTGACAAGACCCAGAAGATCACCTTAATTCACAAATTTTTTAAAGAAAGTTGTAAACCCAAAAAAACTTGCTGGCACAGTGACAAGACACATATCACCTAAATTCCCTGATCTTTGGTAGAAATGAGACCCCCCCAGACCCCCCAGTAGCGTGGCAGACCGGCAGTAACAAGACACAACTATCTCCTTTGAAATCTCCTCTGAAATGCATGCAGAATCGGCGCGTGGAAACATTATATAGTGTGCTGCGGGACTTCGCTCTGTGAGCCCATGATTGGCCAAAATTTGACCAATCAGGACTCTGAGCGGTGATTGGCATAGTGTTGAACCAGTCTTGCACCAGACCTGTGGTCAGGTGCAAGGCTGTAGCCAATTAGGAGCTTCAAGACAGTGGGAAAATGCATTGTGGTCCATTGTGGTCGAACATGCGGCGATCACCCGGAAATGTTCGGTGTTCGCGATCTACTCGAACAGGCTAAGTACGGGTCGAACCCCGAACTGTCCGAACCCGAACATCTCATCCCTATTGATAAGCCTTCTATGCGGAACAGTATCAAAAGCCTTACTGAAATCTAAATAAGCAATGTCTACTGCACCACCTTTGTCTATTATTTTTGTTACCCAATCAAAAAAATCAATAAGATCAGTTTGGCATGATCTCCCTGAGGTAAACCCATGTTGTTTCTGATCTTGTAATCTATGTGTTTTAAGATGTTCAACAATCCTTTCCTTTAACATGTATTCCATTAATTTCCCCACTACTGACGTAAGACTAACTGGCCTATAGTTTCCTGATTCCTCCCTACTACCCTTGTAAATGGGCACAACATTTGCTAATTTCCAGTCTTCTGGGACGACTCCCGTTAACAAGGATTGGTTAAATAAATCTGTTAATGGTTTGCTATTACACCACTGAGCTCTTTTAATAACTTAGGGTGGATCCCATCAGGCCCCATTGACTTATTTGTGTTTACTTTAGCCAGCTGCTGTAGAACCTCCTCCTCTGTAAACTCATATGTAAATGTCTCTTTAGTGTTTCCTCCAAACTGAGGTCCCTTTCCTTCCTTTACTTCTGCAGAGACTGAACAAAAATATTCATTGAGGCAGTTAGCGAGACTTTTATCCTCTTCCACATACCTTCCTTCCTTTGTTTTTAATCTAACTAATCCTTGTTTTACTTTTCTTTTCTCGTTTATATATCTAAAAAATGTTTTGTCCCCCTTTTTTACTGACTGAGCTATTTTCTCTTCTGCGTGTGCTTTGGAAGCTCTTATAAATTGCTTTGCCTCTTTCTGCCTAATCTTATAGATGTGCCTATCTTCTTCACTCTGAGTTTTTTTTATAATTATTGAATGCTAGCTTTTTGTTATTCACTATTTTGGTTACTTCTCTAGAGTACCACAGTGGTTTCTTCCCTTTTTTGTTTTTGCTAACAAGCCGAATGCAATTGCCTGTGGCCTTAAATAATGCCTCCTTTAAATAATCACATTTCTCCTGGACTCCCTTTAAACTCCTCCAGTCTGATAATGACTCCTTCACACAAAATCTCATTTTAGAAAATTCTTTTTTTTTAAAGTCTAAAACTTTTGTTTTTGTGTGGTACGGCTCCATCCCTGTTCTTATATTACACCACACTGACTGGTGATCACTAGATCCCAAATTTTCACCTACAACAACGTCTGATACCAAACCTCCATTTGTGAGTATTAAATCCAATATGGCCTCTTTATGGGTCGGCTCCTCAACTACTTGTGTTAGAGATAATCCCAGTAGGGAGTTTAGAATATTTTCTACTCCTGGTGCACCCAGCTATTTTGGTTTTCCAGTTCACATCAGGAAGATTAAAGTCCCCATGATAATAATTTCCCCCTTCATTGTCATTTTGGCTATTTCCTCAAACAAAAGATTATCTAGCTCTTCTACTTGTCCAGGGAGTCTATAGATCACACCTACACGAGCTAATGTATGACTACCAAATGTTAGCGTAACCCAAACTGACTCTTTGTTCACCTCGCTCACTTTTATTTGGTTCGTTTTTATGTTGTTTTTCACATACAGGGCCACTCCTCCTCCTTTCCTACCTTCTCTGTCTTTTCTATATAAAGAGTACCCGGTATTGTTATGTCCCAGTTATTTTTCTCACTGAACCATGTCTCAGTAACCGCCACTAAATCTACTTTTTCAACTGCCATCATTGCCTCCAGTTCATTGATTTTATTGACTAAACTGCGAGCATTTATAGACACGACTCTGAGCTTGTCATTTTTTACCCCGCATGTTGCTTGCACCCTCAGATTTAGTTTTGGGGGACAATCGGGCAGATTGTTTTTTACCCTTTTGTCCCCCCCTCCTAGTTTAAATATTCCTTTGTGAAACCTTTGAACTTCTCACTGAGAACATATGTTCCCCTATGAGTAAGATGCAAACCATCTTTTTATACAGTTCCTTTCTGCTCCAATTAGAGCTATCATGGGACACAAAGCCAAATCCTTGATCCCGACACCATTCCCGAAGACACAAATTAAATTCCTTAGTGTGCATCTGCCTATCCTGAATGTTATGCACAGGCAGTACTTCAGAGAATGACACAGTGGATGCAATCTGCTGTATGTCACCTGGAAGAACACAAAAATCTTCCTTAATCTCAGAAACCTCATTGCTAGCCAAGTCATTTGTCCCTAGATGAACTAGAACGTTCCTGCTTTGCTTGTTTGACAATATTGAGAATACGTCTCCTGTCTCTACGAGCAGTAGCCCCAGGAAGACATCTCACCAAACCACTACTCTCCAGCTCAAAGCCTCTTATAATAGAATCACCCAGCAACAATTGCTTTCTATCAAGTCCCGCCTTTTCCTTTTTGTCCTTGGTTGCAGTCTTGCATACCTTAGGCATAGGGGATGGTGGTTCCTCAACTTTGGTGTCTGAGCCTACTTCAGTCTTACCACTACACTCTGAAAGTGCCTCAAAAGAATTAAGAAGAGCCACAGACTGTGGGACATGCCTTCTATCCACAACTCTAAGTCTACCAGATCCTACAGTAATCCATCTGCCGCTCCTAGGAGGCCTCTGTGGCAGTGGCTTTGTAACAGTCATAGCCGGAGTTTGTCTAACAGATAATTTACAAATCTCAGACTTCAAACAGGCAATTTCCTGCTGCAATAAAGACAACTGCCTACATATCAGGCACCCTCCAAACCTCCAAAAATTGGATCTAAAAACAAATGCATGACAGCTGTTACACTGGACCAAGCCTTCCATTATAAAATGAAAGAATGGATTTAAAACAAGCAAATATTACCTTTTTGTAGGTTTTCTACCACCTGTCTAACCTCAGACTACCTCCAGTGTATCTCCAGAATATCTCTAAGTGCCTCACTTAGAAGGATTGCACTTAGAAGGGTTCACAAGCTCTTATTAATGTATAAGGAAATTATGAATATTTCCAGTAAGTATGTGGTTTATGATTATCTTTCAAACTATCCACAAATCACTTCAACCTAAAAGGCTTGACAAAATCTTACCTCAGATCCCATGGTGCAGAAGACGGCACGATCTGATGCTTTCTCTGGGTGCAAGCAGCAAAAGACAAATAGTTCCCAGTGTTGTTCTGTGGCCCCTTCGTGAGTCCACACAAGCAAGCTTGCATAAACTCGTCCTGAGTCATGCAGACTCCTTCAGCCCACGGCAGGAGCATGGCTGGTGCTGATTTCGCCCCCGGCAGCCACTGGTGTCCCGCGGCGGCCACATCAGGTTGGGCTTTCATGGAGGGGATGACGCTGACCAGGAATCACACCCCCGGCATCAGAAGGAGGAGGTGGATGCGGCATGGTGCCCCCCACAGTGGTCGGAGCCTGCCCCGCCTCTGTTTGGGGAGTTCCCCTGCAGAGATCGGACAGAGAGATGGTGACAGTGGCTGGGGGCTGGGCCAAGTGTCCATGACCTCACAGTGATTGATTGGGGTTCCCTGGTTGCCGAGCCTCGCACCACCTCTGGAGGTGGAACACCGAGTAGGAGGGACCTTGAATATATAAGCCGGAAAAACATCCACCCCATTGTTCAGTTGTTGTTTGAACTCGCTATCGAAACTACCAAGCACTATATATATATCCTATCCTGATTTTGACCCTTTGCTGCCTGCACCGACCCTTAGCCTGGATAACGACCACAAAATTGTCTACTGATTTAACTGTTCCATTCCTGAATATCCTACAAATCGAGGTTCAACCCAAGAACTCTCTGACACAAAGAGAGCTGAATTGTTGCCAAAATTGCACCGAACGGTGAATTTCCCCATACGGTGTAATTTTGGAGCCATTTGACGAACTTCAAAAAGCTGGCAAAACCTTATGCTTCCAAAACCTTATGTTAAGTGTTTTTGGAAATGCAATACTTTAATATAAAAGCGTAATGGTTGGTGGGGTAGTCTGAGCAAAGTAATGCAGGAGTTCACAGATATACAGCCAGCAGGAACCAGGATTCTTGGGGAGACACTGGGAATGTACTTTGGGGTGGCAAACAGGACAGGCAAGGTACAATAGGGTGTTTCAATAGAATGGTCAGGACGATCCGTTGGTCAGAGGCAGACAGAAGGCAGCTATCGATTGGCAAAGCAGGGGGTCTGGTACATTGGAGGTCAGTAAGTATTCAGGGTGCTTCAGGTGGATCAGACTGGTTAGGAACACAGCTAAGACGTTAATGCTAAAGCATTGTTGGGTGGGAGGAGCAGACCTTTATTCCAACAGGAAGGTATGGTGTATGTATGGCGCTTAACTGTTTGTGTACCAGAGAGCAGTGCTGAGCATTGGTCAGCACTTTACATGTGCTGCCTGAGCACAGATGGGGAATGGTGAGCGGGGTGCAGTTAGCAGCGTAGGCATTACAAAAAGTATGGATTTAAAACACACCTGAGATCCATTGTGAAGAGAAGGGCACAATCCACCACCTCGCAGTAATTTAAAGGGCACAGAGAACAAATAGCTCAGCTGGCACACAAAAAGTCAAGCGCATCTATGGAAACCAGGAGTACAAAGGCAGTTAAGTTTGCGGGACCAGAGGCCACTATACATTTGCCTAACACCACCCCTCTTAGAATAGAGGTCTCTGTCTTTAAGGGGTTTGCTTAGCTTTAAACATTCATCATTTTAGTCTTTTCTTTTTCCACATTTTCATTATTCAGCTTTTTCTATTTTACCATTCTATTTATTGATGTCCTCTGAGCAATGAGACGCAGCGTTTATCACACTCCACTGGAAATAATGTCTTCATATATTCTGTGCTGAATGTATCTATGTTTATCATTACAAAGATCATATTCAATCATATGACTCTATTTTACACTCGATTGGAATTCATTGTTAGAATCACAACACATCCGATATTTCTTCAACAAAAAATATTTGCAAATAACGAAATACAACAGTATCCGTTTTATACGGTCTTCCCAATAAATCATATACTATTGTTTAAAAAAAAAAAAAAATCATATAGATATGTCTGTTCAAGTCACTGGGTAGTGGGTACCCAGGTAACCAGGTAGGAGTGACTTGGAAAACCAAACACACAGATTAATTCCAGTTTGCACTTACTCAAGAAAAACATCTTAAACCCTCACATAGAGGATCATGTATTAAAGAACTGACAGCTGATTCTGTCTGAACTTGATACAGTGTCACATTACAAAGCTGATCCAGTATTAGCAGTTATATACCACTACTTACAGAGATATCCTTAATAAAATCACATTACGTGCCCGATTCCAACTGGACGTTAATCTAACTCCTGGGGCGGAGACCAAAAAAAATAATAGCCCCAGATGTTAGCTCTTCATCGTTCTGAGTTATCACATCCGAGCCCTTCTTGCTCCTCGGTTGTTGCACGAAGTTAGTGTAAAATCACATCTCCTATAATTTGATTGAAGATGTGAATTTGTGCTTCCCTAAAGGAGAACAAGCTGTTCCAAACCGAGCTCATCCTCCTCTAAACCAGACGGTATTCAGTAAATGCAAAGTAACTCAATACCTTTATTTAACCCCCCTCAATAAATCCCATACTCATCTGAGATCCCACAGTGCAGAGGGCAAAGCAACTCTCCGTTTCCTCTGGGTGTGAGCAGAGTGAGAAAGTGAACCGTTAGTTCCCATGTCCCTCCGCGTCTCTATGTTTGAGCTTGCGCATGGACACGCAGGGCTCCATGGAATAGCATGTCTGGGTCAGATTGGCATCGATAACAGTGAGTTAGTAAGGAAAATCTGCTCATGCAGCATTTGTCCCTTACTGTCTTCATGTGTGCATGTCGGTTAGAATCGGGCCCTACATTTTTATTGTAACATGCATAGCACGGTAGACAAAAAAACACAGAAAAAACATCCAGTGTTACTGCTGTTGATGCAAAAGTAGAAAACCACATGAATTTTCAACTGTGCTATGGTATGAGGGGAAATCAGTCTTGTTTACTATGTGTGTGCATATAAGCAGCCGGTTAGTAAAATTATATGATTATTATTAATCTAGTACTTTATTACAGGCATCAAGTAACGGCAATAAAACTTCTGTCAGTAGTAAATATTTTTATTGCATTTGTCATGTATAATTTTATATCATTTTAACATGCACCCACAAATAATAGCTTTTAAACCTAATGGTAATACAAGATGAACATGTTTACTATAAAAAAAAAAAAAAAAAGCAACGCTGGAAAGTTGGCAATGCCAGCCACTACTGTGTACCTTTCCAAGGGCTAAATTACAATCTTCACGCAAACGTTTGCGCAAAAAACATTAACGTGAGGGGTAAAACCATTTGCGCCGAATCCCGTATTACATAGTCAGCGCAACAACCGCGAGTGGCGATAAACCAGTTTAGAAAACTAACTCACATGGTTGAGAGCCAAGAAATTGGCGCAATATGTAAAGCGTGGGTAATATTCCCTGAACTGTGTCATGTCTATAGTAGTGTTAATTTGACTTGACTAATAATTTTTGTCAAAGACTTAGCAGACTACATTTTTTCATTGACGAAAACTAGACAAACAGGGTTATTCCGAGAAAGGTGAAACTCAGGAGAATGACTGGAGAAGTGAAAATTCTAGGTCAAAATAGCCAAAAACCAGAAAAATTCTCCCTTTTATCTCACTTTCCAAATCGGCTATTTGGTCTATTTGGCTCTCTTCTCCTGTCACGTCTCCAGGTTTTCACCTTTCTTTGAATAACCCTGTATAATTCATGTCATCAAGTCATGATGACTAAAAGAATGACGAAAATCCATTAACATATTTGTCGACGAATAAAAAAGTAGGTGAGAATGTTAGGGAGTAACTCATTTTACTTTTAGTCGAAGTCCTTAGACTAAAATTCCACTTAGTTTTAGTCAGATTTTAGTCGACCACTAAAACATAACAAAATTATATTGACATTTGACTAAAACTACGAGAAAAATCTATATTTTCGACAATAAAAACTAGATATTAGGAAGGGACAAATTTTAATTCAGTTTAACTCGTAGTCCTTTAAATTAAATGCCATTTAGCTTTAGTCTTACTTTAGTTGAAAAAAAAAACACAGGTCTTTTGGAGCTCAGAGGGAGCCCTGCAATGGATTCTGATGAGATTTTACTAAAGGGTTAAAATGAGAGGGGGAGTAAGGAGGGAGTCATGAGGGTTTACGGTTTCCAACCCTCCCATTGTAACCCTATAGTATCCCATTAATTCATTCAGGAGAGTCTATTCTGCATGGCTATGCACTTGTCTCTTTGATTTATTGCATCCAATAGTGGTTTGGACCTGGTTAACATAAAATTATCCATACTATTAGGATTGTGTTTTATAAATAATATGACTATGTATAAAACACTGAAGATGCTTGCAGCATGGGAAATGAGAAGGTGAGTAACGCCTAGAGACGTGCATTCGTTTCAGAAAAATTCTGAATTTGGAACGAAATTTGATAATTCGTAGTTCGGAAATACTTCCGAATATCGAATCGATACGATACGAATTCAAAATGAAACAAAATGGTATATAACGAATTTATTTTGTTTTACACTGGACTATTGAATTTGAAATTAATTATCAAATAGATATCAACTATCGAATTTGAAATGAACTATCAAATTGATATCAACTACTGAAATGATCTGAACTTAAAATACAAGCAATAGACAGCAAAGGACTTTATGAAACAAATTAATTTTGATTCACTGTTTAATTTGACTCAAATACTAAATCTGTGACACAACTTAAATTTTACCCTAGCTTTTCTTTTAACAGCAAAATTTGATCAATTGGGCTTTTATTTAGTAATCCAAAACTCAAATTGATATCAACTATCAAATTGATATATGAAATTCGAATCGATTTGAAATCTCAAATCGATCCAAAACGAAACGAAATCCTAAAAAAATTAGTTACGAAATTCCAAAAACTAAATTATTTAAAAACGAAATAAAAACTGCCTAGTAACGGCAGTGGTATTGCTCTTTTTGTATGTGAAAACTAGATATGCCATTACTTAGTAACAAAAAATATAAATAAAATATAATAGACACCAAACTTGCCTTTTGGGGTGTAATTAAAAGTGATACAGAGATGTGAAAGAGCCCCTCTCTCCTCGCAACGGTGCAGCGGATTGTGATTTAGATGGACCAATTCACAGTAATGCATTGTGCCATCATCTCCACATTTGCTTTCAGTGTGGGAAATGAGGAGTTGAATTAGTGCAACGGCATTATTTGCTTTATAAGTAAAAGCACAGAAATTCACTGTCTGAGAGAAAAGTAAATTTTGAATTTGTTTTTAAAAGATTTTTTATTTTTGCACATTACATGGTTATATTTGGAGTTATTAGAAAAGTCAGACTCTGACCTTTACTTTTCCAATGACACATCAAATGACCCTGTGCTGTATAAAAATTTGAGATTCAGGGCTCAAAAATCCCCCAGTGTCCCTCGCTGCAGTGGTTTATCTTTTTTATGAAACAATGCATAATAACGCAAACTTGCTGAAAATGTGCCCGAGGAGAAGCTAAATTAGTACAGCACCATTGTTCAGTTTATAATTGAAAAGTGAACAACAGCGTAGCATTTGTAGGGGAAAAAATGAAATATTTATTTTATTTCCTAAATCAGAACTGGTTATGTTTGGTAGCCTCTGGCCTTTCCAATGATATCTCACATGACCTGCTAGCCCATACGGTTCCAGAGATACGGTGGCCAAAAGGATCCCTGTATTTCCTGTACATGGAATCCCCTGGCGCCCATGTGTGATGACTTCAGTGGAAGGGTGGAGGTCCTACAGGCAGAGCTGACATACAAAATGTCAGATCACTGCTGGAGAAATTTGGCGCCAAGCTGCAGGACTTTGATGGCACACTGGATATGTCATCCGCATCCTAGAGGGAGAGTGAAGGATGCACCCAGCACATCTTCTGCAGCCAAGTGGTTAAAATACAAGATGAGTCGTTATACATATACATTTACCACAAAGAAGTTGTGATGGAAGTCATAGTCTTTCATTTAGAGGTAAATATAAATTAAATTACAAAAAAAACACCTTTATTAATTAAGGAACTTACTTTTGTACCTCTCCATGCGATCGCTGTACTATAGATTTCAGCAAAGGTTCAGGTCGAGCTGACATTTTAGGAGATGTTTTGGGACTTGTGTCAGAATCTCCACTATCTTCTTCCATGGCTTTTATGTAACTTCCACTCCTCATTCTCCGACAAGGGATTTCCTCATCTTTACTATCAGATGGATACCCTCCCCATTCATCTTGAGGCACCTGGATGACGTCAGATATAAAAAAATATATAAATTTTCTGAATGAACTCAGAATATTAATATAAAGAAAATTTCCTATATTAATAATGATAAGATTCAATTACAATCTTTTTGAACACAATCCAAAACCACAATGTAAATAATTATCTACTCGTTTAATGTGGGGTGCAATACATGATCCTGAAGCTTAAAGGAACACTCTAATCAACCCCCCCCCCGTTTTTTTACATTAAACTATACCTATTCCCTCAATAAATAGGTAGGGATTTTTTTTTATTTTTTTACTGTAATACTTACTCTAAAATCCACTTGTTTCCGACGACGTCTTTTTTTTTATACTCACCTCCCTCCTCTTCCGCTCCCGTCCTTCTAACTTTCACTTGGCTAATGGTTTATGTGCAAAGCGCACATGAGCGCACCTCACGTAAGCCAGCCAATCAGCAGGCTTCCTCCCGGCTCCATCTTCTTGGATTAGTGTTACGCGCAAGAGGATGCGCGCAACACTAATCCTCAGCCGCTGCCACCAGCTACTGCGGCGAGTTGGAGACGTTATCGCGCTGAAAGCGCGATGATGTCTCCTACTCGGCAATAGTCGGCAGAAGTGGGAAATATGAATCCCGCTCTGCTGACTGACAGCTGGGAGGGCGGAGTAAAGTCCTCTGCATCTCTCAGCTGTTTTCAGCTGGTTCAGCCGATCGGCTGAGTGGAGGGAGAAAGGGACAGACAAGGGCATACTCAGGGCATCATGAACACCTAAAAAAGCTTAGGTGGTCATGTTGCCTAGAGTATCCCTTTAAGTATACACCAAAAGCAGCTGATGACATTGACAGTCAGCATTATTTTTCAATCTATTCTTCATACTGTCACTGTCAATTTCCTGTTTTGTGTAGCTAACCCAGCAGAAAATGATGCTTCACATTGAGAACATGCTGGAGCACAGGAGAATGTATTTTTATTCAGCTTTCATTGTTACTTCCTGAAGATGTTGAGGTGGTTTGCGAACATTGTTTATAGCTAAATACTGCAATTGCTATGTAAGAGTTTTGCTTATGTACTATGTTGTTTGAATACACATAAAAGCCTTAACTCTGTATTGTGCGTTCTAGGAACTGCCACAGACAGGAAACACAGGAGTTTTGTATGCATAAAAGATCAATAAATAGCCTTTTAAGCTCATGGACGGAAAAGCAGATGAAAGTCCTTGACATTTCAAACAATTATTTGCTTTTAAAATGCCTAGCTGTATCCAGCGCTTAATTTGTAAGTCATGAGGTACCGGAATGCAAAGAGCATATGAGAGCGGAGGGGTGAGGAGGCGGGCTCAGGTACCGGAACGTGTACAGAACATGGTGCTGAAAACAACATGCTATGTAATGAAATGCCAGTTATTACTAATACTTTGCCTGATATAAGTGTTTTTGGTTTATACCAAGTGAGGTACCGGATCTGCTTAAATAGGTACCGGAACACAGACAGGTCCCAGATTCTGACACGATCCCCCACAAATTAAGCCCAGGCTATAGTTTTAGAAAGAATCATGACACTCAAGAAAACTCCAACATCAAAAGCTCTATCCGGCACACTGGTATAAAAGGGTGCACATCCAATAACAGGACTCCTTCAATGTCCCAAACAGAAGGTATAAAACATGAGTTTGGAAAATAACTACAATAGCCAATATATGCAATATGTTTATTAATACACAAAATATAAAATCATTCCAGTGCAAATAAAGTAAAAAAAGAAAAAAAAACAAGGTCGGTATATAAATAAAAATATAACCAATATAAATAAAAGCGCTGCGGAATATGCTGGCGCTTTATAAATAAAGAATAATAATAATAATAAAATGGGCAAATAAGCCACCAATCTATAAGAAATAAGGAGGTGATCATATTGCCTCCTTATTTGCATTTGGCTATATTTATATTAATATACAAACCTTGTTTTTTTTCTTTTTCCTTTTTTTGACTTTATTTGTGCTGGATTTAATATTTTGTGTATTAATAAAAATATTGTATATATATCGGCTATTGTAGTTGCTTTCTATACATATCATTGCATATTTTGTACAGTGCTGCGGAATGTGTTGGCGCTTAATAAATAATAATACATATGGTGTAGTCATCCTATCATGTTGAATACTCAAGAAAATGCCAGCATTCCCAAAATCAACCAAGCAGTTGTAAGCAATCTAGTGATGCATAATTAACCAGTTGTAAATCAAAATGACTAAATCCATTGTTGCAAATCAAAAAACATTGGAGCAAAGCATAAGAAAAATGTATACATCACACATATATATTTCGATCTTCATATGTAATGTAGATACAGTTGTTAATTCAATTGCTTAATTATAATTCAAATTGCGAGGCACAACAAATCCTATCACATCCTTGAAGCGGCGTCAGTTTACTCTTGTGGGTGATGCTTTGAATTAAAACCAAAAGGAACCCAGCACCCCAATCTTTTACAAGACTGTTTTATTGGGCAAGCAACAATGTTTCGGCTGTAAAAGCCTTTCTTACGCTCAGTACAAAATCGTTGCTGCTAGCCCAATAAAATTGTCTTTTACAGATTGGAGTGCTAAGTTCCTTGATCTTTTATTGAAATTTATGTGGAGTTTTGTTTGGCCACTCCATGTTCTTAGAGCCCCCATCGGACCATAAAGTGTTTAAACTTGTAGCTCCAAAACCCTTCACGTGTTTATTGAAATAAAATCTGTCAATTATTCGGTATATGATAGAAACATTTAAATACGTAAATGGAATCCACAAGGTAGAGGAAGGGAGTATATTTAAAAGGAAACAAAGTAGCAAAACAAGAGGACATAGTCTTAGATTAGAGGGGCAAAGGTTTAAAAGTAACATCAGAAAGCATTATTTTACTGAGAGGGTGGTGGATACATGGAACAGCCTTCCAGTTGAAGTGGTAGAGGCCAAAACAGTAATTGAATTTAAGTACGCATGGGATAGGCATAAGGCTATCCTAAACAAAAGATAAATCCAGGTAAAGTATCCATGTAATTGGGAGACTAGATGGGCCGAAAGGTTCTTATCTGCTGACATATTAAATCATTCTATGGTGCTGCAGAGTCCATTTATAAAGGTATTCATTTAACGCTTAACTAGCAAGTGGTTTTTTTTACTCATTTCAAAGTGTGCAAAAGAAAAATCACTTAACAAAATACCAGCTCAAGCCAAGAAGAATGAGCTACATTGGAATAGCTTGTGCTTTTCAAGATAGCTTCAAATTAACAGTTCCTATACAAAGTATACAAACTTTTAATTTACAATAAGGAGCTGCAACATTGGAGCTGCAAGCAATGTGTGAAGCTCACTTGGAATAGCAGCTCAACCCATTAAACTGACAACTGGAACCATTAGGCATAACAAGCCCAGTCATAAGGTTAATGGCCCGTTTGCAATAGACCCCTCCGTGTACTCGGACAGTCAGGCTGGCTTCATTTACAGGATTTCTAGTCCTGGGGAAGTGATTCACCTGCTGTGGGAGCAAGATTCACTCTGAATCCTCCATCAGCACTACATTTGCACAGAGTTTGAGTGACATAGATCTGGAACTGCGACATCCATAGGGTGAAGAGTGCGACAAAGAGGTGGGAGACCAGGGTGTAAGTCAGTGTACGTGTGAATTTATAGCAACTGATAATAATAGGGCATTTCAATCTGAGATATTCGTGTTAAAGGAAGTAGTATGAGAACAATTGCAGGGATATGTCAGGATCGTGGGGATGGTACCTGGGTGGCACCTGGATGGCAGGGGTATGAGCCCAGGATGAAGTGTCCTGCACTGATAAGCAGGTGGGAAGGGGTATGGAGGATGATAGGGAAATAAACTGACCGGATGATTCTCAGAAGGATGATGGTGGAGTTGCAGGAAACATAAAATAATAAACAGGAACAGATTGGTACAGCAGAGCAGCGCATTAGTAGCACCTCACTCTCTCAGCACAAGAGCTGTAATGATCCAGCAAAGGTCTGGCTGGGGTGTGACGCCTTTATCTGTGTGCCTGTGTGTGTGTCAGGTGTTTTAACTGTTACTTTGCTGGTTTGCATGACAGGAGCAGAACATGAAGTGTACCACCAGGGGGAGGGGGGTTCCAGAATGGCTACAGCCAGGGATCCTGACAGGATATGGACTATATGGGGGCTTTTGGAGAAAAAGGTGCAACATGAAGATGAAGTGGGAAAAAACATTGGTATAGGCTTACACTTTAATGAGCATTCAAGTAAACCAAAACCTCTGACTGTGTTTTGTTTCGCATGGAGCTACAAGGGTGAGCGCAAATAACTTTTTTTCTTGTTATGTTTTATACATGAAGTGGGCTGGATACTTCTGGTCTACGCAGTCGCCCTGGTAGGGAATAGGCACGAAACAGTTTTTTATGCATATATGTATATTTTGTTGTATTCCCAGCCAGGTCATTATTGCTGCTGCCTCTTTCCGTGTTTTCTTTTTAATCCCAAAGTGTAATTGTTTCTGATGAGGGTATAAATATAAACCCACCAGTCTGTCTCGTAGCTGGGAAGCAGCATGAGGATATGTGGTTGCTTAGAAAGCAGCTCTTGGTTTTATTAAGTAGGACCCACCTGAGCAGTGGTGCCGTGACGTGGCGGGTGGGCTTACACTTTAATGGGCATTCAAGCAAACCAAAACCTCTGATTGTGTTTTGTTTCACATGGAGCTACAGCGGTAAGCGCAAATATGAACCTTTGTTCTTGCTATGTTTTATACATGAAGTAGGCTGGATACTTCTGGTCTATGCAGCCACCCTGGGAGGGAATAAACACGAAACAGTTTTTTCTTAATTTTGAAGCTAGAGGAGTATATTGGCAATATGGAGCAATTAGACAGATCAAAATCAAAACGGGAGAATTATAGGTGCTATGGGACTAGTGGGAATACGTTAAAAATGACAATGGGGCAATGGGCTGTCAGTGTGGTAAAAGGCAGCCACACAATGCACAGAAAGAACTCCTAGCTTACCTGTAACGTGGTCATACTGTACATTAGATTTTTATGTAAATATTATGTTTTTCCATTATATAGTGTATTATCTAGGCATTCTGATATGGAAAATACATTTACATGTTGCGTTTCAGAATGTCAGAAAACCTAGGTTCATGTTTTTGGTTCTTAAACTACTGTATATTTCTGATGTTTCATAATGCACAAATTATGTATTCTGTGCAGTTCTAAAATAAAATGGCAACGTTCTAATTGTGGTGTAACAATCACAACAAAAGTACTCAATGTTCTGATGATTAGAATATGCTTTTTATGTTTAGTACTCTGCTTTGTTTTTATTTAAAATGTAAAATTTGTCCTTGTAGAAGAGAAATAGTGCACATGATATTATTTGATTCAACACAAAAGAGGCTTATGCACAACTGACAACAACATGAAAATTGCTGCAGATAACCATCATGTTCAGAAATATTCCGTTTTTTGTATGCAAATCAAAGAATACAGTGAGCTATAGACTTATCTATTGAAAGTTTTCAACAGTTCATACTGGCTTCATCCACAGAATACGATGTCCTGCCTAAATATACAGTCAGGTCCAGAAATATTGGGACATCGACACAATTCTAACATCTTTGGCTCTATACACCACCACAATGGAGTTGGAATGAAACAAACACAATGTGCTTTAACTGCAGACTGTCAGCTTTAATTTGACAAGAGGTGGGGACAGAGAAAAACTACTTAAGAGAAGGGAACTATATTGGATCCATCATCTTAATACTCTTTCCCCACATGGCCTTAATAGAGAATCGGATTTCTGACCTTTTCTATAAATGATTATCTGTACCATTTGAGTATTAATTTAAAATAAAATTACAAGTACTAAATTTCTTTTTATCTTTGCAGATTTAAGTGTGAGGTATGGTTAGGATTAGCAGGGTTACTGCATTAGTAAAGTGTCCTTCTCCCTTCTACACTAAGATCTGTAAAATTGCTTCTTTTCTCCCATAGGCCAATTTATGTCTACAATTGATCTATGTTAATACATAATGAATTTATAATATGATTGATGTTACTGTGGTAATTGAAGAATCAGTATGTAGACATTTTGTTTTTAATTACTGGGTTGGTATACACGGACCAGTTGCAATGATTAATCGATTGCTTGATTGATCTGTGGTACTATTTATTCCCAGCTGTGTTATTGTGATTTAGGCTTGACAAAGACCCGCTGTGGTTGAAACGTTGCCTTGCTTTCTTGGTGTTGGATTAAATCCATTTGAATTACATTGTGGATTCTGGAGTTCTTTTTTATTTATTTTCAGCTTTAATTTGAGGGTATGTACATCCAACTCAGGTGAACGGTGTAGGACTTACAGCAATTTGCAGATGTGCCTCCCACTTGTTAAGGGACCAAAAGTAATGGGACAGAATAATAATCATAAATCAAACTTTCCCTTCTTAATACTTGGTTGCAAATCCTTTGCAGTCAATCACAGCCTGAAGTCTGGAACGCATAGACATCACCAGGCGCTGGGTTTCATCCCTGGTGATGCTCTGCCAGGCCTCTACTGCAACTGTCTTCAGTTCCTGCTTGTTCTTGGGGCATTTTCCCTTCAGTTTTGTCTTCAGCAAGTGAAATGCATGCTCAATGGGATTCAGGTCAGGCGATTGACTTGGCCATTGCATAACATTCCACTTCTGTCCCTTCAAAAACGCTTTGGTTGTTTTTGCAGTATGCTTTGAGTCATTGTCCATCTGTACTGTGAAGCGCCGTCCAATGAGTTCTGCAGCATTTGGCTGAATGTGAGCAGATAATATTGCCCGAAACACTTCAGAATTCATCCTGCTGCTTTTGTCAGCATTCACATCATCAATAAATACAAGAGAACCAGTTCCATTGACAGCCATACATGCCTACGCCATGACACTACCGGGTTTGGGTCGAAATCCCTACAGCCAGGTTCCCGAATGCCAACATCCTGACGGCCAACTTCCCTACACAGACAACTCCCTGATGGCCACCTTTCAGACATCCAAAATCCCAGTGGCAAACCCGAACCCTACTCCCTAACCCCCCTAAGTCTAGCCCTAACCCTAACCCCCTAAACCTAGCCCTAACCCTAACCCCCCTAAACCTAGCCATAACCCTAACCCCCTAAACCTAGCCCTAACCCTAACCCCCTAAATTTAGCCCTAACCCTAACCCCCCTAAATCTATCCCTAACCCCATAAGCCTAACCCCCTAAATCTAGCCCTAACCCTAACCCTCTAAATCTATCCCTAACCCTAACCCCCTAAACCTAACCCCCCTAAATCTAGCCCTAACCCCCTAAACCTAGCTCTAACCTCCTAACCCTAACCCCCAAAATCTAACCCTAACCCCCACATCTAGCCCTAATCCCCCTATATCTAGCCCTAACCCTAACTCCCTAAACCTAGCCCTAACCTTAACCCCCTAAACCTAGCCCTAACCTTAACCCCCTAAACCTAGCCATAACCCTAACCCCCTAAACCTGGCCCTAACCCTAACCCCCCTAAATCTAGCACTAACCCTAACCCCCATAACGTATCCCTAACCCCCTAAACCTAGCCCTAGCCATAACCCCCCTAAACCTAGCCCTAACCTCTCTAAACCTAGGGTTAGGGTGTTAGTATTAGGGTTAGCCGCTGAGATTTTGAATGTCTGGAAGTTGGCCGTGTAGGGAAGTTGGGATGTCCGGCAGTTGTCCTGTCTGGAAGTTGGCTGTCGGGATGTTGGCATTAGGGAAGCTGGCTGTAGGGATTTTGTCTGGCACCCGACACCACCACCATCATGCTTCTCTGATGAAGTAGTATGCTTAGGATCATAAGCAGTTCCTTTCCTTATCCATACTCTTCTCATCCCATCACTCTGGAACAAGTTGATCTTGGTCTCATCTGTCCATAGGATCTTGTTCCAGAACTGTGAAGGCTTTGTTAGGTGTTGTTTGAGACGTTTCCGCGCATAATTTTAACGTCTTTGAAATGCTGGTGGTAACAGCAAATCGAAACGTTCTGGCCGAAACGAAAAACACCAGCACGAAAAAAAAAATACAGCACAGTATAGTTACACATTCTACACATACCCAAACAAAAATATTGTGAATTTGTGCATATTTTTTATGTTGCTGCAGCATGTCTACTTAGACTTACTTTGACAGGCGCAAAAACTTAAGTGAGTCAATTAAGGTAAATTGATGTCAATTAAGGTTCTTCATTCTGATTGGCTGAATCCAGCGAAAAAAACAGGCGGCACACTGATTTTTGTGCTCTACGTTACTGCGCGCGTATTACTCTTCGTTTTGCGCGCCGTTTTTACGAACGTGATTTTCGGACAGATGAGAAAATGTGTTCGGATCAGAATAATCCATTAAGTTTCGTACGATAACGCCGGACAATGCGCACAAAAAAATTTGTGCTGTGTGAACGAAATTGCGCAAAGACTGTAATAGGGGCCGAACAGTTTCTTTCTTTTAACACACTGCTCATTAACGGTGTTAAATATTCAAATACTAAAATGATTTTAGGCAAATGTGAAGTTTTAGGAGAGGTTCAAAAGTCCTGTTAAAAATCAATTAACTCATGATGCTAACTCAAAGTTTTTTCTTCAAAGATAGTCTAATCCTTCTAATACTTGTCAAAAAATTGATATCCCTACAGATAGTCATGGAGATGTGAGGTGACTCAAAATATTGTGGCGGTCGAAGCGAAAATGTGAAATTCTCAAAGAATCAAAAATGGACCATCATGATCTGCCAATTTCATTGTGGTTTCTCAGTGAAACAATGCTTTGACGACATCAAAACCCATCTTGGGGCCCTATTCCATGCTTCGTGCTAAAATCGCGACGCTAACATGGAATACCTGCACCTCCAGGCTTCCCAGTTGCGTCTCAATTTTAGCGAGATATTCCTGGGGGACAGCACTGTCACAGCACCTTGCTCCGGAACGCAGCACTAACTGCTGTGACAATCGCGGTAGCACTTCTGCGCTGGCACAAGTATCCCCTCCCGGAAGGATTGCGCTTCTGTGTCGTGAGCCCTGCGTGATCTCACTCTTGTGAAATCAACCATTGCCGCGGAGTGATCACGGAGGGAGACTGAGAACTATTTGTTCCCAGTCTCACTCTGCTCCAGGCGACAAGAAGAGGTGGATTAGGAAACTATTTTCACCGCGGGAGGAGTGGTTAGTATCGGATTTATTGGTAGGATTTTTAGGGGGTGTCATCTGATTTTGCAAATGCAGAATAATTTAGCAGAAGCTGTTAGGAGTAGGTAAAATTTTGGCTTGAGAGTCCTGATAGTAATTACCACTAGGATTTTGTAATACCTTACTTATCGAAATGCTAATTAAAGATTGTGCTCCCTATGGTAAGAATAGGATGTGCAATGTACTGTAAACTTGCGGATTAAATACATAAAAAGCTTTTAATAGAGATCATCTTTCAAAAGTAGGGGTATACCAGAATATAGTCACAACATAGAGTCAGCACATATACATATTCAAATACAAACTACTAAGGCCAGCAAATACCACCCAAGGCATGTACTCAACATACTACACAGATATAAAAATCAATGCATGCAATCTGCAAAGGTATCAAGGTCACTATTCCCCAGTGTGCTCTAAAATGGGGATGCCAATGGGGAAAATCTGCGCCTGCAGGTTTCCCTGCAGCGTCCCCATTTTACCACGATATTCCAGGACTGCACACCTCAACCTGGAATGCAGCACTAATTGCTGGGATACATACAGTAGCACTTACGTGCCACCGCGAGATCACCTCCTGGGGTGCATAGGACTCCATGGAGGTTGTGTTAGATGTCCCGGCGGGTCTCCCGGCACATTCTTTTGAACCTCCGGGACTGTCAGGAATGTCTTCAGGAAGGGTGGAGACCTCAGGATGCAGGAACCGATTGGTTAGATGTAGGTAGATAGTCTGGAGCGGCAATATAATCTGAGGGCAGGCAGCTTCGGTGCATAAACGAGGAGACAGGCAAAAAGGTTCGGTACACGTGGATTCTATCAGAAGGTATTGGAGTAAGGTATGTGTTAGCAAAGGGTAGGGAACTCTATACCAGAGCGTTTGTGCTTAGTGAGAGCTGGGTTTAAATAGTGTTGGGATATGGCTCCACCCCTACTCCCATTGAGCTGACCGATGATGTCATCACTGAGTGCCAGGAAGAGACAGGAGGTAAAAGGGGGTGTGGTGCGGCGTGCTCGCCCTTAGAGATGCAGGAAGCATGGTAGACAGAGGGAGTATGCTGGTGTTCGGCTCCGTGTGTCAGGCTGTAGATGCCCCGCGCTTCCCGCGGGTCCCGAGGGGAGAAGCCCCCTTCGCTGAAGGGAGTGCAGCATTGTATGGTGCCGCGACCCACACGTCCATGGCGCTGCTGTACGCCGTCGTGGCGTGGAGGTGAGTGGCCTCTAGGTCGGATACCTGACAGTACCCCCCGGAAGGAGCGCCCTCCGGGAGCGACCCAGACCGGGTAGATGAGGATAACGAAGGTGAAATGCCTTAAGTAATCTGGGGGCATGGATGCCAGATGCAGGTTCCCATGTCCTCTCCTCGGGACTGTAGCCTTTCCAATGGACCAGATACTCCAGGCGGCCCCGATGTCGACGGGAGGCTATAATGCGGTGGACCTCATATTCCAGGTCTCCGTTGACCGCGATAGGAGGAGGAGGATGACGAAGTCTGGAAAAAGGATCCGGGGGACATGGTTTTAGAAGTGAGACGTGGAATACAGGGTGACATCGGTAAGTAGGGGGTAACGTAAGTCGAATAGCGGCAGGACCCACCAATGCGGCGACAGGGAATGGTCCCACATATCGCGGACCCCATTTCTTAGATGGAATCTGGAGGTTGAGATATTTAGTCGACAGCCAAACCTTTTGCCCCACCGAGTATACGGGCGCGGGTAATCGATGTCCATCTGCATGGTGTTTGTTCATAGTTTGAGTGTGTTGGAGTACTTGTCTAGCTTGTAGTAAACGATTACGTAACTCTTTGAGACGAATCTCCGTCGCTTGACAAGGGATCATGGAGGGAAGGTCAGGAAGATCCGATGGATGATAACCGTAGTTTAGGAAGAACGGGGTCTCTTGCGTGGCGTCATGCGTCTGGGAATTGTAAGCATATTCGGCTTGGCTCAGGATATCGATCCAGTCATCCTGTAGGTGGGAAAGGTAACATCGTAAATATTTCTCTAAGGTCTGATTTGTGCGTTCTGTTTGACCGTTTGTCTGTGGGTGGTAGGCTGTGGACAGGTCGACCTTTATCTTGAGAGCGCTGCAGAAGGCCTTCCAGAAACGTGAAATGAATTGGGATCCTCGATCCGATAAGATGTTTTGGGGTATGCCATGGAGGCGGAACACCTCCTTTACGAACAGATCGGCTGTTTGAGCAGCTGACGGGAGGCCCTTGTTAGGGATGAAATGTGCCATCTTGGTGAGGCGATCTACTACGACCATGATGGTATCATATCCTCTTGATGGGGGTAGCCCGACCACGAAATCGACCGACACTTGGGACCAGGGGCTCTCTGGAGTTGGGAGTGGGTGGAGCAACCCTACTGGTTTGCTGGTGCTGTTTTTGTTTCGTAGACATACATCACAGGAAGATACATATGTTTTGACATCTGTGGACCAAGAGGGCCACCAATAGTTACGTGACAGGAGTCTGTTGGTTTTTCGAATACCAGGGTGTCCTGCCAGTGGGGAGTCGTGAACCTGCTTCATTACCTCCAGGCGTAGATTTTCTGGAACAAACAGGCGATTATGATGCCTGTGATAGCCATCTGGGGATCTGGGTAATGAGGAACGAGTAAGAAGACGTATGCGATCTAAGAGCGTAGAGGTTACAGCTAGAAAATGTTTGTCTTGTAGAATGGTACCAGAGGAGTCTTCAAGAGTTTGTAGGGGTTCGTGTAGTCGTGAAAGGGCGTCTGCTTTCGTATTCTTTTTTCCGGGTCTGTAGGTTACATGAAAATTAAATCGACAAAAAAAAAGGGCCCATCGAGCCTGACGAGGTTTGAGTCTTTTAGCTGTGCGTAAATATTCAAGGTTTTTGTGATCAGTGTAAATCGTGATGGGATATAGGGTTCCTTCCAGTAAGTGCCGCCATTCATCTAGGGCATGTTTGATTGCTAGAAGTTCCCTCTCACCCACGTCGTAATTCCTTTCGGCCGCTTGTAGTTTGCGTGAGAGGAATGATACGGGATGTAGTCGGTCGTCCTCCTCCTGTCTTTGGGATAAGATGGCCCCGGTGGCTGTGTTAGATGCGTCTACTTCAAGTACAAAGGATTTCTTGGGGTCTGGGATACTGAGAATTGGGGCAGAACAGAATTTATGCTTGATCTCCTGAAATGCTCTTTCCGTAACTGCGGTCCATGTAAAGATGTTGTGATGTTTTGTTAGGTCAGTTAATGGAGCGACGGTTTGTGAAAAGTCTCTTATGAATTTTCTATAATAATTCGCAAATCCAAGGAATCGTTGTACTTCTTTAACTGATTTGGGTACAGGCCAGTTGGCGACGGCTTCAACCTTTTTTTTGTCCATCCCTATATGGCCCGGAGTGAGGATGTGGCCCAGGAATTCTATATATGTAGACTCGAAGACACATTTCTCCAATTTTGCGTATAAGTGATGTTGACGAAGGCGGGAGAGAACTGTTTGTACGTGGAGGCGGTGTTCCTTTAATGAGGGGGAATATACCAGGATATCGTCCAGGTAGACGACTACATATTTGTCTAATAGATCTTTGAATATGTCGTTTATGAAGCACTGGAAAGTAGCGGGAGCGTTGCACAACCCATATGGCATCACACAATATTCATAATGGCCATATCTCGTACGAAAGGCCGTTTTCCAATCGTCGTCCTTCCGAATTCAGATTAAATTGTATGCCCCTTTCAAATCAAACTTTGTAAATATTGTTGCGGTTTGCATGCGTTCCATGAGTTCGGGGATGAGAGGTAAAGGATACCTGTTTTTCACTGTGACCCGATTAAGTTCCCTGTAGTCCACACAAGGACGTAATCCTCCATCCTTTTTTTCTATAAAGAAGATTCCAGCTCCTGCTGGGGAGGTGGATGGTTGGATGAATCCTTTTTTGAGATTCTCTTGGATATACTCCTGGAGTACTCGTAACTCTGGTTCAGATAGCGGATATATGTGTCCGTAGGGGATGGGCGCTCCGGTTAGCAATTCGATGGGGCAATCATAAGGCCTATGTGGCGGTAGCTTTTCTGCTTCTTTCTCGTTGAATACATCGGCATATTGTTGGTATACTGCCGGTAGAGAGGTGTTGTTCATGGGTATCATGTTTTTGTCAAGGATGGAGAACAACACTCCTGTAGAGGGTTGTAGACAGGTCTTACGACAAGTTGTAGACGAGAATATAAATTTTCCGGTCTCCCAATCGATGGTGGGATTATGAAGGCGAAGCCATGGTAACCCCAGGATAAGGGGGAACATTGGGGTAGGTACCAGATCGAATTGTATCTGTTCAATGTGTAATGTGCCCACCGACATGGACAATACGGCGGTCTCTTGTGTGACTGGACCGGATTTTAAGAAAGAGCCATCAACTACATGTATGCTTATAGGATTTATTTTTTCAATAAGGGGAACACCATGATTTATTGCGACTTGGAAGTCCATAAAGCAATTACTCGCCCCGGAGTCCACCATGGCCAGTAGCTCCACTGTCTTCTCTCCCCACTGTAGACAAACAGAGAGGGAGAGGTGAGATATAGGTGTATGGAAGGGATCAGGAGTCAGTTTGTATATACAGTGAGATGCATGTTTACCTCTTCCGCCGACCGGTCTTATGGGACAGGCGCGACATTGATGTCCCGGTCTTCCACAGTATAGGCAGAGAAGGTTTTCGCGACGGCGTTGGAGCTCTTCAGGATGCAGTCTTCTGCTGGCCCCCAATTGCATGGGTTCTTCTGGTGGTGCTGGGAGAGCCAATTGAGTCGGTATCGGGGGGAGTGCGCGTAGAGGACGCATGGCCACTCTCGGCATTTCACTTTGGTGTGAAGCTCTTTCTCTTTGCCTCTCTCTGGCTCTTCTATCTATTTGGATGGATTGATGGATTAATTGATCCAGAGTGGAAGGGAGACCAATTCTGGCAAATTCATCCTTTAGGGTATCGTTGAGACCAAAACGGAATTGGTCTACCAATGCTGAATCATTCCAGGTCGTCTCCGATGCCCACCTACGGAATTCTGTGACGTATTCCTCCGCGGCCCTTCTCCCCTGTCGTAGGGATCTAAGGGCAGTTTGGGCGGTATTTTCGCGGAATGGGTCGTCATACATTTCTTCCATGAGGGTCAGGAACGTGGGCCAGGTCGCCAAGGCTTGATGTCTGGACCGTACAAGGTTATGGGCCCATAATTGGGCCTCGCCTGTTAGTAGGGCTATGACCGCATGTACCTTTACATAATCTGAATAGTACGTATGTGGTTGAATGGCGAACATTAGTTCACAAGATGTGACAAAAGTACGGAAGCTCTCTCTTCTGCCAGAGAATTTATCAGGCATAGGAAGTCTAGGTTCCGGCAAATGAGCACCCTCTAGTGGTGGATCAGGTAGGCCTTGGTTTTGATTGGCTTGTATATCCTGGACTGACTGAGTCAGTACTGAGACTTGCCTTGACACGGCATTGATGGCATCGGCCAGTCCTGCGAGGTCCATTTCTGGCTCTGGTATATTGTCAGGAATGTCTTCAGGAAGGGTGGAGACCTCAGGATGCAGGAACCGATTGGTTAGATGTAGGGAGATAGTCTGGAGCGGCAATATAGTCTGAGGGCAGGCAGCTTCGGTGCATAAACGAGGAGACAGGCAAAAAGGTTCGGTACACGTGGATTCTATCAGAAGGTATTGGAGTAAGGTATGTGTTAGCAAGGGGTAGGGAACTCTATACCAGAGCGTTTGTGCTTAGTGAGAGCTGGGTTTAAATAGTGTTGGGATATGGCTCCACCCCTACTCCCATTGAGCTGACCGATGATGTCATCACTGAGTGCCAGGAAGAGACAGGAGGTAAAAGGGGGTGTGGTGCGGCGTGCTCGCCCTTAGAGATGCAGGAAGCATGGTAGACAGAGGGAGTATGCTGGTGTTCGGCTCCGTGTGTCAGGCTGTAGATGCCCCGCGCTTCCCACGGGTCCCGAGGGGAGAAGCCCCCTTCGCTGAAGGGAGTGCAGCATTGTATGGTGCCGCGACCCACACGTCCATGGCGCTGCTGTACGCCGTCGTGGCGTGGAGGTGAGTGGCCTCTAGGTCGGATACCTGACAGGGACACGCCGCCGAGTGGGTACTTCATGTGTGAGTGAATCGCCAGTCGCAAGTGCCAGCAGCCCATTACACCTGTGACGTCATCGCACATCTGCTGATGTGCATGTTCTGGTGCTCACCGATGATGCCAGCCAATCAGGAAAAAGGGCGCCCTGTTTAAACAGCAGACTTCAATGCTCAGGTGACCTTTCGAGGTTTCACCATTTCTGACCCGTTAGTGTGTATATATTTGTCTCGTTGATGGTCTACCTGTGTTTGCCCCGGCTTTGATTAGGAATACGTGTACCTCTATCTCCCCTTGACCTGACTAGTTTTGGATTATGAGTATTTCTGTGTTTCACCTGGCTTTCTAATAGAATTACGTATATCTCTGGTTCCCCTTTGCTCTCTGGACTACGAGTGTATTTGTCACTATTCCAGCTTCCATACTGTGTGACGCTTTTTCTTCTATGCTCTCTGTATTTACCAGTCATCTTAGGACTGGTGGTTTTCTTCCTTAGGTGCTATCCCTGCATATTAGGTCTACCCTCTGTTGCACGATTGCGAAACCCAGCCATATAAACGCCTCCCCAGGTGAGTTTACAGGAGCATCACATGCTTGAAACAATCTTATTTATCCACAATTTTGAAAGGGTGCCAAGAATTTTGTCCAGCCCATTTTTGGAGTTTTGTGTGAGATTATGTCCAATTTGCTTTTTTTCCTACCTTTTTTGTTTAGTTCCAATACACACAAAGGGAATAAACATGTGTATAGCAAAACATGTGTTACTGCAATACTTTTCCGTGAGAAATACTTGATTTTCTGGAAAATGTCTGGGGTGCCAACAATTTCGGCCATGACTGTATAGTTGTACAATGAAAAAACAGGATAATACATTTAAAGGGAGTGGCAGGTTTAAATGCTAATTTTCATATTTAATTGCTTTTGAACATAATTTAGCAATATAAAATTAGTATTTTTAAAACATTTTATCATTGATATTTTTTATACAATCTTTTGCTTTTTACAGGCATATCGTTCACACAGTATCATCAGAAAACTCTGCTCCCTTGCTCACACAATGAGAATTTGCTAGTTGGGTTGTTCAGCACAAGTCTTGACCATGTCAATATGACAACCACAAGACAGAAAACTTGACATATCTTCCCATAACTTAAACATAATGCTATAAAATGAACGAAAATGTCTGAAGTTAACATATAAGGTCCTATGAATGATAATAAAAAGGTCTGTTACAGAAAAAAGAAAAAAAAAATTAAGCATAAAATTGCCAAAAAGAATCCTGAAAAATGACAAAAAGTTGCTAAAAAAAAAAGAGACTTTTTACTGCGGATTAAAATAATAAACTGTTTATTAGATATTGAATAAAAATGGGAATATTTTTAACATTGAAGCCTATGGGATTCGCCTGAATAAACCTGCAATGAAACCACCGAACAGCAGGGTACTAAGGCAACTTTTCACTGCTGTTCGATGTTTTCTGAATAGAATAACCATTGCTTCTATATGGGGGATTCCCCTCCTTCGAACAGGCACCGTATTGCTGGTAGTTCTCCAAAATTTGGCGAACTGCCCGCTCTCTGAATAGCCGAATGGCCCCGAAATGTCACCATACGGTAAAATTCCCTGTTCTGTGACATATTGGGGCCAGATTGGCTCCCTCTGAATAACCCCTTTAATGTGTGGTTATGATTTCCTTGAATAGCTGCCGCAACAGCATGAAGAGAATGCATACACAAATATTACTTGGTAATAAGTCGATTGTCTTACAGGTCAGGAGTTGAAATATACTTTGAAGTGTAGTAGATCTCCCTGATTAGAATTGTCAGATTACGGAGACAAATGGGTGTTGCAAATAGTGCTGTGGGCACAGAGCAATAAGCACGGTTACACACCAGTTAGAAAATGCTCATGAATAGAGCAATCCATTCTACAGTCTCCCCTTTACAAAGTTAGTCTCATATACATGATCAATGTACTATTATATTGGACCAATGTAATTTTCCCCATAAATTTTCTAATAAAATGTAAATTGTGCTCCAAGGTTCAGATCTCTTAGTGTTAGAGAAGCATTTCATTTCAATAGCAAACCTTTTGCAATAAACATTGTTATATATCAGGCAGTAAATGCTCCAGATAAATTCAATCAAAATGTTAAAATGATGTGCTGAAAATATTGAAGAGAATAGGAAAAAATATTGTTTTTCATAATTTTCTTTTGTTTTTTAAAGGATACTCGTCATGGCCAGTTTGAATGAAAGTGTAACACAGCACATTTTACATATTATAGTCTGAAACATCCCATGTTTGTAAATAAAAGTTACACTATAAAAGCGGATTCTGCTGACTGGTGGCAAATGAATAAATAAAATATGATTTAACAAAATTCAAAGTAATTAATCAATAAAAGTCCTTCATGCAAATTGCTGTTAGTGGTTGGGAAATATATTGTACAATGGGGGCTTCCGGTAGACATCCTCTAGTGCTTCTCAATAAACGTTTGGTAAATAACTACATGACAGGTGAATTTTGTTTGTTTGTTTTGCATTGCAATACAATTAAAACCAGGAATTAAACACGCACCTTACTTGCATATATTTAAATGCAAGATTAATGTGCTCACTAAGGAGAAATGATATTCTTTGTGGGATCTCACTCCTGTCACCCCTTATTAATTAAAGAAGCTACAAAGAGCAGCCCCCTATCCTCAATGTAACACAAACTTTAATTTACTGCTGCAGCATCACAGTCAGGAAGAGCTCTGAGGTCTCTCACTACTCTTCATGGATAAGATTTTGGTGGGAGGGGGGTTATAATTGCTGAAAATTCCTGTACGTACAATGTGTTCTGTACTTTTTACATACAAGTATTGTGCCCATATACAGATCTTATTTTTAGATTCTATTTGTGTTATTTTGGAAGCTGCACTGCTAATAATCTCATTATGATCACTACAAACCCCCATAAGCAGGAAAGCCGACTATTCTTATTATCTAACGTTAACCATATTTACTGTATTTGACACAAAGGCCATTTCTGTTTTTAGGATAAAATGCAAACCTGTGTAAAATTGTGCAAAATAAGAGACATCGTCCCGAGTTCAGAACCTTTCACCCCAGCAATATGTCTGTGAAGCATACACATTATTGTTATTTTCCTATGTATGGAAGTAAAACGCACCACCCTCCACACAACGACAGAGAAAATCTAAGCACAGAAGCAAAAGTCACTGTATTCAGCATTCACTTACACAGTGCAATATTTACTCTAAAATAGGCTGTGAGCATTAAATTCAATGCTCGGTAACATGGCCATAAACCAGTGGTTCAGCTATTAATTGTAATTAAATGAAGTTATGAAACGCAGTGCAGGGATTGCAGTGCAGAATGCTAGCAGAGGCTATGCTAATATTTGTACAGAAACTTTTAGTTTAAATGACTGTAGTTCATGGTAAGATAAGAATAGATATTCTGGAGGCAACAGTAGAGGTTATCTAGTTTGTTGATGTTGCAAGCACTGGCAAAAATCGCCATCATTGGAACAGGGACATAAGCGATTAAGCGGCACTTCTCAAAGGAAAAATCAAAACAGCCACGGGAAAAGCTTCACAGTGAAGCTTCTTCTGCAGCTGTTTTGAGTTCTCTTTTTAGAAGTGCAGGCATTTGTTGCTGTCGCAACAACGGCAACCCATGTCGATATATGCAATAATGGTAAACACCGTTTTGAATTATTCCCAATGTGATCTATATTATCGTATTATCTCTGATTCTACAAATTCATCCATTACATTTCCCCTTTCCAAACATTTAGAAAATTGTACATACAGAGAAAACAATGAACTGCTGCATAATATGTCATACACTTAATTTTTATCTAGAGCCCTACCTGAAGGTAATGGCATGGTCTCAAAGAAGACTTTATTTCCTGATGGACTAGAGGCTTATCCAGATTAAGCGATGATTTACGATAGGCTTCTTTAGCTTGGCTTACAGTAAGTGTAGACCAGGAACTCCTTTTCATATATTTACCTTCAGGTGTCATTGACAACCCTTCACAAGCAGAACATTTCATGTCATTGTTACTTTTGGAAGTCTTAAGAGAAAGATCTCCAAAGTGTCCCTGAAGAGCTTCAGGGTAGCAATGAGATATGTGATCAACATGATGTCTATTCATAACACTAGGTGTTCGATAAGTGCTATCACTGTCCAAATTGTCATCCGAGCTCCACCAACCTGTCATCCCAGATTTATGCTTACTGTCCGGCTTTCGTTCTTTACTTTTACTTCTTTTGCTATGCTTTGAATAGTGACCATGATGGTGATCTTCACTTCTACTGTCTCCTTTTGTACCATTCACATTGCCTTTCGAGGACCCTTCCAAAGAGTGAGACTTGGTGAAAAGTTTTTGAACAGAATGAACAAGATGTCGAATTCTCCCTGGACTTTCAGTTCTTTGCTCAGTTGCCGTGGAAGCCTTCTGATACTGTAACGTATGAAAACCATCCCTATGTAAAGGCAGTTGTTTCTCAAATTGATCCAACAAGTTTGCTGGGATTCTATTAATTTTACTGCTACTGGTGTGTGACACAGCACAGTCATCTCGTGGGGTATCGAAATGTGAGCTATAGTGCATTCTGGGAAAGGTGCTGCTTGACATATGATCACTCATCATTACAGGCATCATCATGCATTCTGAATGGATGGAGCTCCTTGGAGAGCAACGGTGGTGATCCATTGGACAGCTCTCCGTGGGACTGAGAAGATATGATTGCCTTTGTTCCTGCCCATGATGAACATGATCGTGAACGTGTTCACAGTCTTCAGGCGATGTTAGACCACATGTGTGACCGGAGCATAACTGTGATTGATTCCGGCTGCCAGATAATCCTTTCATACTGCTCCTAAGGGCAGGAGAGAATTTTTCTTCATTGAAATGCTGGGAAGGTGACCATGAGTATTGCTGTTGATCTGCAAGAGAAAAAGACATATTATTTAACATGTAATAGTGAAAAGAGAGTATATTACTCCTCATGTTGTGTTCAATTAACGAATCATATTCTAAGTAATTAACATATGAACAAAAACTTCCTAGTTTCTTCTTTTTTAGTAGATATTTGTTTCATGATATCAGAATCAGAGGAAAATAAAGAGGATACTTGAAAGAAGACTGCTGAAAAGAAAATGGAGAAAAAGGAAAAGAGAGGTAAAAGGGCACGATGATAGAGGATAAGAGGCTGCTCGTTCTTCTAGTGCCAGGTGCAAATTAGCACCTTCTATACAAAGTCTGTAAAGCAGTGGAGGCTTTAGCACCCTACCATTAAAACTATATATATATATATTTTTTTTTTTTTGTGTCATCTAACATATGCCTGATTGATAAAGTGTGTTATGTCCTTTTAAGCAGTGTCCTGGTCTCCTCAACTGTTGCTAGGCAGAGTAAAAAAACATATAATCTGATCATTTGTCTTTGATGGTGTCCAGAAATCTGATAAAAACTCTATGGACCGACCAAAACTGTGTGTAACTCCTTCACTACCGAGATCAAGATAACTGGGAACTTCAAAGGCATCAGTGGGTGCCCGATATAGAGTTATCTCGATCTTCAGCTCTGAAGAACAAAACCAAATGAGATTTGTTTGCTGCTAATTAATTCTATTTGCTTTTGAGCTGCAATAGTGATAATGCCATGGGAACAATCTACAGTATTCTATAATTAATTTAAATGATTTTTCCAAAAACCACTAGTTCCTGACATTGTTTTTTTGGAAAATCACTTGGTAGAGAATCAGTTAAGCTCCCTGCCGCTGGCTGTTTGAACTTTGATGAGCATCAAACAAACCAAACCTAGCATCTGAGGCTTGAATGTGGATATTATCTGCTTCAAACAACAGAAGCCTGCCTTAACCCCTTAATGGCAGAGAATGCACAGCCACATTTGCCTTAATCTGCTAAATAGCAATAGTAAACAAGATTTTTTTTCTGTCATACATTTATGCTCAGAGTGATTTTGAGTAAAATTGGTAGGACTAGTGTTCAGTTACTTTTGTTTCTGTAAGTAATAATAAAATCCCTTTTGTCACTTTTAGATTTTTATTCTGAATAATGTGTTCGGTCAGTATTACAAAGCCAGTGCTAACTTAGCCAGAGCTGTTGTAAACTTAGCAATTCCATAGACTATGGGCTACATTACATTAATCGTGCTAAAATGGAGACGCAAAGGAGAAAAACCTGCAGGTTTCTCCTTTGTGCCTCCGTTTTAGCGTGATATTACAATGCAGGCACTTAAAAAGCTGCCTGCATTGCTATTGGGTGCTAAGCCCCGGGATGCGCACGGCAGTGCTAAGCGCCGCCACGCACATCCTCTCCATGGCATCCATACGACTCCATTGAAGTAGACTGCGCCGGTTACATGACCTGCTGGATCTCGCCTCGCGAGATCCGGCAGGTCGGCGTAGTGATCCGTAGGGAGAGACTGGCTGAATTTTTCCCCGAGTCTCTCCCTGCTCCTGCCGGCCGGAGGAGGCGGATGGAGCCGCGGTCCTCGTCGCGGGATAGGGGGTGAGTATCTGAATTTATTGGGGGGGTTACTACTGTTGCTAACTGATTCTAGGATTCTAGTAGGACTTTGTAATCCTAACGCTGATAAACACTTTGCGCTCCCCTTGTTAAGTATAGGGAGTGCAAAGTACAGTAACCTCGGGCTGAAAAGCGCAAGGTTCCAAACGGTAACGGGAATTTCAACCCATTAGCTTTTGGATTGTAATATGCGGTGGCTACCAGGGCTAACGTTAATGCTCACTCAGGTGATCGCCAGTGTAGGCACCTAGCATGTAATGTAGCCCAATGGCTCTGGTAAGTTTACACAGCTCTGGTTAAGTTAGCACCAATTTTGTAATACTGCCCTTCATGTATACATCTTGTGGCTAAATTCTGGATTACACTTGTAATTATTAAATTTAGCCTCAAAATGGCAATTTTTTTGCCTCATTAATAGGAATATGTCTATATGGTTTATTCCCTATATATGAGATTGTCCACATATTTTGGAGGTAGTAGTGCCATAAAGATACATTTCTACAAAAGATTAAAAACATTCATGCCTTCAGTCTGGCATCCTATCAACTTGAACCACCCACCACTGAGGTAATGTATAGGGGTCATTTATTTAAATTAAGAAGCTACAAAACTGAGCCACAAGCAAACTTTGCAGCAAGGTTGGAATCACAACTCTAGCCATTGATTTATCTGCTAGAGCCATTAAATTTCTACTACTGTATGTGCTTCAAATCTGGAACATTATGATGTAGATATTATAAACATACAATTTGGCTTGAACAGGAGGGCTTAAACTGGACACTTAAATGGATTTAAATGGACTCGCTTTTGCTGAAAATATACTGTGCAATTATAAATATTTAATAGTGTTAGTCACTAGAAAACTAAACATCACTTCAGAAGTATCATTTAGTTATCACGTTATAGAAATGATTGTAGAGCTTTAATGAACAGATAAAACATTAAAAGGGCTTAGCACTCTGGCAGCATCCAATGTTTTTTAACCTTTAAAATGTTACCATTTACATCTGTATCATCAGAGACTTATTGCTAGGGAGTTGTATGTTTTAACCTTTTTCAATATTTTCTGCCATAAACCAGTAAACTATCAGTTACGGGAAAAAAAAATTCTCGAAGCTAAGAAAAATACTTTTGACAAGAAAATAATACGCTTTCAACCCCTTATTAATTTTCCCAGAACCGCAGGAAATTTGCTATACACGCACTTCAAAGAGTTCAAGTGCAACATTGATATGTGCAATGGCTGTGCTATGCCTTTATCACTTAACTATGCCATAAGCTGCACCGTGCCACATTCATTATTAGAGCGCCACCTCATTCTGCATGTGTATTGCTTTTGGGCACAAGACGTAGTTGCATGTTATGAATGATAAGTTTTAATTGAGCGCATCAACATCATCGTTTTTGTTTAACATACTTTCCAGAATCTACCATCATAACATTATTTTATTAGATTTATGTAGTATTATTATTATTAACATGAGCCTGCGTTGATGTATATTGCAACAATTGATGGAGAAATCTATTATATCCTTAGGAATTGTATTCAATATATTTTAATTAATACACAATTTTCTGTATTTATTGAACGTGTTGTTTATTTAATAAATACAAAATTATCAGGGTTATTCAGAGAGCGTGAAAAGCAGGAGAATGACTGGAGAATGGAAAATTCTAGGTCAAAATATCCAATTTGGAAAGTGAGATGAAAGGGAGAATTTTTCTGGTTTGGCTATTTTGACCTAGAATTTTTCATTCTCCAGTCATTCTCCTGCTTTTCACGCTCTCTGAATAACCCTGTAGGTCACAGATGCCCCATGGCAAGCCCTTTTTAAACCTTGTTCTGCTAGGAGCCCCAGGAGGGTGCATATCCCAAGTGAGTGGGTATACCGCAAATGAGCAGCCATTGGGCTGGCATAGAGTAGGACCTGCCATGGTGCAGTGGTGGCAGGCTTATGCAATGTATGAACATACAGTTGCAAGAAAAAGTATGTGAACCCTTTGGGATTACGTGGAGTTTTGCATGAATTGGTCATAAAATGTGCTCTGATCTTCATCTAAGTCACAACAATTTGACAAACACAGTCTGCTTAAAATAATACAACACAAACATTAAATGTTTTCATGTTTTTATGGAACAGAACATGAAAACATTCACAGTGCAGGGTGGAAAAAGTATGTGAACCTTTGGACTTAATAACTGGTTGACCCTCCTTTGGCAGCAATAACCTCAACCAAACGTTTCCTGTAGTTGCAGATCCGACCTGCACAACGATCTGGAGTAATTTTGGACCACTCCTCTTCACAAAACTGTTTCAGTGTAGCAATATTCTTGGGATGTCTGGTGTGAATCGCTCTCTTAAGGTCATGCCACAGCATTTCAATCGGGTTGAGGTCAGGACTCTGACTGGGCCACTCCAGAAGGCGTATTTTGTTTTGTTGAAGCCATTCTTTTGTTGAATTACTTGTATGCTTTGGGTTATTGTCCTGTTGCATCACCCATCCTCTGCGGAGCTTCAGTTGGCGGACAGATGGTCTTACGTTTTCCTGCAAAATGTCTTGATAAACTCTGGAATTAATTTTTCCATCAATGACAACAATCCGTCCAGGCCCTGAGGCAGCAAAGCAGCCCCAAACCATGATGCTCCTTCCGCCATGTTTTACAGTGGGGATAAGGTTTTGATGTTGGTGTGCTGTGCCTTTTTTTCTCCACACATTGGGCCATATTACATACTTGGTGCTAACTTAACCAGAGCAGTTGTAAACTTAAAACCTCCATAGGCTATAATGGCTCTGGGAAGTTTACAACAGCTCTGGTTAAGTTAGCACCAAGTATGTAATATGGCCCATAGTGTTGTGTGTTTTTCCAAACAACTCAATTTTGGTTTCATCTGTCTGAATATTTTGAAAAAACAATAAGGTGGAAAAAATGGCGCAGATAATGTGTAGATGGTCGGTCTTGGGTAGCAGCAATGGCACAAACGCACACTCCCAAGTGCGAATAGTCAATGGATAAAATAATGGGTAGAGTCCTCGCGCTTACGCCAAGTGTCCAGTGAGTAATACTTCAAGATAATCTAGAAAACATAATAGGAGACATACATTGCGCAGTACATCCTAATGACACCTGGTTTCCAGAGAGAAAGTATTCAACTCACTTTTTTCTGAGCCCCATAAAGTCGGCTCTGGACTATATAGGCATATATCTGTGGATATGATCTCACCAGCCCGTCCTACCAGCAACCATCCGTGGTGATAACCTGGTCCATAGATGAAATATTGGATCCCCGGGATATGTCACAGACGAAAAGTCAGCAGGATAAAATGAAGTAAAATTTATTGCAGCACTAACGCGTTTCGACCTAATTGGTCTTTATCAAAGTGCAAAAAAATATACTTTTTTTGCACTTTGATAAAGACCAATTAGGTCGAAACGCGTTAGTGCTGCAATAAACTTTACTTCATTTTATCCTGCTGACTTTTCGTCTGTGACATATCCCGGGGATCCAATATTTCATCTATGGACCAGGTTATCACCACGGATGGTTGCTGGTAGGACGGGCTGGTGAGATCATATCCACAGATATATGCCTATATAGTCCAGAGCCGACTTTATGGGGCTCAGAAAAAAGTGAGTTGAATACTTTCTCTCTGGAAACCAGGTGTCATTAGGATGTACTGCGCAATGTATGTCTCCTATTATGTTTTCTAGATTATCTTGAAGTATTACTCACTGGACACTTGGCGTAAGCGCGAGGACTCTACCCATTATTTTGTCTGAATATTTTGCCAGTAGTGCTGTGGAACATCCAGGTGCTCTTTTGCAAACTTCAAACGTGCTGCAATATTCTTTTTGGACAGCAATGGCTTCCTCCGTGGTGTCCTCCATTCTTGTTTAATGTTTTCCATATTGTAGATGTGTCAACAAAAATGTTAGCATGTGCCAGAGATTTCTGTAAGTCTTTAGCTGACACTCTAGGATTCTTCTTTACCTCATTAAGCATTCTGCGCTGTGCTCTTGCAGTCATCTTTACAGGACAACCACACCTAGGGAGAGTAGCAACAGTGCTGAACTTTCTCCATTTGTAGACAGTTTGTCTTACCGTGGACACATGAACATCAATGCTTTTGGAGATACTTTTGTAACCCTTTCCAGCTTCATGCAAGTCAACAATTCTTGATCGTAGGTCTTCTGAGAGCTCTTTTCTGCGAGGCATGGTTCACATCAGGCAGTGCTTCTTGAAACCAGTAAACCCAAACCTGGTGTGTGTTTTTAAAGGGCCAGACAGCTTTCAGCAACACATCCAATAATATCACACTGATTGGACTCAAGGTTGGCTCACTCCTGGCTCCAATTAGCTCTTGGAGAAGTCATTAGGCTAGGGGTTCACATACTTTTTCCACCCTGCACTGTGAATGTTTACATGTTCTGTTCAATAAACACATGAAAACATATAATGTTTGTGTTGTATTATTTTAAGCAGACTGTGTTTTTCAAATTGTTGTGACTTAGATGAAGATCAGAGCACATTTTATGACCAATTCATGGAAAACTCCACATAATCCCAAAGGGTTCACATACTTTTTCTTGCAACTGTATCTTATAACCATTTATTTTCAACTAAGGTATTTTTAAAATCATTAAAACTACTTTAAAGTACTATAAAGTAAATTCTCAGATTTTTGTATTATATTTTTATATGTATTTTCCACATGTATACTTCTGCACTCAAGGACATACAAACGACATCACTATGGCCTGGTGTTTTAAACAAAGTCATACAATTCCACGGCACTCTAGGCTGGGATCACACTTGAGCGTATCTCATATGCGTGTTTTACGTGCGTTTTTGTCGGGCGTTCTATGAGCATATTACCTGGCATTTTTGACAATTAGAAATGCATGTCGTACGTGCGTTTTTTGATTGACTACGGAGGCGTCCAATGAAAAAGACTTTAGTGCCTGCTGCCATGTGTGCATTTTTGATGATGAAAACACGCAAACGCCCATTTCAGCGCGTTCACTTTGAAGTTTATGACCGCAAACGCACTGTAATACGCCCCAAAGAAGCTCCTGTACTTCTTTGGGCATAGGGAGTTTTACAGTGCGTTCCTACGCACTGTAAAACGCCCAAGTGTGAACCATGCCCATAGGAAATAATGGGATTTCAGTGTTTGAGCGTTTTACAGCGCGTAGGAATGCGCTGTAAAACGCCCAGGGGTGAACCAGGCCTACGTGCTTCCTAATCAGTGATAACCAATATATTACGCTCCATGTAGCTTAGGTCAACGTTTCAGTGTATTGATAAACTTTCATCAGGACATAACGAAAATTTATCAAGAAACTAAACGTTGACCTGAGCTACGTTTAGTGGACAATACTGCTTATCGCTGTGCAAGAAGTCCTAACAGTGTTACTATACCTAGGAGAAATATATATACAAACATATAAAGCCATATTTCATTTGGTTTAATTCTAAAGTCAATTAATTCAAACTAGCATGCAAGTGCTATTCTATTGACGTCTATCAGCCGTTTCCCTAGAAACCACTAGATGTAATACGTATCAGTTTGTTAAATTGTTATAACGATGCTCGTTTGCAGCAGAATCTAAGCCAGCAAGATTCCTTACAGATCTAGATTTATTTAAATCTTCTTCGTTCTATTTCCACAACAGAGAATTAAGTCTTTTCACATGTATCATAATACCCATATGTCTAAACAGCTACATGAAACCTTTTTTCTCCCTGCAGTCACCTTTAATATTCTTATTTTGCAGAGATGCTAGCAGGGCAGTGTATTGTAGTTGCGGCGGCTACGTGCTGGTGTAAACCTATATGAAGGACATTTGCGAATCATACCAGCTCTGATTCAATCTAATGTAGTTTTATTTCGAAATATAATGCAGCAAGCAGCATAACCTGCTTCATTTCAGCATGATGGACAGGGCTTATCACTCTCTCTTCCTGCATATTTGTGCGGCTGACATTCATTACCCAAATGTTAGATCTACCAGGAGGAATAATGAATAGCTCATATCCAAAACTTGAAAGAAATAATAATAATGGGAACAAAATAAATCAAATATGGATGTATTTTGTGCTATCCTCTCATTTCATTCAAATATAAGGCTATAGCATCCATTACACTATGTCCATTGTATCTTCAGTACCTCTTTTTTTTTCGTTTCAGATCATTTCTAGTCATATCACTGGCTTTCTAAAAGTAATACTAACACAGAATGCCTAAATTTCATCTCTCAATAGATTGCGATGTCATGGTTATGGCATATTGGGTAAATTACAAGGGATACATAGTAGAAAAAGAAAGAAGAATAACCAACCAATCCACTAAGTTCGAAAAAAGAAAGAAAATTTGGGAAAAGTACAGTTACAAGACCGCTATATAATAACAACATCGAACATATTTAAGTGCTTAATTATTCCATTCTTTTCTTATTAGCAGGGGTTGGGAGGATTTGCTGTTGTGTAGGGAGGAGGAAAGGGCTTTATAGGAGTTCATATAGTAAAGAAGAAGACAGAAAGCTCAGCTGTTAAATACCCCAAAACAATCATAGCTACAAGGTTGACAAGCTTTTCATAGATGTAAGAAGAAGTAAGATAGAGTTGGTAGCAGACATGTCACATTTAAAATAGAACAATTGAACATAAATACCACTAGAATATACCTTTAATTCCATTTATCAACATTTAAATACTTAAGTCCAGTTACAAAATGACACTTTCACGCTGAAACCTTCAGCATTCTCTTCATTTGATGTTGAATCCCCTGTACAGTACTGGAAAATGGCTTTGTATATGTAGCTATGAAAGAATATATTCCGGTTCCCCTGGCTTTTAAAAAAATCATATATGAAAAAACAAGTTTTGAGAAATGCGCATAAAATAAAATCTGTTTAATAAATGTATATGTTACAGGTCATTGTCCCCACTTGAAACTCCACAGAACTTTGTATTATTCGTATATCCTTAGGCTTGCTACAGGCAAGAAAGACAGTTCAAAAGATTTGACCATTCTTATTATTCTCAGAATAAATGTGGTATAGTATGCTATATGCTAAGTCAGTTTATTTGTGTAAAATATGGTATAAGGCCTCCTTGCATTTGCTAGAAGTTACGTAATCATCCACAATTCATTAATGTTTAATGACCAACATTATGAACGCAAATGGCCCCCACACACAAATACTTCTACAAGGGAGGTACTTAAGCTGCCAGTCCTTGTAATATCTGGTATATCTAAGCAAAGTCAAAAGCCATGCTATGGTTACGTGCAGATCGTTGCCAACATGGCCCATTGTTACATGATCCAAAGAAGAAAAAATAGGAGGCCAGGCACTCAGGTTGGTTTGTGGTAGACTTTAATGGATTCCGCTAGGACAATATTTCAGCTTATTGTCTTTGTCAAGAGAAACACACTGGGCTAGATTACAATATTTCCCCATAAATGGGGACTCTTGGGGATACTCACGGTAGCGCTTCCGTGCCACCGAGGGTATCACCTCCTGGAGTCCGAGGGACTCCAAGGAGGGTTGCACTGCTATGCCAGGAGCCCTGCGCGATCTTGCTCTCATTAGATTGTGCAGCGCCATGCAGTGGCGTCACTAGGGAGAAGTAATGGTTAATCTGTTAAGAGACACCGACCAGCAGAGAAATGTCCTGATGTTCGGTGGTTTCATTCAGCAGGTTTGTTCTGATGAACACCATAGGTTTCAATGTAAAAATATTCCTGTTTTTACCCAATATCTAATAAACCGTTATTCTTTTAATATGTAGTAAAAAGTCTATTTAAATTTATTTATTTTAGTATCTTTTAGGCATTTTTAAAAAAAAAAAAATCAATTTTTTTTTCTAATAGCACCTTTTCATTTTTCGGTAACAGACCTTTTTATTATCATTCATAGGACCTTATATGTTAATTAAAGACATTTTCGTTCAGTAGTTTTTTTGGAAACAGTGGCAGCATTCGGTGGCTGATTCCCTGCACTTCAGGGACCCTGCAGTGAATTCACTGGGGAAATTTGATTCCCCAAAGTGTGTGGAACAACAGAACACTGAAATGTCTGTGTCAATTTGGTGCTCTGTGAATATCCCCTTCAGTGGTGTTTTTTTTTTCCACCCCCTGAAAAGTGCCAGCCTAGGCCTTGCCGACCCAGGACATACTTGAAAATTAGAGAAAGCTCATTGTATCCATCCTGGCAAAATATTTTTGTGTCACCCGGTGCGGGCTGCACCCCCCCTTGTGACGCCACTGGCGCCGCGGAGTGACTGCGGATGGAGACTGAGGACCATTTGTCCCCAGTGTCACTCTGTGCTCCCAGTGGCAAGAAACAGCAGATCGGGCCACTGTTCTCGCTGTGGGATGACAGGTGAGTATCTAATTTATTGGGGGGTGTAGCTGGTGCTAACTGATTCTGAAGAAACGGAATCAGTTACCAGCAGCTTTTAGCACTCAGAAATTTGTTTAGCCCATCAGTGCGGTAATTAGCACTAGGACTTTGTGTTCCCCATGTTAAGTATAGGATGCGCAAACTACATTAAGCTCGCGGAATGTAGCCCAATCACCAATGCGCAAATGGATTTTTAGAGGGTTTAGCGTTAGGAATGCAATATGAGGGGGGGTGATCATGCGTTAAAGTCGCTTATGCTGACATTAACGCTTACATATCCGAACGCTACAGTTAGTGTTCAGTATGTAATCTAGCCTGCTGAAGGAACATGAGACGGGGTATAGTCCAGAGGGAATAAAGCCATCACACAGTCTATTGAGAATTCTTGAAAGCAGTAGCCAGAAAACCTGGGAGGTGAGACATACAGGTCATGATCCTTGCAGAATTAGAGAAAGGTCATACTACTGATGCAGTGCTAACATGGAGCATTGGTGGTGGTACTGTGTCAGATTAACCTCTTAACTACCGTGCTTATGTGTACACGATCAGCAGTAGCAGACTCCTGTTAATAGGTTATGACAGTAAGAAATACTAAATATTTCTTACTTTATAAAAAATAATGATTTAAAAAAAAAAACGCTGATCCCTGACAGTGGATTTTTGGAAACTCACTTGGTAATGAAGGGGTTTGTGCAACACAGGAGCGGCCCAGTCAGACTGAAGGACGGGAAGCCTTACAATAAGATGAATCCCCAAAGGATATGATACTATTTTACATAATACATGTGATTAATTCTTCTGCATGTCCAGCATCTCCTCATTTATCCTTTGCCGATTCTAATTAACCAGAAGATATACCTCTATTTGTACCAGGTAAAATGATATAGAATATGTACTTGTAGATGTACTAATGACATCTTTACATGGTAAAGGGTCATGTTAGAGGTTTGGGAAATACTGGAAGTTTTTCTTGCCCTACCCACATTCATCAAAATTTAAACTTTAAGATTTCCAAACTTTATATATATATTCAGCAACAGAGGGAACACTTTATCCAGGGGTCAAGTAGTAAAAAAAAAAAACGAAGTGTGGAACCTCACCAAATTTCTGTCCATTCCACTCTTAAAAGATTACTGGGAGGCACAGCGGCTGCAGCGCTTCTTTGTGAATGAGAACACGGAGAAGTTGTCATTCCCATACCAACCCTATGTGCATAAAATAGGAAAACCCTTAAATGTAGACAGTTTTATAAACTTGGGTCTTTATAGAAAGGTATTGCAGCTTCCTAGTATATGAGCCAAAAGGGAACTAAGTTCCTCCTGCTAGAATAGTAAGGAAACTGCGTTCCTGCAGGACTTGACCTTTGACTTTATCCACATCTAGCCGATTATCTTCAGAACAAATTAGTAAATCAGTCCTCCTTTTGTATATATATACATGAGTCAGCAACTTCAAGGATTTCTAGTCCAACATTATAAATTCCATGTGAACTTGGAAATTTTGACCCTTACACAAACTAAACAATATCTTTGTAGTTAACATTATAGGATGCAATGCAGGTAAATTATCAGCCAATGTGCCAAAAGCTTTTTAATCTCTTCATCTCATTTCACATTATTTAAAGTACATAAAACTGATGCCTTAATTGATATATAAAAACCTAAATATAAATTCATAAGTTGTTTTAGATAAATATATAGAAAGAATGAGGATACTGTGACTTTAATGTGTTGCATTTAACAAAATGTTTCCAGTTTTTTATATCCACCAGGTTTAATAAGATTTATTTCAATTTACTGAACAGATTTCTCAATGTTGGCAAGTCTGCAAATCCTTTGCTGGATATTTCAGGTAATTAAGTAAAACATTTCCCCACAGGATTCAGTGGGGTATTCAATTAGCAGAATTAAACATGTCTCTGGAAATAGCCTAATGGCTTGCTCAGAATTATAGGAAACAAAGTGCACAAACATATACCGTTGCAAAATTAAACACTTAATGAGGACTGATGTGCCTCTTAAGACCGCTTTATGATGGCTGACATTCACTTTTAGCCATCTGAAGATTCCCTGAGCGCATGTCTCATCAGATGTGGTATGCCAAGCTATTGTTTCATGCCTATCTATTAAGGCACTCCGGCAATAATCCTGTGCAAGCTGCTTCAGCCATCCAGGCACCGTTGCAATATAATCAATAATAATAAGTACAATTAGAATCATCACGTATTCTCTGAACACATCGTTCCTGGATATGTCACTCATTGTGCAGTCCAGCAAAGTCAAATATAAAGTTTTCCTAAGTATCCAATTCCTACTGCACTTTGTCACAAAGATCACATACAACAACCCATGTTGCAGGATAGAAGGCATACTCACTCAGGACAGCTATCCTACAGCCAAGGATGGGCACTATTATGACCGTCACGCTAAAATGGGGATGCTAGGGAGAAAAATCTGCGCCCAGGCCAGCCATCAGAATTTTTGGCCCCTTACTGACCCTCAGAATGCCCCCCCCCCACGATCCCCTCTTCCCATAGGAAATCAATATTTACTATGAATCGTGGTCACATTACAGAGTGTTTGTCCCAATATCTTAAAAATCACCCATATTGCTTGTACAACAGCAGATTTAACATAAAAAAGGTATCTATCTGGCTCAAATAATGTAAGACAGTATGAAATTCAAATTGTGATTAAAAAATAATATGAATCAAGATCGTATTACAGAGTGTTGCTCCCAATACCTTAAAATCACATAAAATGTGTATTAGTACAAACAATGTATCATAAAAGTATAATTATATTATTCCACTGGTTTAGCATATCAGAGCACCACAGCAATAGAACTCACAGTAATGTGCACTGTGATGAGCATATCAGAGCACCACAGCAATAGAACTCTCACGGTAAAGGCAGAGAGTATGAACATACACAGAATCCAAAGCAATGGACCTCTAATGGTAAAGGCAGGGAATATGAACGTACACAGGAATCCACAGCAATAGACATCTAATGGTAAAGGCAATGACCATTGAGTATGTATGTACACAGAAATCCACAGCAATAGACCTCTAGCGGTAAAGGCAGTAAGTATGAACGTTCACAGGAATCCACAGCAATAGACTTAACGGTATAGGCAGGGGGTCTGTCCTTTATCATGTCCATTTCCCCACCCCCATCCCCACTGTTTTCATTTCATTAATTCCCACACTCTTTTCATATCATTAATCCGTTAACGCCGCAGGACGTTCCATGACGTCCTGGGGGCGGGCGGGCTTTGAAGACGCGGGGCGTACATGTACACCCCGCTGTCTTCAATGGGACCGCCTCGGCCCCTCCCCGAAGCCTGCGCGCTGACTCGTGGCGCGCGTCATTGGCTGCAGAGGGACGGCCTGAAAACAAGCTGTCCCGGGGGGAGGACTCAGAATCAGTGCCACGCGATGGCACCTGTCGGCGAGGCGTACCTGTACGCCTCACCGGCGAAATCGACCCCTTAAGGGCGCTACCCCTGCGTCCTTAAGGTGTTAAACACCCCACCTCTTTTCACCCCAACCCCCCCCCCACACACACTGTTTTCATTTAATTTAACACCCCCTATCCCCACTCTTTTCCTTTCACTAACCCCCGCCCCCGTTCGAACCAGGGGGCGCCGCTGGGTCCTGAGACACCTCTCTCCTCCTTCGGCATCCCATGGCGTTACTTCTTCCTCTTAAAGGGTGATTTCAGTTGGTTTCTTTTTTATTAATAAACCTTAACTTTAGGCCAGGGGCGGATCCCGACACAGGTTTCGGAGGGGGGCATTCTACCAGTTTTGGCCAAGAGCTGTTGTTGGGTTCACAGTGACAGGTGGTCCCCCCAGTTCACATGGGTATATTTGCCACCCCCAGTTCACATGGGTATATTTGCCCCCCAGTTCACATGGGTATATTTGCCACCCCCAGTTCACATGGGTATATTTGCCACCCCCAGTTCACATGGGTATATTTGCCCCCCAGTTCACATGGGTTTACTGCCCCCAGCGTTCACATGGGTATATTCCCCCCGTTCACATGGGTATATTTGTCCCCCCGTTCACTTGGGTATATTTGCCCCCAGTTCACATGGATATATTTTCCCCCCAGTTCACATGGGTACGTATATTTGCCCCCCAGTTCACATGGGTATATTGCCCCCCGTTCACATGGATATATTGTCCCCCCAGTTCACATGGGTATATTTCCCCCCCTAGTTCACATGGATATATTTGCCCCCCCAGTTCACATGGGTATATTGCCCCCTTCACATGGTTATATTGCCCCCCAGTTCACATGGGTATATTTGCCCCCCAGTTCACATGGATATATTTGCCCCCCAGTTCACATGGATATATTTGCCCCCCAGTTCACATGGATATATTTGCCCCCCGTTCACATGAATATATTGGCCCCCCAGTTCACATGGGTATATTTTCCCCCCAGTTCACATGGGTATATTTATCCCCCCGTTCACATGGGTATATTGCCCCCCGTTCACATGGATATATTGGCCCCCCAGTTCACATGGGTATATTTTCCCCCCTAGTTCACATGGGTATATTTCCCCCCCCCAGTTCACATGGGTATATTGCCCCCTTCACATGGTTATATTGCCCCCCAGTTCACATGGATATATTTGCCCCCCAGTTCACATGGATATATTTGCCCCCCAGTTCACATGGATATATTTGCCCCCCGTTCACATGAATATATTGGCCCCCCAGTTCACATGGGTATATTTTCCCCCCCAGTTCACATGGGTATATTTATCCCCCCGTTCACATGGGTATATTTGCCCCCCGTTCACATGGATATATTGGCCCCCCCAGTTCACATGGGTATAATTGCCCCCCAGTTCACATGGATATATTTGCCCCCCAGTTCACATGGGTATATTGCCCCCCGTTCACATGGGTATAATTGCCCCCGTTCACATGGGTATATTTTCCCCCCAGTTCACATGGGTATATTTGCCCCCCTAGCAACTCACCTATTTGCCCCCATCCACCTGTGCTTTAGGCTGCAGGCCTCGGAGGAGGTTTTGCGGCCTACATTAGCCCAGCCACCGGCGAGAAGGGCCTTCAAGATGGCCGCTGGCGAGCAGGGCCTCCAAGATGGCCACTGGTGAGCAGGGCCTCCAAGATGGCCACTGGCGGGCCCCCTCTGATGATGTCAGAGTGGGCCCGCCGAATGTCTGTAGCCTTCAGACGTTTGGCGGGCCCTTTCTGACATGACATCATCAGAGGGGGCCCGCTGGTGGCCATCTTGGAGGCCCTGCTCGCCCGTGGCTGGGCTAATGTATGCCGCAGAACCTCTTCCAAGGCCTGTGGCCTAAATTTAACAAGGTTGCCGCCGTAGAGCAGGGCCTCCAAGATGGCCACCGGCAGGCCCCCTCTGATGATGTCATGTCAGAGAGGGCCCGCCAAACATCTGAAGGCTACAGACGTTTGGCAGGCTCACTCTGACATCATCAGAGGGGGCCTGCTGGCGGCCATCTTGGAGGCCCTGCTCGCCAGCGGCTGGGATAATGTAGGCCACAGAACCTCCTCTGAGGCCTGCGGCTTAAATTTAACAAGGTTGCCGCCAGTGGGGGCCCCTCCCGTCCCCGGGCCCCTTACACCAGCATGGGCTGTAATGCCCCGATAGCGGCCCTGTCTGCGCCTGCAGGTTTCTCCTTAGCGTCCCCGTTTTAGCATGATATTATGATGCAGGTGCTAGCGAAGCTGCCTGCATCGTATTCCAGCGCTAAACGTCACTGCGAGCATCCCCTCCATGGAGTCCATAGGACTGATGCTACCGGTCACATGACCTGCAGGATCTAGCCTCGTGAGATCCGGCAGGTCAGTGTAGTGATCCGCAGAGAGAGACTTTTTCCCCCAGTCTCTCCCTGCTCCCGCCAGGCAGAGAAGGCGGTTGGAGCCGCCGTTCTCGCCGCGGGATGGAAGGTAAGTATATGAATTATTTGGGGGGATTTTTGGCCTGTGCTGAAAGATTAAGCATAGGGAGCGCAAAGTACAGTAACCAAGCGCTGAAAAGCGCAAGATCCAAATCGCAAACTTTTTTTAACCTGTTAGCGTTTGGATTGCAATATGGTACCGCCACGCTAGGGCCACCAATGCAGCGGCCGACTTTACACTTTGAGCTGTGGGAGAGACAGAGCTCCTCATTGGCCCTGCAGCACTGCCAGAGTTCAGCGAGAGCAGGCTGGCTTCCATGAGAAGCAGAATCCCTTCAAACTATGCCCCCATCAGCTGACACGGCAGGAGGAGCTGACTGTCCGCACACAGCAATATCACAGACTGTGGAGAGAGGCTGGGACCCTAGAGAAGCCACCATGCAGCTCCAATGTTTGGTCTGAGTGGGATTTCTATTGAGTGGTGAGTGGCTGAAACACATTTCACAAACACCCTGCCTCATTCCACACACACACTGTCACGATTCCTCATTCCACACACACACTGTTACGATGCCTCATTCCACACACACACTGTCACGATGCCTCATTCCACACACACTGTCACCCTGCCTCATTGGACACACACACTGTGAATGCCTCATTCCACACACACTGTCACGCTGCCTCATTCCAGACACACTGTCACGCTGCCTCATTCCACACACACTGTCACAATGCCTCATTCCACACACTGTCGCGCTGCCTCATTCCAGACACACTGTCACGCTGCCTCATTCCACACACACTGTCACGATGCCTCATTCCACACACACACTGTTACGATGCCTCATTCCACACACACACTGTCACGATGCCTCATTCCACACACACTGTCACCCTGCCTCATTCCACACACACACTGTTACGATGCCTCATTCCACACATACACTGTCACGATGCCTCATTCCACACACACTGTCACGCTGCCTCATTCCACACACACTGTCACGATGCCTCATTCCACACACACACTGTTACGATGCCTCATTCCACACACACACTGTCACGATGCCTCATTCCACACACACTGTCACCCTGCCTCATTCCACACACACTGTGAATGCCTCATTCCACACACACTGTCACGCTGCCTCATTCCACACACACTGTCACAATGCCTCATTCCACACACTGTCGCGCTGCCTCATTCCAGACACACTGTCACGCTGCCTCATTCCACACACACTGTCACGATGCCTCATTCCACACACACACTGTTACGATGCCTCATTCCACACACACTGTCACGATGCCTCATTCCACACACACTGTCACCCTGCCTCATTCCACACACACACTGTTACGATGCCTCATTCCACACATACACTGTCACGATGCCTCATTCCACACACACTGTCACGCTGCCTCATTCCACACACACTGTCACGATGCCTCATTCGACACACACACTGTTACGATGCCTCATTCCACACACACACTGTCACGATGCCTCATTCCACACACACTGTCACCCTGCCTCATTCCACACACACACTGTGAATGCCTCATTCCACACACACTGTCACGCTGCCTCATTGCACACACACTGTCGCGATGCCTCATTCCACACACACTGTCGCGCTGCCTCATTCCACACACCTGTCACGCTGCCTCATTCCACACACACTGTCACGCTGCCTCATTCCACACACACTGTCGCGCTGCCTCATTCCACACACACTGTCGCGCTGCCTCATTCCACACACACTGTCGCGCTGCCTCATTCCACACACACTGTCACGCTGCCTCAGTCCAGACACACTGTCACGCTGCCTCATTCCACACACACTGTCACCCTGCCTCATTCCACACACACACTGTTACGATGCCTCATTCCACACATACACTGTCACGATGCCTCATTCCACACACACTGTCACGCTGCCTCATTCCACACACACTGTCACGATGCCTCATTCCACACACACACTGTTACGATGCCTCATTCCACACACACACTGTCACGATGCCTCATTCCACACACACTGTCACCCTGCCTCATTCCACACACACACTGTGAATGCCTCATTCCACACACACTGTCACGCTGCCTCATTGCACACACACTGTCGCGATGCCTCATTCCACACACACTGTCGCGCTGCCTCATTCCACACACACTGTCACGCTGCCTCATTCCACACACACTGTCACGCTGCCTCATTCCACACACACTGTCGCGCTGCCTCATTCCACACACACTGTCGCGCTGCCTCATTCCACACACACTGTCGCGCTGCCTCATTCCACACACACTGTCACGCTGCCTCAGTCCAGACACACTGTCACGCTGCCTCATTCCACACACACTGTCGCGCTGCCTCATTCCACACACACTGTCACGCTGCCTCATTCCACACACACTGTCGCGCTGCCTCATTCCACACACACTGTCACGCTGCCTCATTCCACACACACTTTCACACAAACTGAGGGCACGCACAGGTCTTCACATAAGGCTAGGGTCAGACGAGCGCATTTTGTATGGACCGTGCGCCCGTGCAGTACGGACGCACTTTCTGACGGAAGACGCAGTAGTGGCCACACAGTCTTTTTTTTGATGTAGGAGGGAAAATAAATTAAAATAAAAAACATTTTTTCTGTCAAAAATGCTGGACGTATAAATGCAGTCCGTCTGACCACGTTCCATCACTCACACACAAAGCTATGCGGACGTTGCAGACGTGGCGCACTCCGCACATCCGTTCTAGCAGTAGTACGTTCTTGCCTAACCTGTGTCTGCTTGCCGCATCCGTCATGCGTCCGCACTTCTGTGTGGATGTACTTCATGTGCGGGGCTCGATTTAACAAAATTGTATGCTATCACGGACGTACTTATGTGTGGCAACACGGACGTCTGACACGAGCTTTAAAGTCCAATCTTTATTGAAAATTCATCAACGTTGCGGCTTATTCAAGTCTTTATCATTACACTACAAACATATAAAAAGAAAGTTTAACTAGAATGTATATGTATTTGTTTGGATTATAATGTGAAGACTTGTGAGTGCCCTCAGTTTGTTTAAACTGTATCTGTTGTGGAGGTTGCACCGGGGCTGATTTGCTTAATGGTGATTTGAGGAGCTGAGTGCCTGCTTTTGTATCTAATATATATATATACACACACATATATATACACCCACTGTATAATGACAGCAATAACAGAATTAAAAAGGACTGCCATATTTAAGACCAACAATGCCATATCCATGTGATCTGACATCAAATTTCTAAACATTAGAGTGAGTTGCGATAGACATTGTTTTTTAACTTTATGAGTTAAATAGCTCATTTAGAACCAAAATCCTCTATGAAAGCTTCCCTAAAGAATGCACAATGCATTGTGTAAAGTGATCTAGCATTCTTAATTTAGGTAGAAAACTAATTACGATGCTTTTTTCCTTGAGAATGAAGTAATAGTAACAAAACTGCAAACCGGCACAGCATAATAAACACAAAATACATATGGGAAATAAGTAATTTAAGATAGAATTATCCCAAAAAACTAAGAAAAATAGTGCAATAATACAGCACACTTGGGAAATATCTCACTTTATGTAAGACAATTCTCCTTGGTAGTGTAGTATATCATAAGATTCATTTGATTGTAGCTGCAGGGCAGGTTATTTTTATACAATTTTAGTATTTAAAGCTTAAAAGAATGCACAGTCTCGGCATCCGTTGAATAATCCAAGATATTGATAGTGCATGTTAATTAATGTTATGTTGCTATCCAATGTGATAAGTGGTTTGGGGACACCAGAGGCTTCCTTTTACAGAACATTAAAGAAAAGGGTTTGTTAGAGCAAAATCTTTGCTAATCGCTATAGAAAAAAAAAACAGGTTGAAAAATAATGTTACTTTTTGTCGATTGATTTTAATATTTAGTATAAAGCAGTTAATTTGAAGATTAAATAATGTGTCTAAGGTGGAGAACTGTTGCATTATCTGTTTTCTTTCTTTATTGAAAGTAGTGTTGTGCAATCGCCATAAGCATTGCTCTTGGTGTATTTTAGCAGTCAAGCTATTCACCAAATTTTTTTCTTTACAAAGATGCTGCTTGTATTACCATAAAGAAAAAAAAACAGAGACAGAAGGCTTCGCTTGCTTTTCATGTATTGCTAATATATGTTTTTTTCAAATGTAATTGTTGAATATAGACATCATCAATATAAATTCAGCCTCATTTTATGGTTGTTTTCTGTGGTTTGCAGAAGGAAGCAGGCATATCCAAACTGATATGGCCCCATTATCCCATCTGCTAGAGTTCCACACATTTGCAAACCAGATTAATCTGTGCTTTTTATGTAACTCAATGACAAGTTTTTCACTTTCACAGGTTCAGTCACAGTCTCAGTGGCAGGGCTGGATTTGCACCTCAGGAGCCTGTAGGCACAGAAATTTCGGAGCGCCCCTACCCCCCAAACAAAAAGAAACATGCCAAAATTTCTATTTAAATTTTTGTTTTGAGGCAAAAAAACTAAAAAAATACATTTTAAAAAACGGAAACTGTTTTTTTTCTCCGTGCTCAAATCAAAAGAAGAGGCAGAATCTGTTGCCTTAGTATAACTCGTTATAGTTACAAGTATTTATAAAGCGCCAACAAATTCCTTAGCAATGTACAATGGGAGTGAGAAAAAGGGGGGGTGTTTGTGAGGATCCTGAGCACGAGCAACAGCACTAATGGCCTGCTCTATGGTGGGTGCCCGCTCAGGTCTCACAAGTCTCACAAACAAGGTTTTAGCTTGATTGTGCCATTACAGGGATGAATTCTCCATATGCAAATCAGCCTGCTCTCACCCAAAAAGGATGGTCAGCACTGATTGCCAAGGACGTCATCCCTGCACGAGAGGTGCAGCAACCCTCGACGATCGTTTCGGCCTTATTAAATGTACAATAGGAGAAACAGAATAAAAAATATACATATGTTACACACACGGAACAGAAGGAGGGAGGACCCTGCTCAAGAGCTTACAATCTAAGAGGAGAGGGGTGACACACTATTCAGCGCTGCGGAATATGCTGGCGCTTTATAAATAAAGAATAATAATAATAATAATAGGGTATTTGAAGTAGCAGGTTGCATGAGGACTGAATGGGAAGATGGAGCAGGAAATGACAGTGGGGGATCATTCATGGAGTGAGCCGATAGGCTTCTCTATAGTAACGCATTTTCAGAGACTTCTTGAAGGACTGGAGAGACGGGCGAGTCTGATGTTGCGGGGAGGCAGTTCCATAGAAAGGGTGCAGCTCAAGTGAAGTCCTGAAAGCGAAAGTTGGGAGGTGCGGGTACGAGGAACTGATAGCATCAGATCATTGGCTGAGCAAAGTGGTGGGGATGGGATGTACCTGCTAATAAGGGAGAAGATGTAGGCAGGGGCGTGGTTATGGAGAGCTTTGTATGTGAGCAGCAGTATAATGAATTGGATTCTAAAGGAAACAGGGAGCCAGTGTAGAGATTGACAGAGAGGTGAGGTGCAGGAGGTGAGGTGGATGAGTCTGGCACAGGCATTCTTTACAGACTGCAGAGGCAGAATCTGGGATCTCTTAAGGCCAGAGAGAAGGAGGTTACAGTAGTCAAGGTGGGTGATAAGAGCTTGGATGAGCATTTTAGTAGAGTCTGGATTAAGAAAGGGGTGGATGCGTGCAATGTTTTTTAGGTGGAAGTAGCAGGATTTGGTTAGAGACGGACTGTGAGGAGTAAAGGATAGATTGGAGTCCAAGAGGACCCTGAGGCAATGAGGCTTGAGAGGTAGAAGTAATGGTGGCACCATTCACTTGAAGGGAAATGGGTGCAGGAATGGAGGTTTTAGAGGGAGTGATGTCACTGAGGCCTAGTTGATGCAGCGTGAGGAGCAGGAGATGGTGATCACCAGTGTTGAATGCAGCGGAAAGGTCAACAAGAATAAGGAGGGAGAAGTGACCTTCGGTTTCAGTGACGGCTAAATCATTAGTCACCTAGGTCAAAGCCGTCTCAGTGGACGCTGGGAGTGAAAGCCAGACTGGTGCGGATCAAGTAGAGAGTTAGAAGCAAGAAAACTGGCGAGCTGGTTATAGACCAGACGTTCCATGATTTTGGAGGCAAAGGGAAGCAGAGAGATGGGACAGTAGAGGGATGGAGGTAGGATCAAGAGGTGGCTTTTTTAGAATGGGGTGATCAAAGCATGTTTGCATACAGAGGAGAAGATTCCAGAGGAGAGGGAGAGGTTAAAAATATGAGTCAAAGCAGGGACAGTAACTGGTAGGACAGGCTGAATAAGGTTTGAGGGGATGGGATCAAGTGGACAGGTGGTCGGGTAGGATTACATAAATTCTGTTACATCCTCCTCCGAGACTGTAGAAAAGGAAGACATAGTAGAAGGGGGGGCAGGGAGTGAGGGAGTCAGTGGGGTAGAATGGTTAAAGGAGGAGGGCAGTGAATGCAGCAGCATTGTTTGTTTTATATGTAAAAGCATATATTGCCTCTGCTGTAGAACAGAAAAAACAATTAGCATTTACTTTTTTCTTTTTTTTAAAATTTTTACACATTACATGTTCTTGTTTGGGATCATAGTAAAGACTAGACTCTGACCTTTCCAATGACACCTCAATTAACCTTGTGCGGTGTAGAATTCAGGGATGCAGGTTCCAAAGTCCTCCTGTCCCTCCTCACTGCAGCGCCACGGTCTATGTTTGTATATTAAACAATGCGTTGCTTCACCAGATACACACTTGCTGGCAGTATGGTAAATGAGGCGAGTTAGTGCAGCATCACTGTTCACTTTATAATTGTTCACTTTATAATTGTAAACTGAATAATAGTGCCGTGTTAGAAAAAAAATTAGAAAAATATTGTTTTAATAAATATTTTGGGCCATATTACATAGTTGGTGCTAACTTAACCAGAGCAGTTGTAAACTTTCCAGAGACATTATAGCCTATGGAGCTGTTAAGTTAACAACAGCTCTGGTTACGTTAGCACCAACTTTGTAATACTGCCCTTTATTTTTACATAAATCTAACTTGGTTATATTTGGTATCAATGGAAAGGCTATAAGCTGACCTTTCCAATGATTCCTCATATGTCCCTCTAGCCCTTAGGGCTCAAGAGATAGTGGTCTAAATTATTGCAAACATTTTTTTAATTGTTTTTGCACACAGAGCAAGATGCCCCCTTGTGGCAGGCGCCTGTAGGCACATGCCTACTCTGCCTAATGGTTAATCCGGCCCTGCTCAGTGACGTTACTTCTTTGCATTATATTAATATGAAAAGGTTTACATTTGACTTAATCTAATCTGAGAAATGACGACTAACTACAAACCAAAACTAAGCACAGGCAATAAATAATCAAGACATAACAGCGATTCATTTAATTAATATGTTTTGAAGTGCTAAACCCTTTTATTATACATTTAGGGTACTTGAGTCGAGTCCCTGTTTCTTTTAGAATACAATTAAAAATACTTTAAATGTGCCCCTACTTACATCTCCTGTCTTATTAGCAGGCATGCTCCATCCAGACGTCCAAGATAAGTGATGTGAACAATGCTCCAAAGCTGGATGTCACAAATGCACAGAAAAAAAAGAATAACAAAATCGAAGAATGCTCACTCATGACCACCAAGGAGCTACAACTTGATTGGTAATTTGGTAACTGATTGACTCTGCCCACCCACCATACCTGCTGCCATTACACTGTCACTAACTGGCAAAAACCCATGTAAACCCTCAAGGATGCTGGAAATGCATAGGTTGTAGCACTAAGGCCAACACCACCTACCTGATACCATGCATGTAGATGGCTTCTGGACTCCTCCTGTAACAACATAATGCAATGGCATGCTCAGGGTAAGCACAGAGGTGATAGGGAAAGATAGATGCTGAAGTAAGAATTCAGCCTTGACAACTAGACTATTCATTTTCCTGTCCAGAGGTGTACTAAGGGGAGGTAGTCCTTCTCAGGTGTCCAGAGTGGAGGTGGGTGTACAAGACCATACCTTTAAGTCAGGGGGCACCAGGCTCTGAATTGGAGTTGTGCAGCTGTCCACACTCTAGAGTTCTGACAGGAAAACTCTGCAGCCATGTGGAGGCATGTGCACTCTGCTGTCTCCCTTGTTGTGACATTGGTGCCCCAAGCCTACACCTGCCGAGAAACCTCCACGACTGCCTGTCACTAGGTAAGAGAGGGATTGCAGTGCAGGAGGACAAGCAATCTGCATTAGCTGTTACAAGTGGTCCACTAGACTGCCACGGATAAGATTGAATGTGAGAATGGGTTAATATATATGAATGTCAGTGTGTGAGTGTATGTGTTATACATTTATGCAACACAAGGTGGAAAGCCTGCCCAGAGGGCAGTCTATTGTGGATATACTGCCCCAGCTCATGGATATATGCCCCAGCTCATGGATATACTGCCCCAGCACGTGGATATACTGCCCCAGCTCGTGGATATATGCCCCAGCTCGTGGATATACTGCCCCAGCACGTGGATATACTGCCCCAGCACGTGGATATACTGCCCCAGCTCATGGATATATGCCCCAGCTCATGGATATACTGCCCCAGCTCATGGATATACTGCCCCAGCTCATGGATATACTGCCCCAGCTCGTGGATATACTGCCCCAGCACGTGGATATACTGCCAAAGCACATGGATATACTGCCCCAGCTCGTGGATATACTGCCCCAGCTCATGGATATTGCCCAAGCTCATGGATATACTGCCCCAGCACATGGATATTGCCCCAGCTCATGGATATTGCCCCAGCTCGTGGATATATTGCCCCAGCTCGTGGATATATTGCCCCAGCTCGTGGATATATTGCCCCAGCTCGTGGATATTGCCCCAGCTCGTGGATACTGCCCCAGCTCCTGGATATACTGCCCCAGCTCCTGGATATACTGCCCCCCCAAGCTCTCATGGATATGGCCCAGCTCAGACCCCAGACCAGACATGGGGCGGCTGTTCGAATGCTCTATCGGCATTCGGACAGCCGCCCCTGGAGCCCCGGCATACTTACCTGCTGAGCGGCGAAGGGAAAGTTTCCCCGCTTCCGCTCGTTGAAGGACCCAAGCCGCGGTCACGTGGGACTCCCACGTGACCGCGGCTTGGGTCCTTCAAAGAGCGGAAGCGAGGGAACTTTCCCTTCGCCGCTCAGGGGTTGGATGCGTGCGGCAACCGGGTAGAGTCTGCGAGCGCAGCCTCTACCCGGCTGCTGCGTGTGCATCTTGTAACCGCCGCGGCGAGCGCACAGCCGGCTCGTGCCGCGGCGGTTGCATGTGCGCACAGCCAACCGCCGCTGGTTGCGCGTGCATGCGCAGAGGAGGCTTGGCGACGGACACGCCAAGCCTTACTCTTTTATAGTATAGGATAGGCACATTTACATGTGGTGTGTGTATGTATGTTCAGTATATGCGGTTAGTGTGTTTGAATGAATGTATAGGCTGTGTAAATACATACTTCAAGTATGTGTATATATGTATATGCTGTGCGCGTGTTTGTGCGCATGTGAGTATATGCTGAATGCATGCGTATGCTATATGAAAGTGAGTATATGCAGTATGTCTGTGCATGTATAGGATTATGCTCCCATATGGTGCGATGAAAGTTGTCCTCTGGTCGTGATGGAGCTGCACTGAATAGTGACAATGAAGTGGGGGGGGGGGTGCCAGAACAAGGATCCACTAAAATCCATATACGACTCTGTTGATGTCTCCAGAATTGAACAAAATAAACAGCCCAAATACAATGGCTCCTGTTTTATTTATTACACAGAGGATTCATCTAGACGTTGGAAATTATCACTCTTATAGTTCCATCTCCAACACAAATAAGACATATCGATACACTATGGCCTAACTAGAGACCAATTAAAACTTAAACACATGTTTTGGCATTGCTAGACCTAAGAGTACCTTAAAGTAAACCATTACTATACAATTCCCCAGTGTTTTTGAAATTAAATATATATATATATATATAAATATATATTCGTATTGCTCAGCAACTGTGGTTTATATATATAAACACTGCGTAATCAATATTTCTCACAATTACTCTTTAATAAAGATGCTGTTCATTAATCTAAGGTAAGCGTAAGACATATGAACTGTGGCTCACTGTAGATGCGTCTCAAAAATCAATAGTATTTTTGGAGACATTGAGCTGTAATACTTGTAATTTACAATGCAATGCGTGTTGCAGAAATGTTGGATCTTACTACAACAAATACCTCTGAGTATCATCTAGATCATTATTTTCAAATCAGAACGCATCACTACTCATGTCAGATTTCAAATGATACAAAATGCAATTTTGTTATCCAGTTAGAAATAAAAACTTGCTTAATAGCGGTATTTGCTTTTGCTGCTGACTTGAAGCATTACTGGAAAAAGGACAAGGAAATAATAATAAAAAAGGAAAGTTTCAAATATCCTTTAGAAAATGTTGGGCCATATATATATTTTATATAGCTCCAATATGCCTGAATTCTGACAAACAAGTAAGATGTTTTTAACTGGCAGACACAGGGGTTACTCATCAATCATTGTTCTTTCATTGAAAGAACGGTAGGTTTAGTTTGGTGGACATTGGGGAACTATGGTGAAACTAAAGTCAATTCACTATCTAGAGCTGTGTTTCCCAAACCTGTCCTCCGGGACCCTCATCCAGGTCAGATTTTGCAGATCACCTTGGGGAAATGCAGACTGAATCACAATCACTGAGCAGCAAATCATATCACCTGTGCTGTGCTTCAGTAATCTGGCAAACGTGGCGTGTCTGTGGGTCCTGAGGACAGGTTTGGGAAACACTGATCTAGAGCAGGACTGTCAAACTCTGCCCCCCCCCCAATGTTGCTTAACTACAACTCCTATGATTATTTTGCCATCTATTGCAGTGATTCCCATCCGCGGTCCTCAAGTACCCCCAACAGGTCATATTTTCTAAATAGCTGAAGCACGGCACAGGTGATATGATTTGCTGCTCAGTGATTGCAGGATTCAGTCTGCATTTCCCAAAGGAAATCCTCAAAACCTGGCCTGTTAGGGGTACTTGAGGACCGTGGTTAGGAACCACTGATCTATGGCATTAAAAGTGTTCTGGGTATTCTTGACAGCCCAGATCTAAAGAATATCCACCATCAGTTTCTGGTTTTTGTCACTGTTCTTGCCACCAGTCATAGTTTCTGCCGAAGTTGTTAAGCATGGTTTTCAATGTAGATTCCACCAAAATTTCTGCCAAAGTTATTTAGCCTAGATTTCAGCATAGCTTCCACTGTTTCTGACAAACGTATTTAGCATGGTTTTCAGTGTAGTTTCTATTGGCGTTTGGTGGATTCGCCTCTTCAAAATCGCAAAGTATATTCAGCAATAAAAAAAAACACGAAAACAAAAGGCCAACTGTCCTCAATAATAAACCATCATGAGTTTCATAAACTAAAAAAGAACCGGACACAGAAAGCAAATAGACAGATGCTTACACAAATTATACAACTTTGCCCACGGTGGGCCCCATGCAGAAAAGCACTTTAGGGGCCCTATCAGCTCCCTATAGCTAAAACGGGGACGCTACATGGACTTCTGACAGGTCACATGACTGGCAGGATCTCACCTTTCGTGAGATCCTGCAGGTTGGTGGAGTGATCGCAGAGGGAGACTGCAAACTTTTTTCCCCCAGTGTCACTATGCTCCCGGTGGCCAGAAACGGCGGATCACTCCGCCGTTCTTGCCGCTGGATGAGAGATGAGTATTTGATTTTTGGGATGGTTTACACCTGCAGCTAACTGATTGTGCAGCAGTGGAATCAGTTAGAACCATCTCTAAGCTATAGCAAACTTTTGTAGTTAGTGACAGCTGTTTGTAATTAGTGTTATTGGCTATGTGATCCGAACGCTAATTACTCTCTGCTTACTCTTTAGCTCCCCATGTTAAGCAAAGTACAGTAAGCTGCGCTAAAAGGCGCTAATGCAGATTCACTAACGGGTTTATTAACCGGTTTGCGATCGGGAGGTGATTTATGTGGAATGCTATCACCTCTTTTAACCGGGTGCCGGACAAAATCCCTACAGCCAGGTTCCCTAATGCCAACATCCCGACGGGCAACTTCCAGACAGTACAAGTGCCGGACATCCCAACTTCCCTACACGGCCAATTTCCAGACATCCATAATCCCAGCGGCTAACACCCAAACCCTAGGTTTAGTGGGGTTAGGGTTAGGGTTAGGGCTAGGTTTAGGTGGGTTAGGGTTCGGGGGTTAGGGCTAGGTTTAGGGGGGCTAGGGTTAGGGCTAAGTTGAGGGAGTTAGGGTTAGGTTTAGGGGGTTAGGGCTAGGTTTAGGGGGGTTAGGTTTAGGGGGATTAGGGAGTAGGGTTAGGGTTAGTGTTAGTCACTGGGATTTTGGATGTCTGGAAGTTGGCCATCAGGGAGTTGTCTGTGTAGGGAAGTTGGCCGTGTAGGGAAGTTGGCCGTCAGGGAGTTGTCTGTGTAGGGAAGTTGGCCATCGGGATTTTGGCATTAGGGAACCTGGTTGTAGGGATTTCGACCCAAACCCCTTTTAACCTAATGCCAACGCTCATTTATGTGAGCGCTAGAGCTAGCATTAAGGAGGTGATAGCGCCCTAGGGTGGGTAAGTCCTTTGTAAGGCCTTCCCATGCTTATCTTAGAGTTCTCTAATTAGTTGGTTTGAATAATAATGCCGCCTTTCTTGTTTTTCTTGAGCTGGTGTATATGGGCACTGGATGAAAAATCGATTACGCGTTTCGTTCTTTATCCATTTCATGTGGTGATTTGTTAATTTGTTATTTAGACGAATCGCAATTCGCATGAAGACAAATGCAACTTTCTGCTCAATACCTGTACGCCAAACTGTCAGTCACTATGTCACTGTATTCTTTTCCCCTCATTGTCACTGTTTTATGTGTATGTACATTGTACTACTTTTCCAATGAAAAGGTTATTTTAATGTGTTTGCATGTGAATTAAAAACCTATTTTTTAATAACCTGTGTTAATGTCATCCCATACGCAGGTTCAATTTTAATATTCACACTCGGAGCTTGAATTTTCTGTCTGAAACAATCTCGGCCTGCAACTGAAAAGAAGGACTTGATAAATGTGAACCAGCATGACCTTGGTAAACAAAGGTCTTGTCAACCTTAATTACATTTTGCGTTAGGCTGCACCTGATATCATAAACCTATTTGGCTTCAAGAGCATTTATCCAGTATGAATTTCAGACCTTGGAATGTATTTAAGTAAAACAAAAAGCTAAACCATGCATTAAATTGGTCCATAATGTGCTTCAGTGCTTTAATGCGGCAATATTTTACATAAAATACTTTGCATCATTGCTGCTGCAAAAGTAAAAAACATACTCCACTCATCTAATATAGCACAAAATATAGATCTGTACAGTCAGTTGCAACATAAGCACTAATGTAACATATATTACAGGTACGAAAATAGTTTCTAATATGGTTGCTGTATTGCTCATGCAGAGGAGACTTCCTTTGGTTTCCATAATGGCCGCCCTTTCTGGGTGATAGCAGTCTGATTTACATATTGTATTGCCTTCTCACCAACTGGCACCATCCAGTTAAAACCCTATGAGATCTGAGCAGGGACTCACTGAAAGGCAGGTCCATAATACTGCTGCCCATTCTTATAAACATGTTTTTGTTCTTTAGTTGTCTATCATGTTCTAGTATTAGACTATAGTAAACCTTTATTAAAATATACTATACCCTGCACCGTAACCCCTTAACGACGGGCGGGTGTCGCCCATCAGGAGGGGGGTAATGTTGGTGAGGCATACTAGTACGCCTCGCCGCCAGGTGCTGCCGCAGGCCTATGATTTGGCCCCCATGCAGCCGACATGTGACACACATCATTGGCTGCAGTGGGACGACCTGCGTTCAGGCCGTCTCTCTGAAGCCAACAGCGTGTGATGTGTGCCAAAAAGCAGGGGTGGGCCGAGGCAGCCCATTGAAGTCAGCGGGGCGTACCAGACACCACGCGTCTTCAAGGCCTACCCACCGAACAGACAGCATGGTATGCTGCACGGCAGTAAAGGATTAAATAAAAGGATCCTTGTCTAGTCAATTATGCACCGAGTATGGTTAAAACAGGTGTAGGTAGCTTAACCCTTACATTACTAAGTACTTTTTATCAAAATCAATATTATAAAAAATATTTGAATCGTAGGATGCATAGTTAACCCTTAAATATACTTGAAAACGAGAGAAATCTCAATGTATCCTTCCTGGTAAAATCCTTTGCAAATAAAATAAATATAGAGTAAATTTGCATAAATATTGTTATTCTGAGATCGCTCAAAGTTTAAAATAATGTTAATTTGCTTATTTTTAATGTCTCATTTATTAGTTTATACTTTATAGAAGTATAGCTAGGATGAAAGGTTCTAAATTTTAAACGGCGTCCTTTATTTTGTACAATTTTGGGTTTGCGTTATTAGCAGATAGAAAGGAATAGCTGTGACAAATGCAGTAAGTGTGATCAAGAAAGATAATAAAAATGGTCCGATATCTTACTTATGGGGATTTCTAGTGGTCATAATAAGATTATTATCAATGCACCTTAACAATCTAGTTTTCACTAGCAGGGTAATTAATCAGTGTACAAAGTGGAATATTCATTATAGGACCTCTTAGGAGCAAAATAAGTGGAGGGGGTCTAGTCCTCAAACGAGCTAGCTAAAAAATAGACCTCCTCTGAATATCAGTTGGAGTCCGTAGGTTTCAAAAGAACGCAAAGTTCCACTTTAAAACATAATTTTTATTAACTAAAAATAAAAAATAAAAAAACACATGATGGTTCGCAAATAGAAGAATAATGCAATGAAAAATATCAAAGTGAAAATATAATCTAATAAAGTCAAAGTATGTAGAACTGTCCCTAGTATTATTATTTCTCTTGTTCTATGTGTATTCATATCTGTAATAGCTGAGTGACAATCGAGAAAGAGCCAACAGTTGATGTTCAGTGTAAGATTATTTGCATCGGCCAAGGTCAGACTCTCCTTCCATTCATACAAATATAATGCACATTATAGGACATTAAAATCATAAAAGAGAAAGTGCTAACCCTGATGTCTAAAGATTAGACATGCAAATATTCAGCATCCAAAATAACACTAGAATATAAAAGTAATATCTGTCTGTGGCATAATGTTTGTATATGGAAACAACAGTACCACCTTGTATTTGTACTTTACAGGGATTTTCAGCAAATATAACCCCCGGAATCAAATACCTGTGGCTGTGAGTAAACCCAGAGCTCTCCCTATTTTCTGTCCTCTACCTGTCGGTTATAATACAGTCGTAAATCATCTTTACAGCAATACAGGCTGACAAGAGTGAGATCTCATGAGAATTCAAATTCTCCACAGGATGGCACAATAAACCTGCTTTAAATGGCTTTTATATGCTATTTTCGTAGGTGACATTTAATTTCAATGCAAAATTATACATATACTTTTTGGATTAAAATCAGGCATACCTTGCTAGTGGTGACACCTACTGTAAATGCCTGTGCATTCACGTACATAGAAAGTAAAAATGCTAAGTACTCTACAAGTGCAAGTCCCTGCATTCACATGTATTGCCATACCATACAAAATGATGCGTTTACATGAGCATGAAATGAAAAATGTCATGGAATATGGAAATAAAAGGCAGTGAGTATGAGAAAAATATAATTATATATATTTCAAATGGAATCAAGTGATAATAGCATATAATTATATTCTCTTCAGCATCATCCAGATTAACAAAAAAATGTAGATGGGGCAATAAGGACCAATTCATACAGCAGCCACCCCGCTATGTATGACTAGGGAAAGTGGTTGTTCTTGGAGCCCCTGGGTTACTATCGTTTGTACATTTAAGGGACAGAATGCAAGAAATAAGTAAATGAGTCTTTTTTGTTTAGGTTCATACAATAGGAGCTCTATTCTGTGACTCGTAATACGAAGTCACTAGTGGAAACGCTTTCCATGAGCGGCTCTCTATTACCAACTCAAGTGGAATCAGTCCATGGGTAATTTGGAATACAGTATAAAGATATCAAAGGGGTTTCTCTAGGTGGACACCTTCATCTAATCCTGAAGGGAAACTCCCCAAACAGAGGTGGGATGAGGCCCAGCCGCTGAGCCGAGAGCTCCCCCTGGGTCTACTTCCCCGTGCCAAGACCAGGGTGAGAACCTAGTCACTTCATCTCCCTGGCGAGGAGTGAGACCACGAGCGGGCATTGCAGGAGTGCCGGGAGCTACCTGTTGGAACCGCCAGCACCGCAGTCAGAGCCTGGGGAGTGCCGCAACCGAATGCCGGTCGTGTGTCTCTCACTGACCCCTGACCATGCCGCGGGCCGACAGCTTAGAATAAGGCCACCTGCCTCCGATGCAGCTCCAGGACGAGAAGTGATGGCGGTAAGTCCTGAGAAAAGACCTTTATATGTAGTTCTGTATTGTAGACATAAATCATAAAGCTAGAGGAGTAATTATAAACTGGTTTATTATAATTAAACTGGACGCTGTTATTGAGTAACCTATCATACTAATGTTATATGCATATGTGAAAAAACAAAACACCCAGACTGCAGATTTATAAGCAAAAAAAAACCACAAAGGGTAAGTGAAGTTAATTACATCAATATTTGATGCAAAAACGTCTTGAAGTAAAATGTAACATGGATATTGGAATATAGATACAGTCTGTTAGACCCCAGCAAACAACATGCATAGAATGAAGCTGATTTTGTTTCAGTGAAAACACATTCTTATTTTCCTGATGGTGATCCTGATTGCTTTCATGTTTCAGTATTAAAAAGCTAATGGCGTATTCTTGGTCATGTGTGAAAGTGAAAAGGTTATTGAAGCAAGTCGGAGTACTTAAAAAAAGTATATGTACAGATACAAATGTTAGCTTGACATCCACAATTTGACTTCTACATAGAATTCTACTTTTTTAGCAACAATTCATAATGTATTAACCCCTTAACGCCGCAGGACTTTCCATGCCGTCCTGCATTTGGCGGGCTTTAACGCCGCAGGACGGTATGGAACGTCCTCGGCGTTAGGAGCCCAGCCGGAGGTAATACTTACCTCCCCGGCGGCTCCCACGCAGATCTGGCTTCGATGAAGCCTGATCTGCGTCTTTTCTAGCCTCCCGGCGCACTGACGTCATCGCACTGGCGCGATGATGTCAGTTTCAGGTGCCCCCCCTCCCTCTATCTCCCCATCACTGGGGGCTACAAGGCTGTGGCCAGCATCACTGGAACGGTCACAGCCTGACCTTTCCAGCGATGTATGGGGGTTAACCCATTAGTTGCCAGGTCGCGACCGCCATGCGCGATGATGTCAGTTAACTGGGGAAGCCCTAACTGCAAAGGGATTTCCTAAGGAAATCCCATCCAGGAGATAAAGGGGTTCAAAGAACCCCCCTATCTCCTGATCGGTGGCAGCTAGGGTGTCATGCTTGATATCGATGGAAAGGTCTGAGCATGGCCTTTCCAACGATATCAAACATGACAATGATCAAAGTAAAATATAAGTGTTAAAAATAAAAATAATAAAACAATTAATTAATTAAAAAATAAAAACGTGGTTTTTTTTTTGATGCAGCATTATCGTTCACATTTCAATTATAATGTGAACAATGATGCTTCACCAATGATTTTTTTGGGGGGGGGGGTTCAACTAAAATCACATAATTCCCCCCCCAAAAAAAAATGGGTTCCCAAGTCTACGCCATAGAATATAACCGCAAAGGATCAGATAATAAAATGCGGGAAAAAAAAACATTTTACACACTGTGGATGATTGCAATTTTATTGAAAATTCACATTTTTTTTAAATTTTTTGTTATAGCATTCTGGCAGGACATGACATATATATATAATTATGATATATTATTAATCTTCCGAGTCTGCCGGAAAGAACGATATATAATTTGTCTGGGTGGTATAATAATACGTGACTTAAAACAGTGTTTAAGCATGAGCAAAAACTTCAGGTCCGAAAGAGCGCCGAAGTTGTAAAATTACTCCCGTCCTTAAGGGGTTAAAGTTGCAGTCGATCTTTACAAATACAAAGAAAAACAAATAAAATATAATAACATCCCCATACATAAAATGTTGCATTACATTCACATATATATTTTGTTTTATGGTCAAGATATCTACTTGCTGATTAGTATACTAGAAGCCAATTTGTATCTCTTTCATAATTTATTTCCCAACTACAACAAAATTAAGAATAATGAAATGTTTACAGGACCTGTTCATTTATAGGATTACATATGCTACATCAAAGACACACTCCGCAAAATTGGGTTGACTCATTATCTATCACTCTGGAAGGGATGTGCTTCCAAAGTAAAGTGATGGAGGAAGCGATATTCACTGAACCTCACTTCACTGTGCTATGAGGATGAAATGTGCCAGCAATCTAGAAAACAGGGCAGACAATTACTGCAGATGCATTATGCTAAGTAGCCCAATTTAATAGAAGAGTATTATAACTTAAGGGACTTATTGAATGCAAAGACGCCCATGATATTTAAGTCTGTATTTATAAATTGACTCTGGTTTGGCATTCCAAGAAAAATGTTTTTACTGCTGAAAAGCCGTAATGTAAGGCATCACCCAGAATTCAAGAGAACACAATATTTTATTTACCTATGTAAATTTTACAATACCACTATGTGCCACAAAACAAACACACAATAATACAATCAATATTTTAATGTGGGGTGGGATTCCGGAAACAGCTATCAAGTGATATAAGTGTTTCTGAATAGCAAAATCATAAATGGTTAGTGAAGAAAAACAAAATAATAAAAGGAATTATATATATATATATACAGTTGCGGCTGGTGACATTTCATGCTGATGGGGTGTCAGACTGGAAACATGAATGCTTTTAATCAAGAATAGGAGTATGTCTATATGGCGGTACTACCTCCAAAATATAGGGGCGATTATATATATATATATATATATATATATATATATACAGTATACACATATACAGTGGCAAGAAAAAGTATGTGAACCCTTTGGGATTACGTGGAGTTTTGCATGAATTGGTCATAAAATGTGCTCTGATCTTCAGCTAAGTCACAAGAATTTGAAAAACACAGTCTGCTTAAAATAATACAACACAAACATTATATGTTTTCATGTTTTTATTGAACAGAACATGTAAACATTCACAGTGCAGGGTGGAAAAAGTATGTGAACCTTTGGACTTAATAACTGGTTGACCCTCCTTTGGCAGCAATAACCTCAACCAAACGTTTCCTGTAGTTGCAGATCCTACCTGCACAATGATCTGGAGTAATTTTGGACCACTCCTCTTCACAAAACTGTTCAGTGTAGCAATATTCTTGGGATGTCTGGTGTGAATCGCTCTCTTAAGGTCATGCCACAGCAATTCAATCGGGTTGAGGTCAGGACTCTGACTGGGCCACTCCAGAAGGCGTATTTTGTTTTGTTGAAGCCATTCGTTTGTTGAATTACTTGTATGCTTTGGGTCATTGTCCTGTTGCATCACCCATCCTCTGCGGAGCTTCAGTTGGCAGACAGATGGTCTTACGTTTTCCTGCAAAATGTCTTGATAAACTCTGGAATTCATTTTTCCATCAATGACAACAATCCGTCCAGTCCCTGAGGCAGCAAAGCAGCCCCAAACCATGATGCTCCCTCCACCATGTTTTACAGTGGGGATGAGGTTTTGATGTTGGTGTGCTGTGCCTTTTTTTCTCCACACATAGTGTTGTGTGTTTTTTCCAAACAACTCAATTTTGGTTTCATCTGTCCACAGAATATTTTGCCAGTAGTGCTGTGGAACATCCAGGTGCTCTTTTGCAAACTTCAAACGTGCTGCAATATTCTTTTTGGACAGCAATGGCTTCCTCCGTGATGTCCTCCCATGTACTCCATTCTTGTTTAATGTTTTCCTTATTGTAGATGTGTCAACAAAAATGTTAGCATGTGCCAGAAATTTCTGTAAGTCTTTAGCTGACACTCTAGGATTCTTCTTTACCTCATTAAGCATTCTGTGCTGTGCTCTTGCAGTCATCTTTACAGGACGGCCACGCCTAGGGAGAGTAGCAACAGTGCTGAACTTTCTCCATTTGTAGACAGTCTGTCTTACCGTGAACACATGAACATCAAGGCTTTTGGAGATACTTTTGTAACCCTTTCCAGCTTCATGCAAGTCAACAATTCTTGATCGTAGGTCTTCTGAGAGCTCTTTTCTGCGAGGTATGGTTCACATCAGGCAGTGCTTCTTGAAACCAGTAAACCCAAAACTGGTGTGTGTTTTTAAAGGGCAGGACAGCTTTCAGCAACACATCCAATAATATCACACTGATTGGACTCAAGGTTGGCTCACTCCTGGCTCCAATTAGCTCTTGGAGAAGTCATTAGGCTAGGGGTTCACATACTTTTTCCACCCTGCACTGTTAATGTTTACATGTTCTGTTCAATAAAAACATGAAAACATATAATGTTTGTGTTGTATTATTTTAAGCAGACTGTGTTTTTCAAATTGTTGTGACTTAGATGAAGATCAGAGCACATTTTATGACCAATTCATGCAAAACTCCACGTAATCCCAAAGGGTTCACATACTTTTTATTGCCACTGTATATATATATATATACACAGTATACACTATATATATATACACACTCACAGTATAAACGGTATAAACCTTCTAAACATATTCCTAGTAATGAGACAAATAAAATGGCAATAAATTCAATGATTGCAAGTGTAATCCAGAATAAAGCCACATGATTTATACATAAAACATTATTTAGTATAAAAAATATAAAAGTGAAAAAAGTGATTTTATCATTATTTACTAAAAAAAATAACACTAATCCTACCCATTTTATTCTGAGTATACAAAATTTCAGTGTATGAAAGACAAAATCCTGTTTAACATTGCTATTTAGCACATTAAGGTAACTGTGGTTGTACATTTTCTGTCATTAAGGGGATAAGGCAGGCACCTGGTGTGTGAAGCAGAAAAAATCTACATTCAAACCTAAGACTAGCTTGCTTTGGGCTTGTTTGACAAACATCAGACCTCAATTAGTTAGCAGCAGGGGGCTTGATAACAGCTGAACTCCATGATTGCCAAGACTTCCCTTAGAAGTCTTATCAGCCCTTATCAGATTTCTGGACTTAAAGGGCAGAACACATTTTATAAGGCACAATAAACAACAGAATATTTCTTTACATTTTTTAAAATGTAGGGCACTGCCCCATCTGGTCCTACGAACAAGCCACCTGTGTGTGTGTGTGTAAATTATATATATATATACAGTATACAGCCCTCAAAATTTCCACTCGCATACTCGCGTGTTGCGAGGGGATATTGAGCGCTGGCAAGTAAAACTGCAGACGCAGGCAGCATGATAAAGTCTATCGTGCTGCCTGCGCTGCGTTTTTAGCGGGCGGCCGTGTTTTTTTTTTCTTCAGGCCAGCTGAAGTGCTCAGGGTCAGCCAGTCTGCTTTTTTTTTTTCTTTTCAACAATTGGGACTTTCCCGAATCATTTCCTGGGAGGGGGGGGGTTGCAAATACTCTCACCGGCAGCACCTCTACCAGACCATCCTGCTGCACGCTGGATCTTTCTCCTTCATGCTGGGCCCCTTATCTTCCGGGCACAGAGTGTAGGATAATCTCCGCCCCCTCATTCTACTACTCCCCAGGTCAGGTAAGTGGAGGGGGGGTGAAATAAACGGCAGGGGGTGAAATGGAGAGAAAGAGATGAATTGGGGGGGAGAAATGAAAGATGAATTGGGGGGAGAAATGAAAGATGAATTGGGGGGAGAAATGAAAGATGAATTGGAGAGAGAAATGAAATGGAGAGAGATGAATGAAGAGGATGAGATGAATGGTGAGAGAGAAATGAAATGGAGAGAGATTAATTAATTGGAGAGAGAAAATAAATAAATGGGGAGAGAGAAATTAATTGGGCAAAAGAAATTAAATAAAGGGGGCCCCTTGGCAGAAAAAAGGTTCCCCACCCCTGGTGTAAACTAAGGGAAAGTAAAAAGCTGCCAAGCTGTCAGCGCGCCGGAAGTGACGCCAGAACCAGCGCCGCGACTACAACTCCCGCTAGAGGCCATAATTGGTGAAATGGTGGTGAAGGCATTTGAGGTTATGCAAAATAAATCCTATTTATAAAGAAAGAGATGGGTGATACAGAAGGAGCAAAAAAAAGAAAAAATGGGGATGGAAGTATCGCAGATGAAAATTAATGGATTCATCTATATAAGCATTCAAGGGGGAAACCTGACTTTGGGGTCTTCTAACTTCTATTGATAATACTCCCATTATTCATATGCCAGGTTAAGTTCCACTTGATATATTGGATGCATAAACCCCAAATTAATTTGGTCCTAAAAACTGTTGGAGAGGAGTCTGTACTTAATGGATGAAACTACTTGTCTGGGTGTGGTGCTTGGGTATACATGTATCTGATGCCTGGGTATTAATGTTATTTATTTTTGTAACTTTATTCTGAATAAAACCTTTAACAGTGTAATTTCATAAAATAATTTAAGAAGGCGTGTTTAGGGGCGGAGTTTAGGACAATGTAGGTGGGGCAACTGGTGGCGAGTAACTCTTATGGTCTGGCTAGTAGCTTGGGACTTGAAATTTTGAGCCCTGCAGTATATATACACACACATATACAAATGCAAAGGTATAATGTAATAAGGAAAATATCTTAACTGATATATGAAAAGATCTAGTGGTATGTGAATTATATGTTTATTAATGTATCTTTCCTCTGTGAATGATCGTTTCGTAAAGAGATTAACCCCTTCACTGCTGAGCCATGTCACCTCTGTGTGCCGATCTCATTTTTACCGGTTTTGTTCATTATATGCGATTTGAAGTCTCGTTTTATCATACGACCCAGACATATTATATATCCTTTTTTTGTCAGACTTGGCAGATTCATAATATATCATTATTATATGTATATGTTATGCCCTGCCTGAATATTATAACAAATAATGCAATAAAATTAGAATTTTCAATCATCTACAGCATGTAAAGTGATTTATTTCACATTTTATCATCAGAGCCTTTGCGTTTATATATTCTATGGGGTGTGCTTGTTAAAAAAATTAGAAATGTGAACTCGTTATATTTTTTTGGGGGGAAATTACTTGATTTTTAGCAAACCCCCCAATAGAAAAAAATCGTTAGTGCAGCATCATTGTTCACATTATAATTGAACTAGGAACAATATTGCTGCATTAATAAAAATAACACACGCACAAAAAAAAAAGATGTTTTAAGTTTTTTATTTTTATTATTTTATTCTTAATTCGCACATGGTAATGTTTGGGATCATTGGAAAGGCCATGACCCTCTAGCTGTCACCGATTGGGAGAAATGGCGTTTCAAACAAAGCCCCCTATCTTCCGCTTTTGCCTGGTGGCCACCAGAAAATGACATCATTGTACAATCCAACATGATGACATCATTATGCCGGGAGGGGCCTTAAAAGCAGCATCTGACTTCATGGAAGTCAGAATGCCGTGGGACCCTGGAGGAGAGAGGTGAGTATTCCTAGGAGCTCTCGGTAAGCGGATGATGTTTGGGGAACATCCTCCGCATACAGCAGGAGACTCTTGGGACATTCCCCACACGTCATCCGCAGTGAAGGGGTTAAGGGATTGATTTTGTACTCCTCCTACTTTAGGGGTTATTCACAGAGGACCGAAATCAAATTTCCCCACCCTGCGGGGAATTCACTATTCACTGCAGGGTCCCCGAAGTACAGAGAATCAGTCGCCGCCACAAACCCATCACCGCCAACCCACCAGACAGCCGCCAAAGCAGTAGACAAGCCACCGGATGGGTAAAAAAACTACAATAAGATTGAAAGTGTCAAAATTGAAAAGCTGTTTGCAAGAAAACTCCTGAATGAAAAATGTCTGGAATTTGATGATAAAAAGGTCTGTTACAGAAAAAATGAATACTGGTATTAACCCCTTAGTGACCGGGCGGTTTTAAGAAAATCTGTCCCTTAGTGCCCGCTGCTGTTTTTACGGTTCTGCGCTGTGTTTAGGTCAAATTTTCCTCTTACTCGTTTATGCAATCCACACATATGATATACCGTTTTTCCCGCCCTTAAATGGACTTTCTAAAAATACCATTATTTCCATCATATCCTATAATTTAAACACACATTAATTACACATTAAATTTGTAAAAACACACCTTTTCATAATTTAACCCCCAAAATCTACAACGCCAAAAAAGACCTTGGCTAAATAGTTTCAAAATGTTGTCCCGAGAATAGAAATACCCGATTAAACATGTTTTTGCTTTTTAACCCCTTAACTGCTGAGCCAGTTCACCTATGTGCGCTGAGCTCATTATGACGGTTTTATGCTCAAAAGTTTTGGATGCCAGCCTAGGTCCTTTTTAATTAAACCCCCCAGACAATTTTTTTTTTTTAAATAAATAAATTATATTTTATTTTTATTTTTTTAGGTATTTATTTTTAAACCAAACCTGGTCATGTTTGGTATCATTGGAAATGCCATGATCAGACCTTTCCAATGATGTCAATCATGACCCACTAGCTGCCACGTTATGTTTCACTGCTCGAGAGATCCAGCAGCCCACGACAATCGTTTTGGACTTACCAGGAGGGTATAGCTGATACCTTTCTAGGCACCTCTCACAAGAACTAATTTTAGAATATTCCCTTATCTGAAATGGTTAACAGTTTTACCCAGGGGTCAAATCCTGGAAAGAGAAGGTGGCAGAACTCGTCAAGTTTCTTTACAACCCCTCCCTACTCATTGAATATTTTTACAAACATATACAGGGTGTCCATAAAGTCTCTTTACAATTTCAAAAAATTATTACAAAGGCAAATGAAAATACAGATAAGTGAAAATTATTACAAAATGAGACGTATATATTTACGTTTTTTTTCCTCATTTAATACACCTCTATTTGGGCACCATTAGTTGCACGAAGCACATCAAGACGGTACTCGATTTCTTGCCATGTTCGCTGTAGCATACCCTCATCAATGGTGGCAATGGCGTCAGTGATCCTCTGCTTTAGATTAGTGATGTCCCATACCCTTGTTTGATACACGATATCTTTAACATAACCCCATAGAAAAAAGTAGTTTTTTCTAGGGCTTGACTCCTGGGTAAAACTGTTAACCATTTCAGATAAGGGAATATTCTAAAATTAATTCTTGCGACAGGTGCCTAGAAAGGTATAAGCTATACCCTCCTGGTGAGGCCAAAACTATTGTCGTGGGCTGCTGGATCTCTCGAGCAGTGAACGCTTCCTAAGCATTTCAGTTCTGGATACCCTTTTGGGTGGATGCAGGCTGATTTGCATATAGTTTCCTCTGTAATGACACCATCTGGTTAAAAATCTCCACATTCTCAGTGTTCTCATGAATGTGTGTTTTTTCTCCATAACAAAAATATATTAAGACATTAATTGCTATTTATATCAATTTATATTAAGACATTTAATACCCATAGGAATTAAAATAAATGTATCTTCTTCATACAATCATTCATGATGTTAAGTACCGGTCTCCTGCATGCCTTTCTGGCACACTGCCTGGTACTTGGCACGCTGTTCGCATTTTCCTCAATCAAGGACATGTCATTGAGTCACTGTGTGTCTTTATTAGTAGGCTGACTCATGACTCTGCTGTGTGCATTTGGGCCAAGACATGATGACATTCAATGGTTTTTAGAGTGACAGATATGGCCCTCCCACAAGAATGTGGTATGGTGTCAAAATTCCATTAAACATATAGAGAACATCTATCATTCTGTTCTCTAATTTTCCCATGATCTTGTTGTCATAACCAATTTTTCCATAAAGTATTGTATTTCTAAGATTTATTTTCTTCTCCTCTCAGACGAATACTGAACAATTTTCATCTTTATATCAATTTATTTTTATCGTATGTTTCAAACTGTACTGAGGCAGAGTGTTAACAAAAACATGAGGGTTTTTTTAGAAAAAAGAAAAAAAAATGCTAAATATAGTTTACTAAGAATATTTCATGGATGTGCAAAGACCAAATTCCTGGATTTGAAAACTGCGTGAGGATTCAGATAACAAATAAATACATAAAACAAACAGGGTTATTCAGAGAAAGGTGAAACTGCAGAACTTTTGAAGAAGTGAAAATTCTAGGTCAAAACAGCCAAACCAGAAAAATTCTTCCATTTATCTCACTTTCCAAATCAGCTGTTTTGACCTAGAATTTTCACTTCTCCAAAAGTTCTCCAGAGTTTCACCTTTCTCTGTATAACCCTGATAGTGGGGGGGGGGGGGGGACAACACACATAAAAAAAAGTTCTGTGGATGGGACAGTGAAGTGTTTTTAGAATCTTAAAGGGGTACTCTGTCAAAAAATAGAGTTCCCAATAGAGTTTTGTCCAATTATATTTTATTATTATTATTTTTTATTTTTAGCTGATTATACTCACTTTTTTTCCTTAGCGCCACTCCTCATCTCTGGTTCAGAGACTCCCAAACCTGGAAGTTCCTGAAGCTTATCTGTGCAATTTGCTGTCCTACGCAATTTGTATAATGTAGGAATCGCACACAGTTATGGGAGTTGCGTACTTTACATACACAAGTTCCATAGCACTCGTGCAGAGCTATTGAAGCTGAGCACATGCGCAAATCCGATTAATCGACTGCCTCTCTGACAGCACTTGCTACATTGGGTGGTCTCAGAGAGGGTCACTTTGCGTGTCGATGTCACTAGTGACAAACCTGGTGACCGTCATCTGGGAAATTCAAAATCACAGATGATGGTGATGCTGGGTGGAGTGGAAGACTTCACAGATCAGGGGGTGTGGGAAGGGGGGAGAAGGGGGGGAGACTCTACACACCGCAACTACTTTAAAACAATAAAGGTGGTCAGAATGAGTAGAGTGTCCCTTCAACTAAACCAATACTGCATGTGAAACCAAACAAATCCATTATAGTTCCCTGCCACAAAAATGTATTTTTATTTACTGCAAAATTCTCTCTCCTAATCTAATTACGTAAAGGAAGTTTTTCAAAGTGTGCCATTGTTTGTCAAAGTTACCAACACTGTCGAAAATTGCTGTTGTATCAACGGAAACGAAGGACTACATTTCAAGAAAGAGAAATCTAAACAGTCTCTTGAGAAGGTTCACTGTTAAACTTCTGCTGGCATTTGTGTCCTGTGCAAATCCATGGATTGTCACAGGTGTTTACAACTTTGGCAAATACCAGTGTTCTTTGAATAACTCCAATTGGCTTTATCAGCTAATTATGGTTTCTATGCAGCTATGCTTACAGTGCGTTCTCAGTGGCAGTGACTACTCTTCGTTAGAATCTTCATGAAGATTACTCAAGCTTTTTTAAAACCGGTTTCTTGTCTTGGACGTGTCCAGATGATCCTGAATCTTGATTCACATTAAACGCTGAGTGCACGGCCGTACATTGGGAATCGTAGAAAGGGAAACGCCTCGGAAAAGGATGGACTGCGAATAAAAAAAGAATGCATTCTCTACGCCTGCTTCTTTTGGAGGTGGAGGTAAAATTAAATGAAAGAAGAGATGCAACCCCAATACGTTGAATTTATATTCATAAAAAATAAAAATAAAAGTAACTTGTTATTAACTGTAAGACTTCTTTTTACAGTATTGCCCAACGACCACGCATGGTTTGTAAATATAAAATAATAGAAAATATATATATAGCTTCCAGACCTGAGCTAGGAGCTAGGCATGATGACCAGTTGTGGCTTTGACCAGTTGCATAAACCTTATCTCTGCTACAAAGCCACAGTGTGGCATAGCATTGATTTTAGGGATCTGTGTAATAACAGACCCAGGATGCATAAAAGTGAGACAGATGTTATTTGCATATCCTACCCAGAATTCCTTGCTGCATATGGGGAATGTGGCACAGGAGCCCTGGGATGCAATTCATCGAATTGCTGTGATGTGCAAGTGGCTTCTGCAATAATAAACACACTTATTATAGTGTGGAGGCCTTTTTTTTCTCACTTTTTGTCCTCCACTACAACCCTTATATATATATATATATATAATATATATATATATATAAATATATATATATATATATATATATATATATAATATAATGAAAATGGCTACATATATTTTCTTTTCAACTTATTAATGACTAATATCATACTTAGCCTTTCGATCCATTTCTTTTAAAATGTGAAATTCTGGATATCCTGCTTATCTACTCTTTGGATATCTGTAAATGGCTTGATGTCATTAAAGGGGATGGGTCACATTGATAATTATGAACCAGAATTTCACAAGGAAGAAATTTCATTGATTCTTAGGGGGTTTATGGACATGGAGCATATTAACAGAGTACAATTACGTTAACATTACATTAACTTGTATCAGTCATATCTGTACAGTGCCAAATTGGTTACATATTCATGTTGGTAAATGAACAACACATTTATTTACAGTGGCAAGAAAAAGTATGTGAACCCTTTGGGATTACGTGGAGTTTTGCATGAATTGGTCATAAAATGTGCTGTGATCTTCATCTAAGTCACAACAATTTGTCTGCTTAAAATAATACAACACAAACATTATATGTTTTCATGTTTTTATTGAACAGAACATGTAAACATTCATAGTGCAGGGTGGAAAAAGTATGTGAACCTTTGGATTTAATAACTGGTTGACCCTTCTTTGGCAGCAATAACCTCAACCAAACGTTTCCTGTAGTTGCAGATCAGACCTGCACAACGATCTGGAGTAATTTTGGACCATTCCTCTTCACAAAACTGTTTCAGTGTAGCAATATTCTTGGGATGTCTGGTGTGAATCGCTCTCTTAAGGTCATGCCACAGCATTTCAAATCGGGTTGAGGTCAGGACTCTGACTGGGCCACTCCAGAAGGCGTATTTTGTTTTGTTGAAGCCATTCTTTTGTTGAATTACTTGTATGCTTTGGGTCATTGTCCTGTTGCATCACCCATCCTCTGCGGAGCTTCAGTTGGCGCACAGATGGTCTTACGTTTTCCTGCAAAATGTCTTGATAAACTCTGGAATTCATTTTTCCAATGAGACCAATCCGTCCAGGCCCTGAGGCAGCAAAGCAGCCCCAAACCATGATTTTCCCTCTGCCATGTTTTACAGTGGGGATGAGGTTTTGATGTTGGTGTGCTGTGCCTTTTTTTCTCCACACAGTGTTGTGTGTTTTTTCCAAATAATTCAATTTTGGTTTCATCTGTCCACAGAATATTTTGCCAGTAGTGCTGTGGAACATCCAGGTGCTCTTTTGCAAACTTCAAACGTGCGACAATATTCTTTTTGGACAGCAATGGCTTCCTCCGTGGTGTCCTCCCATGTACTCCATTCTTGTTTAATGTTTTCCTTATTGTAGATGTGTCAACAAAAATGTTAGCATGTGCCAGAGATTTCTGTAAGTCTTTAGCTGACACTCTAGGATTCTTCTTTACCTCATTAAGAATTCTGTGCTGTGCTCTTGCGGTCATCTTTACAGGACGACCACGCCTAGGGAGAGTAGCAACAGTGCAGAACTTTCTCCATTTGTAGACAGTCTGTCTTACCGTGGACACATGAACATCAAGGCTTTTGGAGATACTTTTGTAACCCTTTCCAGCTTCATGCAAGTCAACAATTCTTGATCATAGGTCTTCTGAGAGCGCTTTTCTGTGAGGCATGGTTCACATCAGGCAGTGCTTCTTGAAACCAGTAAACCCAAAACTGGTGTGTGTTTTTAAAGGGCAGGACAGCTTTCAGCAACACATCCAATAATATCACACTGATTGGACTCAAGGTTGGCTCGCTCTTGGAGAAGTCATTAGGCTAGGGGTTCACATACTTTTTCCACCCTGCACTGTGAATGTTTACATGTTATGTTCAATAAACACATGAAAACATATAATGTTTGTGTTGTATTATTTTAAGCAGACTGTGTTTTTCAAATTGTTGTGACTTACAGTAGATGAAGATCAGAGCACATTTTATGACCAATTCGTGCAAAACTCCACGTAATCCCAAAGGGTTCACATACTTTTTCTTGCCACTGTAATCTGATCAGTACTATAATGTTTTAAGGCCATTGATGTGGTTTCATGTGAAATCTGGATTAAACTCAAACTTTAAAGCAACAGATGCAATATGTTTTTCATCAGGCTATTCGACAATGTGCTACTAATCACAAACACTGAAGGAAAAATGAGCTTGAAACTAAGCATGGCAAAATGAAATTAAGTCCTCTTCACTGCACTCTATTCCCTTTTACTTTCATGTCACAATTCATACTCGGACTTCTGTTTTTAAAGAGGCTGTTAGGTGTTTCTCTTATGCAAATGGTTACAATGTGGACCTCTCTGGGCTCTCATGAAACATCATCATGCTTTAAAGTCAGGAATTGTGAAAAAATAAGTAAGATTTAGGTTTCATGGTTCAGAAGTTTAGGGGATAGACACAACTGAAGTACACGTAGACGTGGAATACAGATAAAGTAGCTAGCACAAGAAGTAGGTGCTGCCAAATATCAAAGCTAGACACACAACATCAGAGAGAGAATCAGTTGTTAAAAAGATTCGACTCTATGCCTCCAAAATGTCAAAACTTAGTATCTTTACTCAGAAAGTCTATTAAGTCAGGATGAGAGGATTACATTTATGACAGCTTAGTCAATGGGCCATATATTGGAATGCAACACTCAAAAGCATTACTCATCAAGCCTCTGCATCGTCTGTGACTGTTTCTCCACGTGTCTAGAATTTAAAAGCAACAACATGAAAAATGTTCATCTCTGTCTGCAATTGAGGCAGTTTTTCACTTGAGGTTGTGCTATTTATAATATAGTTGGTACTTTGGCAGAGATGCTTCTGCTTATTGAGCACATGTGAACACAGATCATTTGTGTACTCGGATTCAAGTGGAGCTTATCGATTATAAAATACATCAAGCAGCTTGTGAAACAGGACAAGTCTTAAAGTAAAATAAACTCGGGATTAAGTGTTTGATTTTATTTTCATTTAGAAAGGCTTATACTATACATATCCTTAAAAGGTACGTTAATCAAAAAAATGATTCACAGAATATTTAATATGTTAGGAAATGGCTTTACCCATTTCACAACCAAATACCTTTTGAAGAAATGGCATCTTAAAATGTATTTGACATGCAGATTACATGGTTTACATTTAAATACTGGATAACAATCTATATTTTTATTAACAATAATTGCACAATTTTATATATATCCTTTGATGATTTATTGTGTCATCTATGCAAACAATATGCAGAGCATCACGGCACATTTGTTGAGCGTGTATACCAGTGCATTGTTATCTATGTGAACCTATAGGACTTTCTGAACCTATAGGACTTTTCTATACTCATACACCAGCGCCACCCAATGATATAGGTAACAATCACTAGCACTCAAATACTGCACACCATCAAGCAGTAATAATGTTTAAGAAAAAAGATAGCTAAAATAGAGTAGGTGGAGTGCAGCCATTAATTACGTTATAGAAAATGTTTTCAATCACCATTGATCATGTTTTTCATGCTTTTTAACCTCATATATTTTCTCAATCAGCATTTGACCACATTTACCTCTAAAAAACACAATATTATATAGCCTTTTTAGTGTAACACTGTTTTACAGGGGATATGTTTCTTAAAAGAAAAGCTGTAACAAACTAACAAACGCAGAGCGACCCTGGCTCTATATTGAAGGCGGATGGACTTTTTACTGGCCGTCCTCAGCCTCCTCTTTGGGACAAATCTCTGAAGCATTTCTTAAAGGAAAAAATGGACATAGTGCAAATCCAATAATCCCTGTATAATGTACAGCGTATAACTGGTATAACTCACATGGTTGTGTGCCTACAGGAGGCTCTCCTTGAACAGGGTGCGATTCTTAGTGGGTGCAATCAAACCAAGGACGACTGGCAGGCAGATTTTTCTTATGGAAGAACAATGTCACGGATGGCTCTGTTCTGGGGCGCCTGGCAGCAGATTCCTCGCTGCTCGCTGGCCAGGCGCCGAATAATAACGCCACCGGGTGCGCTCACGTGGGACGCCGGGGGGCGGAGCCTGGCGTTATGACGCGGACCCGCCGGGTTTAAAACCCGGCTTCACTAGTTCGCCGGTGCCCTGACGTGGTATTCACTTCCCGCAGAGCTCTTGTGTTTTTGGCTAATATATCTGTGTCTGACCTTGCTTTTGGAAACGAACCATTCTGTGTATGACCCCTGGCATTGGCAAACGAACCATTCTGTGTATGACCCCTGGCATTGGCAAACGAACCATTCTGTGTATGACTCCTGGCATTGGCAAACGAACCATTCTGTGTATGACTCCTGGCATTGGCAAACGAACCACTCTGTGTTTAACCCCTGGTATTGGCAAACGAACCATTCTGTGTATGACCCCTGGTATTGGCAAACGAACCACCCTGTGTATAACCCCTGGTATTGGCATTCACTCTTCTCACGGTTCTGCTCTTAACTTTGGTACCGAGGTCAGTCTATGTGGCACCCTAAGCACACATCAGACTACCTCTGATATTACTAAGGTCCTGGGGAGAACGAATACTCTATTCTGTACCTCTGTCTGGTGTTTACCCTTGCTTGTCTATTGTCTGGTTAGTGATCTATCTAGTTGTGCCGACCATTCAAGGATCGGAAGGGTAGAGAGCGGTCTACGTAAAGGGACCACTATTTTGGTATTCAGGGGGATTCGTGACAAACAATTTATTAAAATCTGAGACGCGTTTCGATGATGGGCAGATGACCTTTTTCAATCAGCATATTTTCTATATTTTTCTCGCTGTCTGTCTGTCACAGTCTTGCATATCCACTCTTACACTCAAAGAAATATTCACATTATCAAGAGATGAGTTGGGGCAGAAATGTGACTCCATATAGTCATGGTCTTTTTGAGAGCAGAAAGTGATTTCATTTCTTTCAAGTCTTATTCTGGCACACTCATATCCTCGGGTAAATTTAAATATTTTTCTCCCCCTCCCTTCCCTTTACCAGTTACTACCCTCTTCTTTTCTTTGATAGTATTCGAAGTTCAGTTGTTTTTTTAATTGTATGTTCTGCACTGTGAGAATGCCAGCAAATTACACATTGTACCTATTGTGGCAACAATGTACAAATGTAACTCTTGAATACACTGTGGTTCCCCCTAAATGATTAAAAAAATGACACACTTGTACGGAATATTGGTTGCTTTCTGACGTCACACAGACGTTCACAAGGCAACACTCCCGGGTACATACTCACACAGACACTAACAAGGTAACAATCCACGATGCACAAAAGATAACTGTAACGGTAGGCCCCCTATAGGGTGATGGGGAACCTTTTAGCTGCGTGGTTTTAAGCCTTTAGGGCAGGTATATGGTTTGTTTTGCAGAATAGCAGACTCCAGCCCCCTCTTGCAGCACTTGGAAAACAAGAGGATAGTGCAGAATACAGACACACGAGGAAGCCCTGCACTGGGTATGATTTCTCATCTACAGACAGATTACCCCCAGTCCTGTTGACACAATGAATGCAGCAGGCTGCAGGGCAGAACTCGGTACTTGAAAACACAACGAATGCAACAAACTGCTGATCCTAACACTCCCAGCCAGGGAGTTCATAACAAAGCCCTGAGTATCACTCACACCAAATGGCTTCATGGCCAAATGCCTGTTGAGTGAAAACAAACTAAATAAACAGACAGATAAATCCTAAACAGACAAGGGACATACAAAGAGAAGTTCCAGAAGCCAAACCAGGTCATACACGAGATAATCAAAATACAGATATACTTCAAGGGACAGACAAGAGAATAATCCGGAAACCAGAGCAAGAAGTCATACACAGAATATCCAGATACAGAACTTGAAATAACACAGGGAGCAGGAACTCAGTGGATCTCAGTCTATCCTGATCCAAGGAGCAAGTGCATGGTAGGCCCTATATATAGGGCTGAGCAGAGCATGTGACTGCAGACCATTAGCCCAGTGGAGATGGTCTGCAGAGCCTGAGCATGAAAGCCAGCAACTGGCAAATCCCTGCTCCCACCAGGGCGCAGGGTCGAGACGTAACAATAACACTCACAGGTATACACACATACAACTACACATGACATTCACAGGAACACAAGTAAACAAAAACTCGCAGTAAATCTCCATCTCATTGTTCCCCAGACCCCACATCAGTCCATATTCATCTGAGTGACACATGCCGCACTTCTGTGCGGACATACTTCGTGTGTGGGTCTCTATTGATCATAATTTTATGCTATGACAGACTTTAAAATGTGCGGCAACACGGACGTGATCACTGCGTTCGTCTGACACGGGCCTCAACTGTACATTTTTTTTTTTCTCTCCACTCCATTCCTCTGCGGTGTCTGCTTTTTCTGGCGGCTGCTCTGCGCTATGATCGGCGGCTGCTCGGGTTCCCCCGGCGTGGTTAATCCAGATGTTTTTGCGGGTTTCAGTGTGCGTTTGCCAGATTTAGCGGTGAGTGTTTGGCAGGTTTGCGGCGGCTTTTCCCTGCACTACGATGGCCCTGTGGTGCTTGCCGAAATGGGATCACCAAATCGCACCGAATTGGAGAGTGAGAAGTCACCGAACGTGCAGTGACTTTTCAATTCTCTTTGAATAACCCTGTATGTAAACCTGGAGTTTTAACGCCTTCACTGCTGAGCCATTTTACATTTGTGTGCTGAGCTGATTTTGACTGTTTTGTGAACATCATGATTAAACGCGATTTGAAGTCACGTTTTATTATACAACCCAGACTTATTAAATATCCTTTTTTTTATGGCAGACTCGGCAGATTCATAATATATCATTATTATATGTATTCGTCTATATATTCTATGGGGTACACTTGAAATAGAAATGGGAATTCGTTACTGTATTTTTCTGCGAAAGTACATGATTTTAGCTAAAAAAAAAAATTGTTTGTGCAGCACTATTGTTCACTTTATAATAGAGGAGTGAAAAATAGTGCTGTATTAATAAAAGAAAAAAAATACATTATTTTTATAATGCTCTGGCCTTTCCAATGATACTGAACATGACCCTCTAGCTGCCACTGATTGGGAGATACAAGGTTACAAATGACTACCCTATCCCCACCATAGTGTCAGGGGTTGACTGTGGTTGGTGTAGCAGGATAGGGTTGCGAGCCCAATATGCAGTGATATAGGCAGATTCAAGTTAACAAGGGTGTTTATTGTGCAACAAACACAAGAACGTAATATCAGGCAAGGTTTAGACAAAAGTGTGGTCAGGGTTCAACAAGGGGCCTGGTACACGGGGGGTCCTAGATGGGTGGCAGAAGGGGAGCAGGATGGGAGGGTACCGGTATATAGAAGCGATGAAAGTCCAGGTGATATAACAGAGGGTCCTTGGAGTCTTTGGCAACGAAGTCAGGAGATTGCAAGAGGTATCAGGGAGCCTTGTCAAACAGGTATGCAGTCAGCGAATTCAACTTCAATGTGGAAGTCCAGGGTTGAGGGTGGGACTCCCTTATATGCAGGGCTAATCAGGGAGGATGAAGGGCAGGTGTGGATCCAGGGCCATAACGTCATAATCAGGAAGGTGCATTGTTCATACAAGAGTCTTGGAATCTGCAGGGGACATGCAGGATAATATACAAAAAGGGGGCGTCCGGGGGTCAGGGCCTCCAGGGCCTGACATAGGCCCCCCCTCTAAGGGCCGGACTCCGGACGGCCCAGGCCAAGGTCAGGATCACACTGGCGGATGAAGGGACAAATATTCATTGCACCACTGGAGTGCGTAATAGTGGTCATGATGACCAGGGGTTCCTTCGGAACATAGAGTCCGTGGGACTGACTGGCACAGGTAGTCAGTGGCAGCAATGGCTGGGGTAGAGATCACGGTGTCAAGATATGCAATTCGTTGGCATGGTTGTCCAGAAATAAGCCCAAACTTGCGGCTGGGAGGGATGGGAGAGTCAACCTTTGCAAACCCCCAAACCCTCCTTGGTGCGGCTAGGGCTGGAAACTGCCAACAATGGGTAGTGGAGATAGCAGTCCCCACGGCAACAGCTGGGCACGGTGGGGCAGCACCCTTGGCGAGGTGCGGTGGGGCAGCGCCCGTGGTGACAACCTTGGTACTGCACGGCTCAACAGCGACAACCTTGGTACTGCACGGCTCAACGGCGGCGTCCTTGGCGAGGCATGGAGGGGCAGCGCCCTTGACGAGGCACGGAGGGGCAGCGCCCTTGACGAGGCACGGAGGGGCAGCACCCTTGGCGAGGACCTTGGTACTGCACGGCTCAGCGGCGACCTGGTTACAGCATGGCTCAACGGTCGCAACCTTGGTGAGGCATGGCACTTGAGCGACCTGGGTATTGCACGGCACTTGAGCGACCTGGGTACTGCACGGCAGTTGAGCGACCTGGGTACTGCACGGCTCTGCGGCGACCTGGGTACAGCACAGCTCTTGCTGGGCAGTGAGCGGCTTGGCCTTATGGCGGCGTCGACGGCCCCGTGGCGGTGATAGCTCAGGAGAACCTGCGAGATGCAGGGCAGCGACCTCCGGGATGCAGGGCAGCAGTTTCTGGAGAGCCTGCGAGATGCAGGGCAGCGGGTTCTGGAGAGCCTGCAGGATGCAGGGCAGCGGGTTCTGGAGAGCCTGCAGGATGCAGGGCAGCGGGTTCTGGAGAGCCTGCAGGATGCAGGGCAGTGGGTTCTGGAGAGCCTGCGGGATGCAGGGCAGCGGGTTCTGGAGAGCCTGCGGGATGCAGGGCAGCGGGTTCTGGAGAGCCTGCGGGATGCAGGGCAGCGGGTTCTGGAGATCCTGCGGGATGCAGGGCAGCGGGTTCTGGAGATCCTGCAGGATGCAGGGCAGCAACAACTGGAGATCCTGCGGGATGCAGGGCAGCGACAACTGGAGATCCTGCGGGATGCAGGGCAGCGACAACTGGAGATCCTGCGGGATGCAGGGCAGCGACAACTGGAGATCCTGCGGGATGCAGGGCAGCGACAACTGGAGATCCTGCGGGATGCAGGGCAGCGACAACTGGAGATCCTGCGGGATGCAGGGCAGCGACAACTGGAGATCCTGCGGGATGCAGGGCAGCGACAACTGGAGATCCTGCGGGATGCAGGGCAGCGACAACTGGAGATCCTGCGGGATGCAGGGCAGCAACAACTGGAGATCCTGCGGGATGCAGGGCAGCGACAACTGGAGATCCTGCGGGATGCAGGGCAGCGACAACTGGAGATCCTGCGGGATGCAGGGCAGCGACAACTGGAGATCCTGCGGGATGCAGGGCAACGACAACGGGAGATCCTGCGGGATGCAGGGCAACGACCTTGGGAGATCCTGCGGGATGTAGGGTAACCAATTCTGTAGATCCTGCGAGATGCAGGGCAGCAAGTTCCGGAGATCCTGCGGGATGCAGGGCAGTGACCTCGGGAGATCCTGCAGGATGCAGGGTAGCAAATTCTGTAGATCCTGCGAGATGCAGGGCAGCAAGTTCCAGAGATCCTGCGGGATGCAGGGCAACGACCTCAGGAGATCCTGCGGGATGCAGGGTAGCAAATTCTGTAGATCCTGCGGGACGCAGGGTAGAAAATTCTGTAGATCCTGCGCGACGCAGGGCAGCAAATTCTGTAGATCCTGCGCGACGCAGGGCAGCAACTTCTGTAGATCCTGCGCGACGCAGGGCAGCAACTTCTGTAGATCCTGCGCGACGCAGGGCAGCAACTTCTGTAGATCCTGCGCGACGCAGGGCAGCAACTTCTGTAGATCCTGTGGGATGCAGGGTAGCAACTTCTGTAGATCCTGCGGGATGCAGGGCAGCAACTTCTGGAGATCCTGCGGAATGCAGGGCAACGACCTTTGGCTTTTGCTCAACCTCCAATTCCAGGAGGCATGGGTGAGTCTCCAGCTCTTGGGGTTTCGGTTTCACAGACAACCGAACAACTGTGGGTGACATGGAGAATAGGGCACCAATGAAGGCAGATCTCTGGTATGGTGCACTCAAAATGGTTTTGTTAGCTGGAGTTCTGTAGTTGGCAACCGAGCAGCAAGGATAGATGGCTGGACTTATGGAGGGCCACCTCTCCTCCCTTGGTCCCCTTTCTTCGGACTCCGAGTCATCCTCAGAAGGACACGGTGAAGGTGGCACAGTGTGTCCATGAGAGCAGCTTCCCGAAGTCTCAGGGCCGATTCGAAGATCTCCAGGTCCTCCCTGCGAACGACAGTTCCGTTTAAGGCATATGTGCAACAAGGAGATAGAGGGCTGGGTTCTGGCTTCTTGGCAACACCAGCCATGATGTATTGCCTAGGCTCGGTCTCCATGGGCATGGCTGACTCAGCGTCTATGGAATCTTGCTCCATTGGCACTTCGGGATCAGAATCTGGTTCAGCGCACTCCATAGGGGTCTCGTGGTCTGACCCCTCAGAAGGAGCTTCTTGAGTAACCTGGTCTCTGGGTGCAGAGAGTCTGGTAGCTCTTGGCTCCGCTCTTCTGGGAACAGGAGCACGCTTTTGTGGAGGACTAATTACCAGAGTTCTTCTGGGAGCAAGCTGGGATAGTTTTTTTTACTTTGGGTGCATGCTTTTGTAGCTTGACAGTTGATGAGGTCATTTTTTGCAGGGCAGGCACCGGTTTCCCCAACAAAGACTTTGTGAGCTTGATAGTCGTACAGGTTTGGTACAAACAGGCTTGGCATGAACAGACTTTGCAGGAACAGGTGTAGGAAAACTTTTTGTACCTGGCTTAGGTGGGCGCAGTGGGCAGGCCGATATTAGATGCAAGGGACCCCCACAGTAGAAGCAGAGGTCTAGCGCCCTCCTCCTTGCCTTTTCTTCTGGGGTCAGCGGTCCTCTGGCTCCCTCTGTAGCAGGAACGCGCACCTTAGATGAGGTGCCCCTTGGGTTTTGCTGCATATATTCAAGCAGGGAGTCCAGGTACTGCTCGATCTTCAGGAAGGCATCTTTTAAGTTTTCCACCATTGTATATATCACTGCGGGCTCACAGGTTGTTGACTTCCACATTCTGTCAGTGGTTGACTGCGGTTGGTGTGGCAGGATGGGGTTGTGAGCCCAATATGCAGTGATATAGGCAGATTCAAGATAACAAGGGTGTTTATTGTACAACAAACACAAGAACGTAATATCAGGCAAGGTTTAGACAATAGCGTGGTCAGGGTTCAGCAAGGGGTCTGGTACACGGGGGGTCCTAGATGGGTGGCAGAAGGGGAGCAGGATGGGAGGGTACCGGTATATAGAAGCGATGAAAGTCCAGGTGATATAACAGAGGGTCTTTGGCAGTGAAGTCAGGAGATTGGCAAGAGGTATCAGGGAGCTTTGTCAAACAGGTATGCAGTCAGCGAATTCAACTTCAATGTGGAAGTCCAGGGTTGAGGGTGGGACTCCCTTATATGCAGGGCTAATCAGGGAGGATGAAGGGCAGGTGTGGATCCAGGGCCATAACGTCATAATCAGGAAGGTGCATTGTTCATACAAGAGTCTTGGAATCTGCAGGGGACATGCAGGATAATATACAAAAAGGGGGCATCCGGGGGTCAGGGCCTCCAGGGCCTGACACATAAGGATTTCCATAGGATTTCCATGGGAAATCCCTGGGCAGCTAAGGGCTAACTCGCTGACATCATCATGTCATGCGCGACGATGTCAATTGACGAGGGGAGACCCGGAGGCGGGGCTGACATCTAATATGGCAGCCCCCACTGGAAATAAGCTGCGATCTGGCACCGATAGGTGTCAGATCACAGCCTGGAACCTAAGGGGTTAAAGAGAGGCATCACTGGAAAGGTCAGACTGCGTCCTTTCCAGTGATGCCTCTCTTGACTTTGTACCCCTTTGCGATAGGGAGATAGAGGGGTTCAAAGGACCCACTCTCCCCTTCAGGCACTGCTCTGGTGGGGGGGCGGCGCCTGAAACTGACATCATTTCCCAGAGCAATGATGTCAGTGTGCCGGAGGTGTATAAATCTGGAGGTTTGCCCATACGGAGAGTTGAGTAGTGGGCGGGAGGGGTTTCAAAGTGATGACGTGTGGGGGACGTCCTCCGCATACAGTGGGGACACATGAGGATGTCCCCACACATCATCTGCTTTCAAGGGGTTCATATCCTATGGTAACAGAATTGGAAAATCCATTGACACTTATGTATTTAAGTAAATAAAAGCCTCTTTGTCTTGCTTGATAAATACTCAAATTTAACCCCTTCACTACCAAGCTCGAGATAATTTGGGTCTTCAAAGTCACCATCAGGCACCCAATATCGAGTCAACTCGATCTGCAGCTATGCAGGAAAAAAGCTAATTTTATTTGTTTGCTGCAAATGAATTTCATATGCTTTTGGGCTGCAGAAGGTGCCCCCAAAGTTTTAGCCATGTGGACATAATGTCCAAGGTGCTAAAACTGTGTAAAACTGGCTAATTGTCCATATCGGACTTTCAACAGCCAATGCAGGGGAACCACAAGCTGCAGCTCTAACTGCTGTAACTCCATTTGGCCAGTAGATGGCAATATCTACCTGTCAAATAGGTTATTACAGTAAGGACTACAATGGGAATATTCCCAAATAATTCTTACTGTATAATTGATTAAAATGATTTTTCCAAAAAAGACTGGTTCCTGACAATGTTTTTTTGGAGAAAAAAAATCACTTGGTAGTGAAAGGGATATGGTGCTTGGTGTTAGTTCCTTGTACGAATAAATTAACAGTATTTTTTTTAACTTTGTGATTCTTCTTTTTCTCAGTGTTATAAAAGTATTATAGGGTGTATAAAAAGCATAGCTTTCATGGTAAATCTGGTACAATATTTTCTTTATTTAGATGTATAAAAGACTGTTGAAGGTAATTTCCACCTGAACAGTAGAACGGTCTCATCTTGCTTAACATGCACACATTCAGAGATATATAAAAATTCTAAAGACGAGATTAGCAACACATACGTAGGATATGAAATTCTGTTTCTATGGCTACAGATACAAAGTTAAAATCTTGTTGGTAACTTTTTATTCTACAGTTTGAGGCCCAAATAAACCAAGCAGTGCACTTCAATATTGTTTTTCTGAATGGCAAGAAACACATCTGAATACATAATTCTCTGTTTAACCCCATTCACTACCATTGTCAAGTCTACTCTATGTTCAAAATCTCCTGCCAGAGCTCAACATTGAGTAAACTTGATCAAGACATATTTTGACGCAATGTAAAGGAATTTTGTTTACTACAGTATCATGTCAGACAAGTTCAGGATTGTGTTTCTTTTTGCATTTTGGTTTTTATTGCTGTTACTACTGAGGCACATGAGCTGTAGCGTATTTGGCATTAAACATTTTAATTAATATGAGATGCAAATAACAAAATAATAAAAATGAGCCAATGTCAAAAAAATCTGTTTGTTTTGTCATTATGGAATATTGATTGCAGGCTGATGTGAAAAGAATAATTAAAACAATTTTAGTAAAAGTTTGCAACATAAAAAATTGTGAAGGAAATGAAGAGGTCTGAATGCATTGAAGATATATACACTATATTGCCAAAAGTATTCGCTCACCCATCCATATGCGAGTCAAGGCAGGTGAGCGAATACTTTTGGCAATATAGTGTATATATATATATATATATATATATATATATGTTGGCCAAAGGGGGATTGGAGATTATATATATATATATATATATATTGTGACATTTGGGGCCCACAGAGCACGTGCACAATGTCTTTCACAAACAAAACAGTTTTATTCACCCTTTCAGGGCAATCAAAAAGGCAACATAATAAGTACACGCTTTGGTTCAGCGAAATTAAAGCAAAGTCCTGATCTTCAGCACAAATAAACAGAGAAATAATAGTGGCTCACCAACGCTTTAACCGTCCCAAACCTAGGGAATCCTTTCCCCAGTATGTAGAAGCCTCTCCAGCAAGGCACAGCACGTCTCCTGCTTTTGGAACACAAACACACAGCTTCCACTGATTACTTTCCTTTTCCTGAAATCCCACAATCCTCTCTGGGAGCTGCTGACTTTAAAACTCTTCCTGGACAGGAAGATTAACCCTGTGGTTGCCCTTAAAGGGTCCACAACCCAAATAGGGGTGAAACAAATTGTCCATCCAGGACCCAGCCCTGCCGACCTCTACAATATATATATACAGTATATGTACACACACAATGTGAATTATTTTGAAAATTTTATGTTCAGAAATGTAAAGGATAAATATCCTTGGCCCCGTAATCTGGAATTCTAAAAACTGAAATACTCCAAAAATCTATGTTTTCACAGCCTTTTGGTCATTGTACATCTGTACCTTTATGTTACTCCTCCTGTGTCCTCCTCCATCCTGGCAATTTGCTGGTGCTACAGCATTTTAGTCAGCACCATAAAGGAACAGGGACGGATCCAGGGGGGGCAACAGGGCAATTGCCCCCCCCCCGAGAGAATCGCCGCTGCCGGCGTTCTTCTTCCAGTCCCTACAGGCGAGCGGCCGCTGACATGCAGCTTGATTGATAATAAATGGCTTCAGGAAAACACTAACCACGAGTGAAAAAAATCTTTTTGTGTTATCATTCATATGCTCTGAACAAATGGCCAAGAAATCATAAATTTTGCCAGGGTATTTAAACTTGTGAGCACAACTGTATGTGCAGACCCTGGTACCTCGAACTCTCTTACGCCTTTCCCAACAACTACTACTCAATTGCATATGACTCTAATCCATCTGTATCGCTATTGGAAACGCCATACCGCAGGAGAACCTCCTCCGCCTCTTCAGACCTAGGATTTCCCTCCTCGTATACAAACCGCTTCCGCTCGCCCCGACCTCAGAAACGAACGGCCTTGCTTTTTCCTGATCCCTCTATTGAGTCCCCTGCTTCCTGACCGTTTGTATGAGAGGGCCATACTGTATCTGCAAACGGGCTCTACGAACATTAAGTTCAACCTTTCCACTTCTAACAGTGCAATCCTGCAGGTTCTAAAATCCCAAAAACCGAAAGGCTTTGGATTTGGATCTGTCGGTTGACTTCCTTATCACACATGAAACATCGGCTCTCCTCTACTACCTTGCGAATGATTGTCACCAGTCACCACAAAGCCCAAAGGAACCCAGAATGTATATAAAGGTCTCGGTCACATCTCAGGTACAAACTGAGAACAGGCCAGGAGCAAGAAATAAAGTTGGATATAATACTCAAACTGGTTAAAAAGGCTCCCAGGAAGAAATGTAAAGAAGTTTTATTTCTGATTGTTGATGACATTTTGGGGATACCTCTGCTCCCGTTTCTCAGGGTAACCCAGCCAGACTATTTGTGGTTTTAGTTCCCGCTAGCCACATCACCTCAAACATATGCGTACTAGTAATTTCTTTAGGCTAGGGTCAGACGAACGTATTTTTTGCGTTGTCTGTGAAAAAGTGCGTTCGAACGAATGGACGTATTTTTTCACGGAATATGCGATAGCGGTCATATGATGCGCATTATCGTCCGTGATTTGGTACGGATCATCAATAAAACACTTTTTGTGTCTGGACGTTATGTTGGCCGGACATTAGCAGCGTCTGACGTCTCCTAATCACGCACACACGCCGCTAGTGGACGCAGCGCACTCTGTACGTCAGTACTAGCGGTTTGCCGTTCTCGAAAAAATGCGTTTGTTTGCCAGTTGCGTTGCGCGGCCGCACTTTCGTGCGGCCGTTCTTCGTGTGCCGCCCGGCATTGGATGTCTTTGCTGCTAGCACGGCCGCTAAACGCACGTTAATACTGCTTTCGTCTGACCCCAGCCTTATGTCCACAGTTAGCACAGTATCTACTAAATTTATATATTCAAATACATACTGTGTATAAACACATGTATGTGTATATAACATAAATTTATACAAAACACACTTTAAATTGCACTGTTTAGCAGTTGATCGTTTTAATAATATTTACATTTAATGCTGGCTTCTAAGATTTGTTTTGTCTGATGTGATCAGTTAACACTGGATTAGAGCCTTATGAAAAATGTGAAGTATTATCAGAGAACAGATCATTTTGGCAAAAGGACTGGGTAAAGAGAAGGTTTGTTGTTCAACATCATTCAATAATATATTGTATGTATTCCAAGATTTGCCCACTCATCCCTATAGGATACCGAATGTTGTGTGAGAAATAAAAATGCATTGTGTTTCTGCTGGAGATGTGGGAGTGAAAGAAAGTGAAAGCGATACAACAGAATGTGCACTCACCTAATATGAACAAAGTACAATTATTTAGATATTATTTTCTCGCCTCAACTTCTATAAAATATTTTTTTTCCGAAATATCTTTAAGCTGATTCAGTTGAAAAAATTTGACTGGAGCCAATAATTGAAAGATGCCGCTGGTCTGAAAAAAAGCTGACCGATAAAGCCAGCATCATATAGATTTGTGCCTTTAAAAATTACTTATTGAAAAATCCGATGTTTAAAAAAATAATTTCAGTTTCCCTGCTTGAAAATCCATTTAACAGTTTTTAACATTTGAATTTTTTTCAGAAATTGCGTACCGATTCCAATTGAACCTCTAAAGCCGATAATTCCATTAAAAAGTATGACAAACTGTGTTATCACTTATTTATCATTAGATTCATGTGGATGTGAACGATTTAATGGACTCCCCATTTCTTATTTTTTCAATCCTATTTTTCGTTACCAACTGCAATCAGACACTACTCATATTTATTCCAATGTCTTAGCCAAGTTCCAGTTTCACTAATTGGATGATTAACTAATATGTCAAGAATTCTACTCTATGAGAAACTCAATGCATACTTCCTCCTTCGCCATTAAAACACCATTAACACCCTGCACTTATTTTATTTCTACCTTTCCTCTTGGCTCTTGCTGGTGAAATTGTTGCAGGAAGTCGGGAAATCTGTAATGGAAGGGGAATATATGAGGGAAAAAACACATGGGAGGTAAAGGTGAGTATGTAAGAGGAACAACAACCACACCAGCTGAGGAAGCAAACTTTGATATAGTGAAACATGTTTTGGTGATGTTATTTCTTTATTGTACTTATTTTATCTAATAAAATATTTTTTTATACCTGCTACCTGACCGTTGGCATATATCTGGAAGCGAATGAGAATGAGAATGATGGGAGGTCCGGTGCTCCTTTAAATCATCGGTGGCTGGTAAAATCATCGGTGGCTGGTCTCTATTAAGACACCATAAAATCTGTGTAGTTCTTTATTGTATTCCATCAATTTTTGTGCATTCACACGTGCCACACATTGCTGTTAATATTTTGGAGGACCACACCTGAGGATTGGGGAACTTACCTAGAGGGATCATAACACCACACATAAGAAGGGACCTCGAAAAAGAAGGGGGGATTGGATCTAAGGGTCCAAAAGTGAAATAGACTGAGCCAACTCTTTGAAGACTCCCCACCATGTGTGTGGTTTCTATGTTTTCATTTTTCTTCCCACATATTATAAACCATCTGCACTATATACTTCTTTCTTTGAGACACATGAATTATTGAAGGAAGCTCTGACCAGCGAGTTTATTTTTTTTGGAGACCATGTAAGAGAAAGGACTCATCTCTGTAATAAAAGAGTCTGTAAAAAAAAGATGGGCATCTGAAGTGATGGTAGTTGGGAGGTACGTACATTCCAGGAGTCTGAGAAGTCTTACAGGAAGTACATCTGTTGCCCTTGAGTAAAAATAAAGGTGGAGCTAATGAAAGAACCACCGTTCAATACTTTTTCCCCCTGTCCCTCAACTTGATTATAGGGAAAAAGAGTCGGGGCAGCTGGACTTCTATTATTGACCTCTGGGTGGAGTAGAAGTAACATCACTGCTCTATAACCGTGAAGATAGACTATGGAGACACAGGTTTGATCCTGGCAAGAGCACCTCTCCAGTAAGTGTCCTTGGGCAAGACACCTAATGGTCCATAGTCGCCACCTAGGACATACTTGAAAATGAGAGAAATCTCAATGTATCCTTCCTGGTAAAATCCTTTCTCAAAAAAAAATGGTTGAGATAAGGGGGCAATCTTTGGACAGGTTTTATTTAACCGTTTTTCCATAACCCAACAGAAAAAAATACGTGGATGTAAAAAGGTGGATAGCACAATTTGTCAATTTAATCTACTCTTAACCCCACAAATGAGAGGTATACATGGTACCTCTGATTGCTGACAGGTGGATATTAGTTATAATAGAAGTGAGGAAGCAATGATCAAAAAACCTTTACTATATTCACATACATATAAATAGTATCACAACTGTATATGTAAAGCACTATGGGCTAGAGTCAGGTGTAAACCAGAGCTGTTGCAAATTTACTAAGTCCATAAACCTCAACAGATCTAGTTAGTTTACAATAGCCCTCTAGATATAGTCCTATATTTAGTCCAAATCCTGTGAGTTAAAATGTATGTAAAAAAATATATATGCATACACCCTTTTTTTTAGAAGTGCAAGAACAAAATTATATTTTTCAATGTCAAAATTAATGTATAGAAATGAAACATTCTTGGTATTTTTTCACATTGATAAAAAGCCTTGCTCCATTTGAAATCCTATTTTCCAACTACAAACAATTCTGCGCCTTTTAACGACAGCACAACATTGAACTTTTTGTGCAGGGCACAACCTTTGAAAAGTAGGAGAATAAAGTAATCATTTGCATAAAAAGATTACAGTAAATTGGCGAACATTTTATAAATATTTGTAAGACACAATAGAGATTATTCTAGCAGTTATAATAATCATGACGACTGATACTTTGTTTTTCCATTAAAAGGTTACATTTAATGATAAATCTTAAATTGTAGTTCATGACATCTTTTGAATTTTTCATTTTAGAAAAAGCATTTTATAGATTTTTCTTACATTTTAATGATTCTTGAATTGCTATTGTAATAATACATTTTAAAATGTGTAAAAGATCAGAGGTACTACCGTAGCAATTTTGTTTAATCTATCAATTATTTAACATTAGCCCTTTAATCCTTTAAGGATCACAACAGGTTTGTCATTCTGGCAATGACACATAATTTTCACATAATTAAGTGTATCCATTTTTAAAAATGTTCTAATGTAAGAGTGTAGAAACAGCAGTGCTCTTTTCCCCACCTTAAAATAATTACAATTTGCATAGAGTGTTTAACTCTTTCGGTGCAGAGGATGCGCTGGACTCATTGGCCCATATCATCTGGTGTGAGCTAAGTTAGGGTCGGTGTGTTTCAGCGATAGCGTCAGGTTCAATGAGTCTAGCGCCTGTCCAACAGATCATTTGCCTCTCACTCATAACGGGAAAAATCATTTAATGCGTCGCTAATAGCGATTCATACCGCGAGCTTACTGTACTTTCCGCGTCCTATACTTAATATGGGGAGCACTAGAGATCTTTAACGCTCTTGTAACTAACAGATCACTTGGTGCCTGCGCTAATTTCTGGAGCGACGATAATCGCAAAGTTTTACTTACTGCTCAACCCTGGTACTAACTCCAAAAAACAGGTCCTCACCCAAAACTAACAGACAATTGAAAGGAATGCAGCACAGGTGTTCTCTTAGCCCCATACACCATAGTAATGGATCTGGTGAGCAATGTTGCTGCTGTTGCAGTAGGCTCTATTATGATATAAATGTATCCTTTATCCAGATATATCCTAATTCTAATATATTGGCTAATTTTAAACATTTTATGCTGGGGGTTATTCATAGTATGTAAGCATTTGATTATTAGGGTGACTGTGTGGACCATGTTTAAAGAGACACATGGATAAGTCTTGCCCAGAAACATGCATTATTTATATGCTGCAGCAGGGAAATTATTGTCGCTCACCTGGCCTTCCTTTTAGATCTATTAAATGCATTGTAATAATTCTACATGCTGTTGGGTGGCATTTATCATGCAATGCCCATCAGCCTTAGTATATTTGTGCATATAAACATGGATGATATGGCCACCTTGAAGGATTTTAATAATGCAGGGTGTGAGGGCTCTTTGTTGGATGTGTTCATACTTATACAAGCTTGTGAGGGCAGTGGATAGGTATTGCCAGTGGCGTAGCGTGGGTTGTCAGCGCCCGGGGCCAGCCAAGAATTGTGCTCCCCCCCAACCTGTGGACACGTTATCGATATTGCCCCAGCTCTCACATGGATATTGCCCCAGCTCATGGGATTTGCCCCAGCTCTCACATGGATACTGCCCCAGCTCACACATGGATATTGCCCCAGCTCTCACATGGATATTGCCCCAGCTCTCACATGGATATTGCCCCAGCTCTCACATGGATACTGCCCCAGCTCTCACATGGATATTGCCCCAGCTCACACATGGATATTGCCCCAGCTCTCACATGGATTTGCCCCAGCTCTCACATGGATACTGCCCCAGCTCACACATGGATATTGCCCCAGCTCTCACATGGATATTGCCCCAGCTCTCACATGGATATTGCCCCAGCTCACACATGGATTTGCCCCCAGCACATGGATTTGCCCCAGCTCTCACATGGATTTGCCCCCAGCACATGGATTTGCCCCAGCTCTCACATGGATTTGCCCCCAGCACATGGATATTGCCCCAGCTCTCACCTGGATACTCGGGCCAGCTCCGGCAGGGGTTGAGGGGGCCCAGATGCCGGGCAGCGCGAGAGTGCCTGCCCGGTCCTGAACAGTCCGTCCTGTTGAAGTGGAGGCGGCTGCGTGCATGCGCAGGTCACGTGGTCTGGCCAGTCAGATGGTACAGAGACTGATTAGCTGGACCACGTGACCGGCTGCGCCTGCACGCAGCCGCCTCCCCTTTAACAGGACGGACTGTTTAGGACCGGGCAGGCACATTCGCGCTGCCCGGCATCTGGGTCTCCTCAACCCCCGGGCCAGTTTTAGGGGCGCAAATGCGCCCCTAACAAAACTGCGCCTGGGGCCACGGCCCCCCCAGCCCCCCCACACTACGCCACTGGGTATTGCCCGGCACTCTGCACTGGAAAAAAACTGTTCTATACTGTACACAACCACATTACAAGGATAAGGTGATCTGTTAGTAGGTCATCAGGCCTTTAGCAATGGTGTTTTAGCGCACATCCGGAATAGTGTTAAAACATGATCAGCAAAATAACTGTTCATATTGATCTCAACACAAAGGGTGAAATTGCAGAGCACAAAAAGGGCTAAAACAAAAATCACCAAACTGTATTCAACCAATGGTGTTGCCAGTGCATGAATAGAAGTATATAGAATCAATGGTGAACAACACTATCGGAATAGTTAAAGGGCCACTACCTCCAAAAAATTAAATGTCCTTATGGTGTTTATTTTATGTTGCTGATCTCTTACATGTGCTTTGTTTTTCTCTTGTTTGTTTTATTAAGAAAATATTTACTCTTTGTCACTGGGTGCATACAGATAGTGAGCTTTTGTGTTGTAACCCCCCCCCCTCGTATCTTTACATCACTTGCTCCGCACTCCTTGGCATTGCCAATATAATGGAGTCTATGGGTCAATAATGGTCTCAAATCTCATTGTATTGTGTGGGATGTATTCAAAGGACATCCCCAGTGGTTAACAAGAAGTCTTTTAAGCTCCCTGTCTTATCTCATTCAGCTGTCATCTCTTATCTCGAGCAGCCTGGAGATCACAATAGCCCCTGCAGATGTATCTTATCATTCCCTTATCCATCTACTTAACTGTTAAATACTATAGATTACATAAACTACAGCAGGAAAGAAAAACATTTGTCAAATGCTGTCTCATGGAAAAAAAAAATCAACAAAATGGTAGGGGATAAAAATAGAAACTAATTATTTTTTTTCCTTTTTACATACAATTACTTCAGAGAAAAAAAAATAGCATGTGTTTTATAATGTTGTTGTGTATGTAACATACAAGTAGTCTTTAAGTTGAACATTGCACCTTTAAACAATAAAACACACAGAAACCTAGGGGTCAAGTCGAGGGGGAAAGAGTGGCAGTTCTTCCACTATTTTTGCAGAGGGAAAGCAGTTTCCATAGGTCCCATACACTATAATGCTTGTATTCGGGTGTTCAGTTATAGGTTTTCCTAATAAGATGCAATAAATATTGTATTTAGCATACCGGTATATTTTTGCTGAAATCCACATATAAAACATAATTATATTAGATTTAAGTGTATGTTTGTGTTAACTGCGAGTTAATATTTTCTAGTTGGGGGGAAGAGAAATCTTGGTGAGTTCCCCCCACTTCTTTTTTTTGGGCTTAATCCCTTGAAACCTATACACAATGAAATACAAGTCTACCTCTCCTTCCCATTATGAATGCTTTGTATTTGATAGGGAGTGAGCATATATTGCTGATCAGTCCAGGTACTGCACCGCGGTAGCCGGCAGCCTCTGATATACTGTATAGTAACGGACTAACAGCAAATTCAGATTCTTACTTTACATTGCCGGATATGTAAAATGTATTGTACGTTTAGAGACATATTCTGGAGCACATTAGCAAACGAAACTTGACTTCTAATAAATAAATTCATTTGCAATTCGGAAAAAGTTCAGATCAATGTAACGTGATCTCGGAACTGGTAGGAAAGGAGTTAATATCCCAGGATAGCAGCCAGCTCCGCCACCCCCGGTATATGAAATAGAATGCAGTAGACATGTGCACAGCACAAAAGTTCGTTTTGAACTAATGGATCAGTCCTAAAATGCAATTTATTTAGTTGCTAAAGAAATTCGTTTTTAGTTCTTTAGTATGAAAACTAATTTCATTCATCCGAAAACCAGTGGATACAATTACTATTGTAGTGGCTCCTCAGAGGGCTGAGATCGCTGCTTGTTACAGTATCTCTCACTCTCAGCACAATGTGTCAGGCAAAGCTTTTACAGTAACTGACTGCTGCTCACCACAGCGCTCAGTTTCCGTAAAATTATAATATTTTTATATATAAGAGGTTAGAACAATATTATTTCCTTGTTTTACTGAAACTCTGAGCGCTGTTACAGTCAGTTACTGTAACAGCTGAAGGAAATGGGAGTTGCTCCAGTGGCGCAGAGGGAGGTAATTTGCGTTGAAAATCCGTATAAGTGCGAAACGGAAATATTCTAAAATATTCTAGAAGAAGAGCACAGTCTAGGAACAGACCAATGTTAAAGTGCTATCTTAAATGTACACTAGAAAAAGTGCAATGCAAACGAAAGTGCATATGGTGCAAGCAACTGAAAGGTGCTAATTGGGAGCACAGTCTAGGAAGAGACCAAAGTAAAGTGCTATTTTAAATGTACACTAGAAAAGTGCAAATGCAATCAAAAGTGCATATAGAGCAAATAACAGGATATTCGTAATAGAAAGGATTCATAAAAACACGTAAAAAGGACATAAAAAACATAAAAAACAACACACACTGTTTGTGCAAAGTGCAATTAAAAAGTGCAATTGACTTAGCACAAAAAAGGTAATAAAAATAGTCCAGAGATAATGCAAAAAGTCTAAAAAGACTAAAAGACTAAAAAGACAGTCTTATACATGAATAAATAAAGGAGGGCTATGTGATAACTGTGTAGGCCTCTCACTTATAACGTCCGTATGCGAGGATCCTCCAAATGGGGGAGAAATGGATCTTATCCTTGTTGTCCTAGTAGATTCCGTGTTCTAGTAGATTCCACGTTCTCGTAGTACGGGGAAGGGGAAAAAGAGAGAAAAAGAAAAATAGTGCAATATTGTCTAGATATATTAGTCGTGGAAGGATGCAAGAAAAATGCACACTTACACTTTCCAGAGCCTATATAGTCCAGGCTCTGGTTCGAAATGCACTGGGCCAAGTATAGAGTGGCCTCTTCCCTTCTTTGGAAATTATTGTTCACCTCGGATATAGAAAAACAGGGTATTCATAGCGCAACTTGAATGATGACTGGGTACATTGGTAAAGATAGGGTTAGTCTCACTCACCGATGGTGGAGCCTTATTCCAGGCTCGACTTAATGGCATGCAGTGCTCCTTTGCTCGGTGGGCACTGTCACCTCTTTAGCTGCACCTCTTTAGCGGTCTTCTACTGGCTCAGAAGGGCAAATAAAGTAAATAGACCAAAAAAACAGCAGCAAAAACCACGAATGGTAAATTAAAATAACGTGGTTTATTGAGAAAATCTAAAATAAGGGGGGAGGAAGGGAAAAAGAAAAATGATAATGGTGGAGGATACGCGTTTCGGCAGCTCACTTGCCTTCATCAGTCCATAAGAGAAAAAAGGGGCAGGGACTGATGAAGGCACGTGAGCTGCCGAAACGCGTATCCTCCACCATTATCATTTTTTCTTTTTCCCTTCCTCCCCCCCTTTATTTTCGATTTTCTCAATAAACCACGTTATTTTAATTTACCATTCGTGGTTTTTGCTGCTGTTTTTTTGGTCTATTTACTTTATTTGCCCTTCTGAGCCAGTAGAAGACCGCTAAAGAGGTGCAGCTAAAGAGGTGACGGTGCCCACCGAGCAAAGGAGCACTGCATGCCATTAAGTCGAGCCTGGAATAAGGCTCCACCATCGGTGAGTGAGACTAACCCTATCTTTACCAATGTACCCAGTCATCATTCAAGTTGCGCTATGAATACCCTGTTTTTCTATATCCGAGGTGAACAATAATTTCCAAAGAAGGGAAGAGGCCACTCTATACTTGGCCCAGTGCATTTCGAACCAGAGCCTGGACTATATAGGCTCTGGAAAGTGTAAGTGTGCATTTTTCTTGCATCCTTCCACGACTAATATATCTAGACAATATTGCACTATTTTTCTTTTTCCCCTTCCCCGTATTACGAGAACGTGGAATCTACTAGAACACGGAATCCACTAGGACAACAAGGATAAGATCCATTTCTCCCCCATTTGGAGGATCCTCATATACGGACATTATAAGTGAGAGGCCTACACAGTTATCACATAGCCCTCCTTTATTTATTCACGTATAAGACTGTCTTTTTAGTCGTTTTAGACTTTTTGCATTATCTCTGGACTATTTTTATTACCATTTTTGTGCTAACTCAATTGCACTTTATAATTGCACTTTGCACAAACAGTGTGTGTTGTTTTTTATGTTTTTTATGTCCTTTTTACGTGTTTTTATGAATCGTTTCTATTACGAATATCCTGTTATTTGCTCTATATGCACTTTTGATTGCATTTGCACTTTTCTAGTGTACATTTAAAATAGCACTTTACTTTGGTCTCTTCCTAGACTGTGCTCCCAATTAGCACCTTTCAGTTGCTTGCACCATATGCACTTTCGTTTGCATTGCACTTTTTCTAGTGTACATTTAAGATAGCACTTTAACATTGGTCTGTTCCTAGACTGTGCTCTTCTTCTAGAATATTTTCGTTTCGCACTTATACGGATTTTCAACGCAAATTACCTCCCTCTGCGCCACTGGAGCAACTCCCATTTCCTTTCGTATCTCAAACACATTTCTGTCGAGGTTTTGTGTTCCTCTTCCAGTAGGCTGCATACATATTGACACCAATATCCTATTCACTTTAGCGCCTCCTCCGTACCACATTCCCACTGTAACAGCTGAGCCTGATACATTGTACTGACAGATAATATAACAAGCTGCTGATCTCAGCCCTCACAGCCACTGGATTTAAAGGGCTAAAAAAAGGCTCTTCTCTGTGTAATGTATAGAACATCCTTCTACATTAATTAATACCCCTCTCTGTATAATGTAGATAACATCCTCCTGCATTAATTAATACCCCTCTCTGTATAATGTATTCAACATCCACCTGTATTAACTAATACCCCTCTCTGTATAATGTTTAGAACATCTTTCTACATTAATTAATACCCCTCTCTGTATAATGTAGATAACATCCTCCTGCATTATATTAATACCCCTCTCTGTATAATGTATTCAACATCCACCTGTATTACGAATACCCTCTCTGTATAATGTATAGAACATCCTCCTGAATTAATTAATGTCCCTCTCTATATAGAACATCCTCCTCAATTTATACCCTTCTCTGTATAATGTATATAACATCCTCCTGCATTAATACCCTTCTCTGTAAAATGTATAGAACATCCTCCTGTATTAATTAATGCCCATCTGTATAGAACATTCTACTGCATTGGCATGTGGAGGATGCAGAACTTCGGAATGCAATGCTTATCCAGCACAGGAGTGAGAACTTTTACTTAAACTTTGTATCTCTGTGGGGGAGACACAGGAATATAAAAGCAGGGGAGAGGGAAAATATTAACGTAAATCAGTCTGAAAGCTCAGAGAAGAGCTGACTGGTGCAAATTTATTTTTATAATAAAATAAAGCACTTTAAATCCAGGGAAAACAAATAAATCACACTGAAGGCTCATAATGACAGAGTAACTGAGAGCTGGATACTAAATGTATCAGACGTAAAAAAAAAAACCTTTAGTTTATAACAACAAGCAGCACTGGGAGAGGAGAGGGACTTTATATAAAATGTGTATAGATGAGGAAAGGGGGATAGTGTTCCTGGATAATATAAAATGTATCAGACCTAAGCCCCTATTATGCAGAGCGGGAGGGGAGATAACACACGTTTTATAAAGTCCCTCTTTTCTCCCAGCGCTGCTTGTTATAAAGGAGTTTTTACTATCCAGCCCTCCTCTGTCATTAGCTTTCAGTGTAATTTATTTGAATGTTTTCCTTCTCCAGCTGCTTTTATCATCTTGTCTGCCTCATAGACATGCAAGGGTTAAGTAAAGGTTTCCTCTCCTGTGCTGGCTGTCTGTCTGTGCCGCGAGTGAGTATTCTGGCGCTCTATCACTGTCAGATTTTCGGGTAGGGGTCGGGAAGGATTACGCATACAAACCTTTTCTGTAGCTTTGCGATGTTGCTCTCTTCATTGCTGGTCTCCTTCACTCATTAATGTAATATCACAAAAAGGACTGAAACTAAAATGTAGTGCATTTTATTTTAGTTTCTTTCGTTTTTTGGACTGAGCAGTTTCGTATCTCTTGAGTCATACTAAAACTAAATTATCCCAAAATTCTGACTAAATCATTTTAGTACTAAAACGAATGCACATGTCTAGAATGCAGTTTTCACTTTCCAGTAAAACAATGCAAATTAGTATATGTTTATTATTGCAGAAGCCATTTGCACATCCCAGCAATTCATAGAACTGCATCCCAGAGCTCCTGTGCTACATTCCCCATATACAGCAAGGAATTCTGAGTAGGACATGCAAATGACATCTGTCTCACTTTTTTGCATCCTGAGTCTGTTTTTACACAGAACCCTTAAATCAATGCCATGCCACACTAGATGGCTTTTTTTTTTTAGCAGAGATCAGGTTTATGCAACTGGTCAAAGCCACTCCTGAACAGTGCTGTCTCGGGTTTATTGGACCCTCATCAGCTAGGAGCTAGGCATGACCAGTTCCAGTGGATGCTTGGACCCGTAGGGCAAATCAGTACCTACAAGGGTTGTGGTGGAGGACAAAATGTGAGATAAAAAGCCTCCACGCTATAATTAGTTATGTTTATTATTGCAGAAGCCATTTGCACATCACAGCAATTCAAAAAACGGCATCCCAGAGCCCCTGTGCTGAATTCCCCATATGCTTTTTATCTCACTTTTTGACCTCCACCACAACCCTTGTAAGTCTGTGTAAAAACAGACCCAGGATGCAAAAAAGTGAGATGTCATTTGCATGTCCTTCCCAGAATTCCCTGCTGCATATGGGGAATGTATTACAGGAGCTCTGGGATGCAGTTCTTTGAATTGCTGTGATGTGCAAATGGCTTCTGCAATAATAAACATAACTATATTTTATTTATTTATTTTTATTTTATTTATAAAGGATTTTACCAGGAAGGAAACATTGAGATTTCTCTCGTTTTCAAGTATGTCCTGGGTTCAAGAACATGGTTACAGAAATACAAAATTAGTAAAATGCAAGAAATTAACACAAGACAAATATACAGATTAACAGAAAATAAATATGTAGGAAATATAGTCACTATGTTACATGTTTACAGGTGCATTCCTTTTGAGGTATGTTAATATGGAGCTCTTAAGGGACTTTAGACAGGGGGAAGATTTGATGGCGTCTGGGAGGTTGTTCCATAATTGTGGTGCTCTGCAGGAAAATGAGGATCGAGCCACTTGCTTTTTGTATTGTGGTATTGCAAGTAAGATGCTGCTCCATTTGTTATACAGTCATGGCCAAAATTGTTGGCACCCCAGACATTTTTCCAGAAAATCAAGTATTTCTCACAGAAAAGTATTGCAGTAACACATGTTTTGCTATACACATGTTTATTCCCTTTGTGTGTATTGGAACAAAACAAATAAAGGGAGGGAAAAAAGCATATTGGACATAAAGTCACACAAAACTCCAAAAATGGGCTGGACAAAATTCTTGGCACCCTTTCAAAATTGTGGAAAATAAGATTGTTTCAAGCATGTGATGCTCCTGTAAACTCACCTGGGGCAAGTATCAGGTGTGGGCAATATAAAAATCACAAATTAGTTGACAGAACAAAAGTGGGCTCAGTGGGGGCGCTCTGATCTCTATAGTTATAGTTCAAATGATGCTGCCAGATAGAGAGAAAGCACAGACTCTCGAGTCGGTGTGCAGATGTATGGTTGCAAGATGGGGTGGTTTCTACCGGAGCAATATACCTTATAATGGATAATAGGGTATTTGTTCCCAGATTTCAAAAGTATATTGTAAAAAAACAATACAATTGTGACTCCTCGCAATATAAAGTGCTCTTGTGCTGTAGCACCTCAGTAACACAATTGTGCAATATAGTGTTGATCAAACTGGTTCCGTTTTAGGTGGATTGTGCCTAAATGGCAAAATTCAAAGTACTTTTAATTCTGATGTCCTTGAAAAAACAAGAAAAATTGATTAAGTGAGGCGTAATAAGAAGCCACCATCAAGGACATCAGAATTATAAGTACTTTGAATTTTGCCATTTAGGCACAATCCACCTAAAACGGGACAATCTGAACTAAACCCGTTGATTCCATTGAACTTTACCACTCCAGTTTGATCAGCACTATATTGCACTATACGCACTATATGCACTTTATCGATGAACTTGCACAATTGTGTTACTGAGGTACTACAGCACGAGAGCACTTTATATTGCGAGGAGTCACAATTGTATTGTTTTTTACAATATACTTTTGAAATCTGGGAACAAATACCCTATTATCCATTAGAACGTATATTGCGCCGGTAGAAACCACCCCAACTTGCAAATATAAAAATCACACCTGAAAGCAGATAAAAAGGAGAGAAGTTCACTTAGTCTTTGCATTGTGTGTCTGTGTGTGCCACACTAAGCATGGACAACAGAAAGAGGAGAAGCGAACTGTCTGAGGACTTGAGAACCAAAATTGTGGAAAAATATCAACAATCTCAAGGTTACAAGTCCATCTCCAGAGATCTAGATTTGCCTTTGTCCACAGTGCGCAACATTATCAAGAAGTTTGCAAACCATGGCACTGTAGCTAATCTCTCTGTGGGTGGATGGAAGAAAAATATTGATGAAAGGTTTCAACGCAGGATAGTCCGGATGGTGGATAAGCAGCCCCAAACAAGTTCCAAAGAAATTCAAGCTGTCCTGCAGGCTCAGGGAGCATCATTGTCAGCGCGAACTATCCGTCGACATTTAAATTAAATGAAACGCTATAGCAGGAGACCCAGGAGGTCCCCACTGCTGACACAGACATAAAAAAGCAAGACTACAGTTTGCCAAAATGTACTTGAGTAAGCCAAAATCCTTCTGGGAAAACATCTTGTGGACAGATGAGACCAAGATAGAGCTTTTTGGTAAAGCACATCATTCTACTGTTTACCGAAAACGGAATGAGGCCTACAAAGAAAAGAACACAGTACCTACAGTGAAATATGGTGGAGGTTCAATGATGCTTTGGGGTTGTTTTGCTGCCTCTGGCACTGGGTGCCTTGAATGTGTGCAAGGCATCATGAAATCTGAGGATTACCAAAGGATTTTGGGTGGCACTGTAGAGCCCAGTATCAGAAAGCTGGGTTTGTGTCCGAGATCTTGGGTCTTCCAGCAGGACAATGACCCCAAACATATGTCAAAAAGCACCCAGAAATGGATGGCAACAAAGCGCTGGAAAGTTCTGAAGTGGCCAGCAAAGAGTCCAGATCTAAATCCCATTGAACACCTGTGGAAAGATCTTAAAATTGCTGTTGGGAAAAGGTGCCCTTCCAATAAGAGAGACCTGGAGCAGTTTGCAAAGGAACAGTGGTCCAAAATACCGGGTGAGAGGTGTAAGAAGCTTATTGATGGTTATAGGAAACTACTGATTTCAGTTATTTTTTCCAAAGGGTGTACAACCAAATATTAAGTTAAGGGTGCCAAGAATTTTGTCCAGCCCCTTTTTGGAGTTTGTGTGACATTACGTCCAATTAGCTTTTTTTCCTCCTTTTTTTGTTTTGTTCCAATACACACAAAGGGAATAAACATGTGTATAGCAAAACATGTGTTACTGCAATACTTTTCTATGAGAAATACTTGATTTTCGGGAAAAATGTCTGGGGTGCCAACAATTTCGGCCATGATTGTATATATAAAATACAAATGGAGAGAGCACACAGTCCTAAGGAGTAGAAAAATTTAGGTAACCCAACTGCTCCACAATGATCACATGTAGAAAATCCAAAAGTTAGGCGCACTCCGGGTCTTTGGTAAAATAAAAAACTTTATTAACTAAATGAACGATGTTTCGGTTCCTAAGAACCTTTATCAAAGACTATAAACATATTAATAAAGACATGTTTAAATAATGTAGAGATTAACTCACCCCCCAATCGTGTGTATGCTGCGTCTTGGGCCACGCCACGAAACAGATGGTCGGCGTGCCTGTGCTGGGCGCATATATATGTATTCGATAGGCCGTGTTAGTCCACATGCCAAAATCACGAGTATACTCTTGATTTATATATATTATACAGGATGCCAGCAACTCCTTCCAAAAATGCAAAACCGATGCAAAAAATGGTGCAAGGCCCAAGAAAATATACAAAGTCAAAAGAGTAGTAGCACCCAAAAAATTTAAAATACAGTTTTATGAATATCAAAAGTTATTATTATTATTATTATTATTTATTAAGCGCCAACACATTCTGCAGTGCTGTACAAGGTGTAGTTGATAAAGACAGGACAATTCTACAATACATACAGGAGGCAGGTCAGTATTCCTGCCAGCAGATACATGAGGATATGAGGACCCTATTCCCGTGGGAATTTACAATCTAGATGGTGAGGGGATTAGAAACAGGAGGGGGGGAACATAGTTACTGACGTTTCCGCTCTCTTGGGAGCCATTTTCAACCTTGAAAATGGCTCCTGAGAGTCGAAACGTCAGTAATTATGTTTTAACTTTTGATATTAATAAAATTGTATTTTTAATTTTTGGAGTGCGGCCACTCTTTGGACTTATATATATATATATATATATACTAAATAGTTTGACAGCTGTTTAACAGCTGTTTAACCACTTGGCTGCTAAGGACGCGCTCAGCACGTCCTGCCTAGTGTTCCTCCTGTGCTACGGATGCGCTGAGCGCGTCCTAGCACAGGAGGCAGCAATCACCCGGGATTCCGGCTGATTGCTGGCCCCCCCGGTGCGGGCTGACATGCTAGATGTCACGCAGCTGCGCGATGACATCTATTTCAGGCGCCCCCCCATGAGTGCGGAGGAGGTGCCTGAAAGGGAGGGGGAGGTCCTTCTCTCCCTCCCAATCGCGGGGGACCAAAGACTGAAGGCAGGCACGGTTTGGAAGGGCACAGCCTGCCCTTCCAAACCGTGTCTGCCTTTAACCCCTTGGGTGCCGGATCGGGATCCTCTCCCAGAGCTGGCCGACATCTTGGATGTTGGCCAAGCTTCCGGGAATGCCCCCTGACGACTGGCGTCAACCCCTAACTGCCACCAATGGTGGAGATAGGGGGTTCCAATGAACCCCCTATCTCCCGATTCGTGGCAGCTAGGGGTTAATGTTTGGTATTGCTGGCTCGGCCAGAGGATGGCCTTTCCAACGATAGCAAACATGACCATGTAAAAGTAAAAAACAAAAAAATAAAAATTATTAAAATAAAATTATAAAAAAAAAAAAAAAGTTTTTTTTTCGGTTTGATTTGTTAATGCAGCAATATTGTTCCCATTTCAATTATAATGTGAACAATGATGCTGCACTAACAATTTTTGTATGCGGTGCGTTTGTTAAAAATAGCGAAATTTTCCCCCAAAAAAAATGTAACGAGTCCCCAATTCTAATTTTTTTAACAAGCGCACCCCATAGAAAATATAACCACAAATGCTCGCATGATAAAATGTGAAAACAAACCACTTTACACATTGTAAATTATTGAAAATTCTAATTTTATTGCATTTTTTGTTATAATATACAGACAGGACACGACGTATACATATAATAATGACATATTATGAATCTGCCGAGTCTGCCGGAAAGAACGATATATAATATGTCTGGGTCATATATTAAAATAAGGCTTCGAAACGCGGTTAAACATGATGAGCGAAACCGGTAAAAAATGAGCTCAGCACAGAGGCGTGAAATGGCTCAGCAGCGAAAGGGTTAAAAAGATATCATTGCTGCGTAAGGCAGCCTTTTTTTTACACTGTTGATGGATGAAATTTAACTTGCGTTTTGCTCTTGGTTGGATTGTAATATGCAGTTTTAGTTCTGAAAATGTCTTATTGTATGTGGTAGTTGTTTATTCACTTTCCTTATTTTCCCCAGCTGATAATATAATATATGGAAATTGAAAACATAAAGCCAAAGCTTTAAGGTTACTGGAAAATTTCTAGAGTGTCTAATCTGGTGAACTGTGAAGGAAAGCGTAAGCATTTACTTTTGTACGAGGTTTGTGGGTAGAGATAAAGCAAAGTGAGTGACAACATATTATAGGGTACTGTTCTGTTACCAAGGAAACACTTCAGGGAAAACTAAACCTATTAACTATTAAATTAGATTTATCAACTACAAAACTTCTCATGTTAGAAACAAAATACAGATTTTAACAGTGAACTGATAGGGGGGTAATTGGTGGGTGTTCAAATCTGAAGTCATGGAAAAAGATTTACCAAGATGTAGAGATTACGTCTGAGGTGAACACTTGGGTGATGCTAAAAGTTAATATGGTAGCAAAAGCATCTCCTGTATAATTGCAGCACAGTGGTAAAGCATCTAATGTAAAAAAAAAAAGAAGAACATGATGTACTCAGGCAATATGAGCCATAGAGAAATAATGTTGCACTCAACCTATCTTGTAAACAGGGCATGATTACATAGATACTCGAGTATAGCACGACTCAAATATAACGCGATGGATAGAGATTTATTATGGAAAAGAGAAAACACTCAAGACTCGAATATAACGCGAGGAGCAAATTTATACTTTACGGTAAACAATTCAAATCCTTCCAGTTTCTCTCAACACAGTCAGGCTACCCCTCAAGCCAGGGTGTTCTGCTCTAGAATGATTGCAGTTGTTACTAAGTATGAAGCCGCTCTCTGTCTGTCTTCTTTACTAGTCATTATATGGCCGGCGGAGGTGAGCGAGGTGAATGATTGGCTTGAACCGAGCTTGCCCTCTGGCCATGATGGATCCCACCTCTCCCGGATCCAGGAGTTCCTAAAGTGTTTGCAAGCATCAGGGAGCCCACATTCACTTCAGCGAGACTACCGTAACTTGAGGGAGACTTGGGATCCAGAGCAAGGCAAGTGGGTTTTTTATGATGCAGATGTCTCGAATATAACGCGACCCCTCCAATTTTAAGGTATACTCGAGTATCTACAATATCATATCAATGAAGTTTCTCCTATATTAGCCTACTTAAAGACACCTTCTATCTGCAAAACACAACACATCAGATACACGAACAATTTAATTTAAGCAAAATTCCTAATGAATGTTATCACGTTATGAGACCATGAAAATCATCTCAATAAACATAGGCTTACCAGAGATGGAGAGAGAAATGCTGTAAAATATAATTAGCGCAAAGAGGAAAAATAGGTTTGTTAAACAAATAAGGAAAACTCCCTTACTGACATCAAAATAGTGTCTTGGAAAAAAAATCATTAATTAGCTAGTTGTATTGCTTCATTGATGAATCCATTCACTCGTTTTAATTAATTTAACAAACCAGTTCTTCACTGGTGGTTACTTAGTAAGAAGTGGCATCGATTTCGCTTTTCTCAGAGCCACATCAGCGGTGTATGCTCAATGAGTGCAAATTAGTCAGCTTATTGTTGCAATATTAGGCCACTATAATTCAGTCCTAGATATATTGATGCTCGGGCTATATTGTTACCGTGAACAAATAATTGTTTAAAGTGCCATCATTCAGTCATGTGACCCATGCCTTACTCACTGGTATTAGAATAACATCATACACAACCTGGCTGGCTTCAATGTAGGGCACAAGTAGTTCACAATCAAGTAAAGTGAGGGGATACGATGGAAAAGGTGAAGAGGTGTAACCCTGTAACCGACGGATTTCTATAATCTGCCCCTCAATGTGTCCTGCATCGATTTATCCTCACTCTCCTGCGAAATCAATAGAAATCACAAAGTTGCCTGCGCTGGAAAACAGGGAAGTTAAATGAAACTAAATTAATGGTTGGATTCATTAATGAAGCAATACAACTAAATAATTGCAGCCACTATTGTATTGCCGTTAGCGGCCCTCACCATCTCTGCTAAATAAAATAAAGAAAGCTTAGCAATCTTTACTGCTGTATCACAACAGCCGGGGAGAGAATACAGGGAGGGCTCTGGGGTCACACTATAGTACTGTACAGGGATCCAATTTATGGTTAATAATTGCTGAAAATCCCTGTACAGTATAGATACAAGGTGTTACTAACAGGGTTATTCAGACAGAGGTGAAAACCAGGAGAATGACAGGAGAAGTGAAAATTCTAGGGCAAAATAGCCAAACCAGAAAAATTCTCCCATTTATGTCTCTTTCCAAATCAGCTATTTGGTCTAGATTGTTCATTCTCCTGGTTTTCACCTTTCTCTGAATAACCCTGTATAATTACCTTATACAGCCATTATGTCACATATAGGTGCTATTTTTATAATGTATTGGTATTCAATGATTTGCATATTTATTTATTTTATTTTTTTGGAGAAAGGATTTTACCAGGAAGGATACATTGAGATTTCTCTCGTTTTCAAGTATGTCCTGGGTGGCGAGTATGTACCGTTAGGTGTCCTGCCCAACGACACTTACTGGAGAGGTGCTCGTCGGGATCGAACCCATGTCTCCACGCAGGCAAGTGATGTTACCTCTACTCCACCCAGCCGGTATTTTGAAGGTGTCTTGTTTTTTTAAAGTGCGCTGCCTCCTGATTATATACTTTTTTTATTTCCTGTGATTATACTTACACCGTTTGATTTCAGCAAGTATCCACAGATTATAAAATCCTAAAGGCACAAATCAAGTGCTGCACATCGAGTAGAATAATGGACAGCTCATTAACTCCACTTCAAACTTTTAACCACTTCACTGCTACGGACGCGCTCAGCGCGTCCAACCGCAGGTAGCGTTCCATGCGGTGGACGCGCTGAGCGCGTCCTCTCTTTGGGGCCAGCGTTCGGCCGGGTTCCGGCCGATCGCTGGCCCCCCCGGTGCGGGCTGACATCCTCGATGTCAGCCCAGCACCCGGAACTGCCGCCGGAGTAATTAGGTGTCATCGCGGGGGCGCGATGACACCTAATTCAGGCGCCCCCCGCATGTGCGGAGGAGGCACCTGAAAGGGAGGGGGGAGGTCCTTCGGACCTCTCTCCCTCCCGATCGGCGGCGTTCAGGGGGTTAACCCAGGCACCGTTTGGAAGGGCATAGCCTGCCCTTCCAAATGGTACCTGGCATTAACCGCATGGGGGCCGGATCACAAATCGGCGCTGAAAAGCGCCGGTTCGTGATCCTTTCCCGGAGCTGGCCGACATCTTGGATGTCGGGCAAGCCTCCGGGAACTCCCCCTGAGGACTGGCGTCATCGTGCATAGCACGATGACGCCAGTCCTGGAGTTAACCCCTAGCTGCCACCAATGGTGGAGATAGGGGGTTCCAATGAACCCCCTATCTCCCGATCCGTGGAAGCTAGGGGTTAAAGTTTGGTACTGTTGGATCGGCCAGAGCATGGCTGTTCCAACAATACCAAACACGACTGTGAAAAAAGTTTTTTTAAAAAAAATAAAATTATAAAAAAAAATAAACAAGTTTTTTTTCTTTTTTTTGGTTTGTTAATGCAGCAATATTGTTCCCATTTCAATTATAATGTGAACAATGATGCTGCACTAACGATTTTTGTATGCGGGGCGTTTGTTAAAAATCGCGTAATTTTCCCCAAAAAAAAATGTAACGAGACCCCATTTCTAATTTTTTTAACAAGCGCACCCGATACAAAATATAACCGCAATTGCTCGCATGTTAAAAGGTGAAAAGAAACCACTTTACACGTTGTAAATTATTGAAAATTCATATTTTATTGCATTTTTTGTTATAATATACAGACAGGTCATGACGTATACATATAATAATGACATATTATGAATCTGCCGAGTCTGACGGAAAGAACGATATATAATATGTCTGGGTCCTTTACTAAAATAAGCCTTCAAAACACGTTTAAACATGATGAGCAAAACCAGTAAAAATGAGCTCAGCACAGAGACGGGAAAAGCCTCAGCAGTGAAAGGGTTAAAAGAAATAAATGATTCAAAACAGGTAGATTTGGGTTTATTAGAAATCTGCCGTATCCAGGTCACACTTGATAAATTAGCAGAGGGATAATTCTGAATTTCTCTATTTATTCATTGATAATTATTATTCTGTATTAACAATACATATTGTTTTCTGTTGTTGGTGTGGTGGTGTGGCATTCTCATCTCTCTCTCCTTTGTCCCTGCAACTCCACCCGTCTTTCTCTGTGTATTGGTTATACGACATCACTATTAAGTGATATTCCAAAACCCACTGCCAGGACCCATTGGTGTTATGGGAAATATTGTTTTATTATCCACACAGAAAATGTATGTAGAGGTGTCCCTCTGCATTTTTACTGCACAAAAGCCCCATTTAACAGGCCTGGTCATTGTTGAATTTTCCTTCTGTGGACAGCCAAAGTTCACCATAGTTGCAACAAGGGTCATTTTGATTCTGACTGCTCACAAAGTGCACAGTATGGTTCAAACATCACTGCTGGCATCTCCTTTTCAGTAAAAGACACAGCTGGACTATACAAGTGCTGGTATCTGTTGCTTTTTTCAGTACTCTACATAAATAGACACTGACATTCATATGGACCTGTCAACTGAACCTTCCTAATTGTACGTAAAAATGTACTTTTGACAAAATACAGTATACAAGTACATATATACATGTATATCAACAGGGGTCTCATTTCTGTGCTTTGTCTAACACTTTAACAACCCTATAACAGCCTTTGACCGTAAAAAAGCAAATTTCCAACCAAGCCTTCAGGCTTTCCCTGTAATGTCTTTAAACAATGTCATCGTGCTACAATGACACAATGGTATGTTTCTATTGAAGTGACATTAGATCATAATTATTTTGCTTCTTTAAGTTTAAATGTCAAGTCCATTTTATGAAAATCATAAAAAAAATCTAAGAAATTTAACATTGAAGATATCTGTTCGCTTGCTTTGAAATCTGAAGGAAAGTAGAACATCAAATTTTGCTCACAACAGAAAACATTTCAAACATAACATTTGTCAATGACATTTGAGAAAGTATTGCCTTAAAGTGTAGTGTCCATTGCCATTTATCTTGTCATTTTTAAAAGCAAAGGTTCTTGGATATAGCACCATATGCATTCTGCTCTTAGAAATTCATTTGACCTAGAGTATCCTCGGAGATTGTTCCTAAGCTTTAGAAATCACACTTGTCAAGCCCATTGCTAAAGCATACTGAAGCAATTTGACATTTAAATTTAAAATGTAGCATTGTGAATATGTTCACATGGTGGAAAGGGAGTGCAGCAGGAAAAAACAAGTTGTTTGAATTGCTGTTTTAAGAATTTGTTTCAATGTGGAAGTACGGTATATATTTTAGAAAAAAAGATTTTCTATATAGCTTTACTTGGTGCTTCTGTACATAGTCCTTCTGCAAATGTATGATTTTGTCCATAAGGTGTGAGCAGCCATCTTCTTCTTTGAAGATTATTTTACGGTGAGAACAATAAAGCTGTGGAATTCTCTGCCTGTTGAGGTGGTTGGGTCAGAGTCTGTACAGACTTTTAAAAAACGACTAGATGACTTCCTGCAGACACAGAATATTAAGAGTTATAATATTTAATATGTGGGTAAAAGCTTCTTGATCCAAGGAGAAATCTGACTGCCATTCTGGGGTCAAGAAGGAATTTTTTCCCAGTATGTTGCATATTGGCAAGCATTTCAGACTGGGTTTTTTGCCTTCTTTTGGATCAACAGCAGTAGGTTATGTGAGAGAGGCTGAACCCGATGGACGCATGTCTTTTTTCAGCCTATATAACTATGTAACTTAACATTCACACTTCTTACATCAGAGAAGAGGTTTGGCCCCTCTCACATACATACATACATGTATGAGAAGTCTGGTTTGCTTCTGTATATATGTAATGTATCGGATCTGAGGTTTGGTGCAGGTTTATATGTATCTGAACTCTGGTGTGGGTATATATATATCTGAGGTCTTGTGTGGGTATACATGTACCTGAGGTCTGGTGTACCTGTGTACATATCTGAAGTCTGGTGTGGGTATACTGTACATGTATCTGAGGTCTGGTGTGTGTGTATATATATTTATATTATATATACAGTATATATACATACACATACAGTGTGTGTGTGTGTGCAGGCTGTGCAGTGGGTAAATGGGGTGTCTGGCCATAGATTTCAATATCAACATAAATTGAACAGGCTTTCAACAAAAATCCTTAATTATTTATTGGAAAGCGGTCACGTGACATTAAATAAAAGTATCGGCAATCAGTAATGGTGATCTGATGCTATAAGTTCCACATACCCACACCTCCAACTCTCGCCTTCAGGACTTCTCCAGAGCTGCCCCCTTTCTATGGAACTCCCACCCCCGCAACATTAGACTCTCCTCATCTCTCCAGTCCTTCAAGAAGTCTCTGAAAATGCATTACTTTAGAGAAGCCTATCGGCTCACTCAAAGATTCCCCCCACTGTTCATTTCTTGCTCTTCTTCCCATTCAGCCCACATGCACCCCGCTACTACACATACCCTATTCATCCTCACCTAATGTGGCGCCCCTCTCCTCTTAGATTCTATGCTCTTGAGCAGGGTCCTCCCTCCTTCTGTTCCATGTGTGTAACGTGTATGTATATTTGTTATTCTGTTTATCCCATTGTACAGTGCTATGGAACTTGTTGGCACTTCATAAATACTTGTAACTGTAAGTACCTGAAAAGAGTACTCGTACTGAGTATTAAAAAAATGGTATTGGTGCATTCCTATTTATTTCCATTCATTCCTGGTTTTCATTTGCACTGTGGAGTATCTTTCTGCCTTCTTTTTAAGCTCTTTAAACTACAGTAGGTAACGGAGGGGGACAACCTAATGGCCCGAATTGCTTTGTAACTAAGGCAGTAATTATACAGGATCAAGGATTTGTGAGTGCGACTACAAATAAAACATTTGATGAGTGAGAATTCAGTAATACTAGGATATTATATTGCCTATTATTTTTGGTCTTCTTCAAGGTTTTATGAGGCTTAATTACTAAAGTTAATCCAAATATTGGCCACTATATTATATTGTTAAGTTATATATTAGGGTATGTTGAATGATAAAAGATATATTACTTTCTTGTGGTCTGCATATTTGTCATTATGGAATCAGTATCACTTTGTGGTCTGAATGGGATAGTACCAGGTGATAACTTCCACCTGCAGGAAAATATCAATTTGACATAAAAGCTTGAGCCCCAGGGAAGGTAACACCAAGTCTAGTTTGTATATTTAAACTAATCAAGTATATCAAGGCTGATGTTACATTTGGTAAAGTAAATATTATCTGTAAAAACAGGCAAGTATCACTTTGTTAACATATTTTGTTACAAAGCAAGGTAAGTCACTCAACACAGGTGTAGTGTTAAAGATGTCAAAGAGTTGGCACTGGGAAACCAAGAGCACCAGGAAAAACCTCACTAGTATCCAATATGCCAAGGGAACGGATTCAGATAATAATAATAGAATGTTACATACAAAGGCAAACTATATCTGAGAAGAAAAAGAGTCATTACAAATTACATTTCACTGACAACTGAATTCACCAGGATTGAAGCTAAATGAGAGAAATACTAGTCTTAAAGTAACATTAGGTCTGCAATATGGAATTCATTCTTGTGCAAGGCCAACATTCAATTGTGACGATTTCAAAAATAGAAAATGGATATTAGAGGGAAATCTCTGAAATTCTCCAGCTCAGCTAATTTTATTTACAATTTGCAACTCCAAAAAACTCCACATTAGTAAAGAACAAACACACTTTGGCATATTTTGTGAATGCCAGGGTGAAGTCAACACTTTTCTTGTCCTTCCCCTTCAAAATCAACACATTTGAAACTTAGAGGGTTATTCAGAGAGCGGTGAAGATCAGTAGATTGACTGGAGAATGGAAAATTCTAGGTCAAAATAGCCAAACCAGAAAAGTTCTCCCATTTATCTCACTTTCAAAATCAGCTATTTTGACCTAGAATTCTCCATTCTCCAGTCATTCTCCTGCTTTTCACCTCTCTCTGAATAACCCTGTATGTGAACCTTTTGTTAAAAGACGTGATGAATAACAACATTTCCTCACACCTCCACCTGAGTGATAATTAAATATTAAAAATATACAGTTTAAAGACCGTACGGTATCTGCCATGCTACTTTCAGTCTTGATGGTATAATAAGTTGTGCTTCCTCTGACGACACTGTGGTTTGTCTGGAAATACTTTTAATTCAGGTCACTTATCCGTAGCTTAATGCCTCTGCGCCATTTTCATGGGACATCCCATTCAGCACCCTTTGCCCCCTTTTCATTTGAGAATGGCTCTTGAGATTGATGCACACCTAATGAAAAACCATGTGGGACTTTTTACTTATTTGCAAAGTATTTTACCAGGAAGGATACATTGAGATTTCTCTCATTTTCAAGTATGCACTCCTTTTCCTCAGTGCCCTGTTATTGTCATTTCTAGCTCAAGAGTGCATTCCTCGGTTTAGTGTCTACCCAGGTATCGTACAATGGCTCTTCTTGGCTGTTTTTCTCAAATTTCATGACTCCAGCTTGTCTGTCAGTCTTTTTTTTGTGCTTTTCGGGATTCCCCGAATTGTGACGTGTCTCTGCTATTCTTTGCATTTTATTTTTATTAACCCACCCACTACAAGGACCTGTCGTTAGCGGTTGACTAGTGCCTGTGTTTCAGGGCTGTTCTAATATACAGTACATTATATCATATCGAAAAAGAACATAATATGCAGAAGGAAGAAAACTCTGACTCTCTTCGTAAGTCATTTCTCAAGACACATCGACTCTTAATCCAATTCACATGGTAATAGTGAGCCTCAAAGACAAACAATCGGCATCTTTTGTGGCTCCCTGTGTTACGACTCCCTATAGTGGCAAATTGATTCTTAATTGTTGGGAGCCATAATGAATTATGGGCAACGGCCTGTGTGTTGCCACTGGTATTTTCTCCTGGAGTCCATACGAGTCCAAGGAGACTCAGGCAAGACACAGCTTGGCATAGCATGGGAGCTCTTAATATTCCTGAATGGAACGGTTCCACTCAGTGACTCATTTGTAAATGTTCATGGCTCAACCGCAATTGGGTTCTCATTATCTCTTTATTCGGACTTTCTTCTCATACCAAATTTAATCTATTACACGGATTTAGACAATGTAATTATTTTCTAATCTTGTGATGTAATTCAATACAGTCTATAGTGAATGTAGTATTTTCCAATGATGCAACCTGTAAAATTACAAAACTCTCACTATGTATAATTTTTTTAAATTTATTTTTGCATTATACAATTCAGCACTTGAAGTGTTTTACAATGGAAGTCACACAACACATGCGTAAATTCCAGGGTAGTTAACTCATAATAATTTTGACGAGCAGAATGATATGTACAGTAAATTAACTGAATTAAATGTTAATAGATTTTAACAGGGTCTACTGTATATGTCAAGTAAAATCCTCTACGGTATTGTTTCATTGAGGGTTTTAAATCAGATTCAAGCTATTTATAGGTAGAAAGAATTCACAAGATTGGAGCTGCAGTTTAACACATTCTTTACATATCTTATTGCTTTATAGTGTTATGTATGCAGACTGCCTTACCCAGACATCCATTTCTGAAACACCACCTGCATGCGAATCAACTGATGCAGCAGAATGTGCCCTCTAAAAGCAGACCAAGGACGAGGTGGGTCATACAGATACAAAAGTGAACCTCTACCTCATAATAGTCTTTTTCAGATTTCTTTGAATAAGGTTCTGAGATATATAAATATATATATACAGTGGCAAGAAAAAGTATGTGAACCCTTTGGGATTACGTGGAGTTTTGCATGAATTGGTCATAAAATGTGCTCTGATCTTCATCTAAATCACAACAATTTGAAAAACACAGTCTGCTTAAAATAATACATCACAAACATTATATATTTTCATGTGTTTATTGAACAGAACATGTAAACATTCACAGTGCAGGGTGGAAAAAGTATGTGAACCCCTAGCCTAATGACTTCTCCAAGAGCTAATTGGAGCCAGGAGTGAGCCAACCTTGAGTCCAATCAGTGTGATATTATTGGATGTGTTGCTGAAAGCTGTCCTGCCCTTTAAAAACACACACCAGTTTTGGGTTTACTGGTTTCAAAAAGCACTGCCTGATGTGAACCATGCCTCGCAGAAAAGAGCTCTCAGAAGACCTACGATCAAGAATTGTTGACTTGCATGAAGCTGGAAAGGCTTACAAAAGTATCTCCAAAAGTCTTGATGTTCATGTGTCCACGGTAAGATAGACTGTTTACAAATGGAGAAAGTTCAGCACTGTTGCTACTCTCCCTAGGCATGGTCATCCTGTAAAGATGACTGCAAGAGCACAGCACAGAATGCTTAATGAGGTAAAGAAGAATCCTAGAGTGTCAGCTAAAGACTTACAGAAATCTCTGGCACATGCTAACATTTTTATTGACACATCTACAATAAGGAAAACATTAAACAAGAATGGAGTACATGGGAGGACACCACGGAGTAACCATTGCTGTCCAAAAAGAATATTGCAGCACGTTTGAAGTTTGCAAAAGAGCACCTGGATGTTCCACAGCACTACTGGCAAAATATTCTGTGGACAGATGAAACCAAAATTGAGTTGTTTGGAAAAAACACACAACACTATGTGTGGAGGAAAAAAGGCACAGCACACCAACATCAAAACCTCATCCCCACTGTAAAACATGGCAGAGGGAGCATCATGGTTTGGGGCTGCTTTGCTGCCTCAGGGCCTGGACGGATTGTTGTCACTGATGGAAAAATGAATTCCAGAGTTTAACAAGACAGTTTGCAGGAAAACGTAAGACCATCTGTGCGCCAAATGAAGCTCCACAGAGGATGGGTGATGCAACAGGACAATGACCCAAAGCATACAATTAATTCAACAAAAGAATGGCTTCAACAAAACAAAATACGCCTTCTGGAGTGGCCCAGTCAGAGTCCTGACCTCAACCCGATTGAAATGCTGTGGCATGACCTTAAGAGAGCGATTCACACCAGACATCCCAAGAATATTGCTACACTGAAACAGTTTTGTGAAGAGGAGTGGTCCAAAATTACTCCAGATCGTTGTGCAGGTCTGATCTGCAACTACAGGAAACGTTTGGTTGAGGTTATTGCTGCCAAAGGAGGGTCAACGAGTTATTAAATCCAAAGGTTCACATACTTTTTCCACCCTGCACTGTGAATGTTTACATGTTCTGTTCAATAAGAACATAAAAACATATAATGTTTGTTTGTATTATTTTAAGCTGACTGTGTTTTTCAAATTGTTGTGACTTAGATGAAGATCAGAGCACATTTTATGACCAATTCATGCAAAACTCCACGTAATCCCAAAGGCTTCACATACTTTTTCTTGCCACTGTATGTGAAGAATTGCTAAACAGCAACTAAGAGAAAAACGGGCAAGGCTCAAACCATATAAAGAAAAAAATATACCATTCTATCCAGGTTATCGAACTGCATAATAAAATGTGCAAACTGTTTAACAAAAACATAAAAGAAATTCTCATAATCTAAATAATATTTTATCAAATATAAATAATAAATAATATAAAATTATTAATGGAAAGTAATTTAAAGGAATCATTTCTACTTCATGGTGCCTTTAGACGTCATTGTAGAAAAGAAAAAAACACTACAAAACATTTTCAGATTTAAATATGTCCCTGTGAGAATTGATTTAACTCCTTAAGGTCCTAATATACAGTAATTAGTGCTGTCACTACAATGTGACAACATAAAAGAAATTCTCATAATCTAAATAATATTTTATTAAATATAAATAATAAATAATATAAAATTATTAATGGAAAGTAATTTAAAGGAATCATTTCTACTTCATGGTGCCTTTAGACGTCATTGTAGAAAAGAAAAATACACTACAAAACATTTTCAGATTTAAATATGTCCCTGTGAGAATTGATTTAACCCCTTAAGGTCCTAATATACAGTAATTAGTGCTGTCACTACAATGTGGTGGAGGCAGACTGCGTAACGACATTAAAAAGCCCTGTTTATTAAAGATTTGTGGCACTGCAAACCCCAGCTGTCATGAGATGATTTAGGCTAGGGTCAGATGAGAGCATTTTGTACGGACTGTGCGTCCGTGCAGTATGGACGTACTTACTGACTGACAAGGTAGTGGCCACACAGTCCGTTTTTTTCACTGATGGATTTTATGACTGATGTAGCAGGGAAAATAAATTACAATGAAAAAACATTCTGTCCATCAAAAATACTGGACGTATAAATGCAGTCCGTCTGACCTCGTTTCATTACTCACACACAAAGCTAAACGGACGTTGCGGACGTGGCGCACTCCGCACGTCTGTTCTAGCAGTATTACGTTCTTGTCTAACCTGCGTCCGTTTGCCGCATCCGCCATGCATCCGCACCTCCGTGTGGACGTACTTCGTGTGTGGGGCTCCATTGGTCAGAATGCTATGCTGCCACGGACGTACAAATGTGCGGCAACACGGACGTGATAACTGCGCTCGTCTGACCCCAGCCTTAGATATTGTGTTTATGACAAATTATTTCATCATTGGACCTTAACCCCTTCACTACCAAGCACTTTGTGTAAAAAAAATAATTATATAACATTTATTTCAAACACGGATTGTGAGGTAAGCGATTAAATATAAATAAAATACCAACTTCGAACAAAAATTATTGTTCTGAAAATAATGTAAATGTCCTGATTTTTAATTGTTCATCTGTCTATCCTTCACAGATATGATTCTGAAATCTAGATGATGTCCCTTATCTCACACAATGTCACATGGCTTCTGCATTATTGTCATGCAGGTAGAAGTGGCATTTGTACCAAATACAGTAAATTTGATAAAAATAGATAATAAACCGGTCAGATCTCCTGCTTATGGGCCAAGAACGGTTAAAGTCTACAAATCTTTAATTTCTGCACCATATTGTCAGCTTTCAAGTCAATGTTGGATTCTGTTACTGATTTGAGCTCCTGCCTTCAAATCACCTATGATATTGTAATTGTGAAATGTTTCCATACATTAAAGAAGTGAATGTTTGATCCTCAGGCAGTGTATTTTAGAATTGCATACCACTAATAACACCTTTTTCAGGGTTAATTTAAACTAATACCATAATCATTGGTTAAAACCCTTAAAGAGATATTTTTCATGCGCTTTTTAAGCATTGTTAAAGATACATTGCACAATGGCCACTTTAGCGTTTGAACGTGGTCAGACTGTGTGGAGAGCCCCACCATCTGATGCCTTTTAGCTGGAAAAGATGCGTGAAGCTGAGTAGTTTCTCCACCAACACACAAGTCACCAGGCAGCTGAAATTTGGAATTTCCTGGGTGCCGGGCACCAGATCGGCCGCTGATGATGTCACCAGGATCTGCATGCTGACATTATCTTCTCTCAGACCGCTCACAATAGTGAGCATACTAACAGAAAGTAGCCAATGGATTGGTTCTGTGCTGTCGTCCACAACTCCAATCTATCGTCCTGCACAGGCAATAGATGGAACTTATGTACAAAAGAGCACAAGTTGTCAGCAATGCACAATTTCCGTGTTATACACGGTGCAAGTATGCACAAAAACGATCATATATATATACTGTATATTTTTGAGATTGTAGAAAGGGCAACACAATGGGCAATGTATTCCCACTATATTTAGCAGACTTTAGTGAACTCAGCAATTTTGTCACAGAGATGAAGCTGATATGTATTCCAGCTATCACATTTTTTATATGGAATATTTAGTGATCCATATTATTGATTGGGCCACTCTAGGATATTCATGTTTTAGATTCGGAGCCATTTCAAACTTACTTCTGCCTTGTGCTTAGAACAATTGCCCTACTGAAAGGTGAACAACGTCCAAATCTTCATCTTTTCATAAGAAAGGTTCTGCACAATTTTCACAGATTTACCTCCATCCACAAATCCTTTAAAATTCTTAAAGTGCAAATGTACAGTAACTTGCCATAGAGGCTAAGACACGATGTAGGTTTGCAATCCATACGAAATAATGGGTTCCGGGCACATCTCTATCAATGTTGCTATGTTCTGGAAAAAAAATACAGCTGGAAGCCTTCAATTTAAATAAGTTTGGGACTAGCATTTCATACTGAAGCCAAACACAGGAGATTAAGTGAACACAGTACCCTGAAGAGGTGATTTGCCATGTGGGAGTCCATATACAAAAAATTTGGACCAGACCCACCTCCTTCAATATGAAGGAGGTGGGTCTGGTCCAAATTTTTTGTATATGGACTCCCACATGGCAAATCACCTCTTCAGGGTACTGTGTTCACTTAATCTCCTGTGTTTGGCTTCAGTATGAAATGTTGGCCCCAACCTTACTGAAATTGAAGGTTTCCGGCTGGACTGGAATAATGGAGAGACGTTAGTGTTAATGATTGGTGCTGTTATACCTAGTGGCTCACTCATTATTACTAGCAGCGCAAGTGAAATAGGGATCGTTGATATTATTTTGAATAGTTTTCCTGAAAGAAATGCATATTTTGTGTACTCAATTTTTTTAGGGCGCCCTTTTGATTCTCAAAGCTTTTCTTCAGATTTGCAGCCTCATCTATCTTTATCTAGAAGGTGATTTTTAACCATAGAAAAAAATGGACATTACGTTAAACATGGAGGAAACTAGTTGCTTCCAGAGCAGAAATGAACAGATCTTCATTCCCAGGACATACTTGAAAACAAGAGAAATCTCAATGTATCTTTCCTGGTAAAATCCTTTATAAATAAATTCCACAAGTTTTTAGGCTTTTTAAAAAATATTTCTCAACATCTAATTAATTCTGCCTCAACGTGATATTATTGGATTAATTTTTAACAAACATCACATAGATTAAAATTGCAGCATACTGTGTTCCTGTTAAATTTGGGGTTTGACCAAGGCTCTGAATATTTTTTCAAAAGGCATTATATGTAATGTGTGTATAATATAATAAATGATATATGATGGAATTATTTATACCCTTTTTTCCTTTCAAGGTATTACAGCTTTTCTTGGCTATTTTCCTACACTTTTTTGCAATAACTGAGCTGCTTAAATCTGTACATTGATCAAACATTTACTGTCCTCTTGGAGAACAAGAATGAATAGGTTGACTATGAATTATCTGTCACTCAGAAACCCTTTGATATTGAGGTTTAAAATGTATTCCTAGATTGCCGTCCTTAATAAATATTCGCGTTGTTACCGGAATCCAGCGTAACCTTTTCCTTTGAAGCTGACAGGCCTGTCAAGTCTGTTGATTCAACTCCACTGGTAAGGAAGCATTTTAGTGGACTAAGCTTTTACCTACATGAAATTAAAAAAAAGTCTATCTTTAAAGTGAACCTGTACCGGTTAGGTTCACTATGCCTACGATATCTCATTCTTTGAACATCAAAGACTATATCTGATCAAGAACATATAACAGATAAAGAACATATCAAAGATACTGGTCAGTATCAAAAGGTACTGGTGCCAGGCTTCTGCTTCATGGGCAGAACTATGTGATTGGCCCCAGCGGTGACATCAGCACACTGACATCATTTAAGGTCTTGGCCTGCAATTAGGCACACAGAGTAAGTGGAGAGATGTCCTGTACAACAGCTCTTCTGCTGACAGATGTTACTCTCCCTGGCATCATGCTACTGGAAGTAAGCGACGACAGAACTCTCATGGAATTACTCAATTTGCCATAAAATTTATTAGTTGAATGAATGTGGGTAATTGTAATTTTTGGACATTAATATAGTTATGTAGTTTGAAAAATGACTTCTTACAATTACAACATGGAGACAAGGATGAAAGCACACTATCACCGCAAATCTTTACTCAGTCAGATGATCTCCAGGTGGTTGGGGAACTGCGGGGAGCCCAAACCCCATAAATTCTTAGAAGGACAAAGGAACACGGCACATGAGGATGGTGGAAGGACCGCTTTTAATTGGCACTCAGCAGTGAAGTTTCGGATGTAAATTGAGCCTTTCTTAAGAAAGTCTGTACTGTACACATTGCCAAAACGCTTTTGTTCTTCTGAAAAATGACTTATGTCCGTCATGTCTAAGGCTAGGGTCAGACTGAGGCAGTGCGAACGCGCGTTCTGGCGCACTTAATCACGGCCGCACTAGCAGCAGATGCCGGGCAATGACGGCCAATATACGAAGTACGGTCGCACAAAAGTCCGGCCGCGCAACGCAAGTGGAAAATGAACGCATTTTTTCGAGAACGTTAAACCGCTGGTACTGACGTACAGAGTGCGCTGCGGCCGCATAGCAGCGTGTGTGCGTGATTAGGAGATGTCAGACGCTGCTAGTGTGCGGCCAACATAACGTTCAAACAGCCGGATTTCCCTAGACTTCTTTTCACCCCATCGTCATGAAATACGTCCAGAATTGCGCATCGTCTGACCACTTAAGCGTATTCCGTGAAAAAATGCGTGCGCACGCATCGACGTACATTTTGACGGTGGCCGCAGAAAATGCGCTCATCTGTCCCTAGCCTGAACTGTCACATATTTGGATGTAATAGTGACAATGTGCACTTATTAAAGTCACCTGCATTTAGGACTAAGGCTAGGGTCAGACTAACGCATTTTTCACGTTGTCCGTGAAAATGTGCGTTCGAAGAATGGACGTATTTTTTCACGGAATACGCAATAGCGGTCATACTATGCGCAGTTTCATCCGTGATTTTGTACGGATCATCAATAAAACACTTCTTGCATCTGGACGTTATGTTGGCCGGACATTAGCAGCGTCTGATGTCTCCTAATCACACACACACGCCGCTAGCGGACGCAGCGCACTCTGTACGTCAGTACTAGTGGTTTAACGTTCTCGAAAAAATGCGTTCATTTTCCACTTGCGTTGCGCAGCCGGACTTTTGTGCGACCGTACTTCGTATATTGGCCGTCATTGCCCGGCATCTGCTGCTAGCACGGCCGTGATTAAGTGCGCCTGCACGCGCGTTCGCACTGCGCTCGTCTGACCCTAGCCTAAATTACAATCTTCCTGCTAAAACGGGAGCGCAAGGGAGAAAAAACTGCGCCTTCAGTTTTCTCCCTATCGCCCACGGTTTAATGGGAGATTATAATGCAGACGCTTAAAAAGCTGCCTGCATTGTTAGCGGGTGCTACACCCCGGGATGCTCGCGGCGGCGCTAAGCGCCACCGTGATCATCCACTCGATGGAGTCCATAGGACTCCATTGAGTTTCCCCTTGCCAGTCACATGACCTGCCGGATCTCGCCTCGTGAGATCCGGCAGGTCGCGAAGTGATCTGCAGGGAGAGACTGGGGGACCTTTTCCCCCAGTCTCTCCCTCGGTTCCCGGCGTCAGAGAAGGCAGACGGAGCTGCAGTCCTTGTCGTGGGATAGAAGGTGAGTATCTTACTAACGGATTCTGCACCAGCGGAATCCATTAGCACCAGGTCCAGGCTGTGGTTAACTTTTTGCTAACCGCAGCCGGACGTTAATCAGCGCTGGGACTTTGTAATCCTAACACTGATTAACACTTTGCGCTCCCCATGTTAAGTATAGGGAACACAAAGTACAGTAACCTCGCGCTGAAAAGCGCAAGTACCAAACGGTAACGGGTTACTTAACACGTTAGCGTTTTGATTGTAATATGCGGTGGCCACCAGGGCTAACGTTAGCACCAAGATTGTAATGTGGCCCTTAATCTTTGCAAACTAATTTTCACATCATCAGCATCATAGATATTTATACGACTTTTGGAGAAGGCATGTGTAACGGTTTATGCAAGGTAAGGTAGGTATGTGTCTGTGAATGTATAAGTGTAAAGGAAAACATGAATATTTGTCAATAAGGGAGAGTACATAAGTATATATATATATATATATATATATATATATAATGTATGTCGGAATATTTACAGATGCAGAGTTGATTACAAATCACATATATCAGTATACAGAGTGAAAAATTAATAAAGAACAAATGCAATTTTATGAATATAATTCACTTGCAAACTTATAAACAAGTAATGTAGACACAAGTCCTCAACTATTAAAAGATTGAGCATATATTTCCACTCACACATGACAGAAAACAATACATTGATAGAAGATGATTTCTGTCATCTACACATAAATTATAAACTGAAATTAAATCTGCAATACATACTGGTTCAGGTTAAATGTCACAATCTAGACACAATAAGTAATTATGATGCTGCCAGTCTAACTTAGCACGGGCATATATGCAAAATAAACATTGTTTCTCATTTGCATAGGACTTGCTTTGCTTATCTCTAATATTATTAAATAACTGTGATGTTCCCATCAATTAATCTCATGTACGCTCCCTTAGTGTACTGCAATGAGGTTACTGTCATGTGAGGCTGAGTTAAGAAGCTTAGCAACTGTGGATCTAAGGGACTCCTCACAGATGGCTGAAGTTACATGGCACAAATTACTGCCAATTAAGATTTAGATTGAAGAGGTAATGTCTGTAGTTACAGGAATATTCCTATTAATAAACCTTCAACACTCTGAACTCAAGATACCATATAAAAAAATGACATTTCGGATAAAAAGAATGAATTCATTATTAGAATATATTGTACTTTACATTAGCTATATACAGTATAATAGTAATCAAGCTTTACATCGAATGGAATGCACTTTATCATTTGTGAAATAAAACCCCAATTCTTTTACCCTTTTGGTGCTTTGATCAAGGCATTCATAGCCTTTTAGTCTTGTGTGATTTAAATCTATTAATTTATTACTTGATGAAGAATATACTGGTTTGTTATAAAATATAAAAACAAAGCACAGTCTATATATATTCCATATGTCAATTGTAGGATTATAGCACTGCCATGTCGGTGTGAGTAGAGTTAAAATTACACACGTTTTCTTGTTGATGTTTTTTGTTTTTTTTAACTGAACCTTTATTCTTTACACATTGCATGGCTACATGTTTCAATCACCTTAAAAGGGACACACGCTATTGATCCTGACCACTATAGTGATTTAAAGTGGTCAGGATGGGAGGAGTGAACACTATCTGCCCCCCAGCTCCCCTGATCTGGAGAAATCGCTAGGTGAAGTGGAGAAGTTTCCTCCTCCCCACCCAGCGTCACCAGCAGCCAGGGTTTTAAATTTCCCCACTGCCAGTCACTAGATCGGTCACTAGTAATGTCAGCAGGCAGAGAGTGTGCCATCAGACCAATCGCGGTAGCAAGCAGAGAGAGGCAGCCAATGGGTCAGATCTGTGCAAGTGCTACAGAACGTGCAGATGTAAAGTGCACACCATACCAACTGCATGCCATTACTGGTTAGAGTGCAAGGACCCTCATTTCTGCAGTCTTGGTTATTTGTATCTCTTAGAAAGGACTTCAATGATGAGATTGTAATTTCAATCTGAAGTTTTAAGGAAGGTAATGCTGTGCAGGGGCATAATGCTCTTACAAATGTGATGAATTGCTCTTCCATAAGAACAAAAAAAGATTTTTTTTCTTATTTCTCCCTGTTTACTTGTATGTGTTAAATTGGCAAACGCGAAATATATATTATATACATCATGTAATCACAATGTGTGACTAAAGATTCGTCTTTATTAATGTGTACTCAGCTAGGAGTTTCTAAAATCTCTAGTAGTATAATTATATATATGTATATAGAAAATATAATGTTTGCAGTTTTCTTTTTATTTTTTATGTGTCCTTCTACTCTATAAAAAAGGATTGGATTAAATAATGACCCAGAATGATGTGAAGTATGAAATGGGTGCGTCAGCTGGGTGGATATATAGCCAACTTCTATCTTCTCATTGGCCTTAAGCGATCCCAGATTCTCCCTCTGCAGTCTGTTATGAATGCTTCGGTCAGGCTCATCCACCTCACATCCCTTTGTCAATCTCTACACTGGCTCCGTTTCCTTTAGAATCCAATTCAAAATAATGGTGCTCAAGTACAAAGCTCTCCTTAACCGCGCCCCTGCCTACATCCTCTCTCTTATTAGTAGATACCCCCCAACCACTTAACTTTGCCAATGATCCAATGTTATCATTTCCCTTTACCAGCACCCCAATATCTTGCCTTCAGGCAGGGGCGTAACTACCAGGGATGCAGAGGGTGCCACCGCACACGGGCCGTTGAGTCCGGGGGGCCCACACTTGCCTGCCTGGGCCAGGGGGCTTGCCTATATTTTATATATATAATTCTTTTTTTAATTTATCTTATACTTATGTGTGAGTTTTACTTGGGAGCTCTGTGATCCGCTCATAGACACCACATATTACTGAGTTTTATTTCTGTGGAGCTCTGTGAGATATAAATAGTGCACATTACATTAAAAATGGGATGGACTGAAGAGGTCATAGTGGACCTGGAGAAAATGGGACACTGATTGTCTGGAGTCAACTTTGTGGACCTGGAGGGGACCAATACATGTTGACGGGAGGGGGGAAAAATATGTTTTTGCCTAGGGTGGGGTTGGGCCCATCATAACTCCTGCACCTGGGCCCTGAGGTTTCTAGTTACGCCTCTGCCTTCAGGGCTGCCCCCTTTTTATGGAACTCCCTCCCCCACAACATTAGACTCTCCCAGTCCTTCAAGAAGTCTCTAAAAATACATTACTTTAGAGAAGCCTATTGGCTCACTCCATAATCCACCATTGTACCTTTCCTGCTCCATCTTCCTACACAGACCCTGTTGCCCACCAATACCTCATATTCAGCTACTTAACCTTGCATTAATTTATCACCACTCTCCTCTTAGATTGGAAGCTCTTGACCCATGTACTCCTCCTTTTCTCTGTCTGCCTAACTTGTACGTATATTTGTTATAACTAGCCCATTGTACAGTGCTACGGAACTTGTCGACACTTTTTAAATACTTGTAATTGTTTAAATATTTAAACAATTTTTTAAAATGTCTAAAATGTATCTATAAAAAAACAACAGCTTTGCTTTTTACATTATTATAGCAATACTGGCTTGAATTAAAAAAAATGTATATATTTCTCTAGAATACAAAATATAATATAATAAAACATAGCTATGCTTTGAGTTTATATCTAGAAACTCATAAAGCAAATGTGATTGGCTGACTTGAGAAACACTTAAACCAATAAAATAACGTTTTGTTAATCAAGTCCCCATATTAATTTTAGATCAGCTGAAGCCTTGTTACTGTATGTAATGTGTTACAATAGAGCATTATAAAATATATATGTTACGGTAGAAGTGCGAAGTCCGGTTAATTTTAGGATTACCCGGGTAATCCTGACAATACCCAGGGGTCATTAGCAAAAGTCCGAAGTGAAATAAAATTTCGGACTTTATCCGGGTAATCTGCAAAGTGTCCAAAGGCCTCTGGGTACTCCGGTTTTCACTGTGTTTTACCAGGGTAAAACGCACATTACCCTAGTGTAGCTGGATAAAGTGTGATGTGCAATGAAGCATCGGACTTTATCTGGGTAAACTGCAAGTATCCAAACGCCTCTGGGTACTCGGCTTTTCTTGGGTTTTCAGCAGGTTACAGTTGACTGAATTCCAAGGATTACCCGGGTAAAGCTGCAAACTGTTATATGACTGATAACAAAATTGTGTTTTTTGTTATTTTTAACCAAATTATATCCACAGTCACAAACCACACTAAATAACCGTCAGATTACTCTGTGCATTATTGTTTTAAAATTAATTCATAAACATATTATATAAAGAGTTGCCTGATGGTTGTTATGTTTTATAAATGATATATAAGCACATATGACACATAATAAAGATCATGTAACTCTTTCACATTCATATAAGAAACACATCCTGTTACTCTGTATATTCATTCTATCTGCAATACATTTTAATGTTTGTCTTTTGCCATTTTCATTGATAATATCCATAAGTAATGGCAAAATTCACTTTTACCCAAGCGGGGTTGGATGCTCTGCAGATTACCCGAGGGAAGCTGTGGATAGTCCTGAGATTACCCGGGTAAAGCTTCAGACTTTTATCTGAACGATAACAAAATTAGATTTTAACCACACGGGGGTGGATAGTCTGCAGATCATCCGGGTAAAGTGCGAATTTTTCAGCTCTTCCAGACTGTTACCAAAGGGCAGTTGGTTAGTCCTAAAATTACCCGGGTAAAGTCCAAATTTTTCATTTTTTTTCAGCTTTACTCAGCGGTTTTGGGTGATGTCAGGATTACGCGGGTAATTTTAAGATTAACCGCACTTCGGACTTTAACGTAACATATATTTATTTTAAGTGAAAATAGACTTATGATCGCTCTCACCAGGAAAAACATGTTCAAAATGTGGCATTTGTGACAAGATAGGCTCCACAATGATTACAGACTTTCTCATTCTTCTCGTGTGTTAGCCAGCTCATGCTCATTAACACAGAGATAAGGTTTAATAAGTAATGATTAAATACAGGAGAGATTTTGCTCCATCAAATAAATGTATTTTACTTCTTGGAATCCATTAATTAAAGTCATAACGGAGTTCATTTTCATTAATGTCTATACTCCTGACAGCAGTCCAGGCAATTAATATTTTACCTTTATTTTAGAGACTTGTTATAATACAGGTTATTATGCCATACTCTGCAAACAAACAAGTACTGACAAGCAATATTGGTTCCAGTTCTAATATTTGAATTTTAATTATGCATTCTCACAAGAATAGCCTTATAATTACACCAAGTCGTCGGCACACCTGTCACTTCCGGATGTGAAGGGGGAGGGCAAGTGTTTTTCCAACTACCTATATAAATTAATGGCTGTAATTTGGATTGCAATACTACCGAAATGTCAGCTTTTTAATGAAACTGCAATAAAGTTTATTGTTCTATGCAAGTCCCTGAGTGCCTCCCTCCATCCAGCCTCGAATATATGCCTTTTTGGGGGACTGCACCGGGGCACATACTCTCGCTATAAGAAGCTTTGGTTTACAGAATCTTTCCTGTGGAAGCGAGTGCCCGGCCTTTCCTGATATTGTTTTATATATATATATATATATATATACAGTATATAAACACACGCACATTGTCTGATCAGGAATGTATAGAATTGTATATCCCTCAACAAAACCCCAGAAGCCTGATCAACATAAGCTGACAGTTTTCCCCCCTCATTTGGAAGGCTGAATAAGCCTTCTGGGACACCTGCTAAGCAGAGGGCCACAGAATGCCACTGGTGGCTAGAATGTCACTTTAAGTGCTCTTGGATTTTTCAGAAAAATCACTTGATGCAGAAAAAAAATGTCCCCAATAATTCCATGCTTACCATTCAACCTGTATCTGCATGAGCTGGTGCGTCCTCTTGCTGCAAACAGAGGAACACTGAGTACAAATAATTCTCGAATGTCCTCCCACTGACCTTGTATGATGCTGTAGGATTGCAGAGATATGATCTGAAGCATGGCCTAGGGCCTCTATTGACACCTATGGACTCATAGAGAGGATAACAGTGGTGGCTCTGCTGGTATCTATTAGCAACTCTCTAATACTGTGACTCAAGATAGTAATATTGCTCACAGAAGACCTCTTAATAGCGTGCCACTAATGCTTAAAGCCTTCAGCACTTGCAGCTTCCGATTATTGACTCGGTTGAAATAAGGTTCCTAATGTTTATCTAGTTTACAACTAGTTTTTGAAGTAGTAATGCTATAATAAACCGATAATACATAGAAAAAAATATTCACAACAACTGAGACAAGATAACAGCAAAGCAGGCATAACCAAAACCAAATAATATGTAAGACAGAAATAAATTCATACGTGCCATTCATGGATAAATGCTTAGATCGAGAGAGGGATGTTAATGAATACAAAACCATAGGTAAATTGCAAATTTCATTCTTAACAAAAGGATAATTTTATATTCAACAGTAATGGTGAATTATTTATGTACCAAATATAATAAAATAAATGTAACTATGACATAAAAGTAAGAAATGGCCCTTTCCTTCATTACTAGATGCATGAAATTTATGCAAATTAAATCAGCAGCTCATTTACCACTAAGTAACTAATTGTTCAAATATATATATCTTCTATGAACAGTGAACATTCATATAATATAATATATATAAAATATATGTATGTATCAGGGGTCAAGTCGAGGGGGAACGCGTGGGAACGGAGTTCCTGCACTAATTTTGCAGAGGGAACTGAATTTCCTTTGGTCCCATACTCTATAAAGCTTGTAGTCAGGTGTTCAATCACATATTTCTCTATTAAGTCACAATAAATATAGGATTTATCATATATTTTTGCTATATTTTAAAGTATTTTACCAGGAAGGATACATTGAGATCTTTCGTTTTCAAGTATGTCCTGGGTTCAAGAACATTGAACACATTACAGTAGGTACAGAAATACAAAGTAATAAAATGAAAGATATTAAAAACAAAACTCAAATATACAGAGTAACAGAAAATAAATATGCCACTATGTTACATGTTTACAGGTGCATTCTGTATTGAGGTATGTTAATAGGGAGCCCTTAAGTGAATTTAGACTGGGGGAAGATTTGATGGTGTCTGGGAGGTTATTCCATAACTGCGGTGCTCTGTAGGAAAATGAGGATCGAGACACTTTCTTTTTGTATTGTGGTATTGCCAGTAAGGTGCTGGTCCTGGATCGGAGGTTATAGGATGAGGGAACTGCTGAGGGAAGCAGCCTATTCAGGTAGGGTGGTAGCTTCCCACAAAGGCTCTTAGACACCAGGTTTGAAAGGTGAAAGATGCGTCTAGATTCCAGAGACGGCCAGTTTAGCTCTTTTAACATGTCACAAAGGTGAGTCATGTAGTTACATTGTAGCACAAAGCGGCAGAATGAGTTATACAATGTAGTAAGTTTATGAAGGTGTGTTTGCGGGGCCGCTGCATACACTACATCTCCGTATTCAATAGACAGCATAAGCATTTGTTGTACAATCTGCTTTCTTATTGACATATATACATAAATTTATCAGAGCTGAGTGTGTGTTTGTGTTACGTGCGACGTGATAATTGCCCGATTGTCCCCCAAAACTAAATCGGAGGGTGCAAGCAACATGCGAGGTAACAAATGACAAGCTCAGAGTCGTGTCTACAAATGCTCGCAGTTTAGTCAATAAAATCAATGAACTAGAGGCAATGATGGCAGCTGAAAAAGTAGATTTAGTGGTGGTTACTGAGACATGGTTCAGTGAGAAAAATAACTGGGACATAACAATACCGGGTACTCTTTATATAGAAAAGACAGAGAAGGTAGGAAAGGAGGAGGAGTGGCCCTGTATGTGAAAAACAACATAAAAACGAACCAAATAAAAGTGAGCGAGGTGAACATAGAGTCAGTTTGGGTTACGCTAACATTTGGCAATCATACAGTAGCTCGTGTAGGTGTGATCTATAGACCCCCTGGACAAGCAGAAGAACTAGATAATCTGCTGGTTGAGGAAATAGTCAAAATGGCAATGAAGGGGGAAGTTATTATCATGGGGGACTTTAATCTTCCTGATGTGAACTGGAAAACCAAAACAGCTGGGTGCACCAGGAGTACAAATATTCTAAAGTCCCTACTGGGATTATCTCTAACACAAGTAGTTGAGGAGCCGACCCGTAAAGAGGCCATATTGGATTTAATACTCACAAATGGAGGTTTGGTATCAGACGTTGTTGTAGGTGAAAATTTGGGATCTAGTGATCACCAGTCAGTATGGTTTAATATAACAACAGGGATGGAGCCGCACCACACAAGAACGAAAGTTTTAGACTTTAAAAAAACAGATTTTTCTAAAATGAGATTTTGTGTGAAGGAGTCATTATCAGACTGGAGGAGTTTAAAGGGAGTCCAGGAGAAATGGGATTATTTAAAGGAAGCATTATTGAAGGCCACAGGAAATTGCATTCGGCTTGTTAGCAAAAACAAAAAAAGGGAAGAAACCACTGTGGTACTCTGCAGAAGTGGCCAAAATAGTGAAGAACAAAAAGATAGCATTCAATAATTATAAAACAACTCAGAGTGAAGAAGATAGGCAAATCTATAAGATTAGGCAGAAAGAGGCAAAGCAATTTATAAGAGCTTCCAAAGCACACGCAGAAGAGAAAATAGCTCAGTCAGTAAAAAAGGGGGACAAAACATTTTTTAGATACATAAACGAGAAAAGAATAGTAAAACAAGGATTAGTTAGATTAAAAACAAAGGAAGGAAGGTATGTAGAAGAGGATAAAGGTCTCGCTGACTGCCTCAATGAATATTTTTGTTCAGTCTTTGCAGAAGAAAAGGAAGGAAAGGGACCTCAGTTAGGAGAGAACACTAAAGAGACATTTACATATCAGTTTACAGAGGAGGAGGTTCTACAGCAGCTGTCTAAAGTAAAGACAAATAAGTCAATGGGGCCTGATGGGATCCACCCTAAATTATTAAAAGAGCTCAGTGATGTAATAGCAAAACCATTAACAGATTTATTTAACCAATCCTTGTTAACGGGAGTCGTCCCAGAAGACTGGAAATTAGCAAATGTTGTGCCCATTTACAAGAAGGGTAGTAGGGAGGAATCGGGGAACTATAGGCCAGTTAGTCTTACGTCAGTAGTGGGGAAATTAATGGAAACCCTGTTAAAGGAAAGGATTGTTGAACATCTAAAAACACATAGATTACAGGATCAGAAACAACATGGGTTTACCTCAGGGAGATCATGCCAAACTAATCTTATTAATTTTTTTGATTGGGTAACAAAAATAATAGACACAGGTGGTGCAGTAGAAATTGCTTATTTAGATTTCAGTAAGGCTTTTGATACTGTTCCGCATAGAAGGCTTATCAATAAATTGCAATCTTTGAGCTTGGATTCCAATATTGTTGACTGGATTAGGCAGTGGCTGAGTGACAGACAACAGAGGGTTGTGGTAAATGGAGTTTATTCGGCACAAGGTCTTGTTACCAGTGGGGTACCTCAGGGGTCAGTACTTGGACCCATTCTCTTTAATATTTTTATTAGTGATATTGCAGAAGGTATTAATGGAAAAGTATGTCTTTTTGCTGATGACACAAAGATTTGCAACAGGGTTGACGTTCCTGGAGGGATCAGCCAAATGACAAATGATTTAGGTAAACTAAAAAAATGGTCGGAGTTGTGGCAATTGAGTTTTAATGTGGATAAGTGCAAGATAATGCACCTGGGACGTAAAAACCCAAGGGCTGAATATAGAATATTTGATACAGTCCTAACCTCAACATCTGAGGAAAGGGATTTAGGGGTCATTATTTCAGAGGATCTAAGGGTAAGTAGTCAATGTAATAGAGCAGCAGGAAATGCTAGCAGAATGCTTGGTTGTGTAGGGAGAGGTATTAGCAGTAGGAAAAGGGAAGTGCTCATGCCACTGTACAGAGCACTGGTGAGACCTCACTTGGAGTACTGTGTGCAGTACTGGAGACCGTATCTCCAGAAGGATATAGACATCTTAGAGAGAGTTCAGAGAAGGGCTACTAAAATGGTGTACGGCTTGAAGGACAAAAGTTACCAGGAAAGGCTTAATGATCTTAACATGTACAGCTTGGAAAAAAGACGAGACAGAGGAGATATGATAGAAACATTTAAATACGTAAAGGGAATCCACAAGGTAGAGGAAGGGAGTATATTTAAAAGGAAACAAAATAGCAAAACAAGAGGACATAGTCTTAGATTAGAGGGGCAAAGGTTTAAAAGTAACATCAGGAAGCATTATTTTACTGAGAGGGTGGTGGATACATGGAACAGTCTTCCAGTAGAAGTGGTAGAGGCCAAAACAGTAATTGAATTTAAGCAAGCATGGGATAGGCATAAGGCTATCCTAAACAAAAGATAAATCCAGGTTAAGTATCCATGTAATTGGGCAGACTAGATGGGCCGAAAGGTTCTTATCTGCCGACATTTTTCTATGTTTCTATGTTTCTATGCTTATTGGGAGACAGAAATCCTGGTGAGTTCCCACACTTCTTTTTTTAGGACTCGATCCCTGGTATGTATATATATACACACACACACACATACACATACACACAAAGAGCACGTTTTTGTTTTTACGGTGTTTTTCTCTTGGGCCTTATATATGCTTACTTTAGTATGTGTGCAATGTCTCGAGAGCTCCAAACTGCTTTACTGATAAAGTACTTCGATGCACACAAGACAAGGATCTTTTTCTCTTTTCACTGTAAGCTCAACTACTTTCTTCTGTGGTTGTTATTTTCTCTGATCAAAAAGGATAGAGATCTTAGACTGTATATTGACTAGTCAAGTCTTTATCACCCTTTATACACAGCTTCTTTCCCTCTGCCCTAAAATGTATAGTTGTTGGTGTTTGTTAACCACTACGTGTTAAACTGGATATGTTTAACCCTTTCGCTGCTGAGCCATTTCACCCCAGTGTGCTGAGCTCATTTTTACCGGTTTCGCTCATCCTGTTTAAACGCGATTTGAAATCACATTTTATTATACGACCCAGACATATTATATATCGTTCTTTCCAGCAGACTTGGCAGATTCAGAATATATCATTATTATATGTATACGTCATGTCCTGCCTGAATATTATAACAAAAAATGCAATAAAATTTGAATTTTCAATCATTTACAGCATGTATAACCAAGCCTTTGTGGTTATATTTTCTATGGGGTGCGCTTGTTAAACAAATTAGAAATGGGGACTCGTTACATTTTTTGGGGGGATTTTTAGCAAACCCCCCATAGAAAAATAGTTAGTGCAGAATCATTGTTCACATTATAATTAAAATGGGAACAATATTGCTGCATAAACAAAAAAAAAACAGTTTAATTTTTTTACTTATTTTTTTATTTATTTTTGTTTACTTTTAACATGGTCATGCTCTGGTTGTTCCAATGACACCAAACATTAACCCCTAGCTGCCTCGGGGACGAGAGGTAGGGGGGGTGTCATTGGACCCCTCTATCTCCACCATAGGTGGCAGCTAGGGGTTAACTCCCAAACTGACGTCATCACATTGCTGCGTAATGATGCCAGTAGGCAGGGGGAGACCCAGGAAGCTTGGCCGACATCCAAGATGTCGTCCAGCTCCGGGAGAGCACCTCGATTTGGCACCTGTTGGTGCCGAATCGTAAGATCCAGCCCCCAAAGGGGTAAAGGCAGCCACCGTTTGGAATCACTGATGCCATTGCCACCATTGATGAGGGTATACTACAGCAAACATGGCAAGAAATCGAGAACCGTCTTGATGTGCTGCGTGAAACTAATGGTGCCCATATAGAGGTGTATTAAATGAGGCAGAAAAACCTTAAATATATACGTCTCATTTTGTAATAATTTTCACTTATCTGTCTCTTCATCTGTCTTTGTAATAATTTTTTGAAATTGTAAAGAGACTTTATGAACATATATATATATATATGATTATATGTGTTTATTATTGCAGAAGCCACTTGCCCATCACAGCAATTCGATGAATTGCATCTCAGAGCTCCTGTGCCACATTGACCATATGTAGCAAGGAATTCTGGGTAGGATATGCAAATTACATCTGTCTCACTATTATGCATCCTGGATCTGTTATTACACAGAACCCTAAAATCAATGCTATGCCACACTGTGGCTTTCTAGCAGAGATAAGGTTATGTGTATATATACACTTATGGGTTTTTATGTATTTTTTTATTATAGTTCTCTTGACAGCCTTGATCAAGAGAGTTAATGCTAGAAAGTCACCTGCTTTTTCTTGTCAGACTTTGACATTCTCAAAACACACTTGGGTGTAGGTACAGAGCACCTTTCTACAAGCACCTCCTACGGTCTGTTATCCAGCAGATCTAAGCAGCCTGATGCATATCCCACCAAAGTCAGACTTAGCAGTTCCAAGTTTACCTCTTTCATAGGACATGGAACATTTTCTATTGAGTAATCTCGGTAGCCAATTCCAAGGCATTCCATGGGTCTTTCACCATTCTTTACATGTTCAGTTTGTCATTCTTGAAAACTGATCATCTGTAAATTCAATAATGTGAATCCTTTACCGGGTCCTGTATTGGTAGTTTGATAAGAATTCGTTCCATTAAGGCTGGGGTCAGACCAGCGCATTTTTAACGTGCGTTCTTGCGCACTTAATCACGGCCGCACTAGCAGCAAATGACGGGCAATGACAGCCAATATACGAAGTACGGTCGCACGAAAGTCCGGCCGCGCAACGCAAGTGGAAAATGAACGCATTTTTTCGAGAACGCAGAACCGCTAGTACGGACGTACAGAGTGCGCTGCGCCCGCTAGCGGTGTGTGTGTGTGATTTGGAGACATCAGACCCTGCTCGTGTCCGGCCAACATAACGTCCAGGCGCTAAAAGTTTCCTGGTTTGGATTCGTAAAACATCACGCAGGAAAATGCGCATCGTATGACCGTTTTCGCATATTCCGTGAAAAAATACATCAATGCGTTCGGACGCACTTTTTTACGTTCGCGTGTAAAAATGCTTTCGTTTGACCCTAGCCTAAAAGTTCATACTTGGCTCCAGATGGTTCCAAATATCCATTGTTTAGTGCAATTGAAAGTATAGTTCCAAGAAATCTTCCGGGTAGCTGTTGTAGAAATAATCATCTTCTTGATTACTCCCAAATCATCAGACTATAAAATATATACATTTCCAGATGATCATTCAAAATCCCCCAAAGATGGAGATTACTGCCATAATGTGATTCTTGTGAGACTCACAGAATGGTTTTGCTGAGTTATACAGTGTGTGAGATTCTGGTGCATGATTTCCATGCATAGATTTAGGATGTTTTGCATTTTAATTAGTGTTACAGATAATCACATGTCCATGATAAAGTTCTGGTTATTCATATAAACATCCAGTTTTGTGTGGTTTTCAGAACCCTCTTGTACCTAGCACCCAGAATGTAGGGATGTAGGCACATAAATGATTGCTCCATATTTGGCTTTTGTCTGTCTGATCTCTCTTTTCCAGTTCTCAGTAGATATTATCCCCAATGATATTCACAATATTAATCGGCTTTTGAGGTTTTTTTAATTTCTCAATTTTTATGAACGTGATCCCCCTTTACAGATTATGAATACATGTCGTCATACTTGCATTCCTTTTCTTTTCACTCATCTTTCAGACCTAATGACTGCACATTGAGTTTATTTTCAGGGCTTATTTTCAGGAGTTTAAATAGCTTAAAATAAGAAGTTTGGAACACGGCAGAATTTTATCTTTATTTTTACATCAATGTGTTTTGAATTAATTTTGCAAATTTTCAACATTCCAATGAGTCACCGTTTTGTGATTAAACTTCCAACTCTTCAATCTGTTTGATTAGTTCATTTGCAGTATTAAAAACATTAAAATCTAATTGTATCTAGACTGGCATGGGTAAGTTTCGAGTGTTTGTAGGACTGCAAACATTAATCTCCTTTAAAAGTAATCTTAAGCAGATATTGGGTATATTAATATTAAGCAAAATGTGACAAATCCAAATTCAATAACGTAAACCTCGCGGTTTGCAAATAAAATCCTGAGGATTGAGAATATTACAGTTGTGTGCAGAGCAGACACAGAGTGGAAAAGTAATAATTGTTTCACACATACCATATAACCATGTAATAAAAAGTGAAATAGTGTGAAATGAATAAAGACTTTCTTAACATAACCTGAAAAATCTAAAAACCTAAGATCTAATAAGTTAGACATAAGGGGTTATTCAGAGAGGTCCTAAAGGTCACTGGACACTGAAATTCATTTTGGGGCCATTCGGCTATTCAGAGAGCAGACAGTTTGCCAAATTTTGGCGAATTGCCTTCACGTACGGTGCCTGGTCGAGGGCAGTGAAATCCCCCATAGAAAAGCAATGGTTAATCTATTCAGAGAACACCGAACAGCAGTGAAAAGTTGCCACAGTGTCCTGCTGATCGGTGTTTTCATTCAGCAGGTTTATTCAGGCGAATCCCATAGGCTTCAATGTTAAAAATATTCCTGTTTTAATTCAATATCTACTAAACCATTTATTATTTATTCTGCAGTAAAAAGTCTCTTTATTTATAGATGTTTTAGGATCTTTTAGGTATTTTTCAGGATTTTTTCGGCAAACTTTTTTTTAAAAGCATTTTTTTCTTTTTTCTGTAACAGCCCTTTTTATTATCATTCATTGGATCTTATATGTAAATTCCAGATATTTTCATTCAATAGTTTTTTGCAAACGGCGTTTCAATTTTGAAATTTTCAAGCATGCTGTTTTTTTTTTGGTTTTTTTACCCCGTTTGTCAGCGTGTCTCCGTTTTCCAGCAGCTACTCTGTGCTGTGATCGGCGGCTCGTCTGTTTTTTCCGTCGCGGTTTTGTGGTGGTTTCTGCGGGTTTTCAGTGAGTGTTCGGCGAGTGTTCGATGGGTTTGCAGTGGGTTTTTTCTGCATCCCGGGGACCCTGCGGTTGTACTTGAATACACCGCAGAGTCGGCAAACTAGAATAGCCAAATTGCCCCGAAGTGTGGGGAACGAAAGGGCACCGAAATGTTGGCGACATTTCAGTGCTCTCTGAATAACCCCCATAATATTATTCCTCTCTTAAACTACTTAACCTCCCTGGCCATCTGATTCTGTACCATTTTTTCATCTCATTGCAGTTTTCCCGAGTGCGGCTCGGGGTGAAAATTCTATGCTGAAAGCGGTAACCCCGAGCCACACTCGGGCTGCATACATACCTGTCCCTGCGCTCCCTCGCTGTCCCCCGCAGTCACCTCTGGCCATTCGCGACATCCTGCTTCCTGGCTCCCTTCTCGCGAGAAGGGAACCAGGAAGTAGGACGCCGCAATCAGAAGGAGGAGACTGTGATTGGGGGAGGTCAGCGAGGCAGCGCAGGGACAGGTATGTATGCAGCCTGAGTGTGGCTCGGGGTTACTGCTTTCAGCATAGAAATTTCACCCCGAGCCACACTCGGGAAAACCACCAGGGAGGTTAAACTCTTCCTGGTTGATTGCTTCATTATGGAATGGTATCTGACATTAACTCATTCTATGAAAAATATATTTTGGTTTTATTGATGACCACTTTAAGCCATTTTATCACGACCACCACCACACACAAAGTTACACATAAACACACACAGACACCCTACGCATGTACAAATACCATTACACCATAAAAGGTACTGTAAAAGAGTTTTACAATGCTTTTACACACTAGAGATATGACATTTTGCTCCGAATTAAAATTTGTATGAAATTTGATGAGTCGTATTTCGGACGCACGTCCGGAATAACGAATAGGTTCCATCCAAAACAGAACAAAAACTAAATGAAACGAAATACAACAAATTGATTCTCATTTTACGAATCGATTCATTGTACCGGTTCACTTAGATTCACCTGTCCATTTGCCAGGGTGCGTAACCTATTGTATTCAGCACCACAGGCCATGGAAAAGCGCCATGGTGCATTTCGGCGGCTGTAATATTCCCCATAGACAAGTAATGGTTAATCTATTCAGAGATTTTCAGTGGTTTCGTTTGACAGGTTTAAAGAGGCGAATCCCATAGGTTTAAATGTAAAAAAAATTCCCCGTTCTTATTAAATATTTATTCAACCATTTATTATTTTTACTCACAGCAAAAAGTGTCTTTATTTTTTATGATTTTTATGATTTTTTAGTAATTTTTCAGGATTTGTTTGGTGAAATTTTTGGATTCTTAATTATTTTAAAACAGCAAGGCTTTTTTTCTTTGCCGAATGCAGCATTTTTTTCTTTCCTTCAGTCTGGCTGCGTTCGGCGGGGCTGTCTATGGTGCTGAAACCTATTCAGCAAGGACAGGAGTATTAGGTATCTTTTTTTTTTAACCTAATCTAAGTAATTAATTAATCCATTTGACATTCTGAAATAACTATTAAAAACTAAATAACGAATCGATCCGAAATATGAAATAGCTAATAAAAAGGAAAGAATCTATATGAAATAATGAATCGCTACGAAATAAAAAACACTGTAACATAACGAACGCAACGAAACAAACTGAAAAAAGAAACCGATCGATCTGAAAGGAAACAAAACAAATTTTTCCGTTGTGCACAGGTCTATTACAGACAATACGTAGTAGTTTACAGGAGGACTGTCTCTGCTGGTCGAATTCCAATACTACCACAAATGTCTGTGAGACAGTGCAGGGAAGCTCAGCATCTCGGTAGTGAAACGGTTCATCAACGTTAGTAAAGGGGTTAACTATGAGATATTAATTTATCATAGATTGGTTTAAACTTCTCCGGCACATGACATTTTACCGAGTTACTGAGTATGAGCTATTTGCAGAAATGTTTCCAAGACTCCCTGTGAACATAATGCTTTATATATGGAAAAATAAAATAATGACTCATTAAAACTCCGCTTGTCTTCGGACCTATAGCATTTGAATTCTTCTTTACAAAACCACTCAAGAATAAGTGTGTGACCTGCAGTTGCAACAGTTACAATTACTGACCTTCGGTCTTCTTCCGCCAAGATAGTTTTCTATCCATTTCAGTGTATTTCCCTCAATGCCATATTTGTTAATATTCCTGTTTGGAACAGTGGCAATTGCCTTTTGGAAGTCCAGATAAAGTCCACTGCCTCCCTCCCATCTGCTCTCTATGTTGAGCTGTCGAAGAATTAAATTATATTTGTTAGACGCTGTTTTATTAAACAGTTTTATTCTTTTTTTTCTGTATCTGTCTTTCTGGCAAAGCCATTGCTCAATCAAACGTTACTTTTCAAGAAAAGGAAGACACAGTAAAGTGTATATTTATATATGTGTCTGTGTCTGACGTGCTTTTTGACATGTCTCTGGTAGTTGCCTGTACAGCTATATGGCAGCTTAACTGTCATTTATCCAGCTAATAATTGGTATTCTGAATAATGTTATGTCAGTTTACTTGTTTGCATGTTCATATATATATATATATATATGTCTATTTTCATTATAAGGAAGTCTATTTTTAATAAAAGTTTTCTCACTATTAAGAAATTTCACCATTACAAAAATTACATAATTTCTTTAATAACAAGGTTTGGCCACTGGTATTTTTTATTTCTTTCTCGGGTGCATTTTTGAATTGTTCTTAGTTACAGGTCTCCAGCAGTCTCGTGTATCTTATATAAAAGTATAAGATGTGTACAAATACATAAAGCAGCCGTTAAGGACTGAGAATGAAGGCTGTTGGTATTTATGGTGACACCCGCAATCTTTTTTTCACAAACAATAATGGCCAACATCGAACAGTGGTCTGCGTACCTTACAATATTCCTTTTACTGAAGGGGTGTTTGGAATATGAAGTCCTAGAGTTATATTTATGTTGACAACTATGCTTCATTGCCAAAAATAATTTAATTGCTGAAAAACATTAATGAAACTTCTATAGATTAGGAATAATAAAACACATATGTTTTGGTACGCATGTTCAAATAACATATTCAGAACAAACCACATAATTTTTTGGACAATCATAAGTGGTCATGGTAAGGGCTCCCTGAATCCATCAGCATCTGCCCTGGGGGCTGTGGCAGGTTTCCAAAGCAAAGGGGTTATACAATGCAGTTACTTATCTTAAGGTTTCAGAGTACAAGGTTAGACAAGTTAATTAGAACCAGGGCACAAGATACAAAATGTGCACGGAAACACACTTGATGGTCAGCTATGGAGTTCAGCTACAAACTCTCTTATACTAGGAGTTAAGCCCTCTCAGAACTCCTAGAATAGGTTTAGCTGCATAATATAAGGATGTGTATATTTAAAAGGAAACAAAGTAGCAAAACAAGAGGACATAGTCTTAGATTAGAGGGGCAAAGGTTTAAAAGTAACATCAGGAAGCATTATTTTACTGAGAGGGTGGTGGATACATGGAACAGTCTTCCAGTTGAAGTGGTAGAGGCCAAAACAGTGATTGAATTTAAGCAAGCATGGGATAGGCATAAGGCTATCCTAAACAAAAGATAAATCCAGGTAAAGTATCCATGTAATTGGACAGACTAGATGGGCCGAAAGGTTCTTATCTGCCGACATTTTTCTATGTTTCTATGTGTTATGTGTTACTTACAAATGGGTATGGGTGTGTGTAATAATACAATACTAATGTATAATAATAATTTCACCTTTATGTGGGATGTAAATTTATAAAGATACCACATCCGATGACCAAATTAAAAAGAAATACCTGCATCATACAATATTCTAGACAGTGTATAGCCATTTTTTCCAAATTCAAACATTTTTGGAAAGACAACTTAATCTGCAGCCAGGAGATGATTAAATACTGCAGCAAACTGGACCAGGAAAACACAGAACAGGACTGCATACTAAAAAATGTTCCTCTGCAAAGTGGGGCAACATGTATGTGACAACAGCAAGGACAACACCACCACAAACAACATCAAGGGTGTGTACTCATGCACGCTGACTAATATGGTGTACATGATTCAGTTCAGAGTGTGACAAGGGCTCCTACATTAGAAAAAACAATCTAAGGCTGGGGTCAGATGAACGCTGTTTGAATGTGCGTTTAGCTGCACTTTATTATGGCCGTGGTAGCAGCAAATGACGTCCAATGACGACCAACATACAAAAGTGCGGCCGGACAACGCAAGCGGTAAACGAACGCATTTTTGCAAGAACATCAAACCACTAGTACTGACGCACAGATTGCGCTGCGTCGGCATAGCGGTGTATGTGCGTGATTAGGAGACGTCAGACGCTGCACATGTCTGGCCTATTTGTTTATGATAGCTCCGTCAGAAATCACGGCCGCAATTGCGCACCGTGTGACCACTATCGCGTCTGCCGTCAAAAAGTGCGTCCATGCATCCGGATGCGAAAAATGCATTAGTCTGACCCTAGCCTTAAGCTACATTACAGGGTGAGCCTACACAGACATTCCATTAAACCATCAGAATAATAAATACCGTATCTCCTGCGGAAAAACACTTTACGCAGCACGGACTACTCCATCCAGAAACTCAAGAATAAAGGTCTTGATGGAAATGTTCTATCTTATGAACGTAAAATATTTGGAATCTAAATGGTTCATTTTCAGCAATAGAAATATTGCTCTGATATACAGTATATCTGTTAATATATGCTGTTTATATTTTAATGATCTCTCATCAGTTTTCTTATCCTGGCAATTCTCAACTACCATTCACTTTCAGACCTGTCGTCCTTATTTATGCAAACCCATCCAACACATCCCTCACACCATTTCAAATTATTTTTAACCTCTACTGCTTAGCTTTAAGTGGTAAACTCTGTCATTTTAATCAGTGTTGCTTCAAGACAGACTCGAGGAAGAGAAATTAACTCTTGAAATCTTGTCTTTTAAATGCAACGTTAGTCCAAATAAAAAAGGTATCAGTGATTTTGGCATCTCGATAAATATGGTTTGCGTCTAAAAATGAAGTGAAAATTGTGCAGAATTTCTTGTTTTTCTGAGAAAAATGCACAATTTTAACGGACACTGAAAAAGAAAAGAAAATTTTCACTTTTATTTTGGAGGATTGTGTTTTATGAATAATACGACTGTATATAAAACACTAACCTTGCTCCCATTGTAGGAAATGAGAAAGTGAGTAATGGCAGTGGTATTGCTCATTTCATACGTGAAAAATGGACAATGCCATTGCTTTGGAAGAAAAGAAAAAAAGGTTTTGGGCTCTATCACCTCCTTCAAGCTAACACTAGCATCAGCGCTAGCCTAAAGGAGGTCATAGCGCTGCGCCCAGATTGCCTTTGAATCACTAATGGATTAAAAAACCTGTTAGCGCTCGTTAATTTGCGATTCGTAGTGCGACTTGACTGTACTTTGCGATTCCTATACCTAAAATGGGGAGCACAAAGTGCAAGCACGGATTAACTAGTTTTAGTAACTAGTGTTAGGACCAAGTGACAGCTGGCACTAACAAAAAAAAAGTTACCACCAGCTCAGAGGTGTAGGTAACGGATTCCGCTGCTGCAGAATCTGTTACCTGCAGCTCAAACCCCCCCAAAAATCACATACTCACCTCTTATCCCATAGCGAGAATGGCGGTCCGATCCGCTGTTTCTGGCCGCTGGGAGCAAAGGGAGACTGGGGAAGAAAGTCCCCTGTCTCCCTCCACGATCACACCTTGTGAACCTAACGCTAGATACTCTATGCTTGCATGTTGCGCTCCCCATGTTAAGTATAGGGAGCACAAAGTACAGTAAACTCATGCAAAAAAACACTACTAACAATTCGCTAACAGGTTTTTTAACCCGTTCACTTGTCAGAGGTGATCTGTGCAGAGTGCTGTCACCTCCTTTAAGCTAGCACTAACGTGAGTGCTAGCATTAGCTTGAAGGAGGTGACAGAGCCCGTAATCGGCACCAGAACTGTAATGACAGTGTTACACTCAGGATATCTGCCTGTGTATGCCTATGGACTTGTTGGCAAAGCTTACAGGAAGGAAGTAGTTGTTTTTTCTGTTGTCTCCTCTATGATTTTTCTCTTCCATCTCTGATGTTTGCTGTAACCAGATGTCTGACAAGTTATGGAGCTTTATTGTTGAATAACCTAAGTAAAGCCTGCACTTCTGTAAGTCACTACTGTCTCTTATCAGGGCCGGCCAGTCCATGGAGCGGGGTGGAGCAGCCGCTCCAGGCAGCACTTGGTCAGGGGCAGGATTTTGCTGCTCTTTCAAAGGCCGCCAGCCCGGACACGGCTGCAGGACAGTGTTCTGTTGAAAACCAAGCTGTGACTGCCCCTTTCAGCAGGCCGGCGCCCACCCTTTCAGCAGGCATGGAGGCCATCAGCTTAAGTTTTACCAGCGATGCAGCCTGGCTGTGGTCTCTCCTGCAGCGCAGTGCGCCTGTGAGACGGAACGCGGTGTTTAGAGCCTGTCACATGACATGCGCAGCACTGCTCTGATGGCGTAGGCAAGTGCGTGCCTTTAAATGAATCCTGGGGAACCATGAGGCTGCTGAGGAGGTAGGCCTAGCTTGATTTCATACAGGAGACTCGGTGCCCCCCCCGTGTGTGTTATGGAGGTAGTGTAGTTAGTTGTTAATAGCTGGGGGATCTGCTTTTCACTGACCTGACAATGCCTGGGTGACTTTACTAAAATAAATAAATCTAATTTTTAGCTTTCTAAACTGGGGGGTTAGTATGGAGCTGCCAGGGTTTGATGGGGGAATTAAAGAAATGACTGGGACACTGCATGTTTTAATGCCGCTCTATGGCTTTTACCCCCCCTAGTATTCCCTGAATTATTAAATTATGGTGAAAAAATAAGCATTTTCCTATTTTCTTTCATACCTTTGGTGAGGCGCTTCCTATTTAAAGGAACACCCTGTTAAATATAATCAACAGTAACTGTGCCCTCCGGAGTCATTAATCCTCTGCATCTCTCCGTTACCGGCTGTGTTATGTGTGTGTGACTGCAAGTATGTGACTGTGGAAGTATGTAAGTGTGTATGTGGAAGTGTGTGTGTGTGTCTGTATGTGGAAGTTTGTGTGTGTGTGTGACGGTATATGGATGTGTGGGACAGTGGGCCGTGATATGTGGTGCTCTGTGATATGCTCATACACACCATGTTTTTGGGGGTGGGGGGGCAGCAATTCATCCTTCGCTCCAGGCAGTACAGTGGCTTGGGCCGGCCCTGTCTCTTATTCATACACAACCAACAGTACTTTTGTTTAAATCAGTATAGATTAGTGCATTATTTCCCTAGAATCGAGAATATGCATGCAAAAAAGAAAGAAAACTGCAGTGAAATCTGCAGACATTCATTCACAAGTGTTTGAGTTCCATCAACTTTTTAAACTGGTTTGTAAAAGGGGTTATTCAGAAAGCATTGAAATTTCTGTGCTTTCTGGTTCGACACACTTTGGTATATTTTGGCGATTCCATTTCTCCGACCCTGCAGTTAATCCCTGAAGAGCAGAGAACATGGAGCTGCCGAAGACCACCGAACAGACCACTGAGTTCTTCTCAGTGTTTAAAAAAATTGGGACTCAAAAATTTAATTAAAAAAATATTCAAAAAATACATAAAGGTATTCCAAGTAAAGAGATGGTTTGCTGAAAATTAAATGAATAAACTGTTGAATAAAAAATGGATTATACGAGAATATTTTTTTGAAATTGAATCTTGGGATTCGCCTGTTTAAACCTGTCGAACTGAATCACCGAAAATCAGGACATTTCACTGACACTTTGGTGCAGCTCGACTTGGGACAGTTTTGCTGCTACTGAACATCGCCAAATTGCAGAGATCTGCGGCGAACTGCACCATATTTCACTGTCAATTCACCAGTATTTGGTGAATTGACAGCCTTCCAAAATAGATGAACTTCCACAAAATTGCACCGTACGGTGAAACTCAACGTTCAGTGCAATTCGGCGGCAAGTTCGGAGCTTATTGAATAACCCCTTAAGTGATTGATAATATACCTGACACAGGGAAAAATCTTCTATAACAGCAAACTTATTCTTAAGAGTTTAGGGAGTTGGCTAGTCATCAGGTTCTCACTTTTAGCCTGCATATGAAACCAAGCCGTCTCTGTTCTTTAAGTCTGAACATCAGGAGTATCTTATTTGAAATTCACAATTGAAATGACCGACTCGTGAAAAAGCCTGTGGCAGCACTGAGCTGCCAGTATTATTTTCTATCAAAAGCTGATTGACATACAAGGTTTCTTTTTTTATCCTATAGGTTTTCTTAAAGTGTTTCTACATCTGAACATTAACCCCTTAGTGACCGGGCGGTTTTACACAAATCCGTCTTTTAGTGACCGCTGCTGTTTTTACGTTTCTGCGCTGTTAGTGTTTAGGTCAAATTTTCCTCTTACTCGTTTATTCAACCCACACATATTATACACCCTTTTTCCCGCCATTAAATGGACTTTCTAGAAATACCATTATTTCCATCATATCGAATAATTTACTATAAAAAAAATATGAAATATGAGGAAAAAATGGTAAAAACACACTTTTTCGTAATTTAATCCCCAAAATCTACAACCACCCAAAAAGACCCCGGCTAAATAGGTTCAAAATTTTGTCCCGAGACTAGAAATACCCAATATTTACATGCGTTTGCTTTTTAACCCCTTCACTGCTGAGACAGTTCACCTATGTGCGCTGCGCTCATTCTGACCATTTTGTGCTAATTATTTTTAGATGAAAGCCTAGGTCCTATTTAATTAAACCCCGCCCAGACAAAAAAACTTAAAAAAAAAAACATTTTTTTATTTTATTTAATTTTTTTTTTTTTTTTTTTATTTTATTTTTTTATTTTTATTTTTTTTAAAAACCAAACCTGGTCATGTTTGGTATCATTGGAAAGGAAATCAGGCCTTTCAAATGATGTCAAATATGACCATCTAGCTGCCATGGATCGGGAGATAAAGGGATCCTTAGGATCCCCTTATCTCTACATGGCAGCTAGATGGTTAACTGGCCCACTGACATCCTCACACATATGGTCTAAGGGAGACCTGTGGACAGGACGTACAGGGTACATCAGGGGTCCTTAAGGTGTTAAACCCTGCGCTACTTGATGATATAACCAAGGAAACCTGATTCACAAGAAGTCTAATCAGATTTTCTTTTTCAATTAACATGCAAAATATAATATTGTTACATACACCACAAAATTTTTGTTTACTGGGTATTATCCATGGGAGCATTCGCTAATGGGGAATGAATCCTTTCCCTGCACATATGAGAAGATTACATTAATTACAGTGTCTATACAGACCCTCCTACACCCTACATAGTCAGAGGCAGTATAACGCCAATGAGTGAGTGCAATGTTGTTATGGATAATAACTAGGATAGAAAATGGTATTTGCACCTAACCATAGCGTTAATATTGATGTAGTACACTCTTTTGTTTTTTTAAATATAAAGTTTTTATTGTTTTTTTCAGATACAAAATAAACCAAGGTAAAAGGGGTACAGAAAAAAAATAAGAGGAAATTAGGGGGAAAAGAAACACTGCAACCAGTCTCATTACAGCAATAGCATTAGTCCGAGATAAACATACAGAACATTAGTGAACCTGTTTAACGTTATAAATATCCCAAATAGACCAGTGGTCCGTCTTTGTTTTCGGCATACCCGCTAAATCCCTGGCCATTCCATCCAGAAGCCTCAACGTATTTAAACGGTCGGCAATGTCTTTAAGGGAGGGTAGGTTGGAGGACTTCCATCTAGACGCCACTAGGGTCGTAGTTACAGATAACACATGTGCCAAGGATTGCTTTTGTAAACGGGAAAGGGAGTCGGGCATAATTTGGAGGAGGAGAATTTCAGGGAGGACCGAAACTTCAGAGCCCACGATTTCAGAACTGAACTGAGCAGCAGACCCAGAATTGAGAAATAAGACGACAGGACCACCATATATGAAAGAAGGAGCCCATTTCCTCCCCACATCTCCAACATACCGCCGATATCTGTGGATTAAAGTGATGTTCCCTATCAGGTGTAATATACCATCTATATAATACCTTCTTCCTGGCTTCCGTCAGGGATATGCAGCGGAATTTAGAAGTATCAAGGAGGAAGCTGTCCGCCCAGGTGGATTCAGAAATCTGGATCCCCAAATACCTCTCCCAGTTTGCTTTAAAGCGCTACTTAGATGATGTGGTTGAAGACACCAGGAGGCGGTATAAAAGGGAGAGAGGGCGAATACCTGAAGAGGGACCCACACAGTATTGTTCAAAGGGAGTTAATAACATGGTCTGATCAGGGAATTTCAGCATTTGATACGTGGAAAGGCAGGACCTAAGTTGCAGGAACGAATAATTGAAGGCAGGCCCTAAAGAGAACTTTTGGCTGAGGACGGGAAAGGACGTAAGCCCTTGGGAGTCGTACAAACAACAGAGATGAGTTATACCTTTCAAAAACCATAAGTGGTGATTAAAATTGGGAATTATGTGGGAAAAGATTGAAATAGGGGATGCCATAGCTAATGGGTGGATGGAGGACAAGGTAGAGCGTGTCTTATCCCAAACATCCAAAAATAATATGGAAAGCATAGGAAGGGGGTCTATGCGTGGTCATCTAGGTTTAGGCAACCAAGCCAGCGTAGTATAATCATACGGGAGTGACTGGGGAAAAAACAATAAGGTCCACTGGGGCATATTGACTCGAGAAGCCAAACGGCCCAGATTCATCAATATCACCGCTCTATAATAGAGCAGAAGATTTGGAAGACCCAAACCTCCAAGCGCAACCGGAGCATGAAGAACATCCGCCTTAATACGCGGGCGTTTCCCCTGCCATACAAAGTGGGAGAAAGATGAAAGAAGGGATTTAAAAAACATTACAGGGGCAGGTAAAGGTAGGACTCTGAAAACGTACAACAATTTCGGCAGCAACATCATTTTAATAGTGTGGATCCTACCCACCCAAGAGAGCTCAACCTTAGACCATTTAAAGCATAACGTTTTAGTTAAGGAGAGGAGAGACTTGTAATTTAAATCGAAAAGAGTATTCCTAGAAAAGGAGAGCTTGAGCCCCAAGTATGTCAGGGAGCCTGATCTCCAATCAAAAGGGTAAAGGCGTTTCAGCATCACTATATCCGGACTAGGGAAAGCAAATGGAAGGGCTTGAATCTTTGTTATGTTGAGCTTGTGGTAAGAAACCCTGCCGTAGGCTTCTAAGATCTGTTGTAGAGCAGGTAAAGACGTGAGGGGATTTGTCATAGTAACAAGGATATTATCAGCAAATAAACTAAGTTTACAGGAGGACGGACTTACAGGGATTCCCTCCACCTCATCAGCTTGCCGAATTGCCTGCACCAGGGGTTCAAGGGCCAACGCATAAAGTAGAGGGGAAAGCAGGCATCCCTGTCTAGTCCCATTGGTGATATACAAAGGTTTGGAGAGAAAGCCTGCATTTAAGACAGACGCGGACGGAGTCGAGTTAGCATAAAGGGACATGATAGGAGTAATTAATGCTTGGGGGAAATTACATTTTAAAAGAGTATGTTCTAAAAATAACCAAGGTATGCGATCAAATGCCTTTTCGGCATCTAAAGACAGGAGTAAAGTCGGAGTCGCCGTACGGGTCATCGTATCTATTAACGAGATCACTTTAAGTGTGTTATCAGGTCCCTGTCTATGTTTAATAAAGCCACTTGATCATCAGCAATTAACGAGGGCAACAAGTCCGCTATCGTATTTGCCAAAATTTTTGCGTATAACTTAGTATCCATATTAAGCAACGAAATGGTTTTATAGACAGCAAATGGTGCAGCGCCACACAACATGCATCCACCACCAGGGTGCCCAGATAGCCAATCTCAGGATATAGTGGTTTCCCCTATACCATTACACACAATAATGAAAACAATAACCTGGATCGGCGCAAATACTGCTCTCTGGGATCCTGGATCCTCGCATATATATATATAAAGGAGAAAAACAATAATAGTGCAACACTGTTTTGTAAAATATACTGTGAATGTAAGTGATGAACACCCCACTTACAAGTGTAGAGCCGTGCACTGGCTCTAAGTGGGTCCAGACATGTGGGTAATTGTCTTCAATTTCTTAGGTGACCCCCACCTTACAGCAAGATTTTCACTTTTTCTTTGTTCAAGGTTTGGACAGTAGAAAGGATAACAGGAAGAGAAAATCCTTGTGTAGGTCCACAAATTAAAGGTCACAATTATATGTACAGTAGGAATTGTACTCACATTTTGTGGAGCTCACATAGCTCATGGATATAGGCCCATAGGTTTTTTTTGGGGTGGGAGAAAAACCCAGATGAAAAACCACCAATGTTTGCAGGATTCAATGAAGCAGGAATCAGGATTGGAGATGAAAAAATTGTGATTTATTTAAAATATAGTTAAAATTGCCTCCAGAAATCGGTTTTGTATATTTTTTTAATGGCCATGAATTTCAAACCCAATGGGGAACTCCCATGTCGAATTTTAAAGTGCAATGAAACTGAATGATTTTCGTAAGATTTTTTTATGTTTCTGACATGTTCCGAAACTCTTATGTTAAAAGCCCTTTTTGTACGCCCAATGTATTGGAGGCCACAGGGACATTCTAAAAGATATATTACACTCTTTGAGCAGCAGTTAAGAGCCTCTTTCATTTGTATCTTTTGGTTAGTTTTCTTATTAAAGAACTCCGTTCTACAGTTTTTCTTATTACTGGTTGACCTGCAAGCCAAACATTGTCCACAAACATGGAAACCATTCTTTACACTGAATTGGTTATGATTTATCTTTTTGTTCTTCGGTTTACTATGTACCAAATTCATTTTCAAATTTTTAACTCCTCTGAATACTATTTTTGGTTGTTCCCCCAGTATGCCATTGAGGTCCTTATCTTTCCGAAGGACATGCCAGTGTTTCCTAATTATTTTCTTCATGTTTTGGGCTTTGCTATTATAGTCACACAAAAATAGAACTTCTTCTTTGATCTTTTTTTTGGGTTTGTATTTAAGTAGGTTAGTCCGGTCCTCCTGTTTGAGTTGGTTAATAATAGTGTCTAGTTCCAGGGCATTGTACCCCTTCTCTACAAAATCTTTTTTTAGATGTTGGGCTTGTTGCTCGAAAATATGGAGATCTGAGCAATTCCGTCTTAGACGAATAAATTGCCCTTGGGCACCCCTTTAAGCCACGATGGGTTATGACAACTATCTGTATTAATATAAGTGTTGGTGTCGACTTCTTTAAAAAAAGTTTTACATTTAACAGACCCTTCACTGATATAAATTTCTAAATCAAGAAACGTTACTTTCTCTCTACTCCATTTATTTTCTAATGTAATGCCCCAAGCTTGACTGTTAAGGCTATTTAAAAAAATGACTAGGTCTTCTTCACTGCCTCTCCAAATAAAAAACACGTCATCAATGTAACATTTGTAGATGGGGATGTTGTGCGCCCAGCTATGCGAACCGTAGACAAACTGGGCTTCCCAGCCTCCCGGCTTCCCGGCCTCCAATACATTGGGCGTACAAAAAGGGCTTTTAACATAAGAGTTTCGGAACATGTCAGAAACATAAAAAAATCTTACGAAAATCATTCAGTTTCATTGCACTTTAAAATTCGACATGGGAGTTCCCCATTGGGTTTGAAATTCATGGCCATTAAAAAAATATACAAAACCGATTTCTAAAAAATATACAAAACCGATTTCTGGAGGCAATTTTAACTATATTTTAAATAAATCACAATTTTTTCATCTCCAATCCTGATTCCTGCTTCATTGAATCCTGCAAACATTGGTGGTTTTTCATCTGGGTTTTTCTCCCACCCCAAAAAAAAACTATGGGCCTATATCCATGAGCTATGTGAGCTCCACAAAATGTGAGTACAATTCCTACTGTACATATAATTGTGACCTTTAATTTGTGGACCTACACAAGGATTTTCTCTTCCTGTTATCCTTTCTACTGTCCAAACCTTGAACAAAGAAAAAGAGAAAATCTTGCTGTAAGGTGGGGGTCACCTAAGAAATTGAAGACAATTACCCACATGTCTGGACCCACTTAGAGCCAGTGCACGGCTCTACACTTGTAAGTGGGGTGTTCATCACTTACATTCACAGTATATTTTACAAAACAGTGTTGCACTATTATTGTTTTTCTCCTTTATATATATATATGCGAGGATCCAGGATCCCAGAGAGCAGTATTTGCGCCGATCCAGGTTATTGTTTTCATTATTGTGTGAAATGGTTTTATATTTAGAGCATGTTGGGGCCGGAGAGGTGATTTTGGGGAGAGTAGCAATGGTAGCAGACAGCCAATCGGGGGACGCTTGGCCCGATTGAAAAATATGTTGAAACGCAGATAATAGAAATAACGGAGTTTTAAACAACTTGTAATGAAGTGCAGTGAATCTGTTAGGGCCAGGGGCCTTACGAGATTTAAGGGAAGCAATAGAAGAGGCAAGCTCGAGGTGGGGAATTGGAGTAGTTAAGGTCAGAAGTTGATCATCTGATAAAGTCGGGAGATGCAAGTGTTGCAAAAAAGGAACAATGTCTGCTAGGGAAGGTTGAGGGACAGCGTCATCATTGCACAAGTTATACAGATCTGAATAATATTCTGCAAAGCAATCAGCTATTTGCTTAGGATGAAAACCGGTCTCCCCATTCTTATCCGTCATTTTCTCTAGTTTAGATTTAGCTGGCTTTATTGCCATGTAGATAATGTCGGGTCTGGAGCCGGCGAGTTGCCCATAAATAATCTTTCTTATGTAAGTCAGTAAGTTTAGTTTGCAAGTCAAGAATAGTGATGGGCCGAACACCCCCGTGTTCGGTTCGCATTCGAACACGAACATTTGAAAAAGTTCGGATTCGAACGCGAACACGATTCAAACTCAATGCAAGTCAATGGGACTCGAACTTTCGATTTTTAGAGTGCCTCCAAGAGGGCATATATGCAAGATATTGGCCATAAAAGGTGTATGGGGGTCCGGGCAGTGCCCTGGGGGACAGGAAACAAGGAAAAAAAGTAAAACAAAAACGTTTTTAAAGGAACAGTGATTTTTTCCATGAAATAAAGGTTAAGAATAAAAATGAAAAATTCCTTCAAATATCGTGCCTAGGAGGTCCCCATAACCTGCCCGTGAAGTGGCGGATTTGTAGGATGTATAGAAACATTTAAAAAGAAAAAAAATGACATTTCAAATTACGGTAAATGTTTTTCCTTTAATCTATTCATGAACAACTGCTTGGGGCGGCAGCCTGTATGAAAAGAGGAGACGTTTTAGGACACGCAGAACAAGTTTAGTGATTTTTTGGCTAAATTATGGTGAAACTTATGCAAGCTTTGGATGAAAGTAACAACAGGTGCATTAAAATTGGACCTTTGGTGCCAGCTAGTGCCTTCACACCGTAACCCCTCTGAGATATTGTGGAAGAGTGCAGGGGTGGACTCTGCATTCAAATATTAAAATGATTGGAATCTGGTACACACGTCAGTGCACCCAAATATTGGGCCTTTGCTGCCAGTTAGTGCCATCACACCGTAACCCCTCTGAGGTATTGTGGAAGAGTGCAGGGGTGGACTCTGCATTCAAATATGAAAATGATTGGAATCTGGTACACGCGTCAGTAGCAGTGCACCCAAATATTGGGCCTTTAGTGCCAGCTAGTGCTTTCACAACGTAACCCCTTAGGTATTGTGGAAGAGTGTAGGGGTGGAGGTTTTGGGAATGCAGAAGAGTTCCCCGATCTATTCAGTTACATCAGCATCAGGGGAGTGATAGCTGCTGATCCAGGACTGATTCATTTTTATAAATGTCAGCCAGTCTACAGAGTCGGTGGACAGACGCACTCTTTTGTCTGTGACAAAACCTCCAGCGGCACTGAATGTCCTTTCAGAAAGCATGCTGGATGAAGGGCGCCCTAGTAGCTGCATAGCATATTGGCTAAATTCTGACCAGTGATCCAATCTCAACACCCAGTAAGCCAGTGGATCATCTGCTGTAAAGGTATCCAGGTCTGCCCTTGCCGCTAGGTAGTCCTGCACCATATGGTAAAGACGCTGGGAAAAAGCATCAGTCAAGCGGCCCCTTCACCGCTCTTCCTCTGATCAACCGCAGCCTCAGAAGCACCTGTGTCATCACTTGGTAACCTACCAGTGCCCGGAAAGGTGTTACACAAGTGTCGCTTTAGAACGTCCTCAAGTTGTTTCATCCTGTGCTCCCTCTGTGAGGGCAGGATGAGCTCTGCAACCTTACCCTTGTATCGTGGATCAAGAAGGGTTGCCAACCAGTAATGATCCCTCTCCTTGATAGCACGAATCCTGGGGTAATTTAGCAGGCTTTTCAGGATAAGGGAGCCCATGCAGCGTAGGTTGGAGGTGGCATTAGCTTCTGAGTGGTCCTGGTCGCTGAGGAAGGATGACCGTATCGTGCCCTACCTCCTCCCAGCCACCTACTAGTCCTTGGGTTTCTGGGGACACAAAACCCTCCCTTGAGGAATCCCCACCTTCAATGCCCCCACAATTTAAATATTCCTCCTCCTCCTCATCCTCCTCCTGTTTGATCTGAGGACCCGCAGGAATACTGTCCGCGTAAATACTGGGGCCTTGAGAGCTATAGAAGTCCTCCTCTTCCTCCCTCTGCTCTGCCTCTAGTGCCACATCTATAATTCCCTGCAGAGTGCGCTCCAGCAGGAACACTAAAGGAATTGTGTCACTGATGCATGCATTGTCCCTGCTCACCATCCTCGTTGCCTCCTCAAATGGTGACAGTACAGTGCATGCATCCTTGATCATCAGCCACTGTGGGGGGGGAAAGACCAAGTTGACCTGAACCTGTCCTTGTGCCATACTCACACAGGTACTTGTTGATGGCCCTCTGCTGCTTGTGCAGATGCTGCAGCATTGCCAATGTCGAGTTCCACCTGGTGGGCATGTCACAGATCAGACGGTTTGTGGGAAGGTGGAATTCTCTTTGAATTTCTGCCAGACGAACACTTGCTGGGAATGACCGTCTGAAGTGGCTGCAGACTTTTCTGGTCTGGCTGAGAAGCTCTGTCAGCCCTGGGTACCTGGTTATGAAACGCTGTACCACCAGTTTTGGGACATGTGTTAGGTATGGTACATGCGCCAACTTACCAAGGCGTAGGGTGGAGAGAAGGTTGCTGCCATTATCAGAGACAACCATTCCCAGCTCAAGCTGGCGTGGTGTTAACCATCTCCTCGCCTGCCCCTGCAGAGCTGACAGAATTTCTGGCCCGGTGTGGCTCCTGTCCCCTAAACAAACCATCGGTTTAACTGCCACTTCGCCAGAGACAGAGAAGGAGGAGGAAGAGGTGGTGGAGCAGGCAGACCTCATATAAGCAGCTTTCTGGAGGCGTGGTGGATGAACAAGCTCCAGCACAGAGCCCCATTCTGGATCCCTCCCAGCTGCAAGCAGAGTTACCCAGTGTGCCACGAAGGAAATGCAATAGCCCTGTCCATTCTTGCTGGACCTCGTGTCTAAAGTAATGTGCACCTTTGCTGCTGACTGCCTTTCCCAATGACTCCATAACATTGTCTTCCACATGCTGGTATAGTTCTGGAATGGCCTTCCATGAAAAGAACTGACGTTTTGGAACCTGCCACTGTGGTACAGCACATTCGGCAAATTCACGGAAGGAGATAGAGTCCACCAGCTGGAAAGGCAACAGCTGTAATGCAAGTAATTTTGCCAAGCTGGCATTTAAACGCTGTGCAAGGGGATGGTTGGGACTATATTTTTTCTTACGCTGCAGCAGCTGGGGCAATGAAATCTGACTGCGTAAATCTGCAGCTGATGGGATGCTGTCTCATTCTGAGGAAGGACCTGGTACACCCATTACTATAGCATCATCCCTGTCAGTGGAGATTGTAGGAAATGACATGGCAGGACATATAGTGGGGGAAGAGACAGATGAGGAGGAGGACCTATGCAAAGTGTTGTGCCAACGGAATGCGTGGCAGGTGGTCATATGTCTTATCAAGCACGTGGTACCCAAGTGTGTGATGTTTTTTCACACGCTTGATCCTCTTCAGACATAGCTTACAAATTGCAACGCTGCAGTCTGCTGCACATTTTGTGAAGAAGTCCCAGACAGCAGAGTTCCTGCACCTGTGCTTTGAGACAACAGCGCTCTGCACCTGAGCAGCTCTGACTTCTGATGCCTTGGACTGGCTACGGTTGCTCATAGAGGATGTTGTGCCTCGTTTATGATGGGCCTCCTCCTCCTCATTCACTTGAGTCCTCTGTTCGATCAGGCACCCAGGTGGAGTCAGTGATCTCATCATCATTGTCATCACCCCCTATCTCTTCATCACTGGAGCCATCCTGGCAATATGCTGCAGCTGCTGGGGGAACATGAGTGCCCGTTCTTTGTGTGTCACTGGCACACCCTCCCTCTAGGCTGATTTTACTCCCTTCCTCAACCTTAGAGTGTGAATCAGAGCACTGGAGTTGCTGCGCATCCTCAAGCAGCATGTCACTATCATTATAATCAAACAATTCAGCTGACTCCTCCGTGTATGATGGTGAGGTTACGGCAGAAGTAGCTGTGGACATGGAGGCTGAATTAGATGTTTTGGCAGCTGAGGTGGACTGTAAACCACTACAAGCCTGGCTGTCAGAGGACTCGGAGGAAGAGGATGGCCTGGTTAGCCAATCCTGCAATTACTCTGGATGTTGCTGCTGCTTAAGACAGCCAGCACCAGTTAAAAAAGAACAAGCGTGCCCCTGCAGAGGATGCACCACGTCCACGACGACCAGGGGCACAGCCTTCCGACTCAGAAGCTGCTTGCCCTCTTATCTGAGTCTGGGAGCGTCTGCCTGTCCTTTTTGGTCTTTCTGACATGGTGAGTGATATATAGATTAACCTCCCTGGCGGTCTAATTTTTTCAAAATTTTGTGTCTAAAAGCGTCTCAATTTCTTTTTAAAGGAAACGTGTTTTTGTGCATAGTTAGCCTGTAATAATTAGGAATCACGCACTGAAATCCGTGAAATCAAGAGTCCTTACTGGTAAAATCCTTTATAAATAAATAAATTAATTAATTTAAAAAAAATAGTATATACACTGAGTCCGATAAAGTTTGAAACACGACATAATAATTTATTATCCCAAAAATAATTATCCAAAATAATGCAAATAAATGATGTACAATAAAATACAACAAAAAACACTGAAATCTGTTTGAGAACAAGGGTGAGACGAGGTATGGTCTATTTCTTATCCTGTACTGCCACCTAGTGGCCATTCATAAACTTTGCCATTTGTATTCAGTGAGTATTATGAATGAAGTTTGCTGCGTTCAGCCCCCCTGCATCATGTGACTCGCAGGGAGCCATCCAGGAAGCAGCTCGCCGCGATCACACTGCAGGGACAGCGAGGGAGCCAGGAGGAGGTGAGTAAGCATCCAGCCCGAGTGTGGCTCGGGGTTACCGTTCGTGGTAGTGAAATTTAACCCCGAGTCACACTCGGGAATACCGCCAGGGAGGTTAAAGATATACAGAACTCTGATTCAACTCTGGTATAATGATTTGAGATATGCAGAACTCTGATTCAACTCTGGTATATAGATTAAAGATATTCCGATCTTCCGAATCGATAAGTCAGCGATTTTACTGATATTTTCCCTGGAAGGCTGCCAATGTCCTCAACTCTCTCTCTGATTCACTTCCTCTCCTGCAGGCTGCAACACCCTGATACCTGGCAAGACACAGATTCAACTCTGAATAGATAAACAGATGAACTCTAATTAAACTGTGTTATTGTATGGTATCTAGAATTAGAGTAAAGATATACAGATTTTCCAGAACAATGCTATAAATCAGTGATACACCCTGTCCCTGATAGCTGGCAGTGCCAAGACAGAGATTCAAATTTCCAGAAATCTGCTATAACTCAGTGATACACCCTGTCCCTGATAGCTGGCAGTGCCAAGACAGAGATTAACATTTCCAGAAGTATGCTATGCCTCAGTGATACACCCTTATAGCTGGCAGTGCCAAGACACAGATTCAAATTTGCAGAACTCTGGTATAACTCAATGATACACCCTGATAGCTGGCAGTAGCTGGCAGTGCCAACACAGATTAAAATTCCCAGAACTCTGGTATAAATCAGTGATACACCCTGATAGCCTGGCAGCAGTTGGCAGTGCCAACACACAGATTAAAATTCCCAGAACTCTGGTATAAATCAGTGATACACCCTGATAGCTTGGCAGTAGCTGGCAGTGCCAACACACAGATTAAAATTCCCAGAACTCTGGTATAAGTCAGTGATACAGCCTGTCCCTGATAGCGGTCAGTGCCAACACACATATTCCAATTTCCAGAAATCAGATATAACTCAGTGATACAGCCTGTCCCTGATAGCTGTCAGTGCCAACACACAGATTTAAATTTCCTGAACTCTGGTATAAGTCAGTGATACAGCCTGATATGCAACAATCTCCTCTCCTCTCTGATTCACTCCTGCAACAAACACACGCTGGGGCTGCGGGGAAGCCTTATATAGTGTGCTGCAGGACTTAGCTCTGTGAGCCCATAATTGGGTAAAATTTGCCCAATCAGGACTCTGAGCCCTGTTTGGCATAGTCTTGCACCTGACCTGTCATACGCTGATGACACTCAAATATACCTCTCCTCCTCCGATCTCTCTCCGGCTCTCCTGGATCGAGTCACTGACTGTCTCTCTGCCATCTTGAATTGGATGTCTTCCCGCTTCCTTAAGCTCAATCTTGCCAAAACTGAAATTCTCATCATTCCTCCCTCCAAGAAGAACCCAATACCACCTATCTCTCTACAAGTAAAGGGAACACCCATTAGCCCGACGCCTCAAGCTCGCTGCCTTGGTGTCACTTTTGATTCCGACCCAACGTTCTCTCCCCACATCCAGACAGTGACCAAATCTTGTTACTTTCAACTCAAAAACATTGCCTGTGTCCGCCCCTTTCTCAAACAAGATACCACGAAGGTGCTAATTCATGCACTTGTCATTTCACGACTTGACTACTGCAACTCGCTCCTTATTGGTCTCCCCAACTCCCGTATTGCCCCTTTGCAATCTGTAATGAATGCAGGTACCAGGCTTATTTTTCTCACCAGACGCACATCGCGTACCTCCTCCCTCTGCCGATCCCTCCATTGGTTTCCTGTACGTTCCAGGATACAGTTTAAAATACTGATGCTCATATTCAAATTGCTCAATAACTCATCTCCTCTCTACATTTCTTCATTACTCTGCAAGCACGTCCCATCCAGACAACTCCGGTTGGCAGGCAATCTCCTCCTGTTATCTGTCTACACGCGCGGCCAACTCTCGCCTCCAAGACTTTTCACAGGCAGCACCAGTCCTGTGGAATGACTTGTCTCGCCCTATCAAACTCTACCCTAATCTTCAGGCCTTCATGAAATCCCTCAAAACCCATCTTTTCAGATAAGCATACCACATCACTGATGCAACTCATCCCCCTGCATAAGATTGACTTACATATGATTGAAGTTGCTTCTATGGCCTCACCATTCCCATTCCACTGGCACTAATGATCCTGCTATCTTGTAAAATTCCTCTGGTCTTCCTCAACCCCAATCCCTTTAGATTGTAAACTCCTATGAGCAGGGCCCTCTACTCCTGTTGTTTCCATCATATGTCCGCTTATCTCGTTCCCTTTGATTATTGTAAAGCGCTGTGGAAACTGTTGGCGCTATATAAATGATGACAATAATAATAATAATGTCCATCCTTGGGATGACTATATCAATCATTTCAAGGAAAACAAACACTAAATCTCATTGTTAACGTCAAAGACGCCACATTTTACCAACAGTTACTGACCTCACCCACTAACACCTATTCCAAACAATGCACTGACTCCACCCTCTCATTCACATTGACATAAATCTAAGAGAAAAGTTACCCTCAGAACAGAACACCCCTCTCACATTCTTATAGACATGTCTAAAGAAGGGAGGGAGGGTGGCAAATTATTTACATTCCACAACTTACTTAAAATGGCACCAGATACTGTCTCTTTGTTTTGCCTTGATATCCATGCTCTCTCCTCACCTGAGAGAGAGACTACTTTCCCCATTTTCACCTGCGAAAAAGTGACTGATTCCAGGCCTCTCCCGCTTAGTCAGAAACCAGGACTTTATTATAGGTTGGAATTTGTGCTGTAAAAGTAGGCTCATTCAGTTGAAGTAACATTTGGAAGCAGACTAGTGTAAGTATGTACAATCATATGCAAAGCGTTGACGTTTTAATGTGAGCTGATCAGTCTGGTAAATCTTCATCATGACGTTCAATGCTATATCTGATTATTTGATGGGCATTTCCCATACAGTGACTTATCGAAGTTCTAGTGCTATATGCATGCGACCACCATCCTGGTGCATTTGCGACACACATTTGAGCAAGCAATTTAATCTACACTCCACTTAATTGAAGTTCTCCTGGTCGGCTGTAGTCACTGGTGCACAAGGCTTCATCATTTGGCTCCAGAGGGCAGCCCAGACGCTAGTTCTCCTGTTCTCATCTATTCAGTGACACATAGGGCAGCTCAGGCTAAATATTTGACCGATAGGTAAGTGGGCAACTTATTTAATAGGTATATATTTACTCTATTTATTTAGTAGCAGGTTGGCTAGTACAATGTATAAATAAAGGATAAATACATCTCATGTGAGATAACATTTTCAATATAAATGATGCAGACACCTTTTTTTTTTTTTACACAATGCATTCCAGTATAATATTGTTTTAATACAGAAGTAGCAAAACAACATAACTTGGTAAATATTTCAATTACCACTGGCACCTTGCTAAAAAATTTATTAGTATTGAGAATGAGAACATTCAAATTCAATTCTGTTTTTAAAATCAGAGCTGAAATCCTGTCTTTCACAGAATATAAATATCTCCCTGTACTTCATCCATAAAATTTCCATTTCATTATGTCCATTAATGATAATATTATAAAGAAAGTGCTTTTGCATTCTAGAGCACAATAAAATCATGAAAAAAAAGTACTTGCACAGCAAAAGAGCCTATGGCATCTTTTTCCAAGCATGTTTCATTTGTTTTTGGTCATTTAAGTCTACATAATTAAGGACAGCTGCAAACAACTCAGATTACCGTGCCATAAAATTATTATATGTACTATTAAGTTGCAGGCTTCTATAAAAGGTTAGACCTTTGAAATGATTAAATTATTTTTTTCTTCAACTCTTTATAATAAAGACAGCTCTTTTTACATCAGTAGAATCTCATTTCTTTTACATGAATCACCACCAAGGACAGCAGTACTGCTGGCTCCCGAGGAAAAAATCCCCCTGTCCTTGGTGCTGAAATAGGTTTCAGCACCAAGCATGGGTCCGCCGAATGCAGCCATGCTGAAGGAAAGAAAAAAGAAACGCTGCGTTTGACAAAGGAAAAAAAGCCCAGTCTTTACAAAAATATTGGGAATCCAAAAATATCACCTAAAAATACAAAAATATGGAAACAATTCAAAAGAAATTAAAAATCAATAAATAAAAAGCTTTTTGCTGCAGATGAAAAGAAAGAGTTGAAAAAATATTTAACAAAAACAGGGATTTTTTTTTACATTGAAACCTATGGGAGTCGCATGTTCAAACCGGTTCGCATGTTCAAACCTGTTGAATGAAAACCACCAAACACCAGGGCGTTTTGACAACTTTTAAATGCTGTTCGGTGTTCTCTGACTAGATTAACCAATTCATTGCTGCCGAATTGCACCGAACGGCATTGTATGTCCCTGTCCATGGCCTGTGGTACTGGATGCAACAGATTCAGCACCAAGGCCAATGGACAGGGACGTGGTGTTGAGTCTAAGTGAAACAGAGTAACAAATAAATTCGTATATATAGTTTTTGTTCAGATGTGCACTAAATCGATTCGTTATTTCGTAAATGCTTCCAAAATATGAATCGGTATAATTTTGTCCGTCCAAATTGTGATTCGGAACAAACGCACATATCTAGTATGCACATGGCATAAACTGTATACTGGCATTCCAACCAAATAACCTACATTATATACGCTGAAGAAGCCGGTATTGAAACTGGCAAAACGTGTCCTGGAGACCCTCCCCACCTTATACAGATTTTACTAAGCTTTTATTATTTTATGTTTTCTATGTTTAATAAATCCCTTATGGTTTTAACTTAAAAACTGCCTCCAGTACTATCTGTTCCACCCTGCAAGCGGAGCCCCACATGTCTGGAACCACACTGATCCCGCCAATGGGAGCTGAGGCCGAGCAGACCAACCGCAAAGGGCTGAAAGCAGAAGGAGAGCAAAGAAGGGATTCTGGTCAACTTAATGGGCCGGAGATGCACAGCGAATGAGCTAATGCAAAGTTTAGCTCTCGAACACATAAGTGTATCTATCCTCTGTTTTAAATAGACACGTTGTGGTACAGTACGCACTATTTCTTGCCCGCTGTCCTGCTTAGGTCTTCGAGGTAAAGCGGATTAGGACCTCAGTGGCAAGAAACAGGACTATCTGCAGTGAAGAACCCACATTCACGTCCCCAGGGGGATTGCCCTTGCAGGAATATTGACAATTTCCACCAATAGGTGGCAGTAAACCACCAGAAACTCCAAAATGATCTGGTTCCTTCTCCAATGAACTAAGTTTTTGCACCATATTTTATGTTCCATGTATGCGCATATAAGAACTGGTTTTAGATCTTAAGTTTTATATATACACGTATAAGAATTGTTCTTAAGTATTACACCTGTATGCACATCATGCACAATTAGCGAGTCTTTCTGTTTGCATATTAGCTGTCACATGTTTCGGTGATCAATACAGCCTTATAGCAGAAAGTATCACATAAGGGTTGGTACTATATCTTATATATCCACACACACACACACACACTGTTACTTGCTTCTGTGACCAATATACCCTCATAGCAGGAAGGATCACACAAGGGCAACATTATATCTCATATATATCTGCGTCCAACACTGATAGGCACAGATTCATCATTCAAAAACGAGCAGCGCCAGACAGAAGGTACATACATTTTATTCTTTCTAAACCCCGGGTAACAAGCAAAGCATTACCCGTCAGCCTCTATAAGCAGCAGCACGTTACCCCCAAGGGAAGGAGCTAACAAAGGGTATTACCACTTTTTCAATCATTCATATATGCCTGCCATTAATAAATCCATACAGGTTTTCATAATTAGAAATTATTGGGTTAATTTCTGCAGTTTTGGCATCACAAGAGGGACCTCTTATTTGAGTTGGCGTAAAGCCTCACTGATTCTAGCTCCGCCTCTGTTACACCTTTGTTACCTATACAGATTAAATACAATAAATATATAGCTGAAAGGGAAATAACATAAATACTGTATATAGCTGAAAGGGAAATAACATAATAAATACTGTATATAGCTGAAAGGGAAAAAACATAATAAATACTGTATATAGCTGAAAGGGAAAAAACATAATAAATTGTGAAAGAAACTAATATGCATTGTTTGTAAACATAAAAATACTTATCAATCCCAGACTGGCTATTCGGCAAACAGGGAAAATGCATAGTATTAGAAATGGCCCTAAGCTTAAGACTGTTAGTCTGTTGATGTCCCCAGTAGACCTCTATAATGCTATTGCTCTGCTGTATAGGGTGGTGGTGGGGGGTGTAAGGATGAACCCGGTCCTGCTCTCTGAAGCAATGCTTACAAATGCTGCTGGTCTCTCTCTAATCCTGTCTTTCACCAGGGCTGATTGAGAGTCCCAGTCTAGTCCTAAAGAATATAGTAACAGGCTGGTGCTGAAATCTGAAAAGGTTATGCTTACTCCCAAAGGTTTATAGGGGACACCTATGTGCTATAATTTGAAATATGTTTTCATAATTAGTTCTCTAAAATATTCTGCCATTGCATGAAAGCACAGTAATGATAATCAGGATGTCTGCTATCCTCACCATCTGTGCTAATATTGCAGCAGCAGAAAATAAGCTTAACTTAAGCCTGAAAATTTAAAGCTTTGTAGCTGCTGAACTTTTCAGTTCCCTCCAGATGCTTAATAAGGTTGTCAGAGTTGATGAAGCAACTGGCAGAGCTCTGCAGACCTCCTGAGCAGTGTAGTACTTTTCATTCATCATCATAGGGCCAAATAATTGAAACAATTCGCAAGCTCCAGGGTAACTCTGTCAACTGTCACACTTATTCGACTGTGATGCTTGTCTGTAAGCATGATTCAGGTTCTTTTGTGTTCAGAGAGAGGCTACCGAAGAGTCGGGATACAATTGTTTTATGGTACGTGGAATAACTGCAAGGCTGAGGCACATATAACTTCAAAGGATTTCAACAATTCCCAGGAAAGCCTTACTTTAAAACTTTATTTTGCATATTTCATGAGGGTATATAAATATTCCAAAGAAGAAACAACATCTTGTCTTTTCATACTGTCAATTAAAATGTCACAGGTTCCTGGCTGTTATAAGGAAGTAAAAAAATTGTATTGATCTCCATATTACTGATAAACAGGGCCGGATTTATAACTAGGCAGAGTAGGCCTGTGTCTACAGCGCCTGCCACAAGGTTTTTATTTTTACAATCATGTAGACCACTGTATCTCTGGAGCCCTGGGGCAAGAGGGACATAAGAGGTATCATTGGAAAGGACAGATTATGGCCTTTCCAGTGATACCAAAAATATCCAGGTTAGATTTATGTAAAAAATAAAATAATTTTCCTTTTTTTTAAAATGCTGCATGATTATTCCGTTTACAATTATAAAGTGAACAGTGATGCTGCGCTAACACACCTTCTAATTTTCCATACAGCCAGCAAGTGTGGAGCTGGTGATGCAATGCATTGTTTCATCAACAACCTAGACCGTGGCACTGCAGTGAGGAGAGACTGGGGGACGTTGGAATCTGCATCTCTGAATTGTACACTGCGCAAGGTTAAGTGAGGTGTAATTGGAAAGGGCAGAGTCTGGTCTTTACAATGATACCAAAGATGACCATGTATTGTGTAAAGAAAAAAAATCGTAAAAACTAAATGCCAAATTATAATTTTTTCTCTGTTCTACGGCAGAGGCAATATATACTTTTACATATAAAACAAACAATGGCACTGCACTAACTCAACTAAGGCAACAGAGTCTGCCCCTTTAATTTTTTATTTTTTTTTAGCCCATCTTGTCCACCAGCATACTGTAAATTTACACTTCCTATACTTTATATGGAATGCATAGAAGTAATATGAGCTGGTGGATAACTAGGCTTAGTGTCTGAGAGCAAGGATGTCAAACTCCAGCCCCCCAATTGTTTATGGCCTACAATTCCCAGAAATCGTTGCAATCGAAAGATGGCTAGAAAATCATGAGAGTTGTAGTTCAGCAACATTTGGAAGGATTTTGTTGCATTATTTGCTAAATAGTACAGACATTTCCTTTTACACAGCAGATTCAAATATAGGTATAGAAAATTAAAGATAATGGGCTACATTACATATTGTGCGGTAAAACGGGGACGCTAGGGAGAAAAAACTGCGCCCACAGTTTTCTCCCTAGCGCCCCTGTTTTACCGTGAAATAACAAAGCAGGTGCTTAGAAAGCTGCCTGCATTGTTAGCGAGGGCTAAGCCCCGGGATGCACTCAGCAGCACTAAGCGCCGTCGCGCGCATCCACTCAATGGAGTCCGCAGGACTCCATTGAAACCGACTGCGGCGGTCACATGAACTGCCGGATCTCGCCTCGTGAGATCCGCCAGGTCGGTGTAGTGATCCACAGGGAGAGACTGGGGGACTTTTCACCCATTCTCTCCCTGCTCCCGCCGAACGGAGGAGGCGGACAGAGCCGCGGTCCTCGCCGCGGGATGGCAGGTGAGTATCTGGATTTTGTTTTGGGGGGGGGGTTTGGCTGGTGCTAACGGATTCTGCACCAGCAGAACCCGTTAGCACCAAGTCCAGGCTGTGGTTAACATTTTGTTAACTGCAGCCAAACGTTAATCAACATTAGGACTTTGTAATCCTAACGTTGATTAACACTTTGCGCTCCTCATGTTAAGCATAGAGAGCGCAAAGTACAGTAATTTCGCGCTGAAAAGCGCAAAGTACCAAACGCTAATGGGTTTTTTAACCCGTTAGCGTTTGGACTGTAATTTGCGTTGGCTACCTGTGCTAACGTTAATGCTCACTCAGGTGAGCGCTAACGTTAGCACCCAGAATGTAATGTAGCCCGATGTCTGCTTTTATTTGCAGGTTTCTGAAATTTTAACTGCTTCAGATAAGGTTTCTGCTGGTGCTGTCACAATGTTTTGTGTAGCAACATAGGATATGATTTCAAGGATGATATAATAGAGCAAATGTGATTTTAAAAAGTGATCAGAAAAAAACAATGCATACAGAAAAAATATAAATACTGTAAAAAACAAGAGAAATATTTAGCAATCTGTCAAAAGGACATTGCCAGTGTTTTCTCAGTGAGAGCAAGTTACATGTACTAAAAATATCCATATACTTGTATATACAAGAAGGGTAGTAGGGAGGAATCGGGGAACTATAGCCCAGTTAGTCTTACGTCAGTAGTGGGGGAATTAATGGAAACCATGTTAAAGGAAAGATTGTTGAACATCTAAAAACACATAGATTACAGGATCAGAAACAACATGGGTTTACCTCAGGGAGATCATGCCAAACTATATTATTGATTTTTTTGATTGGGTAACAAAAATAATAGACACAGGTGGTGCAGTAGACATTGCTTATTTAGATTTCAGTAAGGCTTTTGATACTGTTCCGCATAGAAGGCTTATCAATAAATTGCAATCTTTGAGCTTGGATTCCAATATTGTTGAATGGATTAGGCAGTGGCTGAGTGACTGGCAACAGAGGGTTGTGGTAAATGGAGTTTATTCGGCGCAAGGTCTTGTTACCAGTGGGGTACCTCAGGGGTCAGTACTTGGACCCATTCTCTTTAATATTTTTATTAGTGATATTGCAGAAGGTATTAATTGAAAAGTATGTCTTTTTGCTGATGACACAAAGATTTGCAACAGGGTTGACGTTCCTGGAGGGATCAGCCAAATGACAAATGATTTAGGTAAACTAAAAAAATGGTCGGAGCTGTGGCAATTGAGTTTTAATGTGGATAAGTGCAAGATAATGCACCTGGGACGTAAAAACCCAAGGGCTGAATATAGAATATTTGATACAGTCCTAACCTCAACATCTGAGGAAAGGGATTTAGGGGTTATTATTTCAGAGGATCTAAGGGTAAGTAGTCAATGTAATAGAGCAGCAGGAAATGCTAGCAGAATGCTTGGTTGTGTAGGGAGAGGTATTAGCAGTAGGAAAAGGGAAGTGCTCATGCCACTGTACAGAGCGCTGGTGAGACCTCACTTGGAGTACTGTGTGCAGTACTGGAGACCGTATCTCCAGAAGGATATAGACATCTTAGAGAGAGTTCAGAGAAGAGCTACTAAAATGGTGTACGGCTTGAAGGAGAAAAGTTACCAGGAAAGGCTTAATGATCTTAACATGTACAGCTTGGAAAAAAGACGAGACAGAGGAGATATGATAGAAACATTTAAATACGTAAAGGGAATCCACAAGGTAGAGGAAGGGAGTATATTTAAAAGGAAACAAAGTAGCAAAACAAGAGGACATAGTCTTAGATTAGAGGGGCAAAGGTTTAAAAGTAACATCAGGAAGCATTATTTTACTGAGAGGGTGGTGGATACATGGAACAGTCTTCCAGTAGACGTGGTAGAGGCCAAAACAGTGATTGAATTTAAGCAGGCATGGGATAGGCATAAGGCTATCCTAAACAAAAGATAAATCCAGGTAAATTATCCATGTAATTGGGCAGACTAGATGGGCCGAAAGGTTCTTATCTGCTGACATTTTCTATGTTTCTAATATACGTTGCTCTTTTTGAAGAGAAGCAATGTATCTTAAAACAAATAATAGTGCAACACAATTAGAAAATACGATCCACAATTTCCATCGGTCAATGGGTTAGAGACACTACCTATAGTGTTGTATGCACCATACTTTGAGCTCCAATATTCATGAGTAGAACACTCCACATTATATTTCTAAACATGTGCATTTCGTTTAGTTCGGAATACAAATTTGGATGAAAATCTAAATTTTCCTTTTTTTTATTCCGAAAAATGAAAAATCGGCCGTCCAAATTAACGAATCGGCAGAAAATACGAATCGCAGTAATCTAACGAAAACAACAAAACAAAATATCGGAATGAAAAATTATCCGAAAAAGATCCAAAATGAAAAAAAACAGGACGAAAATTACCAAAAAAAAATAAAAAATAAAATTCGGAATGAAATGACCCGAAATTAAAAAAATAAAAGACGGAACAGAAAGATCCAAAACTAAACAAAAAATACAGCCATGCACAAGTCTATCAGGGTTATTCAGAGAAAGGTGAAAATCAGGAGAATTGTCAGGAGAATGAACAATCTAGACCAAATAGCCAATTTGGAAAGTGAGATAAATGGGAGAATTTTTTTGGTTTGGCTATTTTGACCTAGAAATTTCACTTCTCCTGCCAATTCTCCTGAGTTTAACCTTTATTTGAATAGACCTGTATATATTTCCATTTAAGTGGCATTGATATACTATTCTATTAGATTTTCTTTTTATTTCTTAATATTTTTTAAAGAAATACTCAAAAGAAAAGGACGAGTACCTAGAGTCTCAATTAGGGTTTACCCCAATAGATTCATATAAAGCACAAAAAACAACAACAAAAAAACATTAAGGAAAGTGAGTAATCATACCCATAAATATTGCCTAGCCTAACGAGACTCCATCAAAATACATCGAATCAAAGACTCCTTTATTTATTACAAATAAGACTCGACAAAAATCACAAAATGCACATAAACGGTTGAAAAACATTTATTGTGAACCATGCAAAAAAAGGCCAGACGAAGAATATTAAATTTATGGGACTTAAACAGACTATTTTGGGCCCAAGAAAGGGGAACTCAGATTCCCGTCTGCTAAAGCGCAAGGCATTCTGGATATAAGACAGATTCCTTGTACCCTAATGGGGTTAATGAAGGATTTACATATACTCCCCTTATTCGTAATTGATGTGTTAGTGAATACCATTGCTTAAACCATCTAACAAGATAGAAAAATGAATAATTAGGTTTTTGGACTAATAGGTGGAATTCATTAATTTGTTGTGGATTGAGATCCTGATGGAAAAGACATGACTCCCTCAGTGAGAAAAGTAAAAATACATAGTTTTAAATTGATTGTTGACCATCATAAAAAAGAAAAATTAATTGCAATAAGTAGCAGAAATAATAAGATACTGATTGTGATTATATGCCGCGTGCCTTAGGCTGTTGAAAACTACTGCTATGTTGCAAGGGTTGTTGATATACCCCTCTCTTTTTTTTTTCTTCCAGTATAATTGTGATGAATTAATTAGCTAAATAGTAATTATTACGCCAAATTTATGATGCTGAGGAGAAGGAAGCTGGCTCTGAACATAATAAAAATGTACAGAGGCAGATCGATTAAAAATAGTGGAGATCGAGTCATTCATGTGGGTTTTGCCAATCACAAGATGGTGGTGGTTATTGAAGTATTTAAAACACAGATCTTTGTGGAGCAAGCCGAAGGTAGTGTAAGGGAACATAATGGGTTAATCACGTGGAGTAATTTTGATGCAGACACAGCAAAATGCCATCGGAGGACCGGGTCATTACAATATGGGTGCCGAGAGGAGCATGCATGCTAGTAAACAGTCAATTGGCTGAAATTTCTAGTCTTAGATATAGCGAGATGCCAACCATCGGCGGGCTTGACCATCACAAGTTAACCGCCAATATGAGCATGTGTGCTATTACGTATCTACTGATTGGTTGCCTTCACAGAACTTGCCGTTTGGTCCCAGCCACCCGCGGCGTCATAATGGTCAGCCAAATTTGGCGAACATCTGCTTGTATAATGGCATAGTATTGAGAAACATCATAATTGTTTCTTTACAGATTCTGGTGTTACTTCCTTGGGCAATTATAATTGAGGTTAATATTGGTTTGCATAAGGGCGCATGGTTGAGAATCACCATAACAATTGTTTCTATACAGCTTCGGGGGTTACTTACTTGGGCAATTCAAATGGAGGTTAATATCAGATTATATAATGGCGTACTATTGAGAATTCAATATAATAATAGTTTTCACACAGCTTCCGTTGTTACTGTATTTCCTTTAGCAATTAACATTGAAGTAAATATCGACTTGTATCCCGGCGTACTGTTGAGAATCACTATAATAATTGCTTCTATACAGCTTCCAGGGTTACTTTACTTCCTTGGTCCTAATGTTCCAGTATACATACAAGCTTCATAGACTTTCATGAAGGTAATACCAGACTATAGGATACATTTACACAAGAGCTTTTATCTAGCCTGAGGAGAAAAGGTGTAAGTTATTTTTATTTCATAACCATATTCTACAAAGAGAACAAAGTTTCCAAATGTTAATAGCAAGTTAAGACTCTTGTTTTACATATATATTTTTTATTATACTTTGGAAGTGTTAGTTCTTGTAAGGTTTAACTGAGTATCAGTTTTGCTGATTTCTGAAGCTGGATATAGTATGTACATTCTAGCTTTCCGATTTATTTTATTCAATATCTACTTTTGAGGTTGTATGTGTGCTGGAGTTATCATGCTCTATGTCCCGTTAGCGGTTTTTACATTGCGAACATGCATGTATTTAGAGATGCATATCAGGTCACTGAAATAGTGTATCAGTCAGCAAAGCATAAATCACAATACGTCTTGTTCTATGATTATAAAATGATTTTGTTCCAATGTGCTACCACTTCACCTCACAGTGCTAAACACTGCAAACACCTCTTTCTCACCTTCAAATGCTTTTCTAAACTCTACATATATCCTGCTGCTACAAGTTAGCTGCTTTCTGTTTTAAGTTTCATCCTGGTCTGCAGTTTTAACTCAATATTATTAACATAATGTACAGTACAATGGCAAAGTAACCCCAACATTTTTTTCTAAACTCAGTCATGCAGGATTCTTCCTATATAACACTTTTCGTGCACCTTTGTGCCAACATATAACAAAAGTAAACCTTGTCATACAGACACAGCAGAAATGTGGAACTAATATTCAGTACTCTATCGATTAAGGCCAGATGGGCACGGAAAGAACATCCATTAGAACAGACATAAGTCTGTTCTAATGGATGTTCTTTCCGTGCCCATCTGGCCTTAATCGATAGAGTACTGAATATTAGTTCCACATTTCTGCTGTGTCTGTATGACAAGGTTTACTCTGCATGGATGCCCATGTGGCCATCTCGCTGCGCACACGTTCGTGCACACAGCTCTACAAAGCACGAGCCTGCTCTGGAGGATCACCCTTTTTAGGCCTATTTGATATCAGTCGTAGCGGCTCAATGGGGAGGGAAAATCCTCGCCCATTATAAGTTGGGTATAAGTACGCAAGCTACATTGTGTGCTCCTCTCAGCCGATCCATCAAAATGCTATGACTGATGTGGGAGGTGTAGTCACAATGGACACACTTAGTACGCCGGTGTGGCCCCAGCCTAAATTGTACAGATTTACATATGTGTTTTTTTTTTTTTTCAACAGTTCTGATAAAATCAAACAGAGATGATAGTATAGCGATATCATGTATATATCATGTATATATCATGTATATAGCGATATATGTTGTCCTCCCTGAGGTAGATAGAAAGTCCCAAGTGTTTCACTCTTGCAGTCTTCCTCTTTATATTCCCTCAGATAAAAACAAAAGAGAGGTACATCATAGTGCAGCCTATAGAAAAAACACATAAATGTGTGTGGATAGACGATAGCACTCACACGGGTGGAACCATCCTGGTTCTGGGTGATGTACTTCTGGGTGTTATACGGCCACCCAAATTCTCTTTCGATTATGCTCCACTCTCCACGTCCAAAAGACACAGGGGAGATGAAGCAGAAAGTTTGCTTCAATTCGAAAGCATCATTTTCAAATGAAGACTCCAGTGGTAATAGAAAAACTTTAATAAAAGGTAAAAACAAAATAACAAAGGCCAGAACGCGTTTCGCCAATTAGATAAAATATCAAAGGCTTCCTCAGCTGGCTGCTGATCTCAAAATTATCTTTCTACTGTTTTGTGTGTGTTAGTGATCTCCTACGCCCATCTATCAGCGCTATCAATACCTTTTTGTATTTCTGTTCTGATAAAATGATGAATTAAATAAAGTCAAATTTGAGATCAATGTTGCTTTAGGACTTCACAAGAAGGCATGCCATAGCAGGGGAAGAGGAGCAAAGACCAAAAGAATAAAGGAAATGACAAGGCTGCTACATCCACCTGAGGTATACTAGAATGTAAAGTACATTTTAGGAATCTTACTTCATAGTAATGCCAGCATATACCTTCCAAATTCTAATAAGCACCAAATTTAGGTTTAGGTTTACAATATGTTCTAACTACGTCTGCACCCCAACCTTCCTGTATGATGACCAAAAGAGGCAACGTATATACTCTTCAATACAGAAGAACCTAGCCGGTTATTTTTGACAGACATGAACAAGTACAAGATACATTACAATGTATCGCATGTCATATAGGAGGTTACCTTTCTTTTTAACAGAACACATAATTAAATAATCAGAAAGCTATAAATAATTTCTTTATGTGTTTGAGTACTTTTACAGCACAGGGTTGATTAGTTTATGCATACAACATTGATATATCTTTTGTTTCCTTTCATACAAATATCATCAAAGACTGTGATTTCACCAATATATTTGACAGCTCCTTTGGTAGACTAGGCAACGCGGCTACCTCCTCCCCACTGCTTGAAGGGAAGGTCATTCCCTTTTTCCAACAATAGCTCCAGTTGACAGACATCTAGAGACTTCTGAAAAATTGTCAATTAATACTCCAAAGAGTTAAGAGCCCATCATGCTTTCTCACACAGATTATTTTCTCATTTTACACTCACTAATACAACAAATAATCTGTACTAACATAATATAATAATACCATGCCCCAATTTAATTTCAGTTGACAGGGGCTTGCCCCTTTACAAACACTGATGGCTCCAATCGAGTCACTTGTTCTTGTGACACTTTTCAGGTACTGCTTAAATCTGTGTATTCTTAGCAAAAACACACTCATAAACTTTTATAATCACCAACGCAGACACATGCCAGATCTTCCTTTCCTATGAGTATGGTCTATACAGATCTATACTGCAAAACACAGGATGACCTAGAAAGAGAAGTGAATTTATTCAAGAAGGTAGGATTTCCCCAGGAATCCAGTGATTAAAGAGACCTGTTAAAAGTACCAATAGAAGACTATTAGATCATGTGGGTCATATGCACCACTGCCTCTGGCCACATGACTGGTACCTATGGGCTCTCAGCAGGAAATTATAAACTTCTTATGCTAGATCTCCTGCCCAGTTTCAAATCAGTTCTCAATTATTATACACACAAACACACACACACACTCCTGATACAGGACATATTCACACATCCTGTGTATCAGTCTTTTCTGTCCATTTGAAAGACCCATGCTGCTTAATGCATTCTTACATTACCACTAGTTTTATGCACCTAACCCCAAAATGTAGACAGTTGATAAAGCAATTGTACACTTTAGATGTCATTTCATGTTAGAGCCAGTAATGCATCTTTGAAATGTTTCTGAATATGTGGACTGATGGGGGGTGAATTGCAACCTATGTTATTTGTTGATGTTTTTATAAAATTGTTTATTGGTTAGTGAAAGGTGACCTTGATCTTAGAGTGATATATGATACTTTTCAAAAAGCAGTAGCATATTTAAATCTACTACTAAACGATCTATGTTTATAGCTTTTGAGCTGTAATTTAATTAATGTACAACTTCAAAGTCACACTAATCCGCATAAGTGTTTTATCGACATTCTGAAAATCTGAAGCTTACACATGCACATACATATGAAAGCCATTCCAATAGAGCATAATCTGGAGCTACAATTGCCCTTGGGGGAACATAAAAACAGCCCTTGGGAAATGAAAAGGCATAATGGCAAACTTTGCTAAATGGTGCATGCGGCCCATTAAATTGAATGGGCCATAAGGTGCCTTTAGAGCTGCATCGTAGTCTGAATCCCTTTGTCTCTCTGGGATCAAGCCGCAGAATACTTCTCACATATTCCAACTACTTCAGCACAGATTATAACAACAAGCTCTAACTCAATGTATCAAATTATCACTTTACATTTTGATATCAGTATTACTATATGCTATTTTCCCTTATGACCTATCAGAGCCAGATAAACATAGAGGCTATTTGGCTGCAGCAACCAAGAGTTACAACCCAGTCCATGCATAAAACATAACAGGAAAAAGAGGTGTCGTCCGCGCTCATTTCTATATAGTTCCATGTGCAACAAAACACGAGAGGTTTTAGTTTGCTAGAATGGCCATTGAAGCGTAAGCTCACTCGCCCCATCAAGGCACCTCTTTGTAGAGTGAGTACCTAACCAATGACCTAAAGCTGCTCCTCTGAGCAGCTGTATGCCCTCTTGTTGCTTTTCAGCTAAGAAGAGGCAGAAAAATGGTGGGTTTTATTTATACACACACCAAGCACTTCCCATTTGGGGTTGAAAACAAAAACATGGAAAAAGGAACAGCAGCAAAAATGATTAACTGGTGTTACAACAGAATATACATACATGCAGAAAAAAATGGTGTTGCGCCATTCATTCCAAACATTCTGAGCAGTTCATCATTGTATTGATTTCAGTAGCGCTAGCAAGGCTTCTGCTGTGACAGGGTACCATGAGTAAGCATAGGCCCATCAATATACAGAAATATTTTTTGCTTATCTGTCTGCATTGTAAGAATACACTGCACTAGATCAAATCTTACAGGGTTATTCAAAGAGATTTGAAAAGTCACCGCACGTTCGGTGACTTTTCGTTCTCTTCAATTCGGTTCCTTTTGCCGATCTCATTTCGGTGACCCTGCGGTGTATTCAGCAAACACCACAGGGTCCCCGAATTGCAGGGAAAAGCTGCCGCAAACCTGACGAAAACTAACTGCAAAACCCAGCGAATGCATGCCAAAAACATCTGGATTAACCTGCCGAAAACCACGGAAAAACCCGAACAGGAGCCGATCACCCTCAGCGAAGCCGCCGGAAACAGCCGACACCGCAGAAGAGGGAGGTGAATAAATTAGGAAAACAGTTTGCATGAATGTTTGAAAAGTGAAACGCTGTTTGCAAAGAAACTACTGAGCGAAAATGTCTGAAATTTACATATGAGGTCCAGGGAATGATAATAGAAAGGGCTGTTACAGAAAAAATAAGTAAAAAAACAAAAAATCAGACTTTTTTAACCCCTTAAGGGCCACTGACGTACCCTGTACGTCCTGTTCTCGGGTCTCCCTTAGACCCGCGGACGTACAGGGTACGTCAGCGGCGCCTAATCCCCCTCCCGCCCGATACTCACCTCCCTCGCTGGATCCCACGGCGATCTGGCAGGGAGGAAGCCTGCCCATGTGATTTACATGGACAGGCGAGGCTGATGACGTCGCCACGCTGCGTGGTGACGTCATCAGCAGGCGTCCCCATGCATTTCAATGGAGGGATGGGGCGGCTCCTTCGGAGCTCTCTATCTCCCCAACCATTGAAGCTAGGGAGATGCCGTTTGCACCGCTGGAGAGGGGAGAGTCTCCCCTTTTCAGCGGTGTATGGCATTAACAGTTTCGCCGCCGGATCACGTTGCGGCACCAATTGGCGCCAAAACGCGATTCAAACCTGGAGGGGGGCTGACATCTTGGATGTCAGCCAAGCCTCCAGGTCCCCCCCCACCCACTGACAACCTCACCATATGTGTGAGGATGTCAGTGGGCCAGTTAACCCTCTAGCTGCCATGTAGAGATAAGGGGATCCTAAGGATCCCTTTATCTCCCGATCAATGGCAGCTAGATGGTCATATTTGACATCATTTGAAAGGCGTGATTATGGCCTTTCCAATGATACCAAACATGACCAGGTTTGGTTTTAAAAAAAAATTAAATAAAAAAAATAATAAAAAAATTAAATAAAATAAAAAAATGTTTGTTTTTTTTAAAGTTTTTTTGTCTGGGGGGAGTTTAATTAAATAGGACCTAGGCTGTCATCTAAAAATAATTAGCACAAAATGGTCAGAATGAGCGCAGCGCACATAGGTGAACTGTCTCAGCAGTGAAGGGGTTAAAAAGCAAAAACATGTAAAAATTGGGTATTTCTAGTCTCGGGACAAAATTTTGAACCTATTTAGCCGGGGTCTTTTTGGGTGGTTGTAGATTTTGGGGATTAAATTACGAAAAAGTGTGTTTTTACCATTTTTTTCCTCATATTTCATATTTTTTTTTATAGTAAATTATTCGATATGATGGAAATAATGGTATTTCTAGAAAGTCCATTTAATGGTGGGAAAAAGGGTGTATAATATGTGTGGGTCGAATAAACGAGTAAGAGGAAAATTTGACCTAAACACTAACAGCGCAGAAACGTAAAAACAGCAGCGGTCACTAAAAGACGGATTTGTGTAAAACCGCCCGGTCACTAAGGGGTTAAAAAACAAAAAAATCTGAAAAATGTTTAAAATATCCTAAAAAATCTATAAATAAAGAGACTCTTTACTGCAGAATTTTATAATGAACGGTTTATTAGATATTGAATTAAAACGGGAATATTTTTAACATTGAAGCCTATGGGATTCTCCTGAATAAACTTGCCGAATTAAACCACCGAATGGCAGGGCATTAGGGGAACCTTTCACTGCTGGTTTGTGTTCTCTGAATAGCCGAAGCAGTGCTTTTTCATGGGGTTTTCACTGCCCTCGAACAGGCACCGTATGTTCAGGCAATTCGCCAAGATTTGGCGAATTGCCTGCTCTCTAGATAGCCGAATGGCTAAAAAAGGTAACCGAACGCTGAATTTCAGCATTCGGTTACCTTTCTCAAGCAATTCGGATCTCTTTGAATAACCCTGTTAATTTCGCAAAAACAGAAATACGAGGAATAATAGGAGGTTCTCTAACGTTGTCTAATTTGGAAAGCCAGAAAATGCTAGGAGTCCCCAAACGTCCAATTGGATATAAATTAAAAAAGCTCACTATACGTTAACATTTTTTTTTTTTAAATATTGAAGACGTAGCACATTTTATTCATAGCTGCGAGCAATCAATTCCAAAGTCAAAGTTAAAAATGTAATACATTCACATCGAATATCTAATATGCTTTGGGTCCGAGTGACTTAAAAACATTGAAACAATTGATTCTTTGTTTAGCAGAATCGCAGAATTGTACCTGGCGATAGATTGCAATAAGAAATTTAGTTTACAACAGCTTTGTGCCTAAGGGTACATAAAAGTAAATTGAGCGCTGCTGACATAGATGCTGAGCCAACAATTGTTGTTTGGGCTGTGCATAGAAAAAGAGCTAAGGGAGGGTGCCATCTGTCTGCACCATAAAATGGGCGTTCCTTTACTACATTGCCTGCGACAATTAGGTCTTCCAATTTCTAGTTCTCCTTCAGAACTAGCAGAAGTGATGCACGTTCTGGAAGGAAGAACACTGGATTTGTTTCAGCTGATAATATTGTTTGTATATTTACAGTAATATTGTGAGCTATAAATTCCCTAAACATCCTGCTTTAAAACAAATATTTAACTGTTGTACTGCTACAATGTGTATGTGTGTATTGTATGCATACTGATGAAAAAGCAGGGAAAATATGTAAATTCTGAAATCAGACAGATACATTTGCATTGTGGGTGGATAATGGCATTATCAGGTAAGCCTTATTTGATTTACTCTTTTCTAAAGTGTGTATTGATGTTTTGGTCTACAACATCTGAAATGAACGACTGTTTATTCTTTACTATTCTATTTGTCATATAAAAGGTAGACACCGGTTCACATACAGAAGCATACAAATATATAAATAATTACAATCCCACATATATACACTTTTCAGTTCCAAAAACACAGTAATGAGTCGGGAAGGGGCTGTTCTATGTTGCACCTTCTGTGTAGACTACAGTTTAACTGTACTTCACCTTATTGCTAAAGAATTGAGGGCATTACCTTTCCTGGCATGTCAGTTTGTCAGAGAAGGAAAATAGAATCTTATCAGCCCGAACCATACACAATCTACACTTTACCAGTATTCTCAGTGCTGCCTAAAATTACAGTAATTGTTCCTGTATCTATTGATAACGTTTTTCAAATGATATTTTTATATTGTTCGATTGCAACTCAAGCGATGAATTACATACAGATCTATGCAAAGAAAGGTGAAACTCAGGAGAATTGGCAGACAATTGCCAAATAGCCAATTTGGAAAGTGTGATAAATGGGAGAATTTTTCTGGTTTGGCTATTTGACCTAGAAATTTTCACTTCTCCTGTCATTCTCCTGAGTTTCACCTTTCTTGGAATAGACCTGATAGTTAACGCTAAAATGGGGATGCTCATGGGGGTAACCTTACCCAGACAAATTATATATCGTTTTTTTTACAGAAGACTCAGCAGATTCATAATATATCATTATTATATGTATACATCATGTCCTGCCACAATGTTATTTTAAAAAAAAGTAAGAAAATTTGAATTTTCATTAAAATTTTCAATAATCTACAGCGTGTAAAATATTTTTTTTCCCCCATTTTATCATCCAAGCCATTGCGGTTATACATTCTGGACAACATTACATTCCTATCGCTAACGTTAGCGCTAACCTGAGTGAGCGTTAACGTTAGCCGTGGTGGCCCTAGCGTGGGCGCACCATATTGCAATCCAAACGCTAATGGTTTAAAAAACCCGTTAGTGATTGGTATCTTGTGCTTTTCAGATCGAGATTACTGTACTTTGCGCTCCCTTTGCTTAACATGGGAGCACAAAGAGTTAATTAGCGTTAGTATTACAATATACTTACGGTAATTACCGTCCGGCTGCGGTTACATGAAAGATAAATACAGCCTGGACCAGGTGCTAATGGATTCCGCTGCTGCAGAATCCGTCAGCACCAGTCAGAAACCCCCCCAAAAAAAATCAGAGATTCCCCTCTAATCCGCCGGGAGCAGTGGGGGGGAAAAGTGCCCTAGTGTTCGGTGGTTTCATACGGCAGGTTTATTCAGGCGAATCCCATAGGTTTCAATGTAAAAAATATTCCTGTTTCTATCCAATATCTAATAAACCGTTTTTATTATTTTAATCTGCAGTAAAAAGTCTCTTTATTATTTTTTTAACATGATAAACTTGACCAGGTTACGTGTAAGTAAAAAATAAAACCTTCCCCCCCCCTTTTTTTTATTAATGCGGCACTATTGTTCACGTTTCAATTATAAAGTGAACAATGATGCTGCACTAATGATTTTTTATCCAGTTTTAGCTAAAATTGTGTATTTTCTCAGAAAAATACAGTAACGGGTTTCCATTTCTAATTTTTTTTAACAAGCGTACCCCATAGAGGGCACCAGTACAGTCATTGCGCTAAAACGGGGACGCTAGGGAGAAAAACCTGCACCTGGTTCTCTTCTGCTTCCCCATTTTAGTGAGATATTACGATGCAGGCGCTAAAAAAGCTGCCTGCATCGTTATCGGGCACTAAGCCCCTGGATGCGAGCGGCAGCGCTAAGCCACGAGGCAAGATCAGGCAGGTCGGCGTAGTGATCTGCAGGGGGAGACAACTTTTTGACAACTTTTCACTGCTGATTGGGGTTCTTTGAATATTTTAACCATTTCTTCTCTATGGGGGATTTCACTGCCATCGAACAGGCACCATATTTGCAGGCAGTTCGCTGAAATTGGCGAACTACCTGCTTTCTGAATAGCCAAATGGCCACAAATTGCACTGTATGGGGAAATTTACCTTTCGGTGCAATTTCGGGGGCCAGAACGACTGTCTCTGAATAACCCCTAAAGCCTTTATAATAGATCGTGAATAACCATTATTTTAATATGTTATTACATAAGCAGCATTTCACATAAGGAGATCTCTACCCCAAACCTCACGACTTTAGAAATGGAATCACATTTATTTTATCTGCCCACATAGGCTGAATTAATCCATAACAAGATTATAAACTTGCAGTTGTTATAATTATTACATTTCTTTTTAACTACAGCCAGTGAACACAGAAAACCAATTTATATGAGTATAATAAAATAAGTGTCAAGTCCTCACAAAATGCATAGGTTCCATGTGCTTACAGAGCTTGAAAAATCAAATAAGGTTTGCAGCGCGTTAACTACATTTGTATTCGTACAATGAAGATTCCGAATAGAATTCTAAACCTTGAATAGAATAATCTTAGATAAAGTAAAAGGAAATTGATATGGGGTTAAAATCCTTTCCTAGGTATTTTTTCCTATTAAGTCTGTCATCAGAAGCCTGATGCTCCTACTCTATTAACGTTTGTCAGATACTTATTATGCTTCATCTTGTCACTCGGTAGTTCTTTCAGTTGGATTTGTAATACATGTGTGAATGTCAGTGCTCCAAAGATTACTTAGCTTTGGACTCTGAACTTTAAAATCGCTGCCATTTATATTATAAATTATGACAAAATGGCAATAGGGTATAGAGCTAACAATGTATATTAAACCTCTTAAAAATAAAAAAACTCATCCCAGGAGGCCAAAATGATTTCAGAATTCTAGTGGTTCCATCATAACTTTATTTTTTGTAGTGCAATAAATATATTTACAAATAAATAACATTTATTTGCTTACTTTAAGACAATGAAGGTTAAAAATAATGTTTGTGTGTATCCTCTAACCAGGTATCACAAAGTCTAGCCCCCCAGATATTTTTGAACTTCCATGAGTCTCTGGCAACTTATTGCATTCGAAGAATTCTGGAAATTATAGGCAATAAACATCTGGGGCAGTGGTGGAACTACCAGGGTCGCAGGGGTCGCACTTGTGACTGGGCCCTGGCATTCTGCCACTGGAGGGGGAACCCAGGCAGCGACGGCTTTTTTAATTAGGGTGCTGCCTAAGGCCTCGCGCCCGCCTAATTTGCATGATGCACACACAGGCAGCACGTTAAATTATTTTATGCTGCCTGGGCTCCATATTACGGCGGCGGCCATGTTATTTTTCAGGTCTGGTCACCGGCCAGAGAATCCAAGATGGTGGCCGGCAGCCCCGCCTGACATCAGAGAGGGCGCGCCGAATGGCAGGCAGCCCCCTCTGACATCAGAGAGGGCAAACCGGACATCTGTCAACCCCAGGCCTACCCCGGTATCCGGTTGCACCCTGCCTGCCTCTAACCACAAGGATCCCTCTCTCTGCCATCACTGAAGTTTGATATCTGGCTATACATGTATCTGGTGGTCTGATATCTGGGTATACATGTGTAGCGCTCGCCCCCGAAGGAGCTGCTGAATAAACTTCGGGATAGTCTCACCGCACTAGGAAATAATTATACACCAGCACTGTTGTGGCTTTTTCTATATTATATTCTTTACTGATCCCAATAATACGCATACACGGTATTTGAGTAACAAGAATTCGTAACGCGGGAAAAACACGTGGCGGTAAAAGAAACCGGTTAACCTCCTCAGTTCTGGAGTGTAAGTCCCGCAAAATAGCTCAATATATATGTGTATGTTGTCTAGGGTACCCAGGTACTATGTTCAACTGGCCAGTGAACAAAAAGAGCAATCTTTGACTAGTCACCATTGGGGCCCTGTGAATTTAAACAATACTGCAGCGTGTGTTTCTGTTTTGGAACTGTGGCCTGGAAGGCCTCTCACCCATCCGATGAACGAAACTGTCCAGCACTCGATGCCTCGACCACAATATCTTTTCCGCTTTGTACTGGGACTCCGTGCCACTGAATCTGCTCCCTGCTTGCCAAATCTCTGCAACTAGAACAAACGATCCGCTGCCTGCACTCCCAATCGATCGGTGCGGCCTCCTAACGTGGGGTCCTGCCGGAACCAGCTTTTCCTCCAGACCTCTCAGCGCTGCGCAGGTAGGTCCCAACACGATTACTGTCCTAATCTCCAGCACCAGTAAGACAGCGTCTGTACTCCGGCCTGGTTGCGATCCCTGACAGCTCCAACGTGCTTCCTCCACCTTTCACTGCTCCGCTCACTCTGCCCATGCCTTGCCCGAGGCTGCTGATCTCTTTCCTCTTCCTGTACCACCCACTTCCTGTCCTCACGCAAAGGGTGATGTGAGATGGAGTCCGCTCTGTCCAGCATGGCCCTTTCCATCTGTTATACACTGGTTCCCCCTAGTGGCCATAATAATTCAATGCACCAGAATACAGTTTTTAAAGCAGCGCTACACATGTATCTGGGCCTGGGTCGGATATTTGGGTATACGCAAATGTATCCATGCTGTGCCACGCTGAGGGTGGGTCTTGAAGACACAGGGCGTACTAGTATGCCCACTGACTTCAATGCCCCGGCTCGGCCCTTCCCCATAGCTGGCGCATGCCATTGGCTGCTGCGAAATGGCCTGAAGGCTGTCCCCTGCAGTCAATGACACATGTCAGCTACATGGGTGGGTCGCATCAGAGGCCCGCAGCAGCACCTGGAGGCGGGGCATACTAGTACACCCAGCAGCCGTTAACTCCCTCCTCACGGGCGCCATCTGCTCTTTGTTAAGAGTTTAATGATAGGTGTGCGTAAGGCCTGAATTCTACCAGCAAATTGGGATTTTAAAATGCACCAATCGTGGCCAAAACAACTTTTATACATGACAAATGGACAATGCCATTGCTTTGGAACAAAAAATAATTATTTTATATTTGTGTGGGTTTTTTCTCTATACATGATATTTTACATGCACCTGCAGGTTTCCCTGTAGTGCCCCCATTTTAGTGTGAGATTCCAGGGTAGGCACTACTTCAGCACCTTGCTTCGGAATTATGGAGCTACCATATGACTCCATGGAGGGTTGGGCTGCCGGGCCGTGAGCCCTGAGTGATCTCGTTCTCGCAGGATCGCGCAGCGCCATGGAGGGAGACGGACTAATTGTCTCCAGTCTCACTCTGCTCCCGATAACAAGAAGCAGCGTATCGGGCCACTGTTGTCGCCCGGGATAAGATGAGTATCAGCTTTATTGTGGGGGGGGGTTTAGTTGGTGCTAAATGATTCTGCAAAAGTGTATCAGTTAGCACCAGCTTCTAGGTGACTGCAAAAATTTGTTTAACCCATCCGTGCGGTAATTAGTGCTAAGATTTTTTTTAATACCTTTCTTATCCTAACACTAATTACTGATTGCGCTCCCCATGTTAAGTATGGGATGAGCAAAGTACAGTAAGCTTGTGGAAGCTAGTCACTGATTTTTAGGAGCTTAACATTAGGAATGTAATATGTGTGGAATGTGTTAAAGTCACTTAACGCTTGCACACCCGAACGCTACAGTTAGCGTTCAGTAGGGAATAGAGCCCTATGTGTGTGATAAGAGTTGAGTAACTGAATAGGGACTGTAGGTGTGTAATGAGAGTTTAACCTCATTTGTGTAACAGAAGCTTTATCTTCATAAACAAATGTGTCTGAGGAATGTTTTCAAGAGCATTTACCAAGCTTTAGCCAATTCCAGCTTGAAATCAGTGGAAGTGGGAAGTGTGGCTGGAGATTTGGACTGTAGCAACTTTCTTAAATAACATGGCACAAGCATACTGTTTTCTTTTCATACAGGCCCCTATTCTGGCCTAGTCTGTAACAGGTAACCACTAAATGGAAATATGGGCCTATATTGTGAATCTTTAACCATTAGTGGGACCCGTTAGCAGCTTTCTTACAACTGAACTACTATATAACCGGCAGGAGTCACAACAGGAGGGTCCCGCTCAATTTTACTAGCAGTGCCACCACTGGTATCATCTACTTCAGCCCATAGGAGTCCTTGGAGACAAGCATAACCCTGGCAAGCTCACATAAACAGGGTCACACCAGGGCTTGGGAAAGACACTGGGAACTATTTGTGCCTTGTTCTCCTCCTCAAGGTGCTGGTATTGAAAACAAAATACCAGCTTTCAGTACCTGGCATTAAGTGATTTTGCTTTTATATGTTTCCTTATTAAGGATTATATCTGTACTTACTATAAGCATTTTTATTTCTTTGGAGGTGTTGTAGCAGTATTGTTATGAAGACTAAAAATGGAAGTTGCAGCAGAGAACCAATATTTGAATTGTATGCAAGCGCTGGACTTATAAATAAATAAAAAAAGAACGAAAGAAAGAAAACGCTCATTACTGGAGCTGTATGTTCACATAACATGTACCGATAAAAACTCTATATTCATCAGTCTTTATCTTTTTTCTCCACCTCCTGTCAGAACATAAAGTACATATTAAATTATTTGAGGTGTGAAGGTATGACAATATATTCTGTAAGTAGACAGTCCTCTTAAACTGGGCTACAAGCATATATTTAGAATTTATTTAATATCCTCACTGCCACTCCAATTTGAAAGCCTCATACTGCTCTTTCCAGGTAACCCTGGAAGCAGTAGGAAATAGGAATTCTATATGTGTTGTGTTTGTCTTAGATTTCTCTAAATAATTTTTTTTATTTCACTACCTATAATGCATCCTTTTTAAATCAGCAATACAAACTTCTACTATCACGATATGATATACAATCAGCAGAAATGTAAATTTGAACCCATCACACATCCATTTTCTTTCTGTAAATTCCAATTACTCACATGAAGGAAATCACAATTCATTTTAATCTATATGTACATTAGAAGTACACTACATATAAACCTCTGGATGTGTGATTTCCTAAAAAGATGGAGCGCTGTCACTGTTACCCTCTTCATAGAGACAAGAGCGACCAAGAACGAGTGTATGCTGCAATGTATTCTTGCATAGGGCTAGGGAGTGTAAGGAAGCAGACTGGGCTTCTTTTATATATATTTGAGGATGAACAGTTGTTTAACAGACCTACAAAGAAATAAAACTTCCAGTTCCAGAATCTCTAAGTTATTGTAAGTTTTGTTTTTGTTTTTTAAACCATTTGGTTTAATTTATAAATTAATTTACTGAATTATTTGCGTATTTGAAAATATTGTTTTACGTAAATGGACGCAATAGGTATTTCTATCCTATATTATTATTATTATTAGAGATCATTGTGTCAAAATTTCCCAAAATTATTGACTTTGCTGAATAAAGGCTGTTTTGTTAATTATGACATTATTAACCCCATAGTGACTGGACTGTTTTACCATTGTCTGTCTGAAAGTACCAACTAACGTTTTTACATTTCGGCACGGTTTGTGTTTAGCTCTAATTTTCCTCTTACTGGTTTACTGTTCCCACACATATTTTAGATACTTTTTTTACCGCCATTAAATTAACTTTCTAAAGATACCATTATTTTTGTCATATCGTATAATTTACGAATTTAAAAATTTTATGAAATATGATGAAAACAAACACTTTTTCGAACTTTGACCCCCAAAATCTCTTACTGGCTAAATATTTTCTAAATATTGTCCTGAGTTTAGAAATACCCAATGTTTACATGTCTTTTTGCTTTTTAACCCTCTCACTGCTGAGCCATTTCACCTCTTTATGCAGCATAATTGAGCACATTATAATTGAAACGTGAACAATAGTGCTGCATTAATAAATTTAAAAAAGTTAAAAAAAACAACACGTTTTTATTTTTGTTATTTACTCGAAACATGCTCTGGCCTTTCTAATGATACCAAACATGATGCTCTAGCTGCCACGGGGCGGGAGATAGGGGGGTCCACCTGTGTTTTCATTATGTTCCTTGTCTGTCGTCTGGATATTCCTGTGCTTCTGTGTTATTACTGGATTTACCGTGTACCGAACCCCTGCTAAGGACGAACCGCCTGCCAAGTCCTATTGTTGTGGTCTAGACCACCGCTATTTGCCAGTCGCCTGCCTTCACTTATTACCTTGAACTATTGACCACGTTACATTCCAGCTTCTTCCTGTCACCCTTGTTCCCAAGTTGCCGGCTGGGTGGAGTAGAGGTAACATCACTGCTCTGCATGGAGAGAGCCTGTGGAGTCATGGGTTCGATCCCAGCGAGCAACCTCTCCAGTAAGTGTCCTTGGGCAAGACACCTAACGGTACATACTCGCCACCCAGGACATACTTGAAAATGAGAGAAATCTCAATGTATCCTTCCTGGTAAGTCTTTCTCAAAAAAAAAGTTCCTCTGCTAATCCAGCCCCTCTTTCTTGCCTTTGTTCTTCCACTCCTGTGTCATGTATAAGTAAGTCTCCTTTATGTCTTGTTGCTCCGTGTCTTTAGTTTCGCCAGGTTGTTTACTACCATTTAACGCCATGGCCCACGATCTTCTGTATCCTTTCTAGTTTTCATTTGTCAGCCTTCATCTGTCTCCCCCTTGTTCCCAGCTCTCCTTTTCTGTGTTCCAGAGTAACCGGTGTCCAGCTCTCTCCATGTCATGTACTTTTGTCCGGCCCTATTTCTTTCCTGCCCAGCCACCTCCCTTATTCAGCTCTGTGTCCTAATATTGATTTTTGCCTTTGTGCTTCCCAATAAATCCTGTATCTGTGCCCTGGAACCTGTCTGGCCTCCATCTGTCTTGCCGCATATCGAACTCACACCCATTAACCCCGTGCACACTCTGTGACAGTATCTCTGTACCCATCTATCTCTGCATTCATCTGCCTTTTTATCTTTGCATCTCTGCATTCATCTGTCTATCTTGTTTATAGCATTTTTGTATTATTGTTTCCTTCTCTTTCATGCATTGTTTATCTCCTTCCATCTAACCCTCACTCTACTTTTAGCCAAAAGTGGGACACACACAAGCGGTGTTTGGATCCACCCTTAACATGTATGTGTGTAGGTGTATATATATATATATCTAATCTATAAATTTATGAATATATTTTTAAAGTACTTTAAGGCTAGCTTTGCTTCATCTGTTCAGTCTGAGATTTTTTAAACGATTAGGGAATACTCAATATTCCTGCATAGAGAACCACTTTATATAATACACCAGCAAAGAAAGTCTCAGTAGTAATTTGTAATTAGCCAATTAATGTAATATGTAATGAATAGGAACTCATTACAACACATATTGAGCATAGAAAACAAAGATGCCCAATGTCAGCTTGCCTAACAGACTCCTGAATTTGAGATGGAAATCAACAGACAGGTTTATAGTTCATTTGCTCATTTTTGGATAAGCCCGTCAATTCTCTCCACCCTACCCAATCAACCCTGCAAAAAAAAATTATTGTTATAATAATAACTCTGTGTATACATCAAGGGCACATTCATCCTGGTTAAAATTATCTATGAGGCCGACAATTTTATTGCAAGGTCAGAGGCTCATGTCATGGGAGTTTCCCCACTGTGTGAGTAAAAAAGTCACATTACAATGCAAAATATACAAGCAATCTGCTAATGGACATAACTGCCAGGAATAAAGCTGGCCTCCGTGGACATTATAGCCACTAGTCACCATAAGAGTTGATTGATGGGCAGAAAGAACAAGTTTAATGGATGTTATTTGGTTTTCGCACAATGGGAATCTGACTGGTGCTGATATTTGCTAAAGACTACATTTCTCTACAATGTGGCTGGTGCATGCTCCAAACTTTGGAGCTGGCAATGTGGCCTGTTATTTGACCATAATTTTCGTGCTTTTGATTTTTGTGTGTTTGCAAAAGTGTTTGTGACACATTTTTTCCCTGTGCCTTATTTGCTTAAGTTTCAGCTACATTAGGCTACTTTAATTTTAGTTGCTAACTCCATTTTGGATGGCATCTACATCGCCTCGCATTTACTGGTAATTGTGGGCTCATATACATACATTATTCTAAATATAATGTGAGGACATTCCTTCTCAATTGTGCCTCCACAAACCTTTGCGACTTTTGGGCTTTCTGAGCAACAATTTCCTCACAGAAACTCGTAGCTTGATCACCATTACAATTTCAATGCTTATTCAATCTAGGCCAGAGTTACGGACTTACAATTTTCTTAGTGTTTGTTCTGTTTTTGGTTTATTTATTCAATTTCCTGAATTCATTATTTATTTACCCATTTAATTTGATTTAATATTGCAATGCCTGAAATTGCACCATACATTGCTTTCCCAGGTTTTACTATCTGTTGCTTCCCATTCTGTATACTTTTCGTCTATCCCTGTCCTTTGGTAGCATTCCGCTGCATTCTTAAAATGGGCGGGGTTCTACTTTTCTCTTTCGTTCTTATGAGCAGTCGACATTTACCTCATACATGTGTATTTTTTCCTTCAGTACCTCTATGGGGTGCTTTCTTTCAACTCTGCACAATTGAACTCATTTAATCCTAGAAATAAAAATACTTTTACTTCTCATAGATTGCAAGTTTCCTTGGGAACAGGGTCTCCCTGAATCAGGTCATCATCCATGTGTGCTATTCTAATGTATCAACCCCTTGTACACGGATCTTGTAAACCATTGCGGAATTTGGGGTGCTATGTAAATTAAGGATAATAATAAATATCGCTAGATAATCTCAACTTTATTCACATTATTTTACTGAGAGGGTGGTGGATACATGGAACAGCCTTCCAGTTGAAGTGGTAGAGGCCAACACAGTAATTGAATATAAGCAGGCATGGGATAGGCATAAGGATATCCTAAACAAAAGATAAATCCAGGTAAAGTATCCATGTAATTGGGCAGACTAGATGGGCCGAAAGGTTCTTATCTGACGACATTTTTCTATGTTTCTATGCATTAATTGATTTATTAATTCATTTAGGATTTTTCTCATTTTAATTAACTGTTAACAAAATAATTATATATTTTATTACATCTACCTTAACCATTCAACAATATGTTTAGTGTTGCTAGAACAGACTGAGACAGCTCAGCTTGCCAAGGATGGTCTAATACTGCCAGTGTTTCTCCATTACTGAAGTGATTATGGCCATGGGAGTGGGCTTTTCCAGACCGCCAAATACTATATGCTTAGTAGACGTGCATTTTTTTTAGTACTAAAACGATTTAGTCCGAATTTTGGGATAATTTAGTTTTCGTATGACTCAAGAGATACGAAACTGCTCAGTACAAAAAACGAAAGAAACTAAAATAAAATGCACTACATTTTAGTTTCAGTCCTTTTTGTTATATTACATTGATGAGTGAAGGAGACCAGCAATGAAGAGCGCAACATCGCAAAGCTACAGAAAAGGTTTGTATGCATAATCCTTCCCGACCCCTACCCGAAAATCTGACAGTGATAGAGCTCCAGAATACTCACTCGCAGCACAGACAGCCAGCACAGGAGAGGAAACCTTTACTTAACCCTTGCATGTCTAGGAGGCAGACAAGATGATAAAAGCAGCTGGAGAAGGAAAACATTCAAATAAATCATACTGAAAGCTAATGACAGAGGAGGGCTAGATAGTAAAAACTCCTTTATAACAACCAGCGCTGGGAGAAGAGAGGGACTTCATAAAAGGTGTGTTATCTCCCCTCCCCTAATGGGGCTTAGGTCTAATACATTTTCTATTATCCAGGAGCACTATCCCCATTTCCTCATCTATAATACACATTTTATATAAAGTCCCTCTCCTCTCCCAGTGCTTCTTGTTATCAAGGGTTTTTTACGTCTGATACATTTAGTATCCAGGTGTCACAGTTACTCTGTCATTATGAGCCTTCAGTGTGATTTATTTGAATGTTTTTCCTGGATTTAAAGTGCTTTATTTTATTATAAAATTAAATTTGCACCAGTCATCTCTTCTCTGAGCTTTCAGACCGATTTACGTTAATATTTTCCCTCTCCCCTGCTTTTATATTCCGGTCTGTCTCCCCCACAGAGATACAAAGTTTAAGTAAAAGTTCCCTCTCCTGTGCTGGATAAGCATCGTACTCCGAAGTTCTGCACCCTCCACATGCCAATGCAGTAGGATGTTCTATACAGAGAGGGACATTAATTAATGCAGGAGGATTTTCTATACATTAAACAGAGAGGGATATTAATGCAGGAGGATGCCCTATACATTATACAGAGAAAGGTATAAATTGAGGATGTTCTATACATTATACAGAGAGGGGTATTAATTAATGCAGGTGAATGTTGTATACATTATACAGAGAGGGGTATTAATTAATGCAGGAGGATGTTCTATACATTATACAGAGAGGAGCCTTTTTTTAGCCCTTTAAATCCAGTGGCTGTGAGCGCTGAGATTGGCTGCGTGTTATATGATCTCTCAGTACAATGTATCAGGCTCAGCTGTTACAGTAACTGACTGTAACAGAGCTCAGAGTTTCAGTAAAACAAGGAAATAATATTGTTCTAACCTCTTATATATAAAACTATATTTACAAGTTTGACTGAAACTCTGAGCACTGTGATGAGCAGCAGTCAGTTACTGTAACAGCTTTGCCTGACACATTGTGCTGAGAGTGAGAGATACTGTAACAAGCAGCGATCTCAGCCCTCTGAGGAGCCACTACAATAGTAATTGTATCCACTGGTTTTCGGATGAATGAAATTCGTTTTCATACTAAAGAACTAAAAACGAATTTCTTTAGCAACTAAATAAATTGCATTTTAGGACTAATCCATTAGTTCAAAACGAAATTTTGTGCTGTGCACATATCTAATGCTTAGGCAGAACTCCAACAAACAAACGGTTATTGTTGTTTCCTTGATATCGGCAGACAATGGGAAATATTAGACATGTGCAGGAAGGGAAAAAAAATTCTGTTTCAGACAGAAAAAAAATTCAAAACTGAATTTCATTTAATATTGATTTGTTTTCTCTGAAATGTCATTTCATATTTTGGAACAATTCAAATCGATTTTCAGCACCACCAGCAATGGTCAGTGAAATAATGTGCATTACGCCTCCTATCGGTGCACTTCGGCAATCTGTATGTACAGGAATCATTAAATGGTTATCAATAGGACAATTTCGCTGTCGTCGAACTGCACCATATTTCCCTGTCACTTGGCCTGTGGTGCTGAATCTAACCTCTATATACAGACGTCAGCGGGATGTCAGTAGCAGATGCTAGTCTAGAGTAACAGTGCACCTAGCAGAGAAAAACTGGATTCACAAACTTGGATAAAAAGTGGGTGCTCCAATTGCCCAGGTAGCCAACCAGACAATAACTTTGAAAATAGATATAAAGCAATCAGGCATACCAAAAAGCATTAAGGAGGGTCTTTATTCTGGCAACACTTCAGTTGCAGCAGCAACCTTTATCAAGCCTATTATGGCTTGATAAAGGTTGCAGCTGCAACAAAGCATTGTTTGAATAAAGACTCTCCTTATTTTTTGGTGTGCCTGATTGTGTTATTTCTACTTTTGCAGATACAGTATGTTCTGATGCAGAGGCCAACATTTCTTCATTCAGGTGGAGAGTAAAGACGGCAATCTAATATCCCCTTGTCTTCCTCAACCCCAATCCCTCTAGATTGTAGGGATGTGCGTTTCGGGTTTCGGAATTTCGGAACTTTCACGAAATTTCCCGATTCGTGTCTTCGGATTCGGCCGAATTTCCGAATCGGATCGGACCCGAAAACCGATAGATCCGAAAAGTTTTCCGAGCCGAAACGAAAAAAATTTGGATTTTTCGAATGGACTTGAAATGTGTCAAATCGAAATTTATTTTCGCTCTATTCATGATTTTGGTTCCATTCGTGATTTCATTTCCATTTCGGTAATTCTGGACATCGTATATTTAACTATTATCGGTTATATCGCTGATTCTGTAAATTTTGTATTTGTAAATGTGTATCACTTGTTTTTGTTTCCAATGATCCGATAATTCTGTCGATACGATAATTCTGTCGTAATCAGGTCGGATCCGATTCGTCCGCGGGTCGCGCATGCGCGCGGATGTCGTAACTTTATTGAGCCATTTTTGTAGAGAGTTTTGACAGGCCAAAAAATATAGAAATTATTTATCATGGCTGAAGGAAGAGACAGAGAGTCCCATTCGGACACCTCCTCATCTGCTTCCACCCCAGAGACACCCAGGAAGAAGCGGGCCAGCAACATGGCATTTGAGGAGATGTTGGAGCTGGTCCGCATCTTTGATAAAAAAGATTACGACTGCCGTAAGGGCCCTTACGGCAGAAAGAATAACGCGCGCAAGGACCGTATCCTAGATAAGCTACGCACCACCATCGCGGAATTATTTGGGAAAGACCGGACGAAGGACCAGCTCCGAAAACGCTGGCCCGATCTGAAGGCACGCGAGCAGGAGCAGCTGAGGCACATCCGTCGCGTCATAGCCAAACGTAAGTGTCATGTTATATTGTAAAGCACTGCGCAAACTGTTGGTGCTATATAAATCCTGTATAATAATAATAATGTGCTTGCATGTGCTAATGTGCACAGAAATATGTTGATTTATCTAGTCCTTTTTTCATGCAATGTGATTCTGTATAGCTTTGCGTTTTCACGACTCGTCATACATGCATTTTTGCAATAGCTCTTCTTTTTTGGGATTTTACGTATTCGTGAAAATTGTGACATTTGATGTATGTAGATAAAATTACAATGCTGGATTTCTTTTGGCACTGTGTACTGTAGTGTGCTGGGGGGGGGGTTGTTGTGATTGAGTGATGCATACGAGATGACCCACAGCTTGCCCAATATTGGCTCCCACCTGCGTATCAACAAAAATCTCTGCGTCTCTGATAAGTGGTAGGATGGGACATGTACAGTAGTTCTTCGGAAAGTGCATCCAAACAGAGCCGCGTTCAATACGTCCTCAGCAGCTGCTGAATTGTTGCAGCGCAGCAATTCAGTTTGCTACAGCAGTGTCATTGAATGCTTTGGATGCGAATTTCAAAACAAAATGGCGGGTTTCTGTTGTTTCTGCTATATCCACAGTTTTATTCGCAGAAACTGAAAGTGAAACTGAGGCTGAGGCCATCTATAAAATAACTAAAAGCAGTCGGCACAATCCGTTTTGTATGCACACAACACAAATAATAGTTTTTATTGAATAAACGTAATGTTTACTTCTGAAAAAAATATATAATTGAACGGTAATATATGTCTATGTGCAGGGGAATAATAAATAAATATTTTGTGACTTTAGAACTATGAGATGGGAGTAGTGGTGGGTCAAGCTGGTAGTGGTACTGGAGGGGTGTCGCAATACTTTCGGCAATATATTGTATAGATATACCATATTTTCCAGTCTGCATTATTTACGTGTTATTTTTTGGATTTGGCAGAAGACAGGAAGGCAAAGGCAGCATCTGCCCCGGCGGGCACCAGTGCCCCAGAGGAGGAGGAGGAGGGGGAGCCACGGGCGACCACCAGCGCTGGTATATACTTTTTTATTTTGCATCGACTTTTGTTCAAAAATAAATCAGTTTTGTTGTTTACTGTATTTTTTATTTCTTTAATTTCTTAGATATAGCACCGGAAGAGATGCTGACGGTGGTGGTGGAGGAGGAGGAGTCAGAGGAGTCAGAGGAGTCAGAGCCTCAGGAGGCCGCCAGCTCTGGTATATACTACTGTTATATTTTTTCAAGACTTTCAGTCAAAAATAGAAACCTGCTTTACTTACTGTATTTTCCTTCTTTCATTTATTGGATATATAGAAGGAGAAGCCAGACCGGACACTGAAAGGTCCAGCATCAGGATGAGGAATCGGATGACGATCGGCGAGCTACGCCTGGCTGGCAGCAACCTCGATGCCATACAGGAGTTGCTCCAGGAATTTAGGGAGCATTTTAATAATGCCATTGACATCCTGGAGCGGCAGTGAGACCAGCCTCCTCCTCCCCTATGTTTGTGCCCCTGTTGGGCAGTTTGCCAATGCCATGTGGCATCATGTTGTAAATAAATTTTATATTTTTTCTATATTTTCCTGTTTGTGTGCGTTGCTTTTCCTTACTTAATAAGTTAATATGTATTGCTTGGTTTCCACACTGTTAAAATTATATGTACATAAATGTATTGACATTTCTGGACCCTTTGTCATAAATTTGTCAACATATTTGTTTCCATGAATGTGACTGTGCACATTCTACACTGCCTGCCTGGCCAAAAAATGTCACACACTAACACAACCTTGTTGTACTGCCTTGAGATTTGATTACCGACGTGGTATGGTTTTGTTAAGCTTAGGCAATGTCACAACAACATGGATTTTTGTCCACAGTCACATTCATTGCATAACCAAGAATTTATCAAAAAATATTGATGGCAGCACTGCGTGAAGTCTTCTCCGACACAACCCAAAGATCCTCAGTGAGGCTCAGGTCTAGTTTATTTGTCCCTGTTTGCAGCTTCACGCGACACCTCCTCCCAGCTATGAGCTCTCTCTCTCCCAATGCTGCCCGCTAAGGCGCTGCCCGCCAACATGGTCACGTCTTTGCAGAAAGACAACAGCGTGGGGGAACGGCAGCTGCTGACAGTCCCAAGACCTCGTCACAATGACGTCAGTTCTGGAGTTAACCCCTAACTGCGACCAATGGTGGAGATAGGGGGTTCCAATGAACCCCCTATCTCCCGATCCGCGGCAGCTATCGGTTAATGTTTGGTATCTTTGGATCGACCAGAGCATGGCCTTTCCAACAATACCAAACATGACAATGTTAAAAATTATAAAAAATTAAAATATAATAAAATATAAAAAAAAATAAACAGGTTTTTTTTTTGTTTTGTTTTGTTAATGCAGCAATATTGTTCCCATTTCAATTATAATGTGAACAATGATGCTGCACTAAGGATTTTTGTATGGGGTGCGTTTGTTAAAAATAGTGTAATTTTCACCCAAAAAAATATAACAAGTCCCCATTTCAATTTTTTTTAACAAACGCAACTCATAAAATATAACCGCAAACACTCGCATGTTAAAATGTGAAAAAACACTTTACACCTTGTAAAACAAACATTGAAAATTCTAATTTTATTGCATTTTTTGTTATAATATACAGACAGGACATGACGCATACATATGATAATGATATATTATGAATCATCTGCCGAGTCTGCCGGAAAGAACGATATATAACATGTCTGGGTCATATTATAAAATAAGGCTTCAAAAAAACGCATTTAAACAAGAGGAGCGAAACTGTTAAAAATTAGCTCAGCAGCAGACCGCAGTACCGCACACACACAGGCGTGAAGGGAAGCCGTGAAATGCCTCAGCAGCGAAAGGGTTAATTTTTTTTTGTCTGTTTTAAATAATTTTATTTGTTGTTTTTTTTTCCGTTTCAGATCATTTTGATCAACTATTTTTCCGTTTTAAAACCTTTTGTTCTGGTTTTTATTTTTAAAGTCAGACCATTCGGGTCAGTTTAGCGTTTTTTAAATCGTTTTGTTCATTTTTTTTGTTCCTTGGCTTTCATACCATTTTAATATGATTAAATAAAGTTGTGAAATGTATATTCATAAGAAAAAAAGGATCTTTATTTAATAAAAAAAAACACGATAGAATCGCCAGAATTATCGTATCGACAGAATGAATTATCGGATCTGAAAAACAAACCAAAAATTAATTATAAAAAAATATATAAAGTATAAAAAAAGTAAACCATAGTAGTTTACGTCAAAACGAATAGAGTTAGACACTTTGAAACGAGGAGAACAGACATTCCGAAAAAAACGAAAATTTCCGAAATCACGAAAAGTCGATACAAAAAACGAGCAGAGTGACCCGAAAACACGAAAAATGGTCGATATTCCTAAAAAAAAATGTATACGAAAAACGAGCCGAACCGAACCGAATCGAAACAGAAATCGGCCGAAACGAGCCGAATCGAAATTTTAAACATCCGAATGAATCGAACCGAATCGAACCGAAAAAAAAATCGGTGCACAAGTCTACTAGATTGTAAACTCCTATGAGCAGGGCCCTATACACCTCATGTTTCCATCCTATGTTCATTTATCTGTATCTCGTTGTCTTTGGTTATTGTAAAGCGCTGCGGAAACTGTTGGCGCTATATAAATGATGATAATAATAATGAACGGGTATAATCTATCCTCCTCTGAGCTATTGTATAGCATGGGTTCATATATTGTTTAGTAACTGTACAATATTACTCTATGTATTTTGCTTATATATATAGCCTAGGTTCTGATTGAATAGCTTTAAAACAGCTTGAAAAGTTTAAGACTTGCACAGAAAATCCAGGCATATTTAGAGGAGCCATAATTCGAATTATATGATAACCAAATAATACAAACACATCCTATAAATTTGCAGTGCTTTTGAGTTTTATCATCTCCAATTCAAATGTGTGCATTTTAGTTACTCAGTGTGTTATTATTTATCTTTAGTTTTTAACAGTGTAACATTTAACTCACCATCTGGTAAGTCAGCTGTATAATTTTCTAATACCATTATTTATGAATTCTATACTTTATAGCGATATTTCTTTCTAGCTAATTATACAAATGTACTATGGTTACAAAAACAAAAAAATTTATTTGAAATGGGTTTATATCATGTTTCAGTATTGCACAGTAGCATAATATACCCAATATATAATTCAACAGTTTCGTATTATAAAAGCTAGGCAATCTCAGCCACCAATATTCATAAAATTGAATGTTAATTTATATCAAATAAATGCAATATCAATTGCTTTTCTGTAAAAAAAAGTACATCTATATGTGGCTGTCAATATTTGCAGTACGATACAGTAAAGTAGAAACCTGAAAATGACTACAAAGAATATTTCTGTCCAAATTGCAAATATGCTCAGTTTATTGACTAAGCCGATTAAGAAATATATGTCCAATAAATATCACGAAAAATAATTTTTGGACCCAATATTAAATTAGATCCAAAGATAGAATCGGAGCTTATATACCAGCGTGATAGGATTAAACCTTACTTAAAGTATTAGAATGAGAAGAAGAAAAGAAGGTGGTGGCTATTTTTTCATGCCTATTGGCTAATATACTGATGCCACTTATTGCTGGTATAATACAAAAAACAAAAATAACAACTGTAGATAAAGACTAGTAATTAACTTTATTAAACATATGCAAATAAAACTTGAATGTTTGAAATAGAATGGTTCACAATTGTTTTGAATAGTACCGGTAGAGCCAAACGGCAAACTGGCCAAAGGACCTCGTATGTCCAGGGGTAGTAGTTCACTTAATTGTTCCTAGAACATCAATCTCAAAATGGGTAAGGAAACAAGTGATTAAGTGTGTCCATGGACTCGGATAGCTATTAACAGCAGATTGGTGATGCCCCTTCCACCTAGGTAGCTTTTAGCAATAGGGATAACTCAGAAATGTTGATTTGGTGTTCCATTGGTTCGAATCTCATTGAATGCAGTAGAAAACAAACAAACATGATCACTCAACGATAGATAAACCCAGAAACGGTCACAATTGTCATACCTCCTATGTAATTAATTAAATATCGCCTACAGTGGCAGCTGACATACTTGGTGTCAAGACATCGATGGATTTATTTAGCATGTATAATTAGTCACACCTATCGTATGGAAATAAGTGGTTGGATATCTATACCAGACCTAAGAGATATAAAATTCCAAGTAAACCATCAGCCATTCATATATTGGTTGGAGAGGATCTCCTATTTAAGGAATGATTTACGACGACATTAGTAAATTATATCATATTGATAAAGTCTGTCATAAATAATATTGTACTATAATACTTCTTACTGTACTTATAGTACAATATTATTTATGATGGACTTTATCAATATGATATAATTTACTAATGTCGTCGTAAATCATTCCTTAAATAGGAGATCCTCTCCAACCAATATATGAATGGCTGATGGTTTACTTGGAATTATAGCAATAAGTGGCATCAGTATATTAGCCAATAGGCATGAAAAAATAGCCACCACCTTCTTTTCTTCTTCTCATATGTCCAATAAAGCCTATAGCCAGATTCATATTGTACTCTTTGAACATTCCTTACAACCATAGGCGTGCACACAAGGTGTGCCTGGTGTGCCCAGGCACACCCTAATGTTGGGTGAAGTGTTCATCTTTGACCCCTACATAGATATTTTGGATGTTCCGTATCTGTTTCATGATAACTTACCTGAATAGTGATTGTATTGCAGCATAAACATTGGTTATGTCCGTAGGCATGCACAGGGGGTGTGTTTGGTGTGCCCAAGAAAAAGATGAATAGATCCTTTTTCACCTCCTACATTGACATTTTAGATGTCCCTTATCTGGTTCATGATAAATAACATTAAAACTGACTGTATCTCTGGTTACAGGCTCGTTATTTCGAAAGAAAAATGTGCGTTATTTGCAGAATCTTGTAAACTTTAGTTTTCAGTTTACAAATGTTCTTTGGGTGCACACCCTAATGTAACGGGCTGCGCACGCCAGTGCTTACAACATATACCAGAAAATAGAATAAGAGTCCACAGCTTGATTTCATAAGAAAGCCTGTGAAAAATAGTACCACTTTTCAAAATCCATTTCACATTTTTTACAATCCATTTCTCTTTGAGTTTTGTGTAATTCTTGTGCATTTTATTGTTTTCTTAATGAGATCGTTAAAGGGACGCTACCACTTGCATAAACTGCAACTGGATTACTTGTGCATTACAAACAAAACAGCCTTATAAAACACATGCTGCTGTTTTTTAATGAAGTAATTGCATGTAAAAAGAAAAATTAAAATTGGATTTATGTTCGGATTCCTTTTTGTGTATGCTTTTCCATGATGCAACATTCCCCAAAATCTTATGCTGAGTTTTACTTTGAGATTGTGCTTTATCACATACAGTATTTAATATTTAATATTTAATGAGGTGGAGGAGGGACTGTTTAGATAAGGCAGCAGGGGGTCTATTGTTCTGCCTCTGCTACCTGAGATAAAAGATAGCAGCTGAATGAGATATGACATGAAGCTTAAAAGCTGGACATTAAGCTGTAATAATAAGGCCACTTCCATCTTGCACGTTACATTTTTCTAGCTCCTCCTGCCTCCAACACCATACTAATTTACTAATTAACACCATACTAATCAAGCAGGACAATCATTGTCATGCTAGCTTCACTAATTGGATGGCCAGCAGGGGAAGTTGAAGAATAGCCCGTCAATCAATTCTTAGCACAGTAGTTTTGCCAATGGCATGCTGAATATGTATTACTTATTTTCCTCATCCTTTTGATATCAGGCTGAAATAAATAGCAATCTGGATCTAAAAGATTCCATGCATGGGTAGACACTTGGAGTTAAATTTTAGGACTGTTTAGTAGACAATGTAAGGTGGCCCATTTGTAACATTATCCATCTCCAGTAAGATGTGGGTGGAGTCTTTGCTAAATAACCACTCCTCCCAGAAGAATGATTGAAGACAGAAATCACTGTAAGAGACTATTATTACTCAAGCGAAACATATCAGTTAATGGGACAAAAATTAATGGGCACAATTTAGAGAGAAAACATAAGAGCAGGATATATGTAGCTGCACCAGAACAAAAATGTGGAGACAAAGAGTGAGAGAATAAGGATTTCCATATATATGGACTACACCATATAAAGCAGCACCACCAATGGCCTTCAGGAGGACAGGTTAGCGTTAAGTCTTGTAAATATTTTTTGGGAAAATCCTGATTTGTAAGTTTATTTACTCTATGTGTCTACTTTGTATTTTTCTGAATGCTGAAAACATATTGGCCTGGTCTGGGATTATCAGCAAATATGGACTGGAGTGAAAGCAGGTACACTGGCAAGTTTTCAGATTGATAATTAGCAACTAATTGTTGTTAGAATCTGTTTTGATATCGTTATTATACAAAATAATGGGGCTGGGCAAGAAAAACAGATCTATATATTTTAAGATCGATATATTTTAACACAAAACATTATGCCTTAAAATCCCTTTTCAAAATGTTGTTTTATTATAGAATTAAAGATCAAGGTTATCTACAATGTATCAAATGTCCTCGCAAGAGCTCTGTGTAATTAAGCAGAAAAATACCAGGCATAATTACAGCAGGATTCTACCTACAATGCTAACAGGTAAGCTAAATAACCATTATCACAAATAATTAAAGCAGTCCAACATGAAAACACTCAGACAATGCTAGAATGCTTTGACTGTAAAGGCTAAATGGGAACATTACATGAAGTACGTGTGAATCTAGACTCAACGACAGTAACCTTTCGATGGCCAATTTAATTGGAAATAAAGAGGTCTGTTATTTAGTCGTGTAGGCATACATTCTGAGAAGACTTTTAATCATATTCATGCACTGTTTAACCTTAACCTTTCTGTGGTGATTTGCCTGAACTATATGTTTTCCATAATTTTGAAATTGAACAGCTCTGTCTAGTGTGTGTGTGTGTGTGTGTGTGTGTGTGAGTATTTGCGTACAAAATGAAATTGCGAGGTCAGCAAAAAACACAAACATATGACACATCCATTAAACATAAAGAAAGAAAATGTATAGCAGTGTCAGTAAAATGTGACAGAAAAAGTTCAGTTCACCTTCCAGGAAAAAATAGAAACAAGAAAACAAAATAAACTAATATCACTATTTTGGATTATCCACAAAACTAGTAGTTATGGGGGAAAGTAGTTTAAATTTAGACAAAATTTCTTCAACTAACAGAGTTGGTAATTCTTTCTCTGTCAGCTCTTTAGATTTAACATTCTCAACACAATTCATAGTTCAGAGAATAACCTAGGACTGCTTGTATTAACAATGTCCCCTCAAATTAATTAACATGCAACCAAAAGATACAATTTTACATCCAGAGTGAAAACAGTAGCAGTGATTTGACCAATCTGTAGTATGTTGCTTGACGGAGGCCATATGTTGGCTGGCTACATAACTAATGTTTCACACTGAAAAATGTAAATCGAATATATGTTGCAACCAGCAAGGGTCCACCAGTCGGTGTGGACACGCTTCCAATTCCAGATACTCCAAAAAATAAATAATTACTGACTCCTTAATATGGTCAAATTGAAAAGGATTTTAATCCAGAATGAGCAGCAGAAGACAATGTTTCAACTCAATGGTCTTTGTCAAGTCACTTGACAAAGACCATTGTGTCGAAACGTTGTCTTCTGCTGCTCGCTTTGGATTAAAATCCTTTTCAATTTGACCACATTAAGGAGTCACACTGAAAAATGACATTCATACTTTATTTGAATCTTTTTCAGCTGAAAATACTCATAATCGTGTTTTAATATGTCCAGGATGATTGTTTTTTTGTTTTTTATGTATTAATAATTTTTATTATGAGAGAAAGTCATCACAACAAAGCACGAAAGAAAATGGCCTCGCAGGACCACAGCAAGTCATCAGAAGAGAGAAAGGATTGGCCACGCAGGGCCATATCTCGTCATCTGCAGTAAATCAACCGGATTAATAAAACGGCATCGAACTAACACTAGTATGTATTAAAGAGCCTCGTAGGGCCGAATGAAGTCAGCAATGAAAAGTCAGCGGAAGAAAAATAACAGCACAAAAAAACCCATTCAGCTGAAGACATCCAGTAAAATAAGGGGGGTAGGGAAGTGAGAGAAATAGGGGAGAGAGGAAAAAAATAAAATTAAAAAAAATTAAAAAGGGAAGGGGTAATGGCATGGCCAAAATTGTGCAGTCCCTAGTGTAATCCCTTAGTCCCAAGGACCGTGGGAGACCATGGGGAATAGGTGGCACTAGGCCCGGGTACTTGGGGGCCAGTCCGGGCACCAGGCCACGGCAGCACTCCAAGACAACCTGTAAAAAGCCAACACAAAAATAAAATAAAAACAGCGTAAGAAGTCATAAACGAGAGTCAGTTCAATCAGGGTAATTGCGAGAAGTAGAAAAAAATAAAAATAATAAAAAGAGAAAAAGGTAACATCAGCCGTTATCACGAAACGGAAATTCTTCTACTGCAGGCAGGGTGTCGGCAGACAGGCCAAGATTTGCTTCACATGGAGGCCCTTCGACAAGGGACATTACTTGCAGCGTCCCATGTGCATCCCAGTCATGCCGAGGTACCTCACAATGGTGGCAGCAAATAGACAGCTCCCGGGCCAGCTCTACCGCAGCAGGTGTCACAGCACTGGACCCGATGCAGGTGGTCGACCAAGGGCACGGGACTCACATATCCAGCTCCGCACTCTGCTTTGTCATCCGAAGCCCTCAGATCTCCAACTCTGCTAGTGGGTAAGTTCTCTTCTGACGCGCAAGGGCATGAGATCAGCAGTGTCTGCATCCCCGCAGCACGGCCATCATCTGGCGCCATGTCCCCTTCGTAAGCGGGCACAGATCGTCCCCCTCCAGCATTGCTAAACAGGCCTCAAGGCCCTCAATTACAGCCATCTTCATTGTAGGGGGGAGAGGGAATGACCCGATGCCCAAGCTCACCAGCGTCGTCCATCCCTATTGATCTGTCCCTGAGGAGTGGATGGGGGACAGGGGCCCTCTGTCCCCTCAACTCTCAACGTGGGCCAGCTAGGGAGAAATCCACCAGGAGGCACAGCAAGGAGGTGATCAGGCCGTGGGGTAGGCCCCAAGATGGCCGCCGGCAGGTCTTCTCAGTAATAAATCACCCGGCAATCGTCCATCTCGGGTCCGGTGGGGGGGCAGAACGGGCCCTGGACAGCACATCCCCGATGGCTAGCCACTCTGGGCTCCAAAAGTGTTGGTCTCAGCGGGAAAAGGTGTCTGCAAGAACCCATAGAGAGAACGATGGGCCGGAGCTCCACAGACTCACGTCCTCTCTCTTCAGCAGCCAGCCACGCCCCCCCAGGATGATTGTTAATGAAGAACTCCAACTGTTGTATGAGAAATGATTGAGTAGTGCAACATCGAGGGCAGCAAGCTTTGGGCTTTCGGTTTCCTGTTGTCCTATGCCACATTAAATGATACTATGATGTAGGAGCCTTTTTGCAAGTTACTTGAAAGCTAGGCTATATTACAGACTTTATTCTTCCTATCACACAATATCGGCTGTGGAGTCCAGTGGTAATGTCTCTGCCTTGCTTTCTTTTTTTTAAATAAACTTTATTGGATACTAAATTGCAACATAGGGTAATTAACAAGAGCCGAGCCATATACAGTAATCCCCCGAAATTCGCGGGGGTTACGTTCCAACGACCCCCGCGAATTTTGAAAAACCGCGAATTGTGGCTGTGCTAAAAAAAGCACAGCCATACGGCCAGGAGCCGCCGTCCTCCTGGCAGAATGGCTGCTCCTGTGCATCTCCAGACTTTTAGACCCCGGCAGAGAAGCTGCTCCTGTGCGTCTCCGGGCTCACGATCGTGGCCAGGGCATTCTCCTCTCTCGGCATCGTTCAGAGATGCCAAGACTCCTGTGCACCCCTGCAAGCGTGGTCTGGGGATCCAGGAGGCTCGACATCTCCTCTCTCATAATGATGCCGAGAGAAGGGAATGCCCTGGCCACGATCATGAGCCCGGAGACGCACAGGAGCAGCTTCTCTGCCGGGGTGTTGTGCCCTATATGGTTCCTTATCGAATACTGTTCCAAGGAGCCCCCGGCAAAGATCGGAACTCCACCTCACCAGGCTCTAACACATCAGGGGGCTGCACAAAGGGGTGTGTTTGGGAGGCACTGATGTGTTGGAGCCTGGGGAGTTGGAGTTCCGTTCTTTGCCGAGGGCTCCTTGGAACAATATTCGATAAGGAACCATAGATGACACACCGGGATGCTGCTACCACGTGGTAAGCGGAAAAAATCCGCGAACCACTGAGTCCACGAACGCAGAACCGCGAATTTCCGGGGGATTACTGTACATCAAAAAATCAGTATCCATTTTTTATAACAAAGAAAGATAAGACTAGGATGAAAAGGAAAAAGAGAGAAAGAAGAAAAGAGAACAGAACAGCAAGCCCAGGCCCAGGCCCAGGCCCAGGCCAGAGAAAGGAAGGAGAAATGATAAAAAAATTGTAATATATATCCAAATATTATAAGCTTCCTCAGTGACATATGGAGACATCACAGTCCAGCGTCCAGCCACGGTCCCCAAGTTTTATAATAGGATGAAAACGAGTGGCGGACAAGGGCCATCAATTCATCCATTATTTTCGTATCCCTAATCTTAATGTAAACTTTAGCTATACTAGGCAGTCGAGATTGCCTCCACGTTTCAGCCACCGCTCTTTGGGCTGCAAGTGTAATCTTAGCCATCAATCTGTTTTCATAAAAGGTAAGATCGGGGACCGGTCTGGACAGAAGGAAAGCCCCTGGGTCCATAGGTACAGTTTTATTCAATACAGAAAACAGTATATCCTGAGTCTTAGACCAAAATTTAACTATAAATGGGCAAGTCCACCACATATGATAGTATGAACCCCGCGTTTGACATAGCCTCCAGCAGACATCTGGGATAGCCTGGTTCATATGAGCTAGTTGAGTAGGTGTTATATACCAGCGCATCACAGTTTTAATCGCCTGCTCCTGCAGTGAGGTAGAAAATGGAAACCGAACTTGACATTTCCCAGATATCCATCCAGTCCTCAGTGTCCAACATTTCGCCTATATTAGACTCCCAGGCTTGAATATAAATTAAATCCTTCCAATCTGACAGTGAAGTGAGCAATTGATACAAAGAGGATATAAAACCTCGTGGGTGTATCTCATCTCTACAAAAGGCATTCAAAAAAGGACATCTCTGATAACACTGCAGCCATAACGTGTGGACGGGTTGCATAAGATTTTAGTTGTAGGATCCGTATAAAGTAGAGGCCTGAATCCGGAGGAAACTGTAGCAAAGTTCCTTTTGGATAAAGATGATACAGCCTGCACACACCTGAGTCCAAAAGATATTTAAAAGGGCCACTTATAAGTCCAGGAGTAAAGTCCTTAGTGCCAAAAATTGGGGACATTGGGGAGGGAGGTCAGATTGCACTTCATCGCCAATTTATGCCAAATTCGCAGGGAGTTTAATATTGCCGGGCATGATGTGGTAAGTTCAGGTCGATGTTCTCTGCGGGACCATATCCAATGTTGTAATACATTTGGAAGCATAAGCGCAGTTTCCAAATCCACCCAGCAACGGGCACCGTTTGGGAGGTGCCACGCAACCAATTGTGCCAATTGGGTGGCATAATAATAAAAAAGAAGAGAGGGCAATCCCAAGTCCCCCAACCTTTTTGGTTGGTAAAGTGTGTGACGCGCCACCTGTCTACGTTTTCCAGCCCACACAAAGCTATCAATAGAACGTTGCAGTAAGGTAAAGTCCTCAAGAATAAATGCTATTGGTATGGCTTGAAAAAAGTATTAAAGGCGAGGGAGAACATTCATTTTGATACAAATAACTCTACCTACCCGTGTAATCCTATACCTTTCCAAACCTTCCAAATCTTTTTTAATTGCCGCCAAAAGAGGTGTATAATTTGCTACATAAAGAGTGGCGTGACAAGAAGTTAGGCGGATACCCAAATAGGTAATCCCAGATTCAGACACCTGAATTAAAGCAGAATTCAAAATACCCAGCAACACGTGGGGTGGAATCGCCACCGGTAAAGCCTCTGACTTAGCCACATTAATCTTATATCCTGACAGGGCCGCAAACTTCGAAAGTCTATCCAACGCCCGGGGTAGAGATGATATAGGGTGAGTCAAGGATAATAAAACATCATCCTCGTATGCAGGTAGTTTGTAAATCTCCACTCCAACGTGAAATACGGTAATAAAAGGGTCTTCTCTGATCATCTGCAATAAGGATTCCAAAAAAAGACTAAAAAGAGCGGGGAATAATGGGCAGCCCTGCCTGGTACCATTCCACACCCGAAATTGAACTCTATCCGCCCCTGGTATCAATATCTGAGCTCTCGGGGAATTATACAATGCCAACACCATATGCACAAAAGAAGAAGGAAATCCTAATGGGTCAAGAAGAGTGAAAAGAAAAGTCCATTCTGCCCTATCAAAAGCTTTTTCAGCATCTAAAGATACAAATAAGGTAGGAGTGTGTTGCGCACCAGCAAGCCAAATAATGTCTGCCGCCCTACGAGTGTTGTCATATGCTTGACGCCCCAATATAAAGCCTACCTGATACGGTGAAATTAAAGATGGGAGAAAAGGTTCCAAACGTCTAGCTAAAACCTTAGCCAACAGTTTTACATCTTCAAAAGGGAAATGGGCAGATAGCTATTGATATCTTCTCGATCCTTCCGGGATTTAGGAAGAAGTACCACAGAAGCCAACAGTGACTCCTCAGGGAATGGGTCTCCCACCCGAGTTTCATTAAAAATGCAACATAAAAAAGGTACCAAGACTGGGCGAAAAGCCTTATAGTATTGGTAAGTAAAGCCACCTGGGCCTGGTGCCTGAAGCGGCTTCATTATACTGATAGGAGATGCCAATGTATCAGATTGCACCTCACTAAAGGAGGGGAGCGCAAGACGGTGTAAGAATAGTTTAATGTCCACCTGTAAAGTGAGATTGTCCAAAGTATGTGTCCAAATGTCTCTGCCTTTCAACCGTGGAGAAACAAGTCAAATCCCGAGCAACACATCCCTCCATTACAACTGTGGAGAAGCGGGTTCAACCTAATCACCAGATCGCTGCTCTGCAATCATGAAAATACGACCCGATCCCACTCAGAAGATGCCACCAGTGACTGTCCTTGGGCAAGACACCTAACGATACAGATGTGCCTACCTCACAAAATACTTGTTCATCACATAGATTGTAAATTCCCTTGAGAACAGGGACTCCCTGAATCAGGCCATATCCATGTATGTTATTCTGATGTATCAACCCTTTGCACACTGATCTTGTAAAGTGCTGAGGAATTTGTGGCACTATATAAGTAAAGGATGATAATAATAATAATAATTCTAGTGTAAGGAGTTCTATTATAACATCAATCCCATTCATACGGAGAAATCAAAGATTAATAGAGAGAACTGAATGGTACCAGGGAATAAATACATGGTAGAGAGTATTATTTTGCTGCTTGGTCTGCCTTTCTTCAAAATGAAACACATCTGCAATTAGGTTAAAACTATGCAACTACAGACATAAAGAAAAATAATAATGTTTATTATATGTCACAATGCAATGTTACAACTCTTTGAGGCTAATACTCCTGATCAAGTTCATCTGTTGACACAAATTACTCTGGCCCCTATTACAATCTTCGCGCAGCGCCATTTTTTTTCACACGCAAAAAACGTTAGCGCGCGCGAATTAACGCGGTATTACGATCCGAGCGCAGTTTTTCAGCCTTCATGTTTTTTCAAGCGCAAATCTGACGCGCAAAGCCGGGCTAAAATGACCATTGCGTGCAGGAATCGGTGGCCAGACTATTTTTTCACGGGATTCAGCCAATCGGAATTAATAACCACCATTTGCTAGGTTTCAGTTGTTGCGCCTGTCAAAGTCAATCTGCGTATATGTGCTGCAACAAAAATAAAAAATTAAACAATTTATTAATTTTATTGTTTGGGTATGTGTAGAATGTGTAACTGTACTGTGCTGTATTTTTTTTTTGTGCAGGTTCATTTCGTTTTTGGCCAGAACGTTCAGATTGTAAGTTAACACCAGGTTTTCAAAGACGTTACGATACTTTGCGCAAACGTCATTCGTACAACGTTACGCGAAGATCGTAATACCATCCGCTCGAACGCATTCGCGCTGACAATGGTAAGTATGGGATGCGCGCATGCACTTGCGCTCACGCTGGGTTCGCGCAGAGTCAATCGCGGTAGACGCTAACCAGGGCCGGCCCGACCATGGTGCACTGCGGAGCAGCCGCTCCAAGCGGCAGAATCTAGGGCAGGCGAGGGGGGCGGCATATTTTTGCGGGGCTGCTCTCTTTTTTCTGGCGCATGCAGGGCTTTTTTTCTGGGTACACAGTACCGGCAGCACCTCCCCAGCCAACAGCCCATATCAGTGGAGAGAGATGGAACATGATGCTCCTCCCACCTCCAACACGGACAAGCAGGGAATCGGAACGCTCGGGAGCTCATGCTGGCCAGAAGGGGACGTACTGCAGAAGAGTATACAGGCCGGGATAGATGCTCCCTCCCAGTTAGTGACATGGGAGGACTAGTAAAGTAAAATCCCCCCTCCATTTGATGGTCAGTGCCGCAGCTCTGAAAGACAGGAATGCCATCAGGGCAATAAAGGTTGTACACTTGTAAAAAGTCCCAAGGCCTATAGGGAGCCCGGTGCAATTGAAAAACCTAGTGGCATTTACACAAGCTGCTGCTAGATGCCCAGGCCTGTGAGAATCACTGGATCCCTGTAACTTACAGCAAATTCCTTGGAGGTCTCCTGGCAGATGATCAGCTCCATCCGCTTAGCTTCTCTCCATAGCAGCTAGTTTCCTACCCACTAGAAAGACCCCTTTTGTCAAAGCAGCCATATGAAAGTAAAAAAAAATCCCTTTATGGGTTAGGGAACTAGTGATCATTCTAGTGCTTTTCCTATACAAGACTTCACCATGGGAGGGGGGATTCTTTAGCTGAAGGGGACAGCTTGTTCAGTGATTAAGATAGTTAACACCCTACTAGGAGGAAGGGAACACGTCATAATCACAGAGCTATGTGGTCTTCACCTGACAGGTACAGAGCACAGTCATCACCCATTGGACCAGCAAGAATCTAGCCTTACACTACAGGGGCTCCTGTCAAACCAAACTATGCCCAGAATGAGTCTGCCTCCCTCCTGGGAAAGGCTGGGGTGATGGAGCCACATTCTGTGTACTCCTACTACCCAGCCTCTGCCTGGGCACCATCAACCTCTGCTCTGTCCAGCAGTGCCCCATTCATCATAGTGTTGCTGTCATCCTACAGAGTCCTTCCAGAGGGACACAACTCAGGAATGACGTCTGAAGTGTGAAATGTGTAATGTATGTGTATTTAATTTGTGAAATGTAATGTTTGTGTCTATATATAGTGGGTGATTACAATTATTTTAATTTTGCATATAGTGATATATGTACTGTATTTGTGGGTGTAATACATTACATGTTTTACTAGTTACACAGACATACATTATATCACCTATTACACACATACGCTACACATGAGACTTGTGTCTTATCAGCCATTACACAAATCACTCATATCACACATCTCACATTATATCATATGTTACACATGTATCATATATGGCATATTATGTTTGGAGGGAAAGATGGGGCCCCAACCAGTGGTTCAGTAAGGGGCCCCAGAATTTCTGATGGCAGCCCTGCACATCTGCAGCTCCCCCCCCCCACTGCTCTCTGTAGCCGCTGAGACTCTAAGTAGTAGATAGCGAGGACAGCAGTGTGACCAGTCTGATAAAGGGGAAACCTTTTGGGAAAATGGTTACAGGGAGACACAAAATAGGTGGAGGTACAGGGGGATATAAGGGTTTAGTATTTTTTATATATTTTTTTAATATTTTAATAATTCATTTAATATAAAATGTGTTTATATTTACATTATTTTATTATCTATTTTATTTTAATATATAAGTGTGAGTTTTATTGTTGTGGAGCTCTGTGATACGCTCGTACACAGCACAGATTACTGTATCACAGATCCACAGCAATAAAACTCAGTAATGTGCACTGTGTATAACGTATCACAGAGCACCACAGCAGTAAAACTCACAGTAATGTGATACGCTATATACACAACGCACATTACTGACTTTTATTGCTGTGGATCTCTGTGATACGCTCATACACACTGCGCACATTACTGTGAGTTTTATTGCGTGGGTGTATTTTGGGGGACGTAGTTGGGGGGACAGCATTTCAACTTTCGCTCCAGGCAGCACAATGTCTTGGGCCGGCCCTGACGCTAACGCGCATCGTTTGCGCGAATGTCGTAATACGACGTTCCACGCAAATGGTTTTGTCCTCGCGCAAAAGCGCATTTGTGCACACGAAATGGGCTGCGCGAGGATTGTAATAGGGGCCTCTGTTGTTTAAGCTTTAAACCTAGATGGTAAAAATATAAAGTGATCCAAATACTTTTCCTTTAGCCACCAAGCATGTAAAGATCTAACTTAGCAATTAAAACTCCCAAAAAACTGACATTTATCAATGTTATTAAAAATATATATATATACAGTTTATAGACATTTCTTATCACAGAAGAATATCCAGATATGAACTATTCACACTTGAGGCAACAAGGCCATTGATGATGACTTCCAACTTGGTTATTTAGTAGGACTGATCGGAAGACAGACTACAGCCTAAGGCATGTACTGTGCTCACTCACTTTAATTCAATTGCCATTTCAAGCGCATCAGCAAATGTTTTGTTTATGCCATTAATTCAAACAAAAAGTTCGATCTACTATCAGACCAAAATTTATTCAATTGATGAGCTGCTCGTGTTTCAACATGCCCAACTTAGACTTAATAGTAAGCAGTACACTCACCTTCAGGCTCCCCACACAATGTACACTGAGACTCTGCAAAACAAGAGAGAATACGCTTTATGAGAAGTCACATAGCAATTTAGTATTAACTAAAGATGATATAGAGAACATAAGGATATAAAACAGAAAAGATGTAAATTCAGAATAATATGATCTTTTTGTAAATTGTGAAACAGGGATGTATTAAGTAAGACCGCTGTGAGGAAATGTGTACTTTTTAAGTTTGAAACGGAAATAAAATAATTTAAAAAAAACAGGGTACAAAGCAAAACAGATAATAACACTATGAAGGTCCTAGATCAGTGGTTCCCAACCGCAGTCCTCAGGTACCCCTAACAGGCCAAATTTTAAGAATTACCTTGGAGAACAGTAGACTGAATCCTGCAATCATTGAGCAGCAAATCATATGACCTGTGCTGTACTTCAGATATCTGGAAAACCTGATCTGTTCGGGGTACTTGAGGACCGCGGTTGGGAACCACTGTCCTCGAGTATCCCTAAGGTTTTAGAAATTCTGTGAAAAGAGGACTAGTGGACTAGGTAGGAGGAAAAAAAAAAGATGGGGTGGATGTTGAACCTCTCTCAAGATGTCATGACCTTGTAATTGAACCAGAGTATCTGGATTTTATTAAACATAGGAGATGTTTTATTACTAGTAGCTGCTAGGTTATCAATGAATTTGGAGTCAACTATTTTATTGAAGATCCTTCAAAGTAAGGGAATACAGGAGTGAAGATAACATTTCATCGGAGTCGGTTTAGCTGTTGGTACTAGTTTAGAAAAAAAGAGGTTGTAAAACTATCTGAAGGCCTAGAAAGAAGTTTGGTCCGTGGATCAAGAGGAAACATATTCACAATAATGTCTAATAAGATCTGATGAAACTGATTCCACGAGGATACAACTATCTGGTGTGACCAGCTCATGTGTGTAAAATTGCCTATCCCAACATGTCTTCCCATCAACAAAACACGTAACCAGCATAATATCATTTGGTCAATTTATTGTGTGCGTTGTAAACCTAGTAGCGGAGTTAAAAACTTGTTTGATGTTGAGCTCAAAAAACACAGCTAATCAGTGCCAGCATCAACCATATGCTGAAAATAACTTAGCTTTGATTTATGCACTGATTGCCTGTGGTTCCTTGAGGTGTGGGTTTCTCTCTCACCTTATATATGAGATAAATCACATAACAGTAGTTCTAGCAACCTATATTTTCATTTCATTGATGTAAGAATATGTTCATTATGTACATTTTGAATTAATATGTGTAATAGTTACACTTAGTAGGGCTTGTAAAATGCATATGTTGAAACGACAACTTTGTTTTGTCAGAACGATTACATCAGGAAATCTCCTGGCTGCAGTTGGGGTACACAGATTCACAATCCATGATTAGAGATGCCAAGCACCAGATTTGAAAGCCAATATACAGTTGCAAGAAAAAGTATGTGAACCCTTTGGGATTACGTGGAGTTTTGCATGAATTGGTCATAAGATGTATTCTGATCTTCATCTAAGTCACAACAATTTGAAAAACACAGTCTGCTTAAAATAATACAAAACAAACATATGTTTTCATGTTTTTATTGAACAGAACATGTAAACATTCACAGTGCAGGGTGGAAAAAGTATGTGAACCTTTTGACTTAATAACTGGTCGACCCTCCCTTTGGCAGCAATAACCTCAACCAAACGTTTCCTGTAGTTGCAGATCAGACCTGCACAAAGATCTGGAGTAATTTTGGATCACTCCTCTTCACAAAACTGTTTCAGTGTAGCAATATTCTTGGGATGTCTGGTGTGAATCGCTCTCTTAAGGTCATGCCACAGCATTTCAATCGGGTTGAGGTCAGGACTCTGACTGGGCCACTCCAGAAGGCGTATTTTGTTTTGTTGAAGCCATTCTTTTGTTAAATTACTTGTATGCTTTGGGTCATTGTCCTGTTGCATCACCCATCCTCTGCGGTGCTTCAGTTGGCGGACAGATGGTCTTACATTTTCCTGCAAAATGTCTTGATAAACTCTGGAATTCATTTTTCCATCAATGACAACAATCTGTCCAGGCCCTGAGGCAGCAAAGCAGCCCCAACCCATGATGCTCCCTCCGCCATGTTTTACAGTGGGGATGAGGTTTTGATGTTGGTGTGCTGTGCCTTTTTTTCTCCACACATAGTGTTGTGTGTTTTTTCCAAACAACTCAATTTTGGTTTCATCTGTCCACAGAATATTTTGCCAGTAGTGCTGTGGAACATCCAGGTGCTCTTTTGCAAACTTCAAACATGCTGCAATATTCTTTTTGGACAGCAATGGCTTCCTCCGTGGTGTCCTCCCATGTACTCCATTCTTGTTTAATGTTTTCCTTATTGTAGGTGTGTCAACAAAAATGTTAGCATGTGCCAGAGATTTCTGTAAGTCTTTAGCTGACACGCTAGGATTCTTCTTTACCTCATTAAGCATTCTGCGCTGTGCTCTTGCAGTCATCTTTACAGGACAACCACGCCTAGGGAGAGTAGCAACAGTGCTGAACTTTCTCCATTTGTAGAGAGTCTGTCTTACCGTGGACACATGAACATCAAGGCTTTTGGAGATACTTTTGTAACCCTTTCCAGCTTCATGCATGTCAACAATTCTTGATCGTAGGTCTTCTGAGAACTCTTTTCTGTGAGGCATGGTTCACACCAGGCAGTGCTTCTTGAAACCAGTAAACCCAAAAATGGTGTGTGTTTTTAAAGGGCAGGACAGCTTTCAGCAACACATCCAATAATATCATCTGATTGGACTCAAGGTTAGCTCCCTCCTGGCTCCAATTAGCTCTTGGAGAAATCATTAGGCTAGGGGTTCACATACTTTTTCCACCCTGCACTGTGAATGTTTACATGTTATGTTCAATAAACACATGAAAACATATAATGTTTGTGTTGTATTATTTTAAGCAAACTGTGTTTTTCAAATTGTTGTGACTTAGATGAAGATCAGAGCACATTTTATGACCAATTCATGCAAAACTCCACGTAATCCCAAAGGGTTCACATACACTATATTGCCAAAAGTATTCGCTCACCCATCCAAATAATCAGAATCAGGTGTTCCAATCACTTCCATGGCCACAAGTATATAAAATCAAGCACCTAGGCATGCAGACTGTTTTTACAAACATTTGTGAAAGAATGGGTCGCTCTCAGGAGCTCAGTGAATTCCAGCGTGGAACTGTGATAGGATGCCACCTGTGCAACAAATCCAGTCGTGAAATTTCCTCGCTCCTAAATATTCCAGTCAACTGTCAGCTGTATTATAAGAATGTGGAAGTGTTTGGGAACGACAGCAACTCAACCACGAAGTGGTAGGCCACGTAAACTGATGGAGTGGGTTCAGCGGATGCTGAGGCGCATAGTGCGAAGAGGTCGCCAACTTTCTACAGAGTCAATTGCTACAGACCTCCAAACTTCATGTGGCCTTCAGATTAGCTCAAAAACAGTGCACAGAGAGCTTCATGGAATGGGTTTCCATGGCCGAGCAGCTGCATCCAAGCCATACATCACCAAGTGCAATGCAAATTGTCGGATGCAGTGGTGTAAAGCACACCGCCACTGGACTCTAGAGCAGTGGAGAACTCTGAATGCTTCAGCATATCAAGACATTTTGGACAATTCCATGCTCCCAACTTTGTGGGAACAGTTTGGAGCTGGCCCCTTCCTCTTCCAACATGACTGTGCACCAGTGCACAAAGCAAGGTCCATAAAGACATGGGTGACAGAATCTAGTGTGGATGAACTTGAATGGCCTGCACAGAGTCCTGACCTCAACCCGATAGAACGCCTTTGGGATGAATTAGAGCAGAGACTGGGAGCCAGGCCTTCTTGTCCAACATCAGTGTGTGACCTCACAAATGCGCTTCTGGAATAATGGTAAAAAATTCCCATAAACACACTCCTAAACCTTGTGGATAGCCTTCCCAGAAGAGTTGAAGTTGTTATAGCTGCAAAGGGTGGACCGACATCATATTGAACCCTATGGATTAGGAATGGGATGTCACTTAAATTCATATGCGAGTCAAGGCAGGTGAATGAATACTTTTGGCAATATAGTGTACTTTTTCTTGCAACTGTATAGTTTAGCCAATATAATGTGACTACTATTAGATATATAAACCAACATGAAAATACAAAAGCAACACAGAAATATACATGTCTACTCACTAAAGGGTGAAACTCTGGAGAATTGGCAGAAGAAGACCAAATCTAGACCAAATAGCTTATTTGGAAAGTGAGATAAATGGGAGAATTTTTCTGGTTTGGCTATTTTCACCTAGAATTTTCACATCTCCTGCCAGTTCTCCTGACATCACCCTTTAGTGAATAGTCCTGTTAGTTTTCTGTATTTGTCCACAAGTTTGGGATTGCTAGAACTATTGAAAATCTTTCTTTGGGTAAAAGTGTGAATGGTGTTCATTTGAGCTCTAGGTCAAAATAAAATATTTAGAGGAAAAGGAAAATCTACTGAAGAGGATTATTACTTCAGCTGTTACATAGACGTTCAGAATGAAAATTTGTGTTTGGATCGATACGTTACTTATTTTTAGTTCATTTCAGTGCGTTCGATAGGTTACTGTGATTCGTATTTCGGATCGACTCATTATTTCAGGAGATCGGTAATTCGTATTTCAGATCGATTTGTTATTTCGTTATTAGAAGTTATTTTGAAATGTGAACTGGATGAATTAACGTAATTACTTAGATTGGGGTTAAAAAAAAATGTAATCCTCCTGTCCTTGGTGCTGAAACTTATTTTGCACCAAGGACAGCAGCTCCGCGGGGCTCCGGAGCAAAATATCCCCCTGTCCTTGGTGCAGAAACCTATTCAACACCAAGGACGGCAGCACCAAGGACAGGCAAAGAAAAAAAGCCTCGTTGTTTTAACATAATTAGGAGTCCACAAATTTCACCAAAAAAAATCTCGAAAAATGACAAAAAAATAGAGTTTTTGCTGCAAGTGAAAAGAGTACACATTTGAATAAATATTTAATAAAATAAGGGAATATTTTTTACATTGAAACCTATGGGATTCACCTGTTGAACAAACCACCGAAAATCAGTGCATTTCACTGATATTTCAGTGCTGTTCGGTGTTTTCTGACAAGATTAACCATTACTTGTGTATGGTGAATTTTACTGCCGCCGAACGGTACAATGGTGCTGTCCATGGCCTGTGGTGCTTAAAACATCAGATTCAGCACCACGGCCAATGGACAGGGACACGGTGCCGCCGAATCTTTGAAATAAAATAAACAATTGATTCGTAGAAATTGAACCAATTCGTTGTATTCCGTTTAGTTTTCGCTCCAGGCGGAACCTGTTCATTATTTCGGACGTGCGTCTTCCCTGAACAGGAATGTCTTTAGGGAATGTTTGAAGGAAGGGAAACTAGGGGAAAGTCTGACGGGAAAGTCTGACAGTACGAGAGAGTGCGTTCCAGAGGTTGGTAGCTGTATATGATCAGTCATGCAGTCTAGCCTGGGAAGAATTGATAGAGGAAAAAGCTAGGCACAGGTCACTGGTTTGATCTTAGGGAGAAGGCTGGGGTGTATTTCGTGGTTAATGAGGGCAGGTAATAACATGATCATGATCAATAACACGGATTTTGTTAATGTAGCTTTAGGCTAGGGACAGATGAGCGCATTTTCTGCGGCCACCGTCAAAATGTACGTCGATGCATGCGCACGCATTTTTTCACGGAATACGCTTAAGTGGTCAGACGACCACAGTCGCACAGTCGCAGGTACTCACCAACGCAATTCTAGGGAAATCCGGCTGTTTGAACGTTATGTAGGCCGCACACTAGCAGCGTCTGACGTCTCCTAATCACGCACACACGCTGCCATGCGGCCGCAGCGCACTCTGTACGTCTGTAGCAGCGGTTTCACGTTCTGAGAAAAATGCGTTCATTTGCCGGTTGCGTGGTGTCGGCGCACTTTTGTACGCACGTACTGCGCATATTGGCCGTCATTGGCCGTTATGTGCTGCTACTGCCGCCGTGATTTAGTGCGCCTGCACGCGCGTTCCGACTGCCCCACTCTGACCCTAGCCTAAGACAGCATTCCTGGGACTGAACTAGAGTCTTAAAAACACTACTAGATTTTGCTGAAATGCTTCAGTCTTGAGGCAACGGTTTCTCCGCTGTGTGCGTTCAGTGAGCGGCTCCTCGGACTCATTCACAATCAGAATGTATAGGTACATGCCTCTTCCTTAAACAAATAAACCCAGCAATTTACAGGTACATCCCGTCTCAAACAGGCTAAAGTCTATGGATTTGTTAAGTTTACCAGAGCTTTGGTTTACACTGGACTTGGAATCTATCCTCAGGTACAGAAATAAGCCTTATTGCATTATTGTTGCTAATGCCCGACCAATTTAAGGGCAAACTAATATGTCTCATATTTTTAGTCTTTCAAAAAAATTCTACTCATAATATTGTAGTCTAGTTTACCTAACATTGTACTTAAACTGGAAATAAACGGTGAAATCTTTGCTTCTGCATAGTATTTGCCCTGTAACCGCTCATTAAAAGCAAAAACATGCTTTCAATAGCCTCGATGTTTCATTATCAAGGGGTCAAAACAACGCTTTAGTTATACATGACGTCTCATGTTCAATTTCACAGACTTCAATCAGCACCTTTCTGGTATTACATTTAGATACAGTTTAGAGGTATCATTCATCTGCAGCAGATAATATCACAAAACAGGCAACTTTTATTCCATGACAGAGTAATCATTCGTTCAAGATGTGACACTGACCTCTGGGAACAGACGTCTAATCAGCTGTCAGTAGGACAAATTGACTTAATAACCATGAAAGTAAAATGTTATTTGATTAATATTACCGACATCTGGAAAAAAAATATTGCGAGAGGTAGCTCCATCTTATACAAAATAGTTTAACTCTTTGAGTTGTACACTGTGGGGTTTATCCACTACTTGCCGTTGTATAGGAAATTCAAACAATGCAAGGTAAAGTTTCACCAGTGAAACTTTGCCTAACGTCCTTTAATTGTCCCTACCTGGATGTATTTTTTTTAAATAAACCTGTGTTGGGTTTGCAGTTGTTATCCATAAGAGCAGAGAATGTTTGTGTACTTTCTGAACAACAGATCAAAAGGTTATACAATAAAGACCAAGGGGGCAATTATTAATGGAGGGGGGAACTGTATATAATCAGAAGTTCCTACAAGGTCACCAAGTGGTAAATATTTTAAACTTGTGAATGTTCATAAGAGGTAAGTCAGACATTGGCCAAATACAGATAATTACAGGTAAATTCTAACCATGATCACTAATAAAAAATTTAAAATGGCATTCAACTAATTAAATATAAATTATATATGTATATACATATATTAGTAAACAATGGCCAGCTTCCTCTAAACAAATCTATTTATATTCTATTTCTAATTTTAATCAAAACATGAAACAGTGAACTTATGTTGTTAAGTTCTTAAAGTAAATGTTCCCATATATACAGTATATTTCCCTTTACTCTATTAAAATTCAGCAAGTAGCATATCTCTTACTATATGGATCATTTATCCTAATGGCACAAGTGACTATATGGTGTGGAGTTGAGAAAAGCAGAAGGCTCCAAATTAAACACTACAGGGCTTTGTAAAGCATTAAGAAATACTTAGCAAAGCTTCATGAAGCTTTACAAAATATAGATAAATCCAATAAGTGAACAGTCCTGCTAATCCTCTTTGGAATCGGATTCAAGTCACTGGGATGGTGTTATCCAGAGGGAAATCACAACTGTTCATTTTGTATAAAAAGATGAAGAACGAAGAGTAACAATAATAGTGGAATACTGTAATACAACTCATTTTAAACTACAGAGGTCTCTCAGGCAAGTCCCACATTAAGACACTTTGTGGGCTCACAGAAAGCGGATCAGAGTAAAGACCCAGGAAGTGTAAAAGGCGCCATGCCTCCTCAGGAGAGGTCACCGTTTGGCACAAATTGTCATAGGTAACACATAAGGAACCCACCACCCCACCGATAACAAACCCAGCCGCTCCGTAAAAAAGCAGACATTTCCTTTAAATGCCTCCAAGCTATCAATGTCACAAAAGGCAAATCATTGAATAGTGACAAGTTAGATTCCTCAAAAAAAACCTGTAGATTGGGCCATGGGCTTGACATCAGATAGAGCTTGGAGGCAACATCAACAGCGATTACATCTCGTGAAGCATCAACCGGTGCATAACTGTGCCAAAGTATCAGGTGCTCCAGTCACTGTCCCCAGGACGCGGAATGCAAGCCAGTTCACATAGGCCAGTAGTGCACGCAGACGGACCCTTTCAGGGATCCCCCTGATTTGCACATTTCTCATGCGGTGACAAGGCTCCATGGTCTCCACAGTCCCAGAGAGCTGATCCAACTGGCCACGCAGGGACTCCACTTGAGTAGTAAGATGGGTCTGCACCACCTCGGCACCCTCCAACTGTGCCTCGACATCTGCCACATGACCCTGAACAGAAGCCACCTTGGCCCGCATGGTGTTAAAAATCAGAGCACCAACAGGTACACATCTCATCCAGCATGTGTCGAATGCCCTCTTCGCAGAGGGTAATAAATCACCGCCATCACTTTCAGACAGCACCGGAGGGGACAACGTTGGCACGATGGGGCCTTGGGAGTCCATCCCAGGTAAACAGTGTGTTGTCGGTGTCTTTGTAGTACCAGAAATGGCCACCTTCTCCTTTATATGTGCCTTCTTATGAGCCGACTTCATGGGGGACAACACAGCCTCCGGCCAGTAAAGGTCATCCTCATCGTGGAACCGGAGCCTGCGGTCAGACATGTCGGGACATATCCGTAGCGCTAATCAGTTCCCTAGGACTCCCGTATATCCCGTTGCCAGGGAGAGACAGGACTTCTTTCCTCTCAGTGGAGCCGGGCGGGGTGGGAATAAAGGAGGTAAGGTTCTCGACACACCTAAGCGAGGTGTAAAAACACCCAAGATGGCCGGCAGCAGTAGGCTGCAACGATAGACCGAAGGTCAGGAATCCCCACAGTCAGCACTTGAAAAGCCATGAGGAGGCTCACGGTCGGGTCAGCAGATCATTCGATCCAATTTCCACCCCAGAGGACTCGGCAGCCGACAGTGGGTCGCTATAAACACCAAGCAAAGAATCACAGATAAGGAGCTCATTGAAAACGCAACCGCAGTCATCTCCGCCCCCCAATCCTGTATTTTTCTTTTTTATTTATATTTGTACTTTCGAAAATATTTTGAAATATTTTCCTAAAGAATAATAATGATTTCATAAAATACTCTTGCAGTTTCTAAACAATGGAAAATCTGTAGTGATTGATTGTTGTCCCCTGGTAGCCACAGGCCAAGATTGAACCTGACCCTGTTCATCTAGTACAGGTTCAGAAACCTGTATTCAAAATGACTGCGAACATCAGTATTTTGGATTCTTCCTGCATCTGGAATCCTGCCAGGATCCCACTCATTTGGAGGGGAGAAGGGATATGGCAGGAGAGCTATGAAGGACACTATGTGCAGCTCCAACAAGGGACACACTGGGACACAGCGCCAGCGAGAGATATACTGAGCAGTGCCAGCACATTTGTCACTGCCAGTGCACAGCGTGCCCCTTGAGGAACATGCTGGCACTTGGAAACATGCTGGCATGGCAAGAGGGGAGCAAGGAGTGAACTCAATGACCGGATGGCAGGAGGGGAGCTAGTCAGTGAGTGAACACATGATCAAAAGACTCTGAAAACCCAATTGCGGAGTCTTTCAGTTTTTAGAATTCTGATTAAGGGGCACTCAACTTGTATACATGCTGTGGACCCCCATCAATTCTCCAACCTACTTCACCACCTCCCTCATACCTCATCCTTCACCTGCCCTGATGCTGCCACTAATCACTACAACACTACGCTTATCTCTGCTCTAGACACTCTTGCTCCTCTTCGACTCTGTAAGGCCCCACGCCACCAGCTTCAGCCCTGGCACACCCTCCAGACTCGCTACCTGCAAAGATGCTCCCGCACCGCAGAGCGTGCCTTTAGGAAATCCCGCTCTGAAGCTGATTTTGTTCACTTCAAGTTTATTCTCCGGTCATACACCTCTGCCCTCCACTTGGCCAAACAATCCTTCTTCTCATCTCTTATATCTACGCTGTCCTCCAACCCTAAACGGCTCTGGTCCACCTTCAACACCCTCCTCTACCCACCTGCACCTCCCCCCTCAGCTGCCTTCAGCGCTCAAGACCTGGCAGACTACTTCCTCAGTAAAACTCTAACTATCAGAAGCAACATCCCAACACAAGATAGTTATCTGCCACCTCCACTCCCACTGGTCCCCTCTGCCACCCTCTGCCGCTTCCTCCCAGCCACTGAGGAGGAAGTCAATTCCTTATTGTCCTCCTCACATCTCACCACGTGCCCGCTCAACCCCATTTCCTCACATCTAATTCCTCCCCTCTCCTCCTCCCTCACCCCTGCTCTCACACACATCTTCAACCTATCTCTCTCCACTGGCTCATTTCCATCCGCCTTCAAACACGCGCTAGTTACCCCTTTACTAAAGAAACCATCCCTAGACCCCAACTCTCCATCCAACTACCGCCCTGTATCCCTGCTTCCCTTCACATCAAAGCTCTTAGAAAAACTAGTCTTCAACCGCCTCTCCCTCTTCCTGTCCTCCAATTCCCTACTTGACCCCCTGCAATCTGGCTTCCGTCCCCTACACTCAACTGAAACTGCCCTCACCAAAGTCACCAACGACCTCCTAACTGCTAAAAAACACGGACACTATTCTATTCTCATCCTGCTTGACCTCTCGGCTGCTTTTGACACTATTGACCACCCCCTCCTTCTACAGACCCTCAAATAATAATAATAATAATAAGTATACATATTTAATAATTATGACTATTTTTAGAATGCAGAATACATTTGTAACCGATTTGTAACCGATATTTAATCATATCTTAATTACATTTTGTTCAGTGTTAGTAAGAATAAAGAAGAAATGTGTTTCATAGAAGAAGAATTCAATGTGAGACCTCGGTTTTAAAATATATTTTAAGTCAGAGTTCTTTTCTCTGTAAACATTATATTCTGATTCTGATTATTCCACTCATTAGCAAGTTACCTATTCTGAATGCTGCTCTTATCTAATTTTCATAAGATGAATACTATTGTCTACTAAGTGGTATAAAACTATTTTTCTTTAATATTCAGGATTAATTGGATCTTCAGATAATAACTTTTTGATGCAAGGACTCTGGCTGTTTGGGGACATAAAATGGCCATCACCCAAATTTCTTCATGCTCACTGAGATAATGTTATTATTTCTGATGGACACATGTGGTAGATTAAATGTGTCAATTAAGCTCAAACTACACTCTGCTCTTTATTGGACACAGAAAGAGCGATAGATGACATTTAGAGCCAGATGGTGCTTTAGTTTGTCAAATTTTGTTTAAAATGTGTACAACCTTATCTTTGTTTTTCTTTTAGTAGCAAAGAGTAATGTTGTGATAATTAATGCTCAATATTAAAATGGGAAGGTAATGTATTCAATTTATAAAGAAAGTGAATTGGAATGGAATCTAGTCTGATCATTTTACAATATTACGGTTTTAAAGTGATCCCATAAATTGGGTAACTTACATTCAAGTAAAGTTCACTTTTGAGTGAAAATAGAATTTGCTTTTGCTCTCTGTAAACTGCATGGTAACGCACACGTAGTCACATTGCTCAATCTGTCAACTAGGCATGAGCTACGCTCTCCTGATAAGATAAAAACGGTCATTGGAGATTGCTGTATCTCTTGTGTAGAGGAAACTTCTTTGGCATTTCAGTTCTGGCCACCCTTTTAGGTGGATGCAAGCGGATTTGTATATGGCAGAGTTTAGACTGTAATCGAGCTATTGGGTGAAAACCTCTATAGAAGACCTAAACGGGACACAAAGGTCTGGCCACTGCTTCCACTGCCCATTCTCAGTGCTCTCATAATCTTGCGATTGTTTCACTTCCCAGTGAGTATGAAACCAGAGGGAGCCAAAATGAAGTTCATTGGCCGATTATATACGGTCCAATGATGCTTTATCAGCCTCAAAACTGCATGAGCTTTGCCCAACTCTTGATGTCCAACCCCTAATTATACTACACAAGTTAGGATGAAATATAAACATACAGTATGAACAGATTTAAAAATATTCAAAAGACTGCATCCTCTCCATACAAGAAGTAACGGATATATTTAACTTTATGTTATTATTATTATTAATCTTTATTTGTAAAGTGCTGGCATATTCTGCTGCACTGTACAATGGACAGAGTATAGACAGGGTTCCAAAACATTGAACAACATTTGACAAACCAGTACAGGAGGAAATGAGGGCCCTATTTCCGTAGGAACTCAATCTAGATCGGATGATGGTGGAGACACGAGGAGAGGACTGCAAGGTGAGAGTGATGAACTGCAAGGTGAGAGTGATGGACTGCAAGGCGAGGATGATGGATTGGTTGCGTCAGTGAATCGGGTGGTAGGCTTCCCTAAATAGGAAAGTCTTAATGGAGTGTTTGAAGGAAGAGAAACTAGGAGAGAGTCTGAGCGTACGAGGGAGAGCGTTCCAGAGGATGGGGGCTGTGTGTGAGAAATCCTGCAGTCTATCATGGGAAGAGGTGATGCAGGGAGAAGCTAGGCGGAGGTCACTGTTTGACCTTAGGGAGCAGACTGGAGTGTATTTGGTGATTAGTGAGGACAGGTAGTGGGGAGCTGAGCTAGTGAGAGCTTTGTAGGTCAGGGTAAGGATTTTGATTTTAATTCGGCAATGGATGGGGAGCTAGCGAAGGGACTCACAGAGAGGAGCAGCAGAAACAGAGCGGCGGGTGAGGTGGATGAGCCTGGCAGAGGTGTTCAGAATGGATTGTAGGGGGAGAGGTGGGAGGCCAGGTAAAAGATTATTACAATAGTCAAGTCAGGAGATTACAAGGGCGTGGATGAGTTGCTTTGTGGTGTCAGCGGTAAGAAATGGCTGAATTCTGGAAATGTTACATAGTTGGTAACGACAGGAGGACGAAAGAGATTGAATTTGGGGGAAGAAGGAAAGAGCAGAATCAAGTGTATGTAATCTATGATAGGTTTTCAACTTTTGAGAACTTTCCAGAGAACACTACAAGCTAATTTCAGGAAAACTCTGCTGGTTGTAGAACAGAGAGAGTAAAAAAAGAGAGAATTACAGTAATAATTAGTAAAGTGATAGCTAATTATAAATGTTGCAAAATAATACACATGTAAACATTAATAAAGTTTATAAATATCCCTCTAGAGGGTTGAAACATTTATCCTTTACAAATATATTTAAATAAAGTTAGTTATGTTTTTTATGAAGAACTGGATTGCATCCTCTGTTTGGATTATAGACATGCCGGCATTTGAGAATTTCAGCACCTGGCCATAAATACAAGGTATGATTACATGGTGGCTAGTGTCTCGCATCTGGATGGGTTATATTATAAATTGATATAACTTACTTACACAGAAAACACGGACAGTGCGTTCACTGGTAGTGCTGTATGTTTGCACTGAAAGTTGATGTTCTGACAGAATGAAGTCTGATTGTCCGTTGTAGCACTAGTAATGCTTACACAGATTTATAATCTATATAAATGTTTTTGATTGACTTGCAGGAAATGGTTCCAGATGCAATGAAAACCAAACAAGCTTGCAATTACTGAAATTATAGCAAAAGTATTCATTCAAGCTTACAATATTGCACGGAAAAATAGAGTCAATTATATTGATGAAATATGTGGTAAGTTTTAAATATGAACAAGGCAAGCTGTTTATGTGACTGACATATTGCTGAACAACTAAAAGATGGAATCTATCCCAGCCTCGATACATTTTGCCGCCAGTGTAACAGTTGTCCTTTGAGGTTCTGGTGACGTGTGATAAAATGCTATAAAATGAGTTCTAGTGGAAATCTACTTGTATACACCTTTATTATATATTAAAGAAAACTACTCTTCTGAACAAGGTCTTTATTTAATTACATTGACTTTTTTTTTTCGGAAAAAAGTATTCGCATGTAGCACAGGATTACATTAGGTGGTCCATTTGACCATAACCAAAAAACAAAAGTCATGTTTTGATAAACACAAGTCTGTAAAGATTCTGAAAAAACATATTTGCAACCAATACCATGATATAACGGAATACATTGTGTCTTTATTTTTTGTTATTTGGTATATTGTGTTTATCAGTTTTTTTCACTTAACTTACAGTATGTTAATGATGCATTAATTATTGCTATGATATAGGCAGAGATATTGTCACAGTGGGGGGATGGAGGGTATAGCATAGGACTTCAAATGCAAAGTACTCGTAGTGAAGTTCTAAGGATTATCTATAAGAGCATAGTCGAGTATATGAGCCAAAAGGTCAAGGAGTACAGAGCGTTGCAGGGTCAGGAAAAACGGTCAGCAAGGAGTGAAAAAATAAAAGAGCAGAGGACATTGGCATAAGGGGGGGACACAACTAACCAGTAAGAGAGTCAGGGTTAGACTGGTCTTTTATAGAGAAGCACACTTTTGGTATACATCATTTGATTTCAGGTGTTGTACGTGAAACCATAATATGCCCAGTGTCTGTCCATTTAAGCACAGACCAGGGTCGGACACTCATGCAGCTTCTCAGCAACACGAAGGTCAGAGCAGAGGCACGCCGGGACACACTGAAGGCCTTGAGCCTGCAGACCAGTATGGAAACATTGCAGCGATCCCCAGTGAAGAGGAACAGGAGGGAGACTATGGGGGTTATTCAGAGAGAGGTGAAAACCAGGAGAAGAGAACAATCTAGACCAAATAGCCGATTTGGAAAGTGAGATAAATGGGAGAATTTTTCTGGTTTGGCTATTTTAACCAGAATTTTCACTTCTCAATCTCCAGTCAATCTTCTGGTTTTCACCTATCTCTGAATAACCTTGTATATACAAGCATATACATATACAAGCAGGCCACGTCGGGTCCTGGGACCCAGCCGCACACACAGGTGAGCGGGCGCCGTGACAGATAAGATGTTATATTTCCAATACATTAGAATGGGCATACTAATAAGTTTAACTAAATCACTAAAGCTGATATTTCCATTAACCCCTTAAGGACCGCTGACGTACCCTGTACGTCCTGTCCACGGGTCTCCCTTAGACCCGCGGACGTACAGGGTACATCAGCGGCGCCTAACCCCCCTCCCGCCCGATACTTACCTCCCTCGCTGGATCCCTCGGTGATCTGGCAAGGAGGAAGCCTGCCCACGTGATTTACATGGGCCGGCGAGGTTGATGACGTCGCCACGCTGCGTGGTGACGTCATCAGCAGGTGCCCCCATTCAAATCAATGGAGGGAAGGGGGGGCTCCTTCGGAGCCCTCTATCTCCCCAACCATTGAAGCTAGGGAGATGCTTTTTGCACCGCTGGAAAGGGGAGAGTGTATAGCATTAACCATTGAATTAACCATTGCCACTGAATCGTGTTTCGGCGCTAATTGGCGCCAAAACGCGATTCGAACCTGCAGGGGGCTGACATCTTGGATGTCAGCCAAGCCTCCAGGTCCCCCCCCACCCACTGACAACCTCACTATATGTGTGAGGATGTCAGTGGGCCAGTTAAGGGGATCCTAAGGATCCCCCTATCTCCCTATCCATGGCAGTTAGATGGTCATATTTGACATAATTTGAAAGGCCTGATCATGGCCTTTCCAATGATACCAGAGATGACCAGGTTTGGTTTAAAAAATGAAAAAAAAAAAAAATGAAAAAAATTTTTTAAAGTTTTTTTGTGTGGGGATGGTTTAATTAAATAGGACCTAGGCTGTCATCTCAAAATAATTAGCACAAAATGGTCAGAATGAGCGCAGCGCACATAGGTGAACTGGCTCAGCAGTGAAGGGGTTAAAAAGCAAAAAACATGTAAAAATTGGTATTTCTAGTCTCGGGACAAAATTTTGAAACTATTTAGCCGGGGTCTTTTTTGGTGGTTGTAGATTTTGGGGATTAAATTACGAAAAAGTGTGTTTTTACCATTTTTTCATCATATTTCATTTGTTTTTATAGTAAATTATTCGATATAATGGAAATAATGGTATTTCTAGAAAGTCCATTTAATGGCGGGAAAAAGGTGTATAATATGTGTGGGTTGAATAAACGATTAAGAGGAAAATTTGACCTAAACACTAACAGCGCAGAAACGTAAAAACAGCAGCGGTCACTAAAGGACGGATTTGTGTAAAACCGCCCGGTCACTAAGGGGTTATCAAGTGTGAGCAAAAATGCAGATTTCTAAGCCAATATTTTAATGGGACTACAAATCCCGTTAAAACCTTAATAAAATCTTCAGAACCAAAAAAAAAGCTTATGCAAATGTATTTTTACATGCCTTTCCCTTGTGCTCTATTGCCCCATTAATAGAGACAATATGTATTAAAATAGAAACACTACAATGAAGTATAGCTGTTACAAACAAAATATGTTTAGAGAATAACAATATGGAAACTCTTAAAATCTTTCACATTGAGGAACATTCTATGAAGTAAAAAATTCTCCTAAAAGACAAGTTACTGACTCTCCTTCTGACTCCCTCTGATGTGAGGCCTTCTAGCAAAGCACCATCAGACCCGTCTTTAATATTGATTGGACCCTGGGCAAACATTTTCTTGGGCCCCCCCAATAGTCCGCACACCGCATGATTTTTCTCTCCACTCCCAACATCCAAAAAAAACCCAAAACAAATACACAAATAAATCATGGACTTATTATATATTATAAGACTTATATATATTTACACACATACACATAATGTATAGACTGGACAAAAAGGAAATTCAGCATAACGCATAGCTTTTTCTTTTTACAGTAAGAGCAATAAAGCTGTTGAATTCTCTGCCTGTTGAGGTGGTTGGGTCAGAGTCTGTACAGACTTTCAAACAATGACAGTAATGTGCAGTGTGTATGACCATATCATCACAGAGCTCCACAGCAATAAAATTCACAGTAATGTGTATTGTGCACTGTGTATGAGCGTATCAGAGCTCCACAACAATAAAACTCACAGTAATGTACAGTGTGTATGAGCGTATCACAGAGCTCCACAGCAATAAAACTCACAGTAATGTGTGCTCTGAGCATATCACAGAGCTTCACAGCAGTAAAACTCACAGTAATGTGTAATCTGAGCGTATCACAGAGCTCCACAGCAATAAAACTGAAAAAAATATATATTCTAATAATTATATCATTACTAACTTTGAGAATTAATAGATCTCATTAAACAGAAGTATCTGTAAAACAGTTTAATCTTTATTAAATTGTAGAATACAAATGACACCACACTGGTCCTTATGCCTGGTGTCTTTTTCATTCTACATTTAATAATGATTATGCAATTTTATATACTTTCGTCATAATATAGGTATGAAGGGCATATTCTAGAGATCAAATAGTTCTCAAATTTAGTCTGTATTCCTTGGATTACACATCGTGGTGCCATTCACTATAGATTATTATTTCAAATTTCTAGACTTTTTGGAGGTTCAATGCTTTATATTCTTCATTATATTTTCATACTTAAATTTATTTTAATTATATTAAAATGATTATTAAAAGTTTTTAAAATGATAATATATTTATATTTAAATAATTATAGAATGTTAAAAAAAAATGCATGTGAAAATCCATGTTTTCCCATTCCATCAAAACTGAGAGCGCTTAGGTAAGAACCTGCATTTATTTACACGACAGTAGCAAGCTATAAAATGAAAGTGCAGTATCTGGGGTAGTGAGTGGAGAGGGTTAACTTCCCTTACCCAAAGAAGTTTAAGCTCACTCCCCACATGCTGCTCCCGGAATGCAGCCTGAGGAGCGTTCAGTTGCTCAGCGGCTGCAAGTGCTAAATTAGCAATTTGCCACTGAACGCTGTTCTGCAGCTTAGCACTTGCATCCAATTCGAGAGCTTCCTGCGGGGTTAGCTGAGTGTGACGTGGGAAAGATGGCCGCCTCCACGGAGCAAATAATCCAATAAGGAAATGTTCAGTTTGTAGGTTTGGTGGAGCAAAACACAAAATATTTATTGGAACATGGTAAACATTAACACTAAAGATGTAATAAAATGGACACAAGTGGATTTTGTAGACCCAGCACCTCTCATTAAGCAATCCTCTGCCCTTTCGCTTCCATATTCACAGCCAAAGTGTTCAGTGAGACGGCTGCAGCAAACTGATCTGCTGCAATGGAACAATTCAGCAGCTGCTGAGGAACTGAACGCGCCTCAGATCACTGACAGATAAGTGCTGCCTGTTGGAAACCATGGGCAGCTCCTTCTCCCAAACCTCTGCAACACCCAGAGTCAGATGGCAAGCTCAGAGCTCAGCGGTTTAATTTCTCCCTGTATTAGGCTGTGCACACAAACATTGCTCCACACAGATTGTGACAGTCAGCCTCTGCACAGCTCTTGCTGCATTAAGGAGAGGAGCCTCTGAGCTGAGAGCTGGAGGGAGATTGTGATGTGCAGCCAGTTTTTTAGCAGGACCTGTCCTGTGTTTCTCCTAAGGCCCCCCTCACATACCAGGGCCCCTCCCCCTCAAATACCTTCTTGTACTCCAGCAGCACGTAGAGGCTCATGGCTCGGTCTGTGGAAGGAGGGGGTGGAGTCAGCACAAGGAGCTGCAGCCTCCATGTGAGGTCCTTTGATTAGGGTGTGTCCAGGGCTATGCAGTCCGGAAACCTGAACTGGCTTCCTCCCATTTGGCCCCGCCCCCTGTGCCGCGCCCTCTCTGACATCATCAGAGGGGGCCCACCGGGCCTAGGTAGGCTGCAGTGCTTCCAAAGAAGCCTGGGGCCTCCAAAATACACAGAGCCACCACTGTAAAACGGCCACAGCAGCCCATAAATGAAGCAGCCTGCTTTGGGCCCCTCAACTATGACTGGGCCTGGGGCATCTGCCCCTTTTGCCCCTCCTTAAAGACGGCCCTGAGCACCATAGGTGTCATAGCTCTCTCATATAAAGGGAAGGTAAACACAAACCCATCCTGATGCTTACATACACAGAACAGACCAATTCCCCAGTGCCCCAGATTTTCCACATAGCATACACTGGATTCCTAATTTGATGAAGCAACGTTTCAGCCCTCACAAGGGCTTTTCTCAGGCGGCGTCATAAATTTGAGCAAAGCCTGTTCAAAGGCTCTTATGTTGCAATGCAGTCCAATAAACCTGTACTGAATTGGGAATCACGTGTTGAATACAATATCTGACGCTTTCTGCCAATCCCCGTAACTGCATCTGTGTGGATGAAAGTCTAGATGCCACATTGGTCACAAGAAATCATGACATGAAGGGTGTTCTCATCTGCATCCTTGACCACTGACAGATCATTTGGTGGAAAAGAGAAAATAACTCAAATCTATGCACCATAGCTACTAGAGCAGTGTTTCCCAAACCTGTCCTCAGTACCCTCCGCCTCACCAGGTTTTCCAGATATCTGAAGCACAGCACAGGTGATATGATTTGCTTCTCAGTGATTACAGGATTCAGTCTGTATTTCCCCAAGGTGATCTGCAAAATCTGACCTGGTTGAGGGTCCTGAGGACAGGTTTGGGAAACAGTGCACTAGAGTATATTGCAGTTCTGAGTAAGCAGGCATTAGTTTAGTAGGCTAGTCATATATACTGATGTCATGTACAGAAAACAAAATTGTCGGTGCCGGGAGTATCTTTCATTATTGCTAAAGCACTTGAAATTGGTTTGAGGAAGACAAGACTAGTGATACTCAAATGTCACGATATGCCACCGTGGTGCCTGAACCTAGTATGCAGGGATGGTAGGTGGGAATGAGTAATGGTGGATAAGTAGGCTAAAATATTACAGGATGATGGGAGTTGCTGATGGAGGGGGGACCAGAAGGTAAGGTGGATGAACAGAGGCTGGTAGCCAGATAGGGTTCAGGGTAAGCCGGGTTATCTGGATCAGTTTTAACGTGGGATCAGAGCAGGGTGTAGCACCTCTCTGTCTGCAGAAATTACTTTAATAATGGAGCAAGGAGAGGAGGGGTTGTGGTCTTTTATTCAGGTCATGTGTAGGTTTAGGTCTGGTGTATTAATTGTTTGAGTGCTAGTTTCAGACATAAGGGCAGCACTCTTCAAGTAGCCGCTCAAGTGCAGGCACAGATTCTGACACCAAAGACTTCTTGGGTAGGGATGAGCTGTTCGGGTTCGGACGGTTCAGAGTTCGACCCGAACGTTGGCAGTTCGAAAGTTCGCGAATTTCAAACTTTTTGGGCGTGTTCGGTTCAGGTTCGAAAAAAAAAGGAAATTTTGAAAAAAGTATAAAAAATGCTTAAAAAAAATACTAAAAAATCTAGAAATAAAGAGATTTTTTACTGCAGAATATTATAAGCAACGGTTTATTAGATATTGAATTAAAAACTAATGTGTACGTGGAAAGATTATCAACTCTAAATGACCTCTGTTCACAAACGGGCATAACACCAGGTGTTTTTAGTCTGGTAATCAATTTGATACATTGTACAATATACTGAGGGTGGGGTGGTGTCTGCTATGGATTGAGATTTGAGAATTAATTTCCCTAAAACATCCTAATATGCTGCATTTAACTGGTGTTTCAAAAAAATCTAAAGCAATGTTATTTTTCACCTCGGGATTAAACATTCACAGGGTTATTCAGAGAGCGGTGAAAAGCAGGAGAATAACTGGAGAAGTGAAAATTCTAGGTCAAAATAGCCAAACCAGAAAAATTCTCCCATTTATCTCACTTTCCTAATCGGCTATTTGGTCTAGATTGTTCTCTTCCCTTGCCAGTTCTCCTGGCTTTCACCTCTCTCTCAGGGTTGTTCAGAGAAAGGTGAAAACCAGGAGAATGGCAGGAAAAGAGAACAATCTTGACCAAATAGCCGATTTGGAAAGTGAGATAAGGCTAGGGTCAGACTAACGCATTTTTCGCAGCGACCGTCAAAAAGTGCGTCTGAACGCATTGCCGTATTTTTTCGCGGATTGCGCGAAAACGGTCATACGATGCGCATTTTTGTGCGTGATTTTTTACGGATCCAAACCAGGAAACTTTGGGTGTCTGGACGTTATGTTGGCTGGACATGAGCAGGGTCTGACGTCTCCAAATCACACACACACGCCGCTAGTGGACACAGCGCACTCTGTACATCCGTACTAGCGGTTCTGCGTTCTCGAAAAAATGCGTTCATTTTCCACTTGCGTTGCGCAGCCGGACTTTCGTGCGACCGTACTTCGTATATTGGCCGTCATTTGCTGCTAGTGTGGCCGTGATTAAGTGCGCCTAAACGCACGTTAAAAATTCGCTGGTCTGACCCTAGCCTAAATGGGAGAATTTTTCTGGTTTGGCTATTTTGACCTAGAATTTTCCATTCCCCAGTCAAGTTCGAAAATGTCTCCTCTTTTCATACAGACTGCTGCCCCAAGCAGTTGTTTATGGATAGATTAAAGGAAAAGCATTTACCGTCATTTGAAATGTCATTTTTTGGTTTTTACATATTTCTATACATCCTAGAAATCCGCCACTTCACGGGCAGGTTATGGAGACCTCCTAAGCACGATATTTGAAGGAATTTTTCATTTTTATTTTTAACCCTTATTTCATGGAAAACTCACTGTCCCTTTAAAAACTTTTTTTTTAAAACATTTTGTCCTTGTTTCCTGTCCCCCAGGGCACTACCCGGACCCCCATACACCTTTTATGGCAAATATGTAGCATATATGCCCTCTTGGAGGGCACTCCAAAAAAACGAATTTTCAGCCCCATTGACTTGCATGGGGGTTCGGGTTCGGTCCCGAACAAATGGGAAGTTCGGGTTCGGGCTTGAACCGAACTCGGGGAGTGTTCGGCTCATCCCTATTCTTGGGCTAGGATTACTATAGTAAGCTGCATTCCTATGTAAAGTGTATAATGTTTGAGCGGTGTATAAACAGTAGAACACTAGTGCCTAAATTACTGTACCTTAAATTATATTAATTTTAAAGAATTAATGTTTAAGAAAAAGTTGTCATATGTTTAGAGGTGCTGCTCTCTCTAACAAAAAGATTCAAATTTATTGTAACTTTAAAAAAACCACGAGAGTCTTACAGATTTTAGTCTTACTGTGAATAAGGTCATCAGTGAAAAAGGCAAATAGCTATTGGTTTGAGTCTGAGACGTGAAAAGAGAGAATACAACCATGCGTGTGTGCTGGTGATTCACATTTGTTATATGGAACATTCAAAATAGATTATAATTAAATTTAACAGTTACAGGGTAATTCAAAGAGATTCGAAAAGTCACCACACGTTCGGTGACTTTTTGTTCTCTTCAATTCGGTTCCTTTTGCCGATCCCATTTCGGTGACCCTGCGGTGTATTCAGCAAGCACCACAGGGTCCCCGAATTGCAGGGAAAAGCTGCCGCAATCCTGACGAAAACTAACCGCAAAACCCGGCGAATGCATGCTGAAAACCTGCAAAAACATCTGGATTAACCTGCTGAAAACCACGGAAAAACCCGAGCAGGAGCCGATCGCAGCCTCCGAAAAAAGCCGACACCGCAGACGAATGCAGTGAATAAATTAGAAAAACAGTTTGCATGAATGTTTGAAAAGTGAAACGCTGTTTGCAAAGAAACTGCTCAGCGAAAATGTCAGAAATTTACATATGAGGTCCAGGGAATGATAATAAAGAGGGCTTTTACAGAAAAAATAAGTAAACTTAAAAAAAAAAAATCGGACTTTTAGAAAAAAAAAAAAAATCCAGAAAAATGCTTAATATATCCTAAAAAAATCTATAAATAAAGAGACTCTTTACTGCAGAATATTATAATGAACGGTTTATTAGATATTTAATTAAAACGGGAATATTTTTAACATTGAAGCCTATGGGATTCGCCTGAATAAATCTGCCGAATTAAACCACCGAATGGCAGGTCATTTCGGGAACCTTTCACTGCTGGTTTGTGTTCTCTGAATAGCCGAAGCAGTGCTTTTTTATGGGGATTTCTCTGCCCTCGAACAGGCACCGTATGTGCAGGCAATTCGCCAGGATTTGGCGAATTGCCTGCTCTCTGGATAGCCGAATGGCCAAGAAAGGTAACCGAACGCTGATTTTCAGCGTTCGGTTACCTTTCTCCAGCCATTCGGATCTTTTTGAATAACTCTGATAGTTTCAAATCCCAATATAATTTTGTGAATTTATAACAACAGATTATGTGCAAAGCTCCAAATCAAATGCAACACACTGAATGTTTTCTATCTTATTTGATTCAATACCACCGTATTTACAGTGGTTCCAGCACATGGGTAGTGTTTTCAAAAAAAGTGCATGGTGCAGTTGTTCTAATGTGATCACTAAAGTACTTGATGCAATTTTTCTTCTTTATTGACCGCATTCTCAGGTATCACCCAAAATATAGGAAGAATAAAATTGGCAGTATATAATTTATAGACTGTGGGCATGATTTGCCCTGTCCTCTGACAGACACACAGATTTTGAAAGTCAATATATGATCCGAATGTGAAACCTACAGCTTTACTCTGTTATTTCCATAATTTATCTCAATTAAAAGTGTGTTTATCATCTACGATGTTTTGTAGGACATACTTGAAAACGAGAGAAATCTCAATGTATCCTTCCTGGTAAAATACTTTATAAATAAATAAAGCATCTGCTTTGCTCAGAGTTTCGTGTGTTGCGCCCTTCTGATGGCCAGTAGTCCCATAATCTGGAGACGTTCAATCCAAGTGTTCATGACAATTGATTTATTGTATAATGCTTCTTAACAGCAAAGCAATAGCTGATGCAGTCTTAAACTAGGACTCATATCTCCCTACAACACACAATAATATATGTGCCAACTAGAAAGATTTCTAGGGTGAACAGCACGCAAGATACAGGTCAATGACCAAAGGATCCTGTTCCAAGATATCAACGTTCCAATATGAAGAGCCATAAACATAATATGCACATTATAGTATCATATAATGATGCTTTAAGATACAGATTGTTGAAAATACATTAGAAATAATGTATAGAAGCTATAAAAATACAATTATGATAATTTCATTTTATCTATACTAGAATTTATGCAGCAAACTATCAACTATAATAAACAGATAAAAAATTACTGCCGCAGTTAAACCAGTAATCACACCTTTGATATATATGTTAAGGAACAAATATGCATGCTTTTAGAATACAGTAAGAAAGTTGAATGTAGAATGCTGAAAAGTCAGTTGAGTATAAATTCAAGATACGAAAAACGTTACAAGCGTCAATGTTCCAGCACACCAAAGCTGAAACTCGTTTTTCTAATAACATCAAACCAGCTCTGTGAGAAGACTGTTTAGGTCTATAAATCACTTAGTGACACTCAACCAATAAGACCAGTCTATTGACAAATGTTAAATGACATCTTATAAAATGTTGCTGACATAGAATTTCAATGATTTTTTTTTCCAGCGGCATGTATTCAAATAAAAAGCTTAGAGTGAAAAAACTCATAATAAATTGGTTATATTTAGAAGGAACGTTCATTTTACAGTTTGGCAGATTCTTATTTGATCTCCTTCAGACAGATATATTGTTATAAAAAAATGCCTACACTAGTTTCAGAAAAATTACTAAAAAAAAAAACCTGCAGCATTTTCAATGACTTCTTTACCTTTCATATACTTGATCCGTATCTGTAACCAATTTTTGATCGTTTGCTACAGACAGAATTTCTTTTGTGCTAAATGCAATTTAAAATCATATGAAATTTGGAAAAAGTATAATTTCAATTTTCAATTTCTTTCAGTACTAAAATTTTCAATCCGTATCCGAATATAAATTATTCTGCAGTGCAAAGAATATGTGTTCGAGTTAAAAGATCATTTAGGCAAATTTAAAAACTGAAATCACGGGAACCATGACATTCACAACACATTTTGCTTTTTTATTTTTCGAATAAACTTACCAACTTTTATAACAGGTTGCATTATAAAAGAAAAGAAGCAGACATTTCAAATGGAAAGTCACATCGGCACTATTTTAAATCACAGAACTAGCAAAGATAATGAACATGAAAATACAATTCTTATGTTTAAACTGACTTATGGGGATATTGTAACACATGGTGACATTTATGCGAGATGTCACAGAATTCAATGACATTTATTGGCGTGTTAACAGTTTGTTTTCTTGACATGTAACAAGGTAAAGTACCAATAATTTTGCTGCAATATGTCTAAATAAAACCACATCCTGCAGTCTACACTGTGTACAATAAGCCGTAGAAATCACATTATACTCATAATTTAATTCCTATAACATATTGTAGCAGAGCTTAAAACAGACATGTCAAACTGTGGCTCGCCAGATATTGCTGAACTTCAATTCCCATAATTGTCAGCTAGCCATAGTAGTAGTGTTGGCATGAGTGTGTTGGATTGTATTAATAAGGGACTTGCTGTGTTTGCTAGATTTAGAATACTGACCCTACGGCCAGAAATAAAGGTTTCTGGGAAATTGAATAATTATAAAATACAACTACATAATAAGAGGTCAATGGTGGTGTTAAATTTTAAGAACACTAGTAGAGGTGGGCTCAAATGGGGGTCAATTAAACCTCAGGCTGGTCCTTTGGTGGGACAGTGTTAAAAAACAAAGACCAAAATAAAAAGAGGTGGCTAGTGATAGTTTCCTGTAGTCTGAGTAGTAGGCACAAAAAAAGTCATGGTGGTGAGCCGGTTGGCCAGGGTTTTAGGCCCCCTGAGGCAAAGGGGCTTTAATAAGGGAGAAATTATGGGAAGAGGTTGATGAGCAACAGCAACACAACATACTGCAAAGGAAAGGGAACAGTGCATGGAACTAGTTGTCTGTCTCTACCAAGTGCTGTGGACCCACCCCTCCCTCCACACAGCATCCGGTGGTTTGACCGAACAGTTGTTGATGAATCTTCTTGATCCACACTCAGCAGGTATGAGAGCACAGAGAGGGGTCTATCAATGACAAAAAAAGACCATGGCGGAACACGGAACATAGGTATGGAGCAAACAAGGAGGGCTAACAAGGAACAGTGAGAAAATTAACCAAAGTGTGTGTATGCAGATTTTTATATCTGAAGGTTTGTCTGTGTGTGCATGTTAATCTGTCAGTTCCTGGTTCTTTTCCACCTTATGTATCAAAGCTGTTTACTCTTGCTGTATGTCAAGAACCAGAGAAATGTAACCATTTTTGCAATACACGTGTTCACACCTGATTTTCTGCTTTCTTAATTTATGCATCTCCACATATTATATACCATTCAATAAGAACAGATGTAGCTTTATATGTTTGTTCAATATATATATTTATACCAAATAATTTTGCCTGAAAAAGGTATAGCAAAATGGTATAAAAAGTCGTAAAAAAAAATTCAGTATTAGATTTAATAATTTGTACACATGAAAAAGGAAAAAAGTAACACAGAACAGATTCAGAGATTTGTACTGAAGGGAGAAACACTTTACACCTGTTAAATGTCTCTTTTAAGTGTATTACTGTTTTAATGCTGAAATTCTGTATATCCGGTAGGTTGCCAAAGCAATTGCCTGCCCAGTAAAACCACAATTGGCTTTTGCAGATCTGTCTGGCTAGTTAGGCAGTCAACAACAGCGAAGATGTGATTTCCAAGAACTCTGCAGCTCAGAATGGTGAATTCAGTGCATGACAATCTATGCCTTTGCTGGGTGCTAACACAGTGCATGACATCATAGACCGTCATATGGACCTTACAGCTAATGTCAGACAAACGCAGTCTGAGCGCACTCTGTGTGCGTGCATAATGGACAGACGTACTGATGGAAGATACTGTAGACACCGCACGGTCCATTTTTTTTGATGGATGTAGAACACAAAGGGAAATATGGGAATCAAAATTAAATGACAAGTCAGCCAGACCAAAAAAACTTCTGAGCGTCAATGTGATGGACGTTGCAAATGCGCGGAGCCTGACATCGCGTCATCACGCACACAGGCCGCTAAGCAGACGCGGCCCACTCTGGGCGTCCTTCGCAGCGCTTTTACGTCGAGGCCTAAATGGCGTCCATTGCCACCTGCGTGGTGTGTGTGCAATCTGTGCGTACATACTTCGTGTGTTGGTCTCTATTGATCGCGAATCAATGCTACGATGGACGTTAAACCGTGCGGCGACAGGGACGTGATGACTGTGTTCGTCTGACACTAGCCTAAGCGGTTAATAAACATTCATGAGTTTCTTCATCATACATCGGCAAGCTCATTGACTACATAGCACCTTCCTTTTCCAGCATGATGGAAGGACGATCTTACCACCATTTGTGGTTAAATTCCTTTTCCACTCACCGCCATGTTTACTACACATTGATTGCTTCTATTATTATTCTAATGGAAAAATAGATAAGGGGAAGCAGAACACAACAAATAGCTGCAGATTACTGTTAATTAATAAATTCCTTAATGGTTTTCTTGACAAATCAGTTTAAGTCATCCAGCATAAAATAATAAAAACAAATTTGCTGTGATTCCCATGACTACCAGATAAATTAGCAATTAAAACCAAATTCTGTTATTAATGTAAAAGCTCCCTTATGCATTACAAATCACGCCTTGTTCTTCAAGCAACTTTTACTTTGTATAGTCAGCAGTTTTCGATTAATGTGAACACTCATTTCATTAGCTGCAGCACTTTCAGAAATTGCTTCTTCAATCATTTTCAAATCTTTTCTATAGATGGACACCAATTTATTACTAATAATTCAGTATATTTTTTGTATGAAAATTCTCTGCAATACAAATGAAATCTGTAACTGATGAATAACTTGATTTGGACTAGGATGATAACGGTCTCCTCAATTTTGGACAAATAAATACTGGTTTACAGTCTATCAGGGTTATTCAAAGAGAATCGAGAAGTCACCTCACGTTCGTTGACTTTTCTTTCTCTACAATTCGGTGCAATTTGGCGATCCCATTTCGCTGACCCTGCGGTGTATTCAGCAAGCACCACAGGGCCGTCGTAGTGCAGGGAAAAGTTGCCACAAACCGGCCGAACACTCACCACACAACCCGGTGAACACATACCGAAACCCGCAAAAACATCTGGATCAACCCCGCCAAACGCCGGAGAAACCCGAGCAGCCACCGATCACAGCGCAGAGCAGCCACCGGAAAAACCTGACTCCACAGACGATTGGAGTGAAAAAAAAAACAGTACGCTTGAATGCTTGAAAAGTGAAACGCTGTTTGCAAAGAAACTGCAGAATGAAAATGTCTGAAATTTACATATAAGATCCAATGAATGATAATAAAAAGGGCTGTTACAGAAAAAAGAAAACGATTTAAAAAAAAATACGGAATTTTTTTGCAAAAAATACCTGAAAAATGCCTTAAATATCCTAAACAAATCCATAAATAAAGAAACTTTATACTGCAGAATATTATAATCAACGGTTTATTAGATATTGAATTAAAACAGGAATATTTTTAACATTGAAGCCTATGGGATGCGCCTGAATAAACCTGTCGACTGAAACCACCGAACAGCAGGGCAAATCGGCTACTTTTCACTGCTGGTTTTTATTCTCTGAATAGACGAAGCATTGCTTCTCTATGGGGGTTTCAATGCCCTCGAACAGGCACCGTATACAGTCAATTCGCCAGGATGTGGCAAACTGTCTGCTCTCTGAATAGCCGAATGGCCAGGGAAGGTAACCGTACGCAGAATTTCACTGTTCAGTTACCTTTTGGCCACAATTCGAATCCCTTTGAATAACCCTGTATGATTACAGTTGCAAATCTAGATTTGAAAATATTTGTGAACAACCGTAACATTTAACAAGAAGAGGTATTGTAATCTATTATATAAGTAGCGAAATTTGATTAAATAATTGAAACATCCAAAAAAATGGACAAAGACAGACAGATTAGATGGGTTTAAGAGACGAGAAGTATTTGTGACAAAAGACTTTTGATGGTTTCTATAATCGGAAAGGTTTGGTGGTGGCCACCTTCAACTCCCCTTGCTTTATTAGATATCCAGCCACATGAAACATGATCAATACGCCATGTACATAGAGAGATTAGCATGCATAACTAAATCCACATAAATTCACAGCTTGCAATATAAACTGGACAGGTTTGCTTCCAATATAACAATCATTATGTATCAGAATGTTTTGGTAAGGGTAGTAGATCAAGAGTCGGCAACCTTGATCCTCCAGATGTTTTTGAACTACATTTCCTGTGAGTCCCACCAACCTAATGAGTGGCTGAGTATCATGGGAGAGTTAGTTTCAAAACATCTGAAGGGTCCAGGTTGTTGACGCCCTAATCTACATCATAAACCCCACCACCAACAACAAAAAAGGGGTTAACTATTACGCTTACAAATGCCTAAAACATTATTGACAAATTGAAAAACCTGCTATTTTGTCCCCCTGCAGTGGCTACTAATACATCTTCCACCACAGGTAGTGGCAGAGCAATGTTCACCACTGATTTCACCTCAAACTACATCAATAAAGTTCACTCGCGGGTATATGCAGGAAGATTCAACAACTATCAGGTTTATTCACTAAAGGTGAAACTCAGGAGAATTGGCAGGAGAAGTGAAAATTCTAGGTCAAAATAGCCAAACCAGAAAAATTCTCCCATTTATCTCACTTTTCAAATCGGATATTTAGTCTAGATTGTTCTCTTCTCCTGGCAATTCTCCTGAATTTCACCTTTAGCAAATAAAGCTGTATTAGTGCAGTAAGTAGAAACAGCAGCCACGGATTGACCAGTGGCAAGAAAGATGGAGGCAAATCCTCCTCTCTGTAGAGCTTTCACTGAGGTCAGAGATTAGCTGCTGTCAACTAGAGGTGTGCATTCATTTGACAATTAGTTAATTCGTATTTCAGAAGAGCTTTTGAAATAATGAATTGGCTTCATTAGAATTGAAATGAAAATGAAACGAAACAGTATATAACGAAATTGATTCATTATACTATTTCACATTAGAACCATTGATTGAATGATTCCTCTATGCACACTGCAGAGAAACGATAATTTAACCCTAGCTTGCCTTTTAACCCTCACGTTTCACCCTAATCTAACAGTAATAGAGCAGGATTTATTCTTTTTTTTAAACGAAATTATGAAAATTAATCAGTTTCGTTTTACTGTTTCACAAAGCACCCTGTCCCTGTCAATTGGTTGTGGTGCTGAATCTGTTGTATTCAGCAACACTGGCCAATAGACAGCTCAATATTTAACCCTAGCTTTCCTTCTAACCCTCATGTTCAACCCTAATCTAACAGTAATTGAGCAGGATTTGATTTATTGTGGTTTTTTTAGTGATCCAAAATTCGAATCAAATCAAAAAGAAATGAAACAAATTTTACAGCTGTGCACACCTCTAATGTGAACTTGACCACCTTAAGGATTCACAGAAAAAATATTTTCCAATTCAAATCTGACATAATTTGCAGTTTGGGACTTTGTGCTGTAAATATTGTTTGAGCAGCTGGTAGTCCTCTAGGACTACTCTCCACTATGTTACCTAACCCTGCAACACGAAAGTGAATAAAAGACAAAACTTTAACAGGGAATTATTGTGTTTTTGTTTTGCTATATATGCTGGTGTATTTTGGCCTAGGCCAAGAAGGCCTAGGCCTAGGGCGGCACTTTCCAGGGGGCGGCGGCCGCTGGGTGGCCCCACCCCTAAAAAAAATATTTTATTTTTTTTACTTTGCAAACTATTTTACCAGGAAGGAAACAATGAGATGTCACTAATTTTCAAGTATGTCCTGGGTAGGCAAGGCCTAGGCTTTCACTTTCCAGGGGCAACAAAAAACACTCACCAATAATTGGGTTACTCACAGAGCACCAAAATTACGCCAACATTTTGGTGTTCTGTAGTTCCCTGCACTTCGGGGAATAAAATTTCCCCACCCTGCAGTGAATTCACCATTCACCGCAGGGTCCCCAAAGTGCATGGAGTCGGCCGCTGTATGCTGCCACCGCAAACCCATGGCCTGCTGTTTTCAAAAGAACTACTGAACGTAAATGTCTGGAATTTACATATAAGATCCTATGATTGATAATAAAAAGTTCTGTTACAGAAAAAGAAGAACCGCTATTAAAAAAAAGGGGGGGATTTTGCCAAAAAAATTCTGAAAAATTACTAAAAGGTACTAAAAAAAAATCAAAATAAATAAAGACTTTTTACTGCAGATTAAAATAATAAATGGTTTATTAGATATTGCATAAAAACGGGAATATTTTTAACATTGAAACCTATGGGGTTCGCCTGAATAAATCTGCTGATTGAAACCACCGAACATCAGGGCATTTCACTGACATTTCTCTGCTGTTTGGGGTTCTCTGAATAGATTAACCATTACTTCTCTATGGGGATTTGCACTGCCTTCAAACAGCACCGTACTTGCTGGCAGCTCGCCAAACTTGTGTGTGAGCATATCACCAGAGCAGTGGTGTACTTAGAGGAGTGGCGGAGGGCGGGTCGCCCCAGGTACCAGTGATTATTGGGGTGTCATTAGGGGGTACTAGGAGGTGCCACTGTCATGGTGTGTCAGCTTTGAGCTGTGTTCTCAAACAATGAGCAGCGGAGCAGGGCGTTTGCATACGGAATAAAATCGAATAGAATAAAAATCCCCCTCTCCTCCCTCCCTGCCCCGCAGCAGCTCTAGGAGAGGGGAGGGGGATGTAATTTGTGTCCAGAGAGAGATGACAGTAAACGGCAGGTAAAGGGGGGGTATCAGCAGAATATGAAGCCATGTCTGCTTACTGCTGTTTAAAGTGGACCTTTCCTTAACCTGCACTGCAGTGATAGAAATTTGTCATTGAACTGCCTGGCTCCTGGTGAGGCTGCGTGCGTGCAGGTCACACTCAGTCAGGTGGTACTGAGTCTCAGTACCACCTGACTAGCTGAACCACGTGACATGCACGCACGCAGCTGCCCGCCCTTTCGTTAACATGGACTGTCACTCTATTCTGGACTGAACACCCACCAGGAAGGGAATCAAAGCCATGGTGCACCCTCTGGCAGTGGCACCCCACTGCTGACAAGATGGCTCCACGCACAGGCACAGCCGCGATCCTAACGTGGCCTGGAGGGACCTCCTGCTGAGTCTGTACACAGTCCCTGCTGACTCTGCACACAGCCCTACCGCGGAGGCTGGTAAATGTAGAATAAATAATTGCTGTGTGCTCATATACACTCGGTTTGCTGGGAGTTTTATTGCAGTGGATTCTGATGCACTCATACATACCACACATTGCATTGCTGGGAGTTTTATTGCTGTGGATTCTGATACGCTGACACACACCACACATTGCATTGCTGGGAGTTTTATTGCAGTGGATTCTGATGCACTCATACACACCGCACATTGCATTGCTGGGAGTTTTATTGCTGTGGATTCTGATACACTAACACACACCAAACATCGCATTGCTGGGAGTTTTATTGCTGTGGATTCTGTGATACACACTGCATAGTACTGTGAGTTTTATTGCCCTGGAGCTCTGGGATACACTCATACACACTGCACATTACTGTGAGTTTTATTGTTGTGCAGTTCTGTGATATGCTCATACACAGTTCACATTTCTGTGGGTTTTATTGCTGTGCAGCTCTGTGATACGCTCATATGCAGTGCACGTTTCTATGGATTTTATTGTTCAACCAATTAGAGCGGCTGTGATCCAGTATACTTGACAAGCATGGCTGTTCTTTGTAAAAATGCTTGAATTTAAACATTTAATAATTTTATTTATCTCAATAGATACATTTGAAATGGTATACAAAATATACAAGTAGGCACTTGGTATCCACTTTTAATATAAAGAGAGGAAAAGGTGGAGCTCTAAGAGGAAAATGTGGAGCTTAAAGAGGAAGGGTGGGGATTAACCAGGAAGAGGTGTGCCCTTGATAGGAAGGGGTGCCTCATATTTAAATTAGGGGGTGCACGAGTTTTGTCAGGCCTAGGGCAGCACAAAACCTAAATACATAACTGTATATATGTGTACAGAAAATGACTACACACGTATTGGGAGTGATTCCACTTTAAATTAACATGTTGCACATGACAGGTTCTCTTTAACAAGGTTTACTTTGTAGTCGTTTTATGAACCTTATGAAGTACACCTGTGTCTTGATGGAAACATCTTATCAACCAATTGTGTGGCACTAAGTAAACACATAACATCTTAACCTTGTCAAGCTGTTAAGTTGCTTCTCAAGCCATGCAAGAGAATGCACAATGATTGATAGTGTCAGACAGAATCGTTTAGGTGTCTCCAAGCAAATTGCTGAATACCTGAGATTTTTGCATAATGGACTATCTGTGGAGATTTGTTTGAAAAACAGAACCCCCAGTAGGTGCAATTCCATGGATAAAAAAGAATAGCTAATGAGAAAATTCCATGAAACCAGGTTGGGTCCCATTGACCAAAGGGACCAAACTGAGCAGATGCATGCGGTCAGGATGGCTGAAGATACTGAAATTATACATTTCACCATTGATATAGAGAAAAGCATCCCTGCATAACTTTCAGATAGAAACAAGAAAATTCTACAATGTATCAAAACTGCTTTGGCCTATCAATGCCAATTAGGACCGCTTAAATAACCACATTATACCATAAAATGCAGACCCATTTGCTGCCTTATACAGCTTGTAAAGGCGACTTCCAGTAAGATAACACACATGTACCGGCTGGATGGAGTAGAAGTATCATCACTGTTCTATAACCATGGAGACCCAGGTTTGAATCCCGGCCAGAGCACTTGTCCAGTAAGTGTCCTTGGGCAAGACACTCAATGGTACACACTTGCCTACCAAACAATATCGGCTATGGAGTCCAGTGGTAACATCTCTACTCTTCAACTGTGGAGAAGCATGTCAAAATACCATTCAGCAAATCCCTCCAATACAACTGTGGAGAAGTCTCAACCTTACGAGAAGCAGGTTCAACCTAACCACCAGGTCACTGATCTACAATCATGGAAAGCTGACTCAATCCCACTCAGAAGATGCCAACAGCTAGTGTCTTTGGGCAAGACGCCCAATGATATTGAAATATCACCTGTAGCAACCAGTGTGTGAAGCGCCCACCAGAACAGTGCATATATCTTATTTCGCTCAACATTATACACGGAGGTTCCTCTAATAACCTTAAACAATAAATAAACAAACAAATAACGTAGCGCCGGTATACAATATAGTTCCCGGTTAACCAGATAATGCACCATACATGTCCAGAGACGTAGTGTTCTTTCTTGGAAAGTACAACCCCTTTTGAGTGCGTTGATATGATCTCAATAGTACTAAAAAGAGAAAAAAAAGAAACCAAAGTAGCGCAGTACATCAATCCAGCGACGTGAGAATAAAAAGGCCGATGACCAACTCACATTCTATGGAGCCTATATCCGGCTCTGGGCTGAATCTCTTTATGGGCCTTTAATGTTTTTTTCAGGTGCCCATTGACCCCTTAGTGGCTCCTTATTTCCAACGGATCTCCCCTGCAGTAAAATATAGATATATATCAGCCACTCCCCTGGTGTAATACAGTACAGGACAATAAAAACCATAAAGGAGGCCAATTTTCAACTTACATATTTCTGAGCCCCTATTTGGCTCTAAGAATAAAGCACAGGAATTATAAGGAAATTCCCATAACCTTCTTTAACCACTTGGCTGCTATGGACGCGCTCAGCGTTTGTTAATGCAGCAATATTGTTCCCATTTCAATTATAATGTGAACAATGATGCTGCACTAACGATTTTTGTATGCGGCGCGTTTGTTAAAAATCACGTAATTTCCCCCAAAAAAATTTAACGAGACCCCATTTCTAATTTTTTTAACAAGCGCACCCCATACAAAATATAACCGCAATTGCTCGCATGTTAAAATGTGAAAAAAATACACTTTACACGTTGTAAATTATTGAAAATTCATATTTTATTGCATTTTTTGTTATAATATACAGACAGGTCATGACGTATACATATAATAATGACATATTATTAATCTGCCGAGTCTGACGGAAAGAACGATATATAATATGTCTGGGTCATATACTAAAATAAGCCTTCAAAACACGTTTAAACATGATGAGCAAAACCGGTAAATATGACCTCAGCACAGAGGCGTGAAACGCCTCAGCAGCGAAAGGGTTAACCAGGATAGCAGGAAACAGCAATAATTAAAACCATTTATTATGATCAAACCATTAAAACATTTTAAGCATAGCTACCAGAACGCGTTTCGCCCCAAAAGGCTTCTTCAGCTGGTATCACTTGTCTCTTCTCTGCTGTCTCCTTATATACTGTTGTCCAAAAAAGTCCCATAAAGTCCTTAAAATGCATTTAAAAACAATCTAAAACACATGTATGTGATTGCCGATCTGCCATCTTGGCACATGCGTAATTGCGCCGCCAACCAGCGTGAAATGCGGAAGTTGCGCCGCCAACCAGCGTGAAACGCGGAAGTTATACATCCCCGTCCGCCATCTTAGTGGCCCTGCATCTCAAACTGAAAGGCGGAAGTAATGATCTTTCGGCTCCATACCTTAAAGAGTCCTCCCGTATCATATCTTTAAGGCGACAATCTTCAATCCTCCTCCACTTTGACGTTATATCTAACCAGTTTAACAGAGGACGTTCTCTAATATCGGAATAAAAATCCTCATGTATACCATATATTATTCTCTATTTATCACAACAATTAGGAATTACCCTGACAAATTTGGCCATAAAAACATATGTGAATACAGTATCCCAATTATAAACCTCAAAGTGCAATTATAGTAACCAAATACTAAATCTTAAAAAACTATAAATACTTTAGGGTGTATTCAAATACTATCAGGGTTATTCAAAGAGATTCGAAAAGTCACCACACGTTCGGTGACTTTTTGTTCTCTTCAATTCGGTTTGTTTTGCCGATCCCATTTCGGCGACCCTGCGGTGTATTCAGCAAGCACCACAGGGCCCCGAATTGCAGGGAAAAGCTGCCGAAAACCCTCAAAAACATCTGGATTAACCTGCCGAAAACCACAGAAAAACCCGAAAAGGAGCCGATCGCAGCCTTCCACACAGCAGAAGAGGCAGTGAATAAATTAGGAAAACAGTTTGCATGAATGATTGAAAAGTGAAACACTGTTTGCAAAGAAACTACTGGGCGAAAATGTCTGAAATTTACATATGAGGTCCAGGGAATGATAATAAAGAGGGCTGTTACAGAAAAAATAAGTAAACTTAAAAAAAAAAAATCGGACTTTTAAATTTTTTTTTAAGAAAAATGATTGAAATATCCTACAAAATCTATAAATAAAGAGACTCTTTACTGCAGAATTTTATAATGAACGGTTTATTAGATATTGAATTAAAACGGGAATATTTTTAACATTGAAGCCTATGGGATTCTCCAGAATAAACTTGCCGAATTAAACCACCGAATGGCAGGACATTTCGGGAAAAGCAGTGCTTTTTCATGGGATTTTCACTGCCCTCGAACAGGCACCGAACAGGCACCGTATGTTCAGGCAATTCGCCAGGAATTGGCGAATTGCCTGCTCTCTGGATAGCCGAATGGCCAAGAAAGGTAACCGAACGCTGATTTTCAGTGTTCGGTTACCTTTCTCAAGCAATTCGGATCTCTTTGAATAATCCTGTATGTTAATTTATATTCTTTTTATAAACTAGGATGATTACATCCAAAAATTTATCTTTTTAAGTGCAATTATATTATCCTAAAGGTGCAATCACTAAAGTGCTTATTAAATGTGCACTATTATATATAAACTAGCTATTAGATTGACAAAATTTATTTATTATTCTAAAAGTGTCTTCGGTGTATCATCTAATAATCCCTATATTAATGTGTACCAAATAGGTAATTATAAATATTAATAATAATTATGCAGTGTGTATATAATTATTTAAATATCCATCATACTGTATGTGTTTTAGTTAAAGTGCTATATATTAAATATGTGTAAATGCAGGACTAAATATAAATAAATATTCTTATCAAAAAATTATTATTTTCTTATTTTTTAAGTGTATATAATAATAGGTCTAAATGGAATAAAGTGCTCAGTGTTAATTCAAATGTAGTGATATATCATAACATTATAAGTAATTAAGTATATGTCAATTATAAAAGGCATATTGGCCATTCTATAGCATATCAATTATAAGTATCGAACTCCATAAAAAAGAAAAACAAAAGTCTACAAAAAATGAATCAATTCAAAATCACTATTTAGGCCATGGGGGGCCAAAGTTCCAAGATCAAAAATATATCTCATTTCTTCTCTTCCTAATACGGTGGTTTCACTCATGCCCTTATTTAAAGATTTAACTTTTTTAATAGCTATGAGTTTTAGACCTTTTGGGCAACCATTATGTACCTGTTTAAAATGCTGTGACACTGAGTGTTTCTCATATTGTCTTCTAATATTTCTAACGTGCTCTGAAATCCTAACGTTAAGTGCTCAGCCAGTACGGCCTACATATTGAAGCCCACATGAGCATTCCAAAAGGTAAATAATATTTTTAGAGTAGCACGTCAGAACATCTTTTATTCTTACACTTTTCTCGATCTTCTTATTTCTAAAATCCCCTAAGAAAGATTTAGTATTCCCTGTTGATCTGCATGCCAAACATTGGCCACAATGGTAGAACCCTTCCTTCACATTAAAATGATTATTAGTTGTTTTCTTCACAAATTTACTTTTAACTAGTCTTTTTTTGATATTCTTAGCCCCTCGAAAAATAATCTTGGGTTTCTCCCCCAGAATGCTTTAAGGTATGGAGCCGAAAGCGTTTCAGCTTGAGATGCAGGGCCACGGCGCCTGCGCTAAGATGGTGGACGGGGATGTATAACTTCCACGTTTCATGCTGGTTGGCGGCGCAATTACTCATGTGCCAAGATGGCAGATCGGCGGCAGATCGGCAATCACATACATGTGTTTTAGATTGATTTAAAATGCATTTTAAGGACTTTATGGGACTTTTTCGGACAACAGTATATAAGGAGACAGCAGAGAAGAGACAAGTGATACCAGCTGAAGAAGCCTTTTGGGGCGAAACGCGTTCTGGTAGCTATGCTTAAAATGTTTTAATGATTTGATCATAATAAATGGTTTTAATTATTGCTGATTCCTGCTATCCTGGTTAAAGAAGGTTATGGGAATTTCCTTATAATTCCTGTGCGTTATTCTTAGAGCCAAATAGGGGCTCAGAAATATGTAAGTTGAAAATTGGCCTCCTGTATGGTTCTTATTGTCCTGTACTGTATTATACCAGGGGAGTGCCTGGTATATATCTATATTTTACTGCAGGGGAGATCCGTTGAAAATAGGGAGCCACTAAGGGGTCAATGGGCAACTGAAAAAAACATTAAAGGCCCATAAAGAGATTCAGCCCAGAGCCGGATATAGGCTCCATAGAATGTGAGTTGCTTATCGGCCTTTTTATTCTCACGTCGCTGGATTGATGTACTGCACAATTTTGGTCTCTTTTTAGTACTATTGAGATCATATCAACACACTCAAAAGGGGTTGTACTTTCCAAGAAAGAACAATACGTCTCTGGACATGTATGGTGCATTATCTGGTTAACCAGGAACTATCTTGTATACTGGAGCTACGTTATTTGTTCGTTTAGATATTGATGCACCTACCTCACAAATAATACTTGTACTTTTCATAGATTGTAAGTTCTCTTGGGATCAGGGTCCGCTGAATCGGGGCTAAATCATCCATGTGTGGTATTCTAATGTATCAACCCCTTTTACACTGATCTTGCAAAGCGCTTCTGAATTTGAGGCGCTATATCAATAAAGGATAATAATAAAAACAATTTTAGAGGTTATTCCCACAGCACCGAAATTTCGGCGCTTTGCACTTCAGTGTGCTTTGGCATTTACATTTTGCCAACCATTCAGTGAATTCACTATTCACCGCAGGAGCACCGTAGTGCACCAAAGACGGAGTTAATGAAGACCGCCGAACTGGTCACCGTACTGAAGAGAAAATAACAAAACGGAACTCTCCTATTCTCCTAATAGGTGTTTAAACCAATACAAATAGGTCTTAAACTGTGTCTGAATAATAAAAAATGTCCTTCAAAAAAGCAATAAAAAGCCCAGTTACAGAATAAAAAAAACCCTTTTTAAAAAATTGGGAATAAAAATTTTTGCCTAAAAAACACTGAAATTCAGGGCATTTTGCCGACAATTTGATGCAGTTCGATGCAGTGGCATAACTACCAGGGTCGCAGAGGTTGCACTTGGGACCCAGGTCCTGGCATTCCACCACTGTAGGGGGGCCAGGCAGTGGTGGATTGTTAACCCTTTAAGGACCTAGGGTCAATGCATTTATGGAACAGTTCTGTCATTCGTCCTTAAGGGTTAATTAGGCAGCAGAGGCCTTGTTATCTTTTGTCTGGCTATCCATCATGAGGTCTGACACTACCTGGTGTCTCATTGCAGAGTCTGGTCAGCTTATTAATCTATCCAATTAAATGGGGAGAGAGTTTTGCATTCTTACTAAAAACATTTTGTTAAAACTCCATGAAAGAAAAAATGTCATTAAAAAAAGGGTTATAAAAGAAGGGGGAGAGGGCTATTAAACTAACTAGATCTTAATTAATACTCCACCTTATAACAGTTATAGTTACAAGAATTTATAAAGTGTCAACAAATTCCTTAGCACTTTACAATGGGAGAGACAGAATAACAAATATACATTCATGTTACACACACTGAACAGAAGGAGGAAGGACCCTGCTCAAGAGCTTACAATCTAAGAGGAGAGGGTGTCACACTATATGAGGTAACATAACACAAGTGAAATCTATATGAGGACCCCATAACCCGTTCTTTAAAAATACTTTCAAATTGTATGACCATTTTAAGAGTGCTAAAATTACCTGTATACTGTACATGTCTCCTGCGCTATCCAAAAGTTGCTGGCTTCAAAGCCTAATAATACTATAGCCTAGTATCCCTAATATATTAGTATTACCATAGCATTAAATTTCATAGCTAATGTATATATAATAGGGATACTAGGCGATAGTGCAGGAGACATGTATACAGGTATTTTTGCAAAACGTTTTTAGTAAAAATGCAAAATTCTCTCGCGCGAGGAGGGGGGCGGCCTTCATGGATTCTTGCACAGGGGCCCTGAGGCTTCTAGTTATGCCTCTGGTTCAACGTTCTGTGAATGGATTTACCATTACTTCTCTGTGGGACAATTTCACTTCGTCCAAAGATCAGCGAACTGCACAGTATTTCGCTGACAATTCGCCAGTATTTGGTGAATTGACAGTTAAGGGAATAGGCGAACTGCAATGAAATTGCACTGTGAAATTCAATGTTTGGTGCAATTCGGTAGCAAGTTCACCATTTCTCAGTCTGATTCAGGGAACCATATTAGGTTCACTTTACTCCATACGTGCATCACATCTTACCAATCTAACAAAGCACCTTTGAGGCATGGAAGAACAGAAGATCTGCAACATACATGTGCAGACAACAAAGCAGACACAATTTTACAGGCAAATAGCGACCAAGATCTTCAAGAAGCTAAGTCAAATATAAGCTTTGAAGAATTCTGAAGAAAACTGTTTTGGGGACAAAATGATAGCACCCAGTACTAGAAAGGTGTACTGTATTTAATAAGGAGGTGATTGGGTTCATATCGATTCAATACTACCCTTCTTTTTCACCTGTTAAATATGTTGCATCTTCACAGAGTTAGAAAATTAGAGAACATAAGGAAGTGTATTTCCATTGACCCCAAGTGATACTTTGCCATGAATTCATACTACCAGTTTGACCCCTAACACCCAAGGACGTGCTATGCCGTCCTATCGGAGGGAGAGCTTTGAAGACGCACTGTGTACAGGTACGCACCGCTGTCTTCAATGAGGCTGCCTCGGCCCCTCCCCACAGCCTGTACGCGCTGTGCATCATTGGCTGCACGGGGACATCCTGAACTCAAGCCATCCCCTGCAGGTAATGGCGTGCGCTATAATGTGCGGCTCGCGATGGTACCTGTCGCCGAGGCGTAACTGTACACCTCGCCAGCGTTAAGTCACCCTCAACAGGCAGCTACCCCCGTCATTAAGGGGTTAACTAAGAAAGCTAAATGTTACTCATGAATAACAGTTCATTACTTTTCTAAGAAATGAGTTAAACGATTGATATAAGCATTGAAAATTTTGCCCTATACCATTATGATGACATTCTAATATAAATCAAGATAATATAAATAACTTATCAGGATTCTGAACCTCACACTCAAAGCTAAATATTAAGTAGCGATGAAGGCCAGAATTTAGGGATTTTATATGATAGCATTAGCTTGTGAAAATCTAAGATCTCAATGGCTTTAAAATTCAATATATTTCATGTTAAGGCTTTATAAATTGAACAAATAAAGCATTCAAACTGCAGTATATATTCTCAATTATGTTCCTTAATGGGAGAGTCTATCACTAAAGGAATTTTACATGACTACAATTTTGGAGTGAAATCAATCCAATAAAAAAATGGTTACGTACAGTATATATTGTGATACGATAAAGGGAGTGATTTAAAATTATGTACTGTATATATTCCCCCGGTGTTTTGAATGGAGGAATGGGATAGCTAAGCCTAAGAGGGCAATGTGTGGTGTTTTTTTATTTCGTTTTGGTTCTAGCTGCAGGTTTCTCTCATTTATTGCTAATTAGGCTAAATACAGTGGTTTTTATTTCGGCTCACTTCTGCGACTCCATTTTGTTGAAAAAATTCAGAGAATTAACTATTTATCGATTATTCATCACATTGCACCATAAAATGGAGCCGCCAAAGCAGTTATCGGACGTTGCCAAAAAGCACTAAATTAGCCTTGGCGAACTCCACCGAACTGGAGAATAAAAAGTCTCCTATTCTCCTAATAGGGAAAAATGGTAATGTACAAAAGTCACCACCTTTTGGTCCTGGATAGGGCCAATGCAATATAAAAAGACACCAATTTAAATATGTTTCATACACTATCACCAATACGAAAAAGAGGTGTATTTGACGCAAAAAACAGATGCACCTTTGTTTTTTGAAATCGGGAACTTTGTAATACCATTGTAAAACAATGTCATTGCCTTTGTTTGAGATGAGCACTTTGACTCTTCGACTTCGACTCTTGAATATTTTACATATTCAATGTAAAATAGTTTATTTTTTTATCCCGGTGGTGACCTTTATATGGCGAACCATGGATTTGTATACAGTACATCTAGATACTTTACTGGACTCGTCTTTATTGTAATGCAACAATATCTCCTGCTTCAGCTGATGCAGCACGATTATAAAGCAAGTTGTTTTTTTATGATAAATTTTGTCTTTAAACAGATAATGACTGAGTATGCAATCTGTTTGATCATACTTGCTCAGGTCTTTGTTCCAAGAACACATTTTCTCAAAAGTTTGAGTGTCCTCTGGTTTTATTCCCCTGGCCATGATGGAAAATGTTGCATCCAGTACAAACTTTGCCTATAGATGCATGACACTATTCACTAAAGGTGAAACTCAGGAGAATTATTATTATTATTATTATTATTTATTTATAAAGCGCCAGCATATTCCGCAGCTCTGTACAATAAGCACAGTACAGACAGGGTTACAATACATTGAACAACATTTGACAAACAGTACAGGAGGAGATGAGGGCCCTATTCCTGTAGGAACTCACAATCTAGGAGGGTTGGGGTTGGAAACAGGAGGAGAGGACTGTAAGGTGAGAGTGATTGATGGTTGCGTCAGTGAGTTGGGTGGTAGGCTTCCCTAAATAGGAATGTTTTAAGGGAGCGTTTGAAGGAAGAGAAGTTAGGGGAAAGTCTGAAAGAATGACTGGAGAAGTGAAAATTCTAGGTCAAAATGGCCAAACCAAAAAAATTCTCCCATTTATCTCACTTTCCAAATTGGCTATTTGGTCTAGATTGTTCTCTTCTCCTCCCAATTCTCATGAGTTTCACCTATTAGGGAATAGACCTGCATGTCTGGCTGGAGGGTCAGAGACTGATATAATATCTTGAGTGTGAGCGGATAAGTTGTGAATTATGTACTGTGAGCGTCTGTGTACAGGGGCGGATTGACCATTAGGGCACTGCCCGAGTGCCCTGACCTAGGAGGGGGCCCCCATGAGGGCCCCCTAAGAGTTAATTAAGCCTACCCTTCAATGGGGTCCCACACCACTGAACATAAAATGATGGGGATATATTATAAGCAGCAAACTTTAGAGAAATTCTGTAATACAACAATATACATATGGGCATGGCTTGCATGTCAGGGTGGCTTGCATGTGGGCTTGCAAAACAAGGGGCACAGTGATCTTCAATAATCCCTAGGTCTGTGTGTATCTTAATAGATATAGAATTGATAGATGGTGGTAATTTTGCGTATTATATTTTTCTTTTGCCATTAATTTGAATTACAAAAGGACTGCTCTTGCAAAATACTATCAGCCATTTATTGACCCAGTGCAGCCACATTTCAGTCTATCGCCCCAAAAGCCGTAAGAAGAACATAAAGCACATAAAGATAAAAAAAAAAGTAATATCCTTTAAAATGCTTTTCCTCCAAACCACTTATGAATTTAAATACAGATCCGTCTCCCACCTTTTGCACACTTTCTGATAAATACAAATCTCTGAAACACAATAGCGGTTTCTAAAAATAACAAAGATTGGATGAATAGTATTTTTTTGAAATGGTTAATAATATCTTTTGTAAATATGTAAATTTCATGGATTGCATGAAAACAGCATGTGCAAACCGAAGTTCAAAGCTGTGTACAAGATGCCATTGTTCTATGTTCTATAACAGGAGCCTATGTGCTTTATGCACAAGGAATACATTATGTCTGTAATTGTGTTCTGCAGGTGCTGATAATCGCGTCCAGCAATTTAGTTTATTTTTATTTCTATATTTTTTACTTGATTGAAATGCGGGAGAGATTGTTCGAATATTATTATCATTTTTCCAAGTGCACTAGGTTAAAATTACATTTGAAGATAACATAAACTGAGATCAACATACTGTACTGGTTTGAAAAAAGTAATACCATTCGTGTTCTACGCAAGTTTCCTTCTTAAAAATACTAAATACTAGAACCACAAACCTGAAATAAATATTACCTCAATTTGGTTAACTCCTTAAGTACTGTCAGTGGCGTCACTAGGGTTGGTGTCACCCGGCGAGGTAACTCATGGTGTCACCCCCCCCCCGAGTTTTACGGTTTATTTTTTTAACTACTCTTACTCATAACTCAGTACTCCCATATAACACTGAATGCTCATACATGGTGCACATTACTGTGAGGTTTATTGCTATGGAGCTCTGTGATATGCAAACACACAAATTTTGGCGAACTGCCAGCAAGTACGTTGCCTGTTCGACGGCAGTGAAAGTCCCCATAGAGAAGTAATGGTTAATCTGTTCAGAGAACACTGAACAGCAGAGAAATGTCCAGATGTCCGGTGGTTTCAACTGACAGGTTTATTCAGGTGAATCCCATAGGTTTCAATGTTAAAAATATTCCTGTTTTTATCCAATATCTAATAAACCGTTATTCCTTTAATCTGTAGTAAAAAGTCTATTTATTGATTTTTTTTTAGTATCTTTTAGGCAATTTTTTTTCTTTCTTTTCCAATAGCATTTTTTCTTTCTTCTGTAAAAGACCTTTCTATTATCAATCATAGGACCATATATGTAAATTCCAGACATTTTTGTTCAGTAGTTTTTTTTAAACCAGCGGGCGATGGGTTTGCGGCAGCATTCGGTGGCTGATTACCTGCACTTCAGGGACCCTGCGGTGAATTCATCGTGGAAATCTGATTCCCCAAAGTGGGCGGAACAATAGAACACTGAAATGTCTGCGTCATTTCGTTGCTCTGTGAATATCCCCTTTAGTGGTGTTTTTTTTGCTGCCCCCTGGAAAGTGCCGGCCTAGGCCTTGCCTACCCAGGACATACTTGAAAATGAGAGAAATCTCAATGTATCCTGCCTGGCAAAATATTTGTGTGTAAAAAAATATATATATTTTTTAGGGTGTCACCCGGTGCGGGCCGCTCCCCCCGCCCCCCCTTGTGACGCCACTGAGTACTGTGATCGTGTACAAATGATCAGCGGTACGTAGCAGAAACAGCAGCCCAAGACCGTGTTAACACAATCTGGGGCTGTGTTGTATGATCGCAAATTTAATTTGCTTTTGGGCTCCAGAAGGTGCCCCCCAAAGTTGTATCTCTGTTGGCATAACACCTGAAGTGCTAAAACAGTTTAAAAATCGTCTGGTTCTCTATGCACCGCGAGACATTGGATTGGCTGAAAACTTGCTCAAGTGTCAGCCTCTACTCAGTCACGTGACAGTTGCTGCTTACTGGAAGCCAGCAGCATGTCACGAACAAACCAGTGCCAGGGGAGACCAAAGCTGGATTTAAAGGGCCACTACCACCACAAGTGAAATGTCCTTATTGTATTTATTTTATGTTGCCGATATCTTACATGTGATTTGTTTTTTGTCATGTTTGTTTAGTTAAGAAAATATTTTACTCTTTATGTGTCACTGGATGCATCCATTATGTGATATTTTGTGTTGTAAACAGCCCCCCTCCTTCATAGTATTTTTCCATCACTTGATCCTCAGTCGGTCGCCCTGTCCATATAATGGAGTATATGGGTCAGTCACCGACTCAAATCTCATTGTATTGTGTGGGATGTATTGAAAGGACTTCACCAGGGGGGTACATTAGAAGTCTTTTAACCCCTTCAAAAAATTTATCATAACATTTATTTGAAACACAGGATGCAATGTTAACAATTAATATAGAGTACAATATAAATTTTGCACAGATAAAAAATGTAAAGTTGATCATTTTTAATTTTTCATGTATTTGTTTATCCCTTAATGAAATATTGTTAGAATGAAAGATTCTCAACTCAAGGTGGTGTTCCTTATCTTGCACAATGTCACACGGGGTCTGCATTGTCAGCATAACAGAAGTGGCCTTGGTGTCAAACATTGTAAATGTGCTAAACAATAATATTAATAATAAAAATTATTAGCAATGCAGCTTCCAAAAATACCAGCACAATTTAAAAATATCATCTGTATGTGGCATAGCGCCTGTATATGTAAATTACAGTAACACATTGTATCTGTACTGTACAGGGATTTTCAGTCATTACAACCTTATGAATCTTGTCCCTATAGAACACTGATTGTCCCCAGAGCTTGCCCTGTAGTCTAACTTTTCCTGGTTGTTGTACTGCAACAGTAATGTGTTTGAACTTTTTGTTACAGTGCGGTTTGGGACTGCTATATGTAGCTTGGTTTATGTCTCTGCCATGTGCCTGATAGAGATTAGGCCGGGGATTTGTTCATCCACAGGGAGCACACTAATCTGTCTTTAAAATGGTGTGAAAGTTGGGTTAAGATATGTTAATGAGTGCTTTTCAATGTGTTACAATGCAAAATCGAGATAACTAGACTTTGGATGTGAAAGGGGTAAACTCCTTGTTTTATCTCATTCCTCTGCAAGCTCTTCTTATCTCAGGTAGCCTAGAGCAGTGTTTCTGAAACCTGTCCTCAGGACCCCCTAACATGCCAGGTTTTCCAGATAGCTGAAACACAGCACAGATTACAGTTACAGTAACAAGCATTTATAAAGCGCCAACAGGTTCAGTAGCACTGTACAATGGGTGAGACAGAATAACAAATATACATACACATTACACACACCAAACAGTAGGAGAGAAGATCCTGCTCAAGAGTTTACAAGTGAAATGATCAGCTGCTCAGTGATTGCAGGATTCAATCTGAATTTCCCCAAGGTTCAAAATCTGGCCTGGTTGGGGGTCCTGAGGACAGGTTTGAGAACCACTGGCCTAGAGAACAATACCCCCCTGCTGCCTTATCTAAAAATGCCCTCCTCCACCATCAATCATGTAAATACTGTAGATTAGATAAGCCACAGAAGTACAGAAAAACCTTTGGTAAATGATGTTTGATAGGAAAATTCAACAAACTGCTGGGAGAAAAAGAAAAGACCTAGTTTTATTTTTCCTTTTTACATGCAATCACTTCAGACAAAGAAAAAAATCAGCAGCATGTGTTTTATTTGTGATGCACAAGTAATCTAGTTACATTTTATGTAAGTAGTAGCGTCCCTTTGAGGTGACTTTTAAAAAAATCAATGGTTAAAGTGAAAGGATCGTGCAGAGGAGGGTCAGAAGGGGTTAATGTATAGAAACATAGAAAAATGTCGGCAGATAAGAACCCTTCGGCCCATCTAGTCTGCCCAATTACATGGATACTTTACCTGGATTTATCTTTTGTTTAGGATAGCCTTATTCCTATCCCATGCCTGCTTAAATTCAATTACTGTTTTGGCCTCTACCACTTCAACTGGAAGGCTGTTCCATGTATCCACCACCCTCTCAGTAAAATAATGCTTCCTGATGTTATTTTTAAACCTTTGCCCCTCTAATCTAAGACTACAGTTGTGTTCAAAATTATTCAACCCCCAATGCTGTAAAGGGTTTTAGGGAATTTAGTGTAAATTTGTAATTGTATTCAGAATGAAATCCTACAAGGACTTTTTAAAGAACCATATGCAACTAAAATGACATCAATTGGTTTTGTAATACAGTAGTAAATGTTTCTTTTGTGAATTCTTCATTGACACAATTATTCAACCCCTTAAAGACTACCACTCTGAAGAACAGAGGTTCATTCAAGTGTTTTCAATCAGGTATTGAAAACACCTGTGGATGTCACGGAGCAGCAATAAAGAATAATAAGCACCAATTAGGCAGCTTTAAAATGACTTTAAAAATTAGGCAGCTTTAAAATACTCAGCTCCTTCTAGACATTTACTGGTGTGGTTACAAACATGGTGAAGTCAAGAGAATGGTCCAGGAAGAGAAGAGAAGAGGTGATTACTCTTCACAGGAAGGGCATTGGCTATAAGAAGATTGCAAAGATGTTAAACATACCAAGAGAGACCATAGGAAGCATCATTCGCAAATTCAAGGCAAAGGGCACTGTTGAAACGCTACCTGGTCGTGGCAGAAAGAAGATGCTGACTTTGACTGCTGTGCGCTACCTGAAGCGTAGAGTGGAGAAAAGTCCCCGTGTGACTGCTGAGGAACTGAGAAAAGATTTGTCAGATGTGGGTACAGAAGTTTCAGCTCAGACAATATGGCGCACACTGCGTAATGAAGGCCTCCATGCCAGAACTCCCAGGCGCACCCCTTTGCTGTCTCCAAAGAATAAGAAGAGTCGACTGCAGTATGCCAAAAGTCATGTGGACAAACCACAAAAGTTTTGGGATAGTGTTCTGTGGACTGATGAAACAAAATTAGAACTGTTTGGGCCCATGGATCAACGCTATGTTTGGAGGAGGAAGAACAAGGCCTATGAAGAAAAGAACACCTTGCCTACTGTGAAGCATGGCAGGGGGTCAATCATGCTTTAGGGCTGTTTTGCTTCTGCAGGTACAGGGAAGCTTCAGCGTGTGCAAGGTACCATGAATTCTCTTCAGTACCAGGAGATATTGGATGACAATGTGATGCAGTCCGTCACAAACCTGAGGCTTGGGAGACGTTGGACCTTTCAACGGGACAATGATCCTAAGCATACCTCCAAGTCCACTAGAGCATGATTGCAGATTAAAGGCTGGAACATTTTGGAGTGGCCATCGCAGTCACCTGACTTAAATCCGATTGAGAACCTCTGGTGGGACTTAAAGAAAGCAGTTGCAGTGCGCAAGCCTAAGAATGTGACTGAACTGGAGGCTTTTGCCCATGACGAATGGGCGAAGATACCCGTAGATCGCTGCAAGACACTTGTGTCAAGCTATGCTTCACGTTTAAAAGCTGTTATAACTGTAAAAGGATGTTGTACTAAGTACTAAGATTGAATGTCACTTGGGGGTTGAATAAAACTGATAATGATGTGAGCACAGAAAAGACATTTGTGGTTATTTCATTATAAATGTTATGTTATATTTGTCTGACCTACACGTGCCTCTTTGATTTAATTGTAAGCAAGATGACTGAATGATCAAAATCTATGTCAAACTGGCCAAAACACTCAATTTCAGTGGGGGTTGAATAATTTTGAACACAACTGTATGTCCTCTTGTTTTGCTACTTTGTTTCCTTTTAAATATACTCCCTTCCTCTACCTTGTGGATTCCCTTTACGTATTTAAATGTTTCTATCATATCTCCTCTGTCTCGTCTTTTTTCCAAGCTGTAAATGTTAAGATCATTAAGCCTTTCCTGGTAACTTTTCTCCTTCAAGCCGTACACCATTTTAGTAGCCCTTCTCTGAACTCTCTCTAAGGTGTCTATATCCTTCTGGAGATACGGTCTCCAGTACTGCACACAGTACTCCAAGTGAGGTCTCACCAGTGCTCTGTACAGTGGCATGAGCACTTCCCTTTTCCTACTGCTAACCCCTTTGGGCCCCTATTACATTCCTCGTGCACGCAAATGCGCATTTGCGCAAGGAAAAAAACATTAGCGCATAACGTCGTATTACGACGTTCGCGCAAACGATGCACGTTAACCACTTCAATGCGGAGGACGTGCTCAGCGCGTCCTCCGCATTACTGCTGGTATGCGGAGGACGCGCTGAGCGCGTCCTCCCTTTGGGGTCAGCGTTCGGCCGGGTTCCGGCCGATCGCTGGCCCCTCCGGTGCGGGCTGACATCCTCGATGTCAGCCCAGCATCCGGAATCGCAGCCGCTGAAATTAGGTGTCATCGCGGCAGCGCGATGACACCTAATTCAGGCGCCCCCCCGCATGTGCGGAGGAGGCGCCTGAAAGGGAGGGGGGGAGGTCCTTCGGACCTCTCTCCCTCCCGATCGGCAGCGTTGCGGGGGTTAACCCAGGCACCATTTGGAAGGGCACAGCCTGCCCTTCCAAATGGTGCCTGGCATTAACCCCTGGGGAGCTGGATCGCGAATCGGCGCTGAAAAGCGCCGGTTCGCGATCCTTTCCCGGAGCTGGCCGACATCTTGGATGTCGGCCAAGCCTCCGGGAACTCCCCCTGAGGACTGGCATCATCGTGCATAGCATGATGACGCCAGTCCTAGAGTTAACCCCTAACTGCCACCAACGGTGGAGATAGGGAGTTCCAATGAACTCCCTATCTCCCGATCCGTGGCAGCTAGGGGTTAAAGTTTGGTATGGTTGGATCGGCCAGAGCATGGCCGTTCCAACGATACCAAACACGAAAGTGAAAAAAGTTTTTTAAAAAAAATAAAATTTAAAATAAAAATAAAAATATATTTAAAAAAAAATTATAAAAAAAAAAATAAACATTTTTTTTTCTTTTTTTTGGTTCGTTAATGCAGCAATATTGTTCCCATTTCAATTATAATGTGAACAATGATGCTGCACTAACGATTTTTGTATGCGGTGCGTTTGTTAAAAATCGCGTAATTTTCCCCAAAAAAAAATGTAACAAGACCCCATCTCTAATTTTTTTAACAAGCGCACCCCATACAAAATATAACCGCAATTGCTCGCATGTTAAAATGTGAAAAAAAACACTTTACACGTTGTAAATTATTGAAAATACATATTTTATTGCATTTTTTGTTATAATATACAGACATGACATAACGTATACATATAATAATGACATATTATGAATCTACCGAGTCTGACGGAAAGTACGATATATAATATGTCTGGGTAATATACTAAAATAAGCCTTCAAAACACGTTTAAACATGATGCGCAAAACCGGTAAAAATGACCTCAGCACAGAGGCGGGAAAAGCCTCAGCAGCGAAAGGGTTAACATCCAACGCAAGTGACCCTGTGCGAACCCAGTGCGATCGCAAGTTCCTGCGCGCATCCTATACTTAACATTGTGAGCGCCAATGCGTTTGTAATACCATGCGCGCATACGCGTACTATATTAGCGCAAAATGTAACGCACGACGTTTGCGCGCATCATTTTAACGTCTTTGAAAACCTGGTGTTAACTTGTTATGTTAACTTGTTAAATGTTAACAATCTGAACGTTCTGGCCGAAACGAAATGAACCTGCACAAAAAAAAGTACAGCACAGTACAGTTACACATTCCCAAACAATAAAATTAGTAAATTGTTTAATTTTTTATTTTTGTTGCAGCAGATATACGCAGATTAACTTTGACAGGCGTAACAACCGAAACCTAGCAAATGGTGGTTCTTAATTCTGATTGGCTGAATCTCGTGAAAAAAACAGTCTGCCCACTGATTCCTGCACGCAACGGTCATTTGCGCCCGGCTTTGCGCTCGAAAAAAGTTGAAGGCTGAAAAAATGCACTCGGATCGTAATACCGCGTTATTTGCACGCGCTAATGTTTTTTGCATGCGCAAAAAAATTGCACCGCGCGAGCGCATTTGCGCGAAGAGTGTAATAGGGGCCTTGGTTTCCCCTTACATTTATCCCTTTAATACAAATAAAGCGCAGTTATTAGAAAATTATAGTTTTGTATTGATAAAATAATTACACCATTTACCAAACAACTTTTATATAGGCTTACTTGTTAAGCCACCAGAATAATAACTAGAATAATTGCTTTTTAAGGAGGTTAGGGATAGTTGATAGCTCATGTGTTCTTCCAAAAACAAAAAAAATCTAAGAAATACTTGCTTTACAAGAAATTAGCATATCCCTTGTATATTAGTCAATTGTCAATTCAAGGAACCTTGCATAATGGTGAAGTACATTAGCGTCAACTATAATAATTAGGGGTTGACAAGGTCAGAAAAGAAGGGCAGCACTTTGTCCATTCCAATAGTTAGTTAGTGTCCATAGGTTAACCTTAGAAACATCATTAAATTACATATACAGTCAGTTTAAGGCAATCTTATGTAATAAGCACGAATGGGGGCACCTCATTTTGTGCATGGCCCATGCCCAGCATGAAGGGATAACTGTAAGAAGAGCCATGGCCGAGCTGGTGCAGCAATGGTGTGTTCCTGGCAGACCCTTCATGTCACTATTAATTATTATTAATCTTTATTTATAAAGCGCCAGCATGCTCCGTAGTGCTGTACACTACATTCCAGACCAGGTTTTGGAGTAGCCTAGAGCTCCAACTCAGGACTCAAATTACACCCCTGGTGTTCCCTGCCCCAGCATCAGGGCCAGTGCCTCCAGGGGTCCCATTGGAGCCATGGCTCCAGGTGGCACATTGTTCAGGGTGGCATTATGTTGACCCTGCTTAGAGGGCTGGATACTCCTGGTTGACGCAGCCGCCCAGTGAGGGAATAGTGCGCAGAACCATTTTTTATGCATATTTTGTTGTATTCCCAGCCAGGTCATTTTTGCTGCTGTCCCTTTCCGTGTTTTCATTTTCAATCCCATAGTGGAAATGTTTGGTGAGGGTATAAATAGAAACCTATCATTTTGTCTCTTAGCTGAGATACAGCAGGAGGACATGTGGTTGCCTATAAAGCAAATTTTGGTTTCATTAGGTTAGAATCCACCTTTTATATTCCTTTAGTTCTGTAACAGTTAAAATGTAAAACATTTAAGATTTTCTGCATGCGTTTATATCAAGCTTAAAATACATATTTAATGTCACAATTTTTATTTTATTTCACTGTACTTATTTAAGTGCACTAATGTGAATATTAAATCGAGCAAGGCATAAGGACAACTATATTCATGTTCCTCTTGTGTGAAAATGTTCTAGCATACTCAGGCTAATGTCAGACGAACGCATTCTGAGCACACTGTGCGTCCGTGCACAACTGACATACTTTCTGACTGATGATACTGTAGACACCACACGGTCCGTTTTTTTTGACTGACGTTTTTTTGACTGATTTAGATGGGAAATAAAATTAATATGTAAAATGAAAAAAATTGATGCATGATATGAAAAACCATTTTGTCCGTCAAAAATGCTGGTCGTCAAAAATGCAGTCCGTCTGACTACGTTCCATCACTCACACACAAAGCTATGCGGACGTGGCGCACTCTGTGCGTCTGTCCTAGCGGTTTGACGTTCTTGCCTAAATTGTGCGGACCTCTATTGATCATAATTTTATGCCGCGACGGACGTTAAAATGTGCGAACACGGACGTGATCACTGTGTTCGTCTGACACGGGCCTAAGGGGTATAATAGAGAAGATGAACTATAACAAAAAAAATCTAGCTTTTATTCCCCCATTCCTCAGTTATGTGAATTGATTTATGTTTTCTCTTACAAGTTACTTCTATTAGGTGATCATGAACACTGAACGCGAAAAAAATAGGTTAGGTTTTTTTAGCTTTTGCTTTTTTTCAGAAGAAATTTTAGCCCTTTGCTGAGTTGTGTAAAAGACAGAAAGAAATATTATGTTATTTATTACCCCCTTCATGGATGGCTAGCTTTCTCTCTTATTAGAACATTTATCAATGTGTTTTCTCTTGGGGACACTCCTATCAATAGAATCCACACTTGGCATCTGCTGCTTTTGCTTCAGTAAACTAAATATAAAAGTGTTTCTATATGTTTGCAGATCACTCATGTTCCGAGGCAGGCTCTACATTTTCTGATGCTGTGACTATAACTCATTTTATTTTAACTTTGCCAGACAATAATATCTCTGCAATCTTCTTTTCAATTTCTAGATAGCTTTCAGCAAATGTAACAAGAAACTCGAGATAGTGAAAACACCGACATATATTCTTGTAACCCTAATGAACTATCAGAACAGCATCGATTAAGGAATTCCATTATTGCATAAATGTTTCAGATGAACCAAAGTATAGAGTAAATTGGATAATATTTGAGGATTTACGATGTTTGTAAACCAATTTGAGTAACTATAAATATATATGCTTAAAAGGGTTGTGGTGGAGGACAAAAAGTGAGATAAAAAGCCTCGACGCAATAATTAGTTATGTGTATTATTGCAGAAGCCACTTGCACATCACAGCAATTCAAAGAATTGCATCCCAGAGCTCCTGTGCCACATTCCCCATATGCAGCAAGTAATTCTGGGTAGGATATGCAAATGACCTCTGTCTCACTTTTATGCATCCTGTGTCTGTTATTACTCAGAACCCTAAAATCAATGCTATGCCATACCATGGCTTTGACCAGTTGCATAAACCTTATGTCTGCTAGAAAGCCACCATGGTGTTGCATAGCATTGATTTTAGGGTTCTGTGTAATAACAGACATAGGATGCATAAAAGTGAGACAGAGGTCATTTGCATAACCTACCCAGAATTCCTTGCTGCATATGGGGAATGTGGCACAGTAGCTCTGGGATGCAATTCTTTGAATTGCTGTGATGTGCAAGTGGCTTCTGCAATAATAAACACAACTATATACGCACAACCCATACACACTAGCAAAATTGAGTGTAACACGTCAGTGTATCATAATAAGTATTAAAGTACGGAACATTTTTCACAATTTCTATGTGTGATCCACAGAGCAGAATATTAAAGTCAAATAACGGTAAATTAGGATGTATTGAAGTGATATGTGGTTGTACAAAAATTAAATAAAAAATGTAAAGATTAAAGATTTTAGAATTAACTATACTCGACTATACTGCTAGTTTTTGGTGACAAAAATTTACCTTACAATTAGAGGGGTCACGGTATATCATTCTAGAGCAGAGCACCCTGGCCTGAGGGTAGCCTGACCATGTTAGGAGAACCTCAAAGGATTTTAAGTGTTTACCGGTACAGTATAATCTTATAATTTTGCTCCTCGCGTTAAAGTCAAGTCTTTAGTATTCTCTCATTGCCATAATAAATCTCTATTTATTTGGGACGTGCTATACTCTAGTATCTACAGTAGTCCACATAGGATCCAAAGCGAGGCACAGCAAGAATACCAGGTAGAGGCTGATGTGAGAAATAAATACTTCTTGTAAAGTACAGCCAACAAACTCACAAGTTCAAATGTTTTATATGACAACAGTGCTTCAGGGATCTCTCCAATCAAAACACTTAAAGCACCTCATTCAAAACTGAATTTTTCTTCAATTCTGATCCTCATTTAAATAGCTAAAAATGACAAAATCCAAATTAGGTCTTTCTTTCCTGACAGAAATCAAAAATCTGCAACCATATCCTTGTAAGGTGTCTTCTTGCAGTACGAGGGAGACCTGTCCAATATAGTACAGGACTGACCATAGTTGAATATTGTTGATGTAGTCTGTGAATACCTCCCTTTCCCAATCAAGGTAGGATGAAATGTCTTCCTATATGTGGTTGCCAACAGCTTGCCTTGATGTTTCATAATAGACATGCAAGGTATCAAAATCACTTGTTTGAGGGTGTGGCCCAGCGGGAAATTTGTTGCTATCTTGTGGGCAGGTCCTGGGTGGCATGGAGGGACACGTACATTGGTGCCACTTAATAAAGCTGCAAGGGTCTGGCAAGAGTCCACGCCTCCTGGAGCCATTGGGCTTCTGAAAATGGCATGGGCTGTCTCCCCCATGTCATCCCATAGGAAATGAGAAGGTGTAGAAAGTCTGTGTCATTGTTCATTGAAAAGACTCTCATTGGTGCAGTGCCTTACAGTTTAGATGACACAATGTGTAATAACACACTACATCATCTACTCATCACTTAATCCCAGCATGGGAATAAAGAAGTGGGGTTATTGCAGTGGCAGTTTCTGTTGTATATGTGACAAATGGACAAAGTTATTGCCTTAGAAAGAAAGGGAAAACAAGGACAATTTTATTTTCATTTCGTTTTAGTTTTGCACCTTACATAGTCATGTTTGGTATCATCCCCAGGAAGAAGGCTAGTCAAGCTGAAACATTGGGATTGTATGCAGGTCCGGTGCTCCCACAAGGCAACCCATTATTGTACCCATTCCTCATTGTGCGACTCATGTTGCCGGCAGTGGCGGCTCGGAAAAGCCGACATTGTCAGCTCACAGGCCCCTGCTAGCAGCACAGAAGGTGGGAGTCTTATGGTGATGCGCCACCAGATGACGTGTGGGTGCCACCAGAGACAGATGAAAGAAAAAAAGAGGCATGGGAAAGAAAAGCACGAAAAAAATGGCACAAAAGAGAGAAAGAAAAAAAGAGGCAGATGAGAGGAACGAGACAGATGAAAGGAAAGAAAGAGGCGAAAGAAAGAAAGAAAGAGGCGAAAGAAAGAAAGAAGCACAGATGGCAGAGGAAAGAAAGAGGCAGAGGAAAGAAAGAGGCAGAGGAAAAAGAGGCACGGGCCGATCCCGGGCCCAACCAGCGGAGGTGTAAGATGGGCACCGAATGACCGTGTGCAGCCCCCGTGCACAGTGTGTGTGTGTGTGTGTGTGTGTTTGTGTCCTCGTGCACTGTGCGTGTGTGTTCCTCCTCGCATTTCAACAGTTAACAATTTTTTCTGGGGGGGTGCATGTAGCTGGTCTTGTCTAGGGCGCAAAACAGTCTAGCACTGGCCCTGATTGTATGTTGGTCTTACCCACTTACTCTGTGAGAGTAGCATCCCAAGGTAAATACTACAGTCTCCCTGGACCTTATCCAGGATGTATCTGCAGTTGGTTTATCAGTTTATTTTTATTTTCTATCGATTTGTATTAATCAATAGAAAGGCCGAACACTGAGTTCACATTGTGGGTGCATAAAATAGAGATATTGTGTCATCTCCCCCATATTTGCTCCTGGCATATGAGGGAAATGAGAAAGTGAGTAAAGGCAGCAGCATCCTTCACTTTACAACTGAAAAGTGTACAAAGACACTGCTTTTAAATTTTTAACAATTCTGTATGGTCATGTTTGATATCATTGGAACAGGCCGACTGCACCATTTCCAATGACCTCTCATATGACCTTGTGGGGTGTATAAAAGTGGAGATACAGGGCTCCAAAGAACCCCATCTCCACAACAAAATTATCTCCACCTCTGCTAAGCAGGTTTTCCGATGTCATAATGACAGCAGAATAGGTGGAGCCCCCAGTCCATTTTGACCCAGTGCTTGCCAATGGCTGCCAGGAATAGGATCTATCCATCGTGGGAGTGACAGAAATTGTGAACTGGAACTCTGATGTGTGGGACATGTCTTCAACAGCAGAAGGGTTCAAGACAATGGAAGGCTAGACATCTTATGAAATCTTAGTGAGTTCTTGAAGGGAAAAAAGCCTTTTTTTTTGCTTGAGTTTCATTGTTCTCTGATCTCCAACCATCTGTTCTTTTTTCTTATCCATACTTCTACAGGGATGCCCTACATCTATATCACTTTCAGTGTCAGATTCAACATACTGAGTTGCTGTCTCCTTTCTAAAACAAACGTATTCTAAGCTTTACTCCTGAAGACGCTGTTTAGTTTACAGCAAAACACGTAGAGTTCCACAATGTATTTCTATTGACTCTAACAGCGACTTTTCCCTGGCAATTTTTGAGCCTGAGCACTCACAGATCCTTTCCAGACATGCTCTAGTCTTTCTGCGGTGCTTATTTTATGTAAGCTTTGGTCTGGAAGTGTTGCTGTACGTGCAGAATTTTGCAGGTAACTCATGCAGCATCTCCACCACATCACTCCCTACCCTATACCCGCAGGCCTACAAAAGGCCAGCATCTTTATAGAATAGCTACCATTTACCTATTAGATATTGTGTTGTTCAGCTTTTTAATGTACTGAAAGGATCCACGAGGTTCTGTTTACAGCAACTTCTTTATTATTATTATAGGACATGAGATCTGAGCTGCTTTCCTGACTCTGAGCTGGTTCTCCTCCACACTGCTCTTCCTGGGGCACAGCTCACTTCCTGTTCCCTGACCCTTATGAATATTCATATTTTACTCAGCTCAGCACATCCTTTCTTTTCTACATGAACAGACAAACAACAAAACACAAACATTAATAATAAACAATAGAACACTTTCCTCAGAAACAAGATGTCTATGCATTTTGGCATTACAACCAACTTACAGCACATAACTATGTATAAAGAAATGTCATTGCGTTTAGTGTAAACAGCAGTTAACATTCTTAAATTAGTCTTTGTGGCCTTCTGACAGCTCTGCCACTTGATGTATGTTGGTCCTCTTGTGATGACTGTTGTAAAGCTCTTCCGGGATGCTCTACTGGGGAAGGAGTGTCCTCTGTATTGTCAGTATCCTCAAAAGAGGGCTCCTCAGGGGTATTTATCAGAAATGGTTCCCGATGAATTACATCTTGGTCATGTTGCATATGAGAGCAAGCCTTTTCAGAATCCTCACCATTGCTTAAACAATCCATGTCCAGTGACTGTGGTAGGTCTAGAGAGTGACATGGTATCTTCAATAGATGTTTCTGATTGCGTCTCAACACCACTCCATGCTTTGTTTTAACTTCAAAGGACCAGTCTGTAACTTGATGCAGCACTGCAGCTTCAGTCATCCAGTGCTGACCAGTCCAGATCTTTACAGTGTCCCCAACCTGCAGCATGTTTATATTCTTGGCACTTTAGTCATAGTTCCTTTTCTGACGTTCCCTAATTCCAGCCTTCTTAGAAACATAGAAACATAGAAAAATGTCGGCAGATAAGAACCTTTCGGCCCATCTAGTCTGCCCAATTACATGGATACTTTACTTGGATTTATCTTTTGTTTAGGATAGCCTTATGCCTATCCCATGCTTGCTTAAATTCAATTACTGTTTTGGCCTCTACCACTTCAACTGGAAGACTGTTCCATGTATCCACCACCCTCTCAGTAAAATAATGCTTCCTGATGTTACTTTTAAACCTTTGCCCCTCTAATCTAAGACTATGTCCTCTTGTTTTGCTACTTTGTTTCCTTTTAAATATACTCCCTTCCTCTACCTTGTGGATTCCCTTTACGTATTTAAATGTTTCTATCATATCTCCTCTGTCTCATCTTTTTTCCAAGCTGTACATGTTAAGATCATTAAGCCTTTCCTGGTAACTTTTCTCCTTCAAGCCGTACACCATTTTAGTAGCCCTTCTCTGAACTCTCTCTAAGATGTCTATATCCTTCTGGAGATACGGTCTCCAGTACTGCACACAGTACTCCAAGTGAGGTCTCACCAGTGCTCTGTACAGTGGCATGAGCACTTCCCTTTTCCTACTGCTAATACCTCTCCCTACACAACCAAGCATTCTGCTAGCATTTCCTGCTGCTCTATTACATTGACTACTTACCTTTAGATCCTCTGAAATAATAACCCCTAAATCCTTTTCCTCAGATGTTGAGGTTAGGACTGTATCAAATATTCTATATTCAGCCCTTGGGTTTTTACGTCCCAGGTGCATTATCTTGCACTTATCCACATTAAAACTCAATTGCCACAGCTCCGACCATTTTTTTAGTTTACCTAAATCATTTGTCATTTGGCTGATCCCTCCAGGAACATCAACCCTGTTGCAAATCTTTGTGTCATCAGCAAAAAGACATACTTTTCCATTAATACCTTCTGCAATATCACTAACAAAAATATTAAATAGAATGGGTCCAAGTACTGACCCCTGAGGTACCCCACTGGTAACAAGACCTTGCGCCGAATAAACTCCATTTACCACAACCCTCTGTTGCCTGTCACTCAGCCACTGCCTAATCCATTCAACAATATTGGAATCCAAGCTCAAAGATTGCAATTTATTGATAAGCCTTCTATGCGGAACAGTATCAAAAGCCTTACTGAAATCTAAATAAGCAATGTCTACTGCACCACCTGTGTCTATTATTTTTGTTACCCAATCAAAAAAATCAATAAGATTAGTTTGGCATGATCTCCCTGAGGTAAACCCATGTTGTTTCTGATCCTGTAATCTATGTGTTTTTAGATGTTCAACAATCCTTTCCTTTAACATGGTTTCCATTAATTTCCCCACTACTGACGTAAGACTAACTGGCCTATAGTTCCCAGATTCCTCCCTACTACCCTTCTTCTGAATGGGCACAACATTTGCTAATTTCCAGTCTTCTGGGACGACTCCCGTTAGCAGGATTGGTTAAATAAATCTGTTAACGGTTTTGCTATTACATCACTGAGCTCTTTTAATAATTTAGGGTGGATCCCATCAGGCCCCATTGATTTATTTGTCTTTACTTTAGACAGCTGCTGTAGAACCTCCTCCTCTGTAAACTGATATGTAATTGTCTCGTTAGTGTTTCCTCCTAACTGAGGTCCCTTTCCTTCCTTTTCTTCTGCAAAGACTGAACAAAAATATTCATTGAGGCAGTCAGCGAGACTTTTATCCTCTTCTACATACCTACCTTCCTTTGTTTTTAATCTAACTAATCCTTGTTTTACTTTTCTTTTCTCGTTTATGTATCTAAAAAATGTTTTGTCCCCCTTTTTTACTGACTGAGCTATTTTCTCTTCTGCGTGTGCTTTGGAAGCTCTTATAAATTGCTTTGCCTCTTTCTGCCTAATCTTATAGGTTTGCCTATCTTCTTCACTCTGAGTTGTTTTATAATTATTGAATGCTGTCTTTTTGTTCTTCACTATTTTGGCCACTTCTGCAGAGTACCACAGTGGTTTCTTCCCTTTTTTGTTTTTGCTAACAAGTCGAATGCAATTGCCTGTGGCCTTCAATAATGCTTCTTTTAAATAATCCCATTTCTCCTGGACACCCTTTAGGCTAGGGTCAGACGAACGCATTTTTCACGTCGTCCGTGAAAAAGTTCGGTCGAACGAACGTACGTATTTTCCCCCGGAATACGCGATAGCGGTCATACGATGCGCCTTTTCGTCCGTGATTTTGTACGGATCATCAATAAAACACTTTTTGAGTCTGGACGTTATGTTGGCCGGACATTAGCAGCGTCTGACGTCTCCTAATCACGCACACACGCCGCTATGCGGCCGCAGCGCACTCTGTACGTCAGTAGTAGCGGTTTGACGTTCTCGAAAAAATGCGTTCGTTGGCCACTTGCGTTGCGCGGACGAACTTTCGTGCGGCCGTTCGTCGTATGTTCCCCGGCATTGGACGTCATTTGCTGCTAGTACGGCCGTGATTTCGTGCGGCTAAACGCACGTTAAAACTGCTTTCGTCTGACCTTAGCCTTAAACTCCTCCAGTCTGATAATGACTCCTTCACACAAAGTCTCATTTTAGAAAAATCTGTTTTTTTAAAGTCTAAAACTTTTGTTTTTGTGTGGTGTGGCTCCATCTCTGTTCTTATATTAAACCATACTGACTGGTGATCACTAGATCCCAAATTTTCACCTACAACAACGTCCGATACCAAACCTCCATTTGTGAGTATTAAATCCAATATGGCCTCTTTACGGGTCGGCTCCTCAACTACTTGTGTTAGAGATAATCCCAGTAGGGAGTTTAGAATATTTGTACTCCTGGTGCACCCAGCAGTTTTGGTTTTCCAGTTCACATCAGGAAGATTAAAGTCCCCCATGATAATAACTTCCCCCTTCATTGCCATTTTGGCTATTTCCTCAAGCAGCAGATTATCTAGCTCTTCTACTTGTCCAGGGGGTCTATAGATCACACCTACACGAGCTTCTTTGCAATGTAGGAAGTATGCAACTTTCTGTCATTGTGATACTGTGTCAAATTCAATTGTGGTAACTTAGTCTTTATCTGAGGCCCGAAGAACAATTCTGTGGGAGATTTTCCCCCCTCCAATGGTGTGGCTCTATAATTAAGCAAAGCAACCTGTGGTGCCTCACCTGAGTGACTTGCCTTTGTAAAGAGTCTCTTAATGATTTTAACTCCACACTCAGCTAATCCATTGCTTTGAGGATATTTCGGACTAGCGGTTCTGTGGAGAAATTCAAACTCTTCAGAAAATGCCTTAAAGTACCTGCAAGAAAACTGGGGACCATTGTCAGTTTTTAGGATTGTAGGGATGCCAAATCTTGAAAATATTGCTCGTAATTTCCGGCATAAATGCTCTGAGGATGTATTCTTGAGTTTAGCAACCTCGGGGTATGATGAGAAAGAGTCCAGCACTGCTAGGTAATCACGTCCATCATGTGAAAATATATCCACTCCCACTGTATGCCAAGGAATCTTCACAATATCGTCCTGCAGTAAAGGTTCTTTTGGTCTGGCTGGCTGAAACAAATGACAGGTAGGGCATGAAGAGACTAAAGCTGTTATGTCACTCATCATGGAAGGCCAGAAAATAATTTCCCTTGCTCTCCGCTTGCATTTTTGTATTCCTAAATGTCCTTCATGTATTTTTTTAAGCATTTCTCGTCTGAGAGAAACTGGAATTACCAATCTCCTGCCTTTCAAGAGTACATTGTCCAGCACCGATAGTTCATCCCTGTGTGCAAGATATTGTTTCGGCATGTAAATTTTCTTATTTGTTGAAAGTATGGCTTGTATCACATTATGAAGAGTTTCATTATCTGCAGTAGCCCGTTGCAGTTTTTTCCAGATGACTGGTGTGATCACGCCTGATATCACAATGCTGTTAATATGCACATCCACATCAGAATCGATTCCGTCACCCGGAGACCTGGTCCTTTCAGGCCAAATTCGCGACAATGTATCTGCGATTAAAAGATGTCTGCCAGGGGAAAACTCCAACACATAGTCATATTTTTGCAGCTTGAGCAGCAGTCTCTGAATTCTAGGTGGAGCTTTCCACAATTCTTGCGGAGATATAGTTATTAATGGTTTATGATCAGTTTCAATTGTAAATGAAGTCCCATAGACAAAATTGTGAAATGCTTCACAGCCAAATGCTATGCCAAGTGTCTCCTTTCCTATCTGAGCATACTTGTATTCAGTTTCTGTAAATGCCCTGGCTGCGTAAGCAATAGGCCTCCACCCCGTGCCATCAGGTTGTAAAAGGACAGCACCAAGTCCATCTTTGGAGGCATCTGTGGAAATTGTTGTTATACTTGAAGCATCAAAAAACTGTAGTGTAGGTGCTGTCATTAGCAATTCCTTTAGTAAGACAAATTCCACCTCTTGCGCCTTTCCCCAAGGCCACTCAGCAGCCTTAACTAGTAAACCTCTCATGTGTTTAGTTTTGTCTGACAGATTCGCAATGAACTTGTCCAAGTAGGTCACCATTCCCAGAAATCTTTGCAAATCTTTGTTTGCTGGACTTGGCATGTCCTTAATAGCCTTGACCTTGGCAGGGTCAGGCTTCACTCCAGAATTTGAGATGATCTCTCCTAGGTACAGAATTTCTGATTGAAGAAATCTACACTTTGTTTGATTAAACTTTAACCCATTGTCATTTGCAATCTGTAGTACTTTCTCAAGTCGTTCATTATGCTCAGCTTCATCAGCGCCCCATATCAAAATGTCATCTATGTATACTTTGACACCTTCTACCCCATCAAACAGTTGCTGGATGGTTCGGTGAAATATTTCAGTTGCGGAGCACAGACCAAATGGAAGACACTTGAAACAGTGCCTCCCAAAGGGTGTATTGAAAGTATGTATGCGCCGGCTCCCTCTCTCCAGAGGTACCTGCCAAAATCCATTAGAGGCATCAAGTACTGTAAACAGCTGAACACCAGCCATCTCCCCTAGAATTTAATTTCGTGTTGGTATTTGGTAGTGTTCTCTTTTAATACTGGCATTTAACTCTTTAGGGTCCAGACACAACCTAAGGGAACCGTCCTTTTTAGCCACAATAACCAAAGAATGAACCCATTCAGTTGGTTCATGTACCTGCTCTAGTACATCCATCTTTATCAAGCACTGTAACTCTTTTTTCAGTGGGTCTCATAGAGCTACTGGTACTTTACTTGGAGCATGAATCACAGGCAGTGCTTCCGGCTTTAAGGCAATTTTATATTTAATGGAGAGTTTACCAAGTCCACTGAAAACATCCTTATACTTTTCAAGTAAGGTATTGAGGTTCTCGTGCTTCAATTCTGTAATCTCAAAGAGCTTGGTGACCAGTCCTAGTTGTTGTATAGATTGTAATCCAATTAAAGGAACCTTTTCTCCAGCCACCACAATAAATGTGTGTTTTGTTACTGTGGAGTTATGCTTTAGGGTGAGTATGCATTGACCCACAGTTGGAATGTCAAGTCCATTATATGCTTTCAGTTAGACATGTGCATTCGTTTTAGTACTAAAACGATTTAGTCCGAATTTTGGGATAATTTAGTTTTCGGATGACTCAAGAGAAACGAAATTGCTCAGTACAAAAAACGAAAGAAACTAAAATAAAATGCACTACATTTTAGTTTCAGTCCTTTTTGTGATATTACATTGCTGAGTGAAGGAGACCAGCAATGAAGAGGGCAACATCGCAATATCCGAAGTTCTGCACCCTCCACATGCCAATGCAGTAGGATGTTCTATACAGAGAGGGGCATTAATTAATGCAGGAGGATGTTCTATACATTATACAGATAGGGGTATTAATGCAGGACGATGTTATATGTTGAGGAGGATGTTCTATACAGAGAGGGACATTAATTAATTCAGGAGGATGTCCTATATATTATACAGAGAGGGGTATTAATTAATGCAGGTGGATGTTGTATACATTATACAGAGAGGGGTATTAATTAATGCAGGAGGATGTTCTAAACATTATACAGAGAGGAGCCTTTTTTTACCCCTTTAAATCCAGTGGCTGTGAGCGCTGAGATCGGCTGCTTGTTACATTATCTCTCAGTACAATGTATCAGGCTCAGCTGTTACAGTAACTGACTGTAACAGCACTCAGAGTTTCAGTAAAACAAGGAAATAATATTCTTCGAATCTCTATATATAAAAATATTATTTACTAGTTTTACTGAAACTCTGAGCGCTGTGATGAGCAGCAGTCAGTTACTGCAACAGCTTTGCCTGACACGGGGCAGTATTACAATGTTGGTGCTAACTTAACCAGAGCTGTTGTAAACTGAAAACCTCCATAGGCTATAATGGCTCTGGGAAGTTTACAACAGCTCTGGTTAAGTAAGCACCAACTATGTAATATGGTCCATAGTGTGCTGAGAGTGAGAGATACTGTAACAAGCAGCGATCTCAGCCCTCTGAGGAGCCACTACAATAGTAATTGTATCCACTGGTTTTCAGATGAATGAAATTCGTTTTCATACTAAAGAACTGAAAACGAATTTCTTTAGCAACTAAATAAATTGCATTTTAGGACTAATCCATTAGTTCAAAACGAAATTTTGTGCTGTGCACATGTCTACTTTCAGTACTTTAGTTTGTTCCTGGAGTTTAGGTCTAGGTTGCAGTTGTTTCCATAGAGCCTCTGGAATAATATTGGGTTCTGCTCCAGTATCTACTTTAAATGGTATCAGTACACCATGAGCTTCTACCTCTACAAACCATTCCCAATCCCTATCTGTTGTAGGTACTTGATTGACCAAATCCACAAAAAGATCATCATCACTGGAGCTGGAGGTATATGTTTTAACAGCATGTAGCTGTGTAGCTTGCTTACACGGTTTGGCAAAGTGATTATATTTTTTGCAGATACTACATTTCTGTCCATAGGCTGGACATTTGCGGAACTCATGAATTTTTCCACATTTCCAACATGAAACAGCTCTGTACTTTGCATCTTGTATATTCACTTTATTCTTTGGTCTCCGCTCTGACATTTGTGGAAAGGACGGTCTTCTGGAACCAGCAGATCTCTGTTTTCTGACTTCATTAACCAGTTCCTGACAATCTTGCTTACACAAAACATCTATCTGTTTTTTGGCCTGCTCTGCAGACTGACATATGGACACAGCTTTCTGCAGAGTCAAATCACAATCTCTTAGTAGTCTCTCACGTATTTTATTACTGTTGCAGACTATAACAAACCTATCTCTGATTAAAGATTCTTGCAGAGGGCCAAAGTTACAAGACCTGCTTTTTAATCTTAGGTCAGTGACAAACTCCTCCACTGTCTCATGTGGCAGCTGCACCCTGGAGTTAAATACAAAACGCTCACGTTTCATTTTTCTTTGGTGTACAATATGCAGAAAATCTTTCCATGACAATCTCATAATTCTCACCATCAGATTCAGATAATTGAAAGCTGTTATAAATGTCCAAGGCTTCTGCTCCAGCAATAGTTAAGAGCAATGCTACTTTCTGATCACTTGGCAAAGTGCAGGTGTTTGTTGCTTTCATATACAGGATAAATCTCTGCTTACATTTTCTCCACACTTCCTCCAGATTACCCACAAACCTGTTCCAGGAGGTGGCTTCAGACTATCAGTTCTCACAGGTAAACTCTGTGAGGTTTGCTGGCCATGTGATGCACCTTGTTGCAGATCCATGTTGCTTTACTTGCTGGTAACTGGTAGAACTTGAAGAAACATCCACTTCTGGTACCATGTGTTGTTCAGCTTTTTAATGTACTGAAAGGATCCACGAGGTTCTGTATACAGCAACTTCTTTATTATTATAGGACATGAGATCTGAGCTGCTTTCCTGACTCTGAGCTGGCTCTCCTCCACACTGCTCTTCCTGGGGCACAGCTCACTTCCTGTTCGCTGACTCTTATGAATATTCATATCTTACTCAGCTCAGCACAGATATTGAGTGGACAATGCTGGTGTAAGAGTTCTAGTACTACCAGCCTTTACATAACTGGGCTGAGACTTGTATTATATACCAGGCATTCTGATGCATTCTTATGTGTATGTATGTAGCTGTTTTTAAGGGAGCTTTGCCCCTTTTACAACTCCCCTTTTTTTTGCTTTTAAATATAGACTTTCTTCTACAGGTACCCATGCTGTGTTGCGGTGTCACCGTAATGTCAAACTTCTTGTCTGTACATTATTTACTACTGACCTACGCATTATTCTCTTGACACCTCGTATGTTTTAATTGCCCGAATAAAAGCTTAAGGGGCTATTCAAAGAGTGCCGAGTTTGCCACCCAATGGTGTATTTGACCTTACAGTGCAATGTCGTGGCAATTCGGCTGTTCAGAAAGCTGGCAATTCGCTAAATATTGGTGAATTGCCAATGAAATACAGTGCAATTCAGCGACCTTCGGTGGCAGTGAAATTCCCCATAGAGAATAATGGTTAATCTATTCAGAGTATGCCGAACAGCACTGAAAAGTTGGCAAAATGCCTAGATTTTCGGTATTTTCGTTTGACAGGTTTAAACAGGAGAATCCCATAGGTTTCAATGTAAATTAAAAATCCCATTTTTAGAAAATTTTTATTCAACCGTTTATTCTTTTCATTTGCAGCAAAAAGTATTTTTATTAATTTTTTAGGTATTTTTCTGGATTACTGCAGTTAAATTTTTGTTTTCTGATTTTATTTAAATGGCATTTTTTTTTATTCTGTAACAAACCTTTTTATTGTTATTGCTTGGACCTCATATATTATTTCCATGCATTTTCACACATTATTTTTGTTTAAAACACCTTTTAAAAATATTCTTTTTTAATTTTACTTTTGTTCAGTGGCTTCTTTCATTGGCATTAGGTGGCTGTTCAACTTTTTTCGCCGGCGTTCAGCAGCCTGGTCAACGGCCTGCGGCTCCGATCGGTGGGTTTATCGGCGGCGCTCGGCGGATCCACTCACCGCACTTCAGGGACCCTAAAGAGAACTGAACTTGTCAAATCGCACCGAATGAAAGAGCACCAAAATTGCTCTTTGAATAACCTCTCAAGTTTTAATATACTGCTTTTTTCACAGATTCAACCTGCTCTCTTTAGGAATGTAATATCACGGATTTGTATGTATAGTATATTACTACAGGTACTTGATTTGACACAAAATACATCTTAAGTTAAATCTTCATTTTTACAAAATCAAACATAAGTGCATATTGAAGAGATTTCCATTTCCTGTAAATTAGGATTTTTCTGTGCAATGGCTTTAGTTTCTCACAGCTGTAATTAAATCCAATAAATTGCAATATCCCATAGAGATTGTGGAACTTTGAAAAAGAAGACTTCAGAGGCTTCGTTTAGTAAGCTGATTTCTGACTTTAAAAGGAAATATATCATTAAACATGTTAGAACCTACTTCTTTACCTTTGAACACACATTTAAGATGTCAAAGCCTGTAATATATCATATTTCACAAGTCCCAAGAACCTGCACACCATGACTAGAGAAAACACCGCAGCAGGCTAATATTCACCAGACTTTGTGACTTTTGCATAATAATAGATGTCATTTTAATGTTAGTTTTCATTTTGGTTGATTACTACTCAATAAAATTACTTATTGTGATCCAGCACCGTTACAGGGCACCAAAGCATGGTCATATTGGGCAATAACTTCACAGACATTCTCTTTACATGGTGGTAGTTTCCACACTTATTGCAGCAGCGTCAAACAACCAAAACATATCAGAAAATGAAAACCTGGCTCACCTGAGCACTAAATAACATACTGAACATTCCTTTCTCTGCCTAGCAAAAACAATACAAAACAAACTTCCCAATCAACCTTTGGCTTTCCATTTTGCATCTGCTGCAGATATGCCTCTCCTATCTCAGGAGTTGCACCTTTATTTCAGTCTCTGGGTCTGTGTTTCCTCCCAAGCAGGAGCTATTAATTAGCTTGAGTAGCTGTACCTGGTAGGAACCTGCAGACTGAACTAAAAACTATAGGCGTTATTCAGAATGCACCGCAATTTCAGTGAAATTTCGGTGCTTTGTAGTTTGGAACACCTTGATGCGCTTCGGCAATTCCGTTTCACCGACTCTGTGGTGAATACACTATTCTCCGCAGGGTCACTGAAGTGCGCCGAATACACGATTTTAACAAAGACTGAAAACCCGAAAATTTTCGCTTGTATTTTGGCGCACTGGGTTTTATGAATAAAATTAATATCAGGGTTATTCAAAGAGCACCAAAATTCCACTGGAATATCGGTGCCCATTCATTCCCTGCACTTCGGGGAATTCAGCATTCACCACAGGGTTCGCAAAGTGCAGGGAAAAACTGCCGACCAAATACAAGCTGACAAGCTGTTTGCAAAAACAATACCCCAAGAAAATGCCTGAAAATTACATATACAGTCCTATGAAAAATGATAAAACGGTCTTTTACAGAAAGAAAAAAGCGAGTTAACGTGCAGCACCTTTGCTCACATTATATTTGAAAAGTGAACAAGTGCTGCATTTTTAAAAAAAGGAAGTTTTGTTTTGATTTTATACATAACCTGGCTATGTTTGGTATCATTGAAAAGGCCATGCTCTGACATTTCCAACAATACCAAACATGACCCATTACTTTCTACCATGGGGCTTTCATTGCCCGGTTAGCAGGGAATTCCCTTTCTGATGTCATCGCACCAATACACGATGACGGCAGTGGACAGAGGAGGCCCTTATGGGAGAAGTCTACGATCTGGCACACAATTGGTGGTTCTGGCGGCTAAGGAATTAAGAAGGGCATCACTGGAAAGGTCAGTCTGTGACCTTTCCAGTGATGCCTCTCTTATTTTGCTACCCCCACTGATGAGGAAATAGAGTGGTCCAAAGGACGCCCCTCCCCTTCAGGCACTCTCCTGGCTCTGACAGCGGGGGGGGGGGGTGCCTGAAAATTACATCATCGCAAAGCGATGGCATATGTGCGCCAGGAGATGTCCCACTCCCATGGAAATATAAACACCTTTGCAGCTGCACTTTATCACTTTATTTTTATTGATTTCTGAAAACTCCAAATACTTATGAAAGAGTGTTGTCTCTTTTCAGATTTCTTACTAACACTTTACACTTTTTACTACATGGGAGTATCTTATGTTTCAACTGTTAAATGCAATTTATAACTTTCCAAATGTATTCGAAAAATAGACTTTCAGATGCACAGCTAACCCTTGCATTTTGATGCAAAGTGTGATTCTTATCTATACAGTACATCTGTGAGAAATGTTTATCTTTGCATTAATTTTATGGGGAAAAGAGTGCTACAGTGGGTCAAGAATTTAAAAGCGGAGATGTTCTATTGTGTTAATTAACTAGAACTCTGTGCACAATCTAGTATATTCAGCTTTGAGATCTCATGAGGTGCTTTGAATGTGAAAAAGACCCTGACGCACCCTGTTGAATCTCTTGAATCTACCTAAAGCTTCTTTGATCCATGAAAGTGCATCAGGGTAATTCAAAGAGATCCGAATTGCTTGAGAAAGGTAACCGAACGCTGAAAATCAGCGTTCGGTTACCTTTCTTGGCCATTCGGCTATCCAGAGAGCAGGCAATTCGCCAAATCCTGGCGAATTGCCTGCACATACGGTGCCTGTTCGGTGCCTGTTCGAGGGCAGTGATATCCCCATAAAAAAGCAATTCTTCAGCTATTCAGAGAACACAAACCAGCAGTGATAAGGTTCCCGAAATGCCCTGCCATTCGGTGGTTTAATTCGGCAAGTTTATTCAGGAGAATCCCATAGGCTTCGATGTTAAAAATATTCCCGTTTTAATTCAATATCTAATAAACCGTTCATTATAAAATTCTGCAGTAAAGAGTCTCTTTATTTATAGATTTTTTTATGATCTTTTAAGCATTTTTCTGGATTTTGTTTTTTAAAAGTCCGATTTGTTTTTGATTTTTTTTTAATTTACTTATTTTTTCTGTAACAGCCCTTTTTATTATCATTCCCTGGACCTCATATGTAAATTTCAGACATTTTCGCTCAGTAGTTTCTTTGCAAACAGCGTTTCCCTTTTCAATCATTCATGCAAACTGTTTTTCTAATTTATTCACTGCCTCTTCTGCGCTGTCGGCTTTTTCCAGCGGCTGCACTGCGTGTGATCTGCTCCTGCTCGGGTTTTTCCATGGTTTTCGGCAGGTTAATCCAGATGTTTTTGGCGTGCATTCGCCGGGTTTTGCGGTTAGTTTCCGTCAGGTTGGCGGCAGCTTTTCCCTGCAATTCGGGGGCCCTGTGGTGCTTGCTGAATACACCGCAGTGTCACCGAAATGGGATCGGCAAAAGGAACCGAATTGAAGAGAACGAAAAGTCTCCTAACATGCGGTGACTTTTCAAATCTCTTTGAATTACCCTGCATGTCTTTTTCTGGATAAATCTCATTCCAAATCACCCATCAAACAAAAATGAGTCAATGTGTATGTAGATTTATTGACTGGTATGCAGTTGTTATATTTATGGAAAGAAATTTTAAAAAATATGCTTTTATTAACCTCTTGAAGAGGTATCTATGGCAACCATTTAAAGACAGCACTTTAAGAAATGTGTTTATCTTTACACATTCTCATTAAAAAAATATGTTTAACAAAATCCTAGGAGCAAAATTAAATTATTGAAGAAAGTAAACATTTGGAGAGGACTTAATGGTAATGTATATGGTGACAGCATTTGCTTCCTGGAGCTGGTTCTCCAGGACTGGATTACTGCTGGTTACCAAATGACCGAATATTGCATTCATAGACCTAAGACTCTAACCAAGGTACTCAATGGCTGTGGCAACCTATCTCAGTGACCCTACAGCTTCTGCTAAGGTTATCACCAGGAGCTCTGTTTGATAGTCACCGCCTAATGGCTCAAGCTACTATTGCAATTACAAATGAGCTGCAAGATTAGCAGCTCAGAATTTACAGCTCCTATCCTATTTAAGGGGTTATTCAAAGAGCATCAAATTGGCTCCAAAATTGCACCGAACGGTGAATTTCCCTGTACAGTGCAATTTCAGAGCCATTCAACTATTGAAAACCCTAGCAGTTTGCCAAATATTGGCGAATTGCCAGCAAAATATGGTGATTTTTGATGACAGTGAACTCCCCATAGAGAAGTATTGGTTAATCTATTCAGAGAACACTGAACTGCACCGAAATGTCAGTGAAATGCCCTGATTTTCAGTGCTTTCGTTTAATCAGGCGCATCCCATAGGTTTCAAGGTAAAAAAATATTCAGTTTTTATCAAGTATTTAGTAAACTGTTTATTCTTTTAATCTACAGCAAAAAGTCTCTTTTTCAGCTAAATGTTTTTCAGATTTTTTTAAATAACGTTTTTTTTCCTGTAACAGACCTTTTTATTATTATTAATAGGATCTTTCATGCAGTTGGTTTTTTGCAAAAGCGTTTTGAAAGTTGCTGTGTTTATTTTTTAAGCCATTTGTTGGCCTGTTGGCTTTTTCAGGTGGCTGGCCAGCGCGCTCTGTTCGGCGGGTCAGCGACTTTTTTCGGATGCGTTCAGCGTTTTTTTGGCAGAACGTTGGGTGCGTTCGGTGGTTTTCCAGCTGCTTATCTGATCAATATTTTTATGGCGGTTATGCCGATCGAGTCGGTGGTTTTTCCGTTTGATTCAGGGGGGGGGGGTTCTGATGCGTTCGGCGACTTTTCCCTGCACTTCAGGGACCCTGCTGTGAATGCTGAATTCACCGCAGGGTCGGCGAATTTGACTCACCGAAGTGCAGGGAACGAAAGAACACCAAATTCTGGTGGAATTTCGAGTCTTTTTGAATAACCCTGCTAGTTTCTCACAGCAAAAACAATTCCATGGTAGCTCATTGCTCTCAGTTTGGGATGGTATTCCTGAAAGAATACAGTCTCTCTATACAAAATCCCTTAACACTTGAATTTAAACCCTTTAAAGAAAAAAAATCACAATCTTACCTCCAGCCCCATGACACATGTATTTTTGCGCCTCCTGAGCTACCCTGTACATGAATGGTCATGCACATGTGGTTGCATGGAGTCCTATAGATTCCAAGGGCTGATACCAGAGGTGATATGCTGCAACACCACCAGCATCTACAAGCAGCTCAAAAATACTCTGATTCAAGCGTTGGAATACAGCTGTAAATAACAAGATGCAAAAGGAAAATAGCTCACATAGGATTTTTCCATGTACAGACCAGTATTAATGGCTAGGATTATAATAGGGCTTTGTGATATCCTATATGTATAAATACATATGTATGTACCATTGTGTGTGGGGTTCACTACAAGATAATGTAAATAATGTGAAGAGAATATCAACAGATAGCAAATGTGACTGTTTTAATTCAACGTTCAAAACAAATAATAGTTTGTTAGGCTTTAAGGATAAACCTTTTTCTATTTCTTCATTGTTCTCCCCATCAGTTATGTCATCCAATATAAATGGCACGAATACAGGAAAACAAGTAATTGTTAAATGACTGGGTAAAGGTACAGATAAATGGTAAAATCATGACTTCTGAATAGACTTCCTGGAGCCAGGCTCATTCTGAAAGTACATTTCTCTTATCTTGACAGTCAATTAAATTAACGTTACAGAGCTTGACATACACCAAACACTGCATCGGTCTCATTTTAAAACATTAGTTATTCTGTTCACATAAGTAGCAGGTTTTATTAATTTCAGCCAATATGGTTAGCATGAAGCTTGGATAACTAAACATAATAGGAGACACACTCCACTGCAACTAGAATATGTTCATCCCTATAGGTATAGATAATGGATCCCTTTCAGCTAATGTTTGCACAAGTGCTATATAATGTATCATATACAAATGTGTTTTCTTTGATAAGATATTGCTCTGTGGGTTGTGACAGTGTGATTAGGGGCCATAGATTTATCAGCCATCGGATGGAGGATTCCCTTTTCCCTAAAGGGTTAACTGTAGCTGAGACCCAATTGGGATTGCCCTGCCCTTTGAAGAAGGTGTGTGTGGTTCCCTCAGTGTGCAGTATTGTGTGCAGAGGGAGGTAAACCAATTTTATTTTTATAGGTTGGGAAATGGCTTAGCCGTCCACCATGTTAGACAGGCCTGTTCCAATGTTTAGTTAGCCTCCTCATAAAGGAGTAGATGTTTATTTTGCATTTGTTTTATTTTGGGAAATTGTACCCCGTAATGGCAGCACAATAAAAAGAAGAAACCTGAAGTGATATTCGTGTCCAGTGATTATATCACAAGGTGTAATTGTGAAGTTAGTTTGAGGAGAACTCGCATGTAGTATATGTGGACGGTCTATTAAAAATAGAATATTGTTGAATGTTCTTCTGGATGCGTATTATGACTTTTAAATTCACATTAACAACTCTATTCCAGACCTGGTTCACTTAATGTCCCATTCAGTACACAAACAAGTGTTTGGACACTTTATTTAGACATAACAAAAATGAACACTCAATGCACTCTCTAGTTAACTTAAATCCACAACATTGGAGGATGTAGTATTTGATGAGACAAAAATATTAGGGACCCGATTCCAACTGACTCTTTTATAGTGGCATATATGGATAAATTGTAAGTGAGTAGTTTTGCATTTTAAGCTTGCAATTAACTCTTCTATTCTGACCGAGTATCTTTATTAGCAGTGCAAATTGGAATATTTTGAGGCCACTTGCAGATACTGGCAGTGGCACAGCGTGCTCCAACTGGTATCATCTCCTAAAATCCATGGGTTCCCTGGAGCCCAACATGGCCTATTAATTCCCTCTTTTCTGCTGTACCAGGGGACAGTATGCCATTTAAAAATATATATATTTTCAGTGTTAAGTGATTTAGCAAAAGCTCGTAACACCACTTTGCTTTTGATGGTATTCTGCAAAAACTGAGTACAGTAAGTACCATGGAATAGCTCACTGTTCTCAAATGTTATACTTTGTATATGAGCCATTAATATACAGCATATACAGCAATGATGACTAGTAAAGCCTGAAACTTGTAATTAATTGAACAGCAGTTATATATGTTTGAATGTTTGTTGTAAACTTGCATTTTGAGAGTACACATGGGATGCGTTTGTGCCAGTGTGCATGATGATATTGGTGTTGTCTATGCTTTGCTGGTGCATTTCATTTGTCTTTAAACTCTTCACTAAGAAGTGATTTAAAAAAATAAAATAAAAAACACTGTCCGTAACCATTGATTTTTTTGGAAAATCATCTTAATTATATTGTAAGAAATATTTGGGAACATTTCCAGTGTATGGTTTACTGTAATAACCCATTAGGCAGATGCTGCCATCTACTGGCCAAATGGAGTTACAGCAGTTAGAACTGTAGTTAGTGGATCCTTGCATCGGATGGGGACAGCCCGATAAATTGCATACCTTACCCAATTTTAAACAGTTTTAGCAACTTGGGCATTATGTCCACAGGGCTAAAACTTTGATTATGGGCTCCAGAAGGTTGCCCTCAAACAAAATTAGTTTGCAAGAAACAAATTTCATTTGCTTTTTTCCTGATGAGCTGCAGATCAAGATAACTCAATATCGGACACCTGATGGTGCCTTTGAAGACTAATTATATCGGGAGTGAAGGAGTTAATTGTGGTTGATAATGCGTTAATTGATCTGTGATTGACAATTTTGGCTGACATTTGCAACTTACTTCCTTAATATCAGGCTCATATGCTGTGGTGAGCAAACACACAGCTTTTAGGAGGATCACATAGTTGTTGTCACGTTCCCCTTAGGGAAGGTGGAATTCATAGGCAGAGGTGACCGGGGTGAGGACCAAGGCACAGTACAAAAGGAGCAATCAGAGACGTAATCGAGAAAAAAATCCTAAAGGGTCAGGGCAGGTTCACAATCGAGGAGGCAAAAAGGATCGGTACATTGGAAATTTGTAATAGCTTCTATTAGTCACACCAGAGGGGGAGAGCAATGCTGAAGCAATGAGCAGTATAAGACATGGTCTATATATAGGTGTGTGAGGTGGACGCATTAGAGAACCACCTTTACTCCCATTGGTGCAGATTTACCAAAGACCTCCCAGACCAATAGCAGCTCCCTTCACCTAGACACCACAAGCCCAAAAAAATAATAAGCCACTAGCCCCTCCTAGGGCCATCTTGGATACATAAGATCCCACTACTAGCCTGCAGCAGGGCTGATCATCACAATGGATCCCACAACCGTAGGCTGTCAAGCATGGCCACAGTGGTGATGCACACATGCAGAAGGTGGAGTATCCTCAAGGCTAGGCGCTTGCACTCCAGAGGCCTGAGGGCAAAGAGTGCAATTTGTGTGGCGTGGCGCTGCAGAGGATCCAGAACAGTCCTCAGCATGTACCCCGGTGTGAATTCATGATCAGATTTCTCTTCAATATTGAGGCACTAGATATTTCTAATATCTATATTCTGCTACTTTATTGTAATTTGAAGATTTCAGATAATGTGTTCCAAATGTCGAAGATGACTTCTACAAGTTGGCTATGACAGTGAACTTGGGAAATCATAGCAAAGTAGTGATTTATAGTTTGCTTTTCCTAATTTTATCAATATAAGGGGTGGTGTATGGCAAATTTATATAACTCCCTAAACAAGAGACTGAAATATTTATTTTATGTGGTTTGCCTGACAAGCATATTTTTTAGCATGTTCTCCCATCCTTTGCATATTTTAGCCATATGTAAGTAGACCCCAGAGCAGATTGTGATGATGATGTGCAGTGTGTATACATATATATGAGAGAGATAGACATAGATATCAGACTATTTTCTTACTGAGCCGTTATTATGATTAACAAATGAGCCCAAGTGAAATAGTACCGCTCAATAATAACAGCTCCCATCCTATTCCAGGAGGTCTGGAAACTCCTGTTACAGCTCAGTTGTTATGGCTACCTAAAGCACACTTGTGTTTCCTATATTTTTTATAGGAAGTTCTAATGTGGAGGCAGCCACGGAATAAAGAGCAATTCCAAAGTCATTTGTTATATTTGTTATGAGGTATTCTCTCTTGCAGCTTTTAGGCTGGGGTAAGACTAGCGTTTTGCAGAGCAGAAGGAACGTCCGTGAAAGTGGAAATTCCTTCCACTCTGATGCCCGTTTGGCCACCTCGCTGAGCGAAGTTAGCTAGCTCAGCAATACAAGGCTCGATCCTCCTATGGCAGCCCCGTCAAACACGCGTCGTAGCGCTTCGAGGGGGAGGTTTTCAGAACGTCTGCAGCAAGCCCGCTGTAACGCATGCAATTCATGTGCGTGCTACAGAGTGTGGCCAGTCACGTCGAAGCGTCGCAACGCTGCAACACTGCAACGCCAGTACGGGCGCACATAGTGCGCTCGTCTGCTGGCCTAAATGACAAAGAATTATTGTCTGCCAGAACCTGTTACAAAATGATTTTATTTATTTAAAATCAATTAATGCAAAACAGTGATACCAAAAATATCCAAAACTCATCTCTGGTCCCACGGTGAAGATTTCCTGTTGGTGCTAGCAGTACAACACTAAAAACAAATGTAGTGTAGTGTACTTCTGACATCTCTGTCATATTACATACACAGGATCTCGTGAAAGGCACTCGCTTTTCTCCATGGAGTCCTTTCACTAACATAGCAGCCAGGCATGTACTGGCCATAGGGACTACAGGGAGATTCCCGGTGGGCCGATGGCTCAGTGGGCCAGTGTGAATGGTTCACTGCGCAACTCGCATGCCCTTAATGGGTGAGGTGAGAACTTCCTCACCATCTATAAAGCAGTTTGTTGCAGTCTTATATTGGGACCACCGTGCCGGTGAAACCTGCTGTGCAGACGCCTCAACTTAAGACATGGTGCGAACTCAGCCTCAGTGCCGACGTATTTCTTTACCTAATCGCTATGCAGCAACTCCAGTATCTGTTGAGCGATTGGTTGGTTTATATACTATTTTTGTGCGTGTTTGCATAATTAAAGTGGGCCGGTCTGGATGAAGTCCAGGACTGATTTTTTTTGTCCCAGTCCAGCTCTGATAGCAGCTCACTCATCATAGGAAACTGTTAATGGTTAATGAATCATGATGAAGTTTTTTTATTTGAGGCTCCATGTTACCAGATTGATAGGAATTGAGCCTATTGTCTATGGTAAAATCATTGCGTGCACTTCAACAACAAGCTACTCACATACAGTAAATGCAATGTGCTCGATGACATTCCATGATAAAGTAACAAAATATCTCAGCTATTCATATTTATTAGTTGCAAACCTGAACATTTTTTTTTAAGAATGACCTAGATATTTTCTTCAATGATATCGAAATACATATGGAATTGCATTATGGTTACTATGGTTGTCAAGGTAACAGCTACTACAGTTTTCTAAAGACGCTCAGCAGAACATTGCAGGAAACCATTAACAGCAGCAGAAATTAATGCTAATAGAACCAAAGCTTGATTACTATTACAGACTGATGTCTGGGAGTCTTCAAGCATTGCTGATCATTAACTGAAAAATATCTACAGAATTCTTTTTTTAATGTCAAATATCTCAGGAGTTACAGATATGTTTTGCTCAAATTTTAATGTTAAACTGTAATACATTAAAATAATAATTCAAAAAACAATGTTAGAGGTTTCTGACTAAAAGACTATGTTAAGATTGATTCTAATTACAAGATTTATAGATCGAGCTAAAGGGAAGTCGTATAGTAGCATCCAATAAATATATAGTAGGTTTAATCTCATTTAAAAATGAAGATCCATTCATTTATCAGTTTAATAATTAATGCATCCTCCCCAACCAGGCTTTCTCTTATTCTCAGACTGGAGGGGACTTCTTCTTCTCTCTAATAAGAAAGTTCACCATTTGCTCACGCGTTGCTTACATCATAGTCATTTTCCTTTTAAAAAGCGATTGTATTTCGCTCTCATTCCAAGCGGGATAATGTAATGCAGCATGACATTATCACCTCTTATCTAATACATGTTGTGAATATTCTCAGAGAACACCCACACCTATTCCCTTCAGAATATTAATCTCAGAAAATGCTGTACACCTCTTTTCCTTTTATGTCTTTGTTTCAACATAGGATTCACCTGACTTCTGATCACTGAGTACAGTACCCACAGCCTCCTGGCTGCCATGGAAACGATTCCAGCTTCCCTTACAGTAACATACCCATCACTGCGGAATAATAAAAATTCGGTGTGATAGCACCTATTTGATTTTTGCTTCCATATAATTTGGACAAATAGGTTTATTTTGTAATTTATCATATTAAATGCTTTTTTTTTCCCAACTCATATACGTATTTTTTACTTTCAGACTTGGAGGGAGTGGTCAGATCCAGAGACAGCTTTTTAAGGATCAGGACAAGCCATGTTTGAGGGGAGCAGGAAAGACCCCAGAGGATAAGGACAGTTTAAGGCTAGGGTCAGACCAATGCATTTTTCGCGTCGTCCGTGAAAAAGTTCGTTCGAACGAATGGACGTATTTTTTCACGGAGTACGCGATAGCGGTCATGCGATGTGCATTTCCGTCCGTGATTTTGTACGGATCATCAATAAAACACTTTTTGCATCTGGACATTATGTTGGTCGGACATTAGCAGCGTCTGACATCTCCTATTCACGCACACACGCCGCTAGCGGACGCAGCGCACTCTGTACGTCAGTACTAGCGGTATCACATTCTCGAAAAAATGCGTTCGTTTGCCACTTGCGTTGCGCAGCCGCACTTTTGTTCGGCCGTTCTTCGTATGCTGCCCATCATTGGACGTCATTTGCTGCTAGCACGGCCGTGATTTAGTGCTGCTAAACGCACGTTGATACTGCGTTAGTCTGACCCTAGCCTAAAGGTGCGGGTCAAAGATGGTGCAAGAGAAACGTAAAGCGTTTTGGCAAGATGTGAGGGAACCACATATAATCATTTAAGTCTGGGGTCAGACAAGCGTTTTGCAGAGCGGAAGGAACATCCGTGAGAGTGGACGTTGATTCCACTCTGACGCCATCTGGCCACCTCGCTGAGCGCAGTTAGTGTGCTCAGCGCTGCGAGGCTCGATCCTCTTATGGATGATCGCGCTTTGCATCCCCATTGAACGCAGGTCGTAGTGCTTCGATGGGGAGGCTTTCAGAACATCCGCAGCAATACTACTGTAGGGCACGCAATTCGTGCGCATGTACAGCATGTGGCCAGCCCCGTTAAGGCGTCACAATGCTGCGACGGAAGCCGGGAGGCACATCAGTACAGGTGCACATAGTACGCACGTCTGACCCTGGTCTTGTACATTAAAAAATGGGTTTACATACAATAGCAAAATAAGTTCATGGTCCAATGGCATAAGATAACATGATGTGTCACAAAAGCCTATCAATCCAAATGCATATGCCAGCTGTGAAATCTACCCAATTTTCTAATCAAATATACTTTCCATTAGGAATAGACTACATTAAAGTGCTTCCCTGCAGTATGCAGAATTCATGTGCTTCAGGGGGTGTCACTAATGAAGATGATGATATTTCCTGCAGAACATGAATTGTACATACTGCAGGAAAGTGCTTTCCTGCTGTATATATCAGTAAATTTACAATGTAAACATTTATACAGGTACTCTGGCTCTTTGTGAAGCATACCAATAGATTTTCCAAAGGAGATTATATATTCTCTGTGGCTGTGCACGAGTCTTTAAGAATCTGTTCCGATAGAGCAATGTTTCCCAAACCTGTCCTCAGGTTCACCTAACAGGCCAGATTTTAAGGATCACCTTGGGGAAAAGCAGATGGATTCCTGCAATCGCTGAGCAGAAAATCATATCACCGGGGCTGTGCCTCAGATATCTGGAAAACCTGGCATGTTAGGGATACTTGAAAGCAGTGTTGGGAAACCCTACGCTAGAGGAATGGACTGGAAAGATCATGAGATACCGATACATTTCTATAGACTTTGCAAACAACAACAACATAAAAGTCCATTGATTAATAGTTTTAAATTCATCTCTCTTCGGAATTTTTTTCGGATAGAGAAATCACCATAGCTCAACTAAGAAAATCCACCATTGTTCAACTGAAACAACTGTGCTTGGTGAACAGCCTTCTATGTGTATTTCATTACATCATTTGATGTGATTGGAACATATGTGCACTAACATTCATCCGTGTGTGTATCTATAGTAGGCTTGTGCACCGATTTTTTTTTCGGTTCGATTCGGTTCGATTTTTCGGATTTTTAAACTTTTCGATTCGGCTAGTTTCGACCGATTTCTGTTTCGATTCGGTTCGGCTCGATTCGTTTTTCGTGTACTCTTTTTTTCGGAATATCGACCATTTTTCGTATTTTCGTGTCACTTAGCTCGTTTTTTGTATCGACTTTTCGTGATTTCGGAAATTTTCGTTTTTCGGAATTGTACATGTTTTCGGAATTTCGACCATTTTTCGTATTTTCGTGTCACTTAGTTTATTTTTTGTATCGACTTTTCGTGATTTCTGAAATTTTCGTTTTTCGGAATTGTACATGTTTTCGGAATTTCGACCATTTTTCGTATTTTCGTGTCACTTAGCTCGTTTTTTGTATCGACTTTTCGTGATTTCGGAAATTTTCGTTTTTCGGAATTATACATGTTTTCGGATTTTCAACCATTTTTCGTATTTTCGTGTCAGCTCGTTTTTGTATCGACTTTTCGTAAGTTCGGAAATTTTCGTTTTTTCGGAAAGTCTGTTCTCCTCGTTTCAAAGCAATAAATTTCGATTTGACACATTTCAAGTCCATTCGAAAATTCCGAAAATATTTCGTTTCGGCTCAGAAAACTTTTCGGATCTGCCATTTTCGGATCTAAAAATTTTCGGAAATTTGGCCGCATCCAAAAACACGAATCTGGAAATTTCGTGAAAATTCCGAAATTCCGAAACCCGAAACGCACATCCCTAATCTATAGCAATGGCGACTCTAGGAACAATATATAGGGGGGGACATGAGATTCCACAGTCAAAACTGGGGGACACTAATAATTTTCGCCATTAAAGCCATACCACTGAAAAAACCTAAATAAGTATATATAAATAATGCCAGAGTAATGTGATGCAATGATACTTTTTTGTTGTACTAACCAGATACATAAATTCAATATTTTATTTGCCACAATTCGCCAATTTTTGCCGACGTCCGGTAACTGCTTCGGCGACTCCAATTTTCAGAAATTACGGTGACCATTCGCTAAATAGGGAATTCACCATATTTTCGGCTAAATGGATTCCACAAAATGTGACAAAAAGCAAAGGATCTAAAGATGATTAGAGCCTTTAGATTCTAACTTCCATGATAACCCCTAAAATACCATAAACCCAAGGAAATACAATAAAAATAATAAACAGTGTAGCATGAAACCTATCCATTAACCCCTAAAATGCCATTAAGGGAGAACATGAAATGAATAGACTGTGGGGCATGTAGCCTACTCACATTCATCCCTAAAATGCCATTAATCAAGAGAAAACATGAAATGTATACACTATGAGACATGTAGCCTACTCATTAACTTCTAAAATGCCATTAATAAATGAAAAAATAAAATGTGTACTGCGAGGAATAAAGCCTGCCCAATAACCCTTAATATACAACTAAACCAAGACAAAAACGAAAGTAATTCACAATGTAATATATAGTCTGACCATTAACCCTGTCACTCCACCCTGTGAAAAAAATTGTTACGTTTTCATTTTATTATTTATGATTTTGTCTTTACACTGAACATGGTCATGTTGGATATCATTGGAAAGGCCAGACTCTGCTCTTTCCAATGCCATCTCAATCGACCGTGGGGCCAGAGAAAAATCAGTCTGAAGATGTAGGGGAAGCTGGATGCTGAATTCTGGTGGGGGGGGCACATGGGAGGTAAGGAATAACCTGGGGGGGGGGCAATTGGCCTCCAATAGAGACGCCTATGATCTACAGAGAGAGAGGGTAAACCTACGAGATTTTGTTCTGACTTTCTAGCACTGTTTCATTTCATATAATTCGTAATAGGTCTCATTTACTAGTATGTCAAAAGCAAACCCGGTTTTCCATCACATGATGAATGCTAAGGAAAACACAACTGCACGCAACCGCAAATGGTTATGGTATATTGATCACTTCATGAGAAAGAAAATTAGAAACTGTGAAATTTGTATTAGTGAAACATATAAATGTGCAGAACATGTTCTCTGTAAAGGTTACTGTACATTATCTCTCATGCACGACGCAAAAGGGTTCATATTAAACATTTAACTCCTTTACAAGCAGGATGATGCAATACTTTTGGTGAGTAGGTGGGAAGAAGTGTCACTTGTAGACTTTATTCCCATGGACATTTGGATTTAGGGGTTCTACGGTGTATTCCAAGATTTAAATTTATAGTCCCACTCTAATTAATTAAACGTGCGCAACTTTCAAAATGAGCAATGTGATACATTAATGGAAATTAGCTTGTCGGAAGTTCTAGGCTCATCACCATCTATTAGTATGTCATCAGTGAAGTTGACAAGCATTTGTCCAAGGACAATGAAAGTAACAGAGTCTGAGAAAAAAAAACACCACCTGATGTCTTACAGGGTAATTCAAAGAGATCCGAATTTCTTGAGCAAGGTAACTGAACGCTGAAAATCAGTGTTCGGTTACCTTTCTTGGTCATTCGGCTATCCAGAGAGCAGGCAATTCGCCAAATCCTGGCGAATTGCCTGCACATACGGTGCCTGTTCGGTGCCTGTTCGAGGGCAGTGAAACCCCCATAGAGAAGCAATGCTTTGGCTATTCAGAGAACACAAACCAGCAGTGAAAGGTTCCCCTAATGCCCTGCCATTCGGTGGTTTCATGCGGCAGATTTATTCAGGCGAATCCCATAGGCTTCAATGTTAAAAATATTCCGGTTTTAATTCAATATCTAATAAACCGTTCATTATAAAATTCTGCAGTAAAGAGTCTCTTTATTTATAGATTTTTTAGGATATTTTAAGCATTTTTCTGGATTTTTCTTTTTTAAAGTTTACTTATTTTTACTGTAACAGACCTTTTTATTATCATTCCCCGGACCTCATATGTAAATTTCAGACATTTTCGCTCAGTTTCTTTGCAAACAGCGTTTGCGGTGACTTTTCGATTCTCTTTGAATTACCCTGATAGTATAGAACCAATTCACGAATGCCCCGTTCACACTGTGTGATTTATCGCGCGGTTTTTGCTGCGCGACAAAATCCACGCTATGTAGCATCTCCAATGCATTTCAATGGAGCTGTTCACATCTTGCAGCGCGATGTCGCTGATACATGACCCTTTTTTTGGATTTGTGTTTTGTGATTTCCATTTGGTGGTGTTTTGCAAAATCGCAACGTCGCGAATATGAAATTCGCACAGTGTGAACGAGGCCAACACATATTGCAAAGCGTGGTCTGGCAGTGACAGCTACCAAATTCTGACTCGGCAGCAATAAGTAACATACACATGCCGCAGCCATAAGGAGCCAGTTGCTTATGTGTTCTGGAGGGCTGCCATGAGGAGGGTGACAGCCCATGGTCCAATGTTTTGTAGCATGTGTTGCGTATTTCGATAGAAATTCCACTTTCCTGTTCAACTGTAACATGTTTGGTAGTTCTAAAATGTGTATACTGTAATAATCATCCCAGGCAACAAATAATGTAAAATAATTTATTTTTTTCTTTGGCACAACTCTCAGTGAAGTAATACAAGCTCACATATATGTACCATGCAAAATTCTTTGTGCAGTGAGCTTTATAAAATTATACACTTACTCTGTTTGGTCTTTCTTGAATTAAAATAGCAATTTTAGATTGTCACTTATTGTAATCTCTTATCCGGTAAGTTTTATCCACATTCTACTCCCATCAGTAATTCCAAATGCACCTGTTCCACCCATACATTTCCAGCTTCAAAAGACATCAAAGACCTGATATCTTCAAAGTTTTTACTACCAAGATCGACTCAATCTGTGGGTCGCTGCAGGAGCTTTTCAAGATCGAGTTAAGTGGAACAGGTGTTATACTAGAGCAATGCAAAGGAATTTCATTTACTCCAAATTAAATTTGTTTGCCAATTAGCTCCAGATTGTGCTTCTAAGGCTAGGGTCAGACGAGCGCATTTTGTACGGACCGTGCGTCCGTGCAGTATGGACGTACTTTCTGACTGACAGCAAGGTAGTGGCCACACAGTCCGTTTTTTTCACTGACGGATTTTTTGACAGATGTAGCAGGGAAAATAAATAAATTGAGAAAACATTTTGTCCGTCAAAAATGCTGGACGTATAAATGCAGTCCGTCTGACCACGTTCCATCACTCACACACAAAGCTATGCGGACGATGCGGACGTGGCGCACTCCACACGTCCGTTCTATCAGTATTACGTTCTTGCCTAACCTGCGTCCGTTTGCCGCGTCCGTCATGCGTCCGCACTTGTGTGCGGACGTACTTTGTGTGTGGGGCTCCATTTAACACAATTGTATGCTACCACGGACGTACTTATGTGCGGCAACACGGACGTGAACACTGTGCTCGTCTGACCCCAGCCTAAATGATTCAGCACCTTGAACACATCACCTGAAGCGTTTGGAACAGCTGGGCCCCTGTGTCTGAAAACACTGAAACCTGTCTGATTGTAAAAAGAACCCCAGCTGCAGTACTGCTGATTGGCCAGCAGGGAGCAACATCTACAAACAGGCTTAAAGATAGAAAATACATACATTATACCAATAGACAAAAGATTTTAATTGTGTAGTTACTGTATAGTGGTTTTCCAAAACCACTGCTCCTGTCAGGGGTTTAATGGAAAGTCATTTGGTGGCAAATTGGTTAAAAAACTGTAAACCCCAATATAAACATGAGACACGTAGAGTGCCAAACTAGTGAATTTCAGTATACATTTTATTATTTTTACCTTGAAAATGCAAAATGACTCATTGCTTAACACCAATCAAAATTTTTTACATCTTAGATTACTAATATCTGCATGAAAAATGCTTTAAATTTACACGCTAAACTCAATAATGTAATTGAAATTGACTCCCAAAGCCGAGAGACCACCCAAAAGACTGCCAGGGTTATTCAGAGAGCGTGAAAAGCAGGGAGAATGACTGGAGAATGAAAAATTCTAGGTCAAAATAGCCGATTTGGAAAGTGAGATGGAGAATTTTCCTGGTTTGGCTATTTTGACCTAGAATTTTTCATTCTCCAGTCATTCTCTTGCTTTTCACGCTCTCTGAGTAACCCTGTGTCTTTCAGCTCACGTTTGACAGCCTTCTATTGTTAGGCAAAGCAAAATACAGCTCTCTGTATTGCAGTCCCGCCAGTGTCTCTCAATACAGACATACAGGGTTATTCAGAGAGCGGTGAAAACCAGGAGAATGACTGGAGAAGTGAAAATTCTAGGTTAAATAGCCAAACCAGAAAAATTCTCACATTTACCTCACATTCCAAATCAGCTATTTTGACCTAGAATTTTCAGTTCTCCAGTCATTCTCCTGATTTTCACCTCTCTTTGAATAACCCTGATAATATTTCTCCTAATATTTATCCCTTCCACCCCCACCATCTTTGCCTTAGAAAGCCCTTTACAGACATAAATATTAGTAATCATTTTCTTTTTTTAGCAGTATTTTCTCTGTGGGAATTTACAGTTTGATTCCAGATCTGCAATTGATAAATAAAAGTCCAGACTAGCGTCTGAAATTAAATCCTTTGACTGTTTGCATTCCTTTTTAATCCAAATGTTAACAAACGGCACAAGAACGGTGAACCCTGCCTTTCCCATCGATAGTAATTTGAGCACATTAATTATATTATACTTGCTGCTACTGTTAATTATTTTAATTAGGTTTGAATGAAGTTTGTTTGAATGTCTAACACAAATTACAAAAGAATTCAAACAGTTATACAACCTCATAGCATGAAATTTTCATTTTCTCTGTTTAATCTGTATCAAGTAGTTGATTTGCTACAGCTACAAATAAAGGTTGTTATTTAAGAATAATAATGAATTACACAAAAGATCTTCTGCTGGTAATACATTTATATTGCACTGAAACTCAGGAGATACAATTAAGATAAACAATATTCAAATAAGCTTTTCAGAATGAAGCGGATTTGCCTGCAGATTTGTAAAAATTTAATTCATATTGAACATGGAGTCTTTTGACATTATATCTCCTCTAATTTAAATTGGTATCAAAATGTTTGAAGACCACGAGATATGTATAGTCCCAAGAGCATAGGTGTTCTGTGATGTCATGATTGTATATTTTTATCAAACCTATACAACTTTGAATACTTTATATTGAAAAGATACTTTGTTCTGACTAAGGCTAGGGTCAGACGAACGCATTTTCACGTTGTCTGTGAAAAAGTGCGTTCGAACGAATGGACGTATTTTTTCACGGAGTACGCGATACCGGTCATACTATGCGCATTTTTCGGCCGTGATTTTGTACGATCATCAATAAAACACTTTGTGCATCTGGACGTTATGTTGGCTGGACATTAGTAGCGTCTGACATCTCCAAATCACACACACACACCGCTAGCGGACGCAGCGCACTCTGTACTAGCGGTTTTACGTTCTCGAAAAAATGCGTTCATTTTCCACTTGCGTTGCGCAGCCGGACTTTCGTGCGACCGTACTTCGTATATTGGCCGTCATTGCCCGGCATTTGCTGCTAGTGCGGCCGTGATTAAGTGCGCCTGCACGCGCGTTCGCACTGCCTCAGTCTGACCCTAGCCTTAAAAGAACAGTCAGGTACCGGGTTCCGGTGACACCAGTGATATGGATATGAACCCAGGATGCAGTAAATAAATAAATGCAACAACGAAAGGGTTGGTGTTAAAATTGTAGAAAAGTATATTAAATATATGGATGCAAAACAAAAGGCAGGAATCTGTATAAATAATAATAGTCCTTGAAAAGACTGCAGATGATGAGGAAACACAGTCACTTGAAATATTGATCACTTGGAAAAGGAAATCCGGATGATAAAAGTCTCTGGAGATGGAGGTCTTGAGGCAGGTAAAACAGAAGGGAGTCTCAAAACAGTACCGGCAAGGATGATTCACAGAGAGTCCAGGGGAATAGCCAGGGATCCGGTACACAGGAATCAATCAGACGTATAGCAAGCTGGTCACTAGGCTCTTGGACAAATTCAGGAACTTCCTTCCTTTGCAAGAAGTCATACATTAATGACAGAGCGCTGGCTGGATGTGGGAGTGGTTCTTTTAAGGAACACAGCCAGCGCTCATTACAGTCACCTGATGCAGGACACTTGAGTTGGAACAAGGCATTAACATATACATGGATATGTTACCGGGGTTGAATTCAGGACATGGCCTTCTTGTTACGGCGTCGCCGTAGGACCTGACAAGAACACTCTATACTCCTTGACCACTTTAACTTTTTAAGTGGTCAGGCTGTGCTGTGGGGTGGGGTGCACCCCTGTCCTTCCCCCACCCTCCTGCCCAGTTGTGGAGAAACAGCTGTGTGAAGTGGACGTGTTACCTCCACCCAGACAAGTGTCACCAGGCTGACAAGTCCATATAGGGAAATTCAAGCATTTTTGTGAATGAAACTTTGCCTGACATTATTTGAAGATTCAGAGAATGAAATTCAAAGTTTATCGTGGTTACAACAATGGTAAACAACTGCTAATAGTAAATAAACCCAGATGAATTGAGATCACACTTTGTTCTCACTCGTTAAATTTAAGCTCTATGGTAAGAAGCAAGGATTGCCTTCCACAACTGAGACAGGACATACTTGAAAACAAGAGATATCTCAATGTATCCTTCCTGGTAAAATGCTTTATAAATAATGTGATAAAGGCACTGGATGCAAGGCTCAGTACTCCCTCTTTCTTTTATAATTCACTCATAAAAGCAGCAGAGTACAGCAAACATCAAATAAACAAAACATAAAACAAACGCCTACTCCTTCTGTGGAGTCTGACTAAGCATATATGTTTCCCTTTCTAACTATGGGCGGCTAGGCTGCTTACCAATAAATGGAACAAATTATCAAAGTACTTCCCTTCAGACTTCAAGGATTTCCTTCCTTCCTTGGTGTAGCCAGCACACAGGCTGCTCACACAACTGCTCTCTCTCTCTCTAGGAACTATACACACAAACCTATATGGGCAGGGCAGACTTAATTAGGCATTGGTTCAGATTTAACCCAGTAGTGGGAAAATGTCATTCTCCAAATGCTGACTAATATATTTATGGTCTACCACCCTGCCCCCTCATCACACTGTCACAATAAATAAATATCACTATTAAGAAGTTGACTCTCGTAAATTTTTGCAAATAATGAAATTAATCCTTAGTTTGTTTAAAGCTTAAACTAAAGATTGTCATCACATTTTTTAAGAGTCAATCCCTATTTGTTTACATGTTTAAATTAATGCTATTCCTCTAAATAAAAGGATTTTGAGTAGGGATGAGCTGTTCGGGTTCGGACGGTTCGGGGTTCGACCCGAACTTAGCCTGTTCGAGCAGATCGCGAACCCCGAACATTTCCGGGTGTTCGCCGCATGTTCGACCACAATGCATTTTCCCATTGCCTGAAGCTCCTAATTGGCTACAGCCTTGCACCTGACCACAGGTCTGGTGCAAGACTGGTTGAACACTATGCCAATCACCGCTCAGAGTTCTGATTGGGCAAATTTTGCCCAATCATGGGCTCACAGAGCTAAGTCCCGCAGCACACTATATAAGGTTTCAACGCAGCGCTTCTGCACGCATTTCAGAGGAGATTTCAAAGAAGATAGTTGTGTGTGTTGTTACTGCCGGTCTGCCACGCTACTGGGGGGGTCTGGGGGGGTCTCATTTCGACCAAATATCAGGGAATTTAGGTGATGTGTGTCTTGTCACTGTGCCAGCAAGTTTTTTGGGGGTTTACAACTTTATTTAACCCCTTAGCGACCGGGCGGTTTTACACAAATCCGTCTTTTAGTGACCGCTGCTGTTTTTACGTTTCTGCGCTGTTAGTGTTTAGGTCAAATTTTCCTCTTACTCGTTTATTCGACCCACACATATTATACACCCTTTTTCCCGCCATTAAATGGACTTTCTAGAAATACCATTATTTCCATCATATCGAATAATTTACTATAAAAAAAAATATGAAATATGAGAAAAAAAATGGTAAAAACACACTTTTTAGTAATTTAATCCCCAAAATCTACAACCACCCAAAACGACCCCGGCTAAATAGGTTCAAAATTTTCTCCCGAGACTAGAAATACCCAATTTTTACATGCGTTTGCTTTTTAACCCCTTCACTGCTGAGACAGTTCACCTATGTGCGCTGCGCTCATTCTGACCATTTTGTGCTAATTATTTTTAGATGACAGCCTAGGTCCTATTTAATTAAACCCCCCCCAGACAAAAAAAACTTTAAAAAAAAAACATCTTTTTATTTTATTTAATTTTTTTTTTGTTTTGTTTTTTTTTTAAAACCAAACCTGGTCATGTTTGGTATCATTTGAAAGGCCATAATCAGGCCTTTCAAATGATGGCAAATATGACCAACTAGCTGCCATGGATCGGGAGATAAAGGGATCCTTAGGATCCCCTTATCTCTACATGGCAGCTAGATGGTTAACTGGCCCATTGACATCCTCACACATATGGTGAGGTTGTCAGTGGGTTGGGGGGGACCTGGAGGCTTGGCTGACATCCAAGATGTCAGCCCCCCTCCAGGTTTGAATCGCGTTTTGGCACCAATTGGCGCCGCAACGTGATCCAGCGGCAAAACGGTTAATGCCATACACCGCTGAAAAGGGGAGGCTCTCCCCTCTCCAGCAGTGCAAACGGCATCTCCCTAGCTTCAATGGTTGGGGAGAGGGCTCACTAATTTCTTTAAAACACTTGGAAATTAAGGTGATCTGTGTCTCGTCATACAAAAAGTACCACGCTGTATTTTGGGGCTCACTAATTTCTTTAAAACATTTGTGAATTGAGGTGATCTGTCTCTTGTCACTGGCTGACAGCTATCAGTGTGTCTCACTGAGTTATACCAGAGTTATTTAAATCTTTATACCAGAGTTGAATCAGAGTTCTGTATATATTAATCTATATATCACTCACCATGTCTGAAAGAACAAAAAGGACTGGCAGACGCTCCCAGACACAGATAAGAGGGCAAGCAGCCCCTGTGTCGGGAGGCTGTGCCTCTGGTCGTGGTGGACGTGGTACATCCTCTGCAGGGGCACGCTTGTCCTTTCTAACTGGTGCTGGCCGTCTTAAGCAGCAGCAGCAACATACAGAGGACTTGGTGGATTGGCTAACAAGGCCATCCGAGTCCTCCGAGTCCTCTGCCAGCCAGGCTTCTAGTGCTTTACAGTCCACCTCAGTTGCCAAAGCATCTAATGCAGCCTCCATGTCCACAGCTACTCCTGCCGTAGCCTCGCTATAACACACGAAGGAGCCAGCTGAATTATTTGACTACAATGAGAGTGACATGCTGCTTGAGGATGCGCAGCAAGTACAATGCTCTGATTCAATCTCTGAGGTTAAGCAAGGGAGTATAATCAACCTAGAGGAAGGGGGTGCCAGTGATGACACACAAATAACTGCCACTCATGTTGCCCCAGCAGCTGCAGCATACTGCCAAGTTGGCTCCAGTGACGAGGAGATAGGGGGTGAAGATGACATTGATGATGATGAGGTCACTGACTCCACCTGGGTGCCAGATCGAACTGAGGAATCAAGTGAGGAGGAGGAGGAGGAGGAGGCACAGCAAACACGAGGCACAACATCCTCTGTGACCAACCGTAGCACTAGCCAGTCCAAGGCATCACATGTCAGAGCTGCTCCGGTGCAGAGCGCTGTTGTCTCAAAGAACACATGCAGGAACTCTGCTGTCTGGGAGTTCTTTAAGAACTGTGCAGCAGACCCCACCGTTGCTATTTGTAATCTATGTCAGAGGAGGCTGAAGCGTGGGATAAACACCGGACACTTGGGTACCACGTGCTTGAGGCGACATATGAACAAGTGCCACACATCCCGTTGGGGCAAAACTTTGCGTAGGTCCTCCTCCTCCTCATCTGTCTCTACCCACACTGTATGTCCTGCCATGCAATTGCCTACAACCTCCACGACAGGGATGATGCTACAGTAATGGATGTACCAGCAGGTCCTTCCTCACAATGTGACATCATCCCAGTAGCTGAAGATTTACGCAGTCAGATTACGTTGCCGCAGCTGCTGCAGCGAAAGAAAAAATATAGTCCCAACCATCCCCAAGCACAGCGTCTAAATGCCAGCTTAGCAAAATTACTCGCATTGCAGCTGCTGCCTTTCCAGCTGGTGGACTCTGCTCCCTTCCGTGAATTTACTGAATGCGCTGTACCACAGTGGCAGGTTCCAAAACGCCATTACTTTTCACGCAAGGCCATTCCAGCACTATACCAGCACATGGAAGACAATGTTATCCAGTCATTGGGAAAGGCATTCAGCAGCAAGGTGCATGTCACTTTAGAAACGTGGTCCAGCAAGCATGGACAGGGTCGTTACATTTCCTTCACGGCACACTGGGTAACTCTGATTGCAGCTGGGAGGGATCCAAGATGGGGCTCTGTGCTGGAGCTTGTTCATCCACCACGCCTCCAGAAAGCTGCTTGTATGAGGTCTGTCTGCTCCACCACCACCACCACCTCTTCCTCCTCCTCCTCATCCTTCTCTGTCTCTGGCGAAGTGGCAGTTAAACCCACGCCTGACAGGGTCTATGCAATGGCTCAAGCAAAAAGATGCCCTACTGTGCTTGAGCTGGTTTGTTTAGGGGACAGGAGCCACACCGGGTCAGAAATTTTGTCAGCTCTGCAGGGGCAGGTGCAGAGATGGTTAACACCACGCCAGCTTGAGCTGGGAATGATCGTCTGCGATAATGGCAGCAACCTTCTCTCCGCCCTACGCAAGTGTAAATTGACGCATGTACCATGCCTAGCACACGTCCTAAATCTGGTGGTACAGCGTTTCCTAACCAAGTACCCAGGGCTGCCAGAGCTTCTCATCCAGGCCAGAAAAGTCTGCAGCCACTTCAGACGGTCATTCCCAGCAAGCGTTCGCCTGGCAGAAATTCAAAGAGAATTTCACCTTCCCACAAACTGTCTGTTCTGTGACATGCCCACCAGGTAGAACTCGACATTAACAATGCTGCAGCATCTGCACAAGCAGCAGAGGGCCATCAACAAGTACCTGTGTGAGTATGGCACAAGGACAGGTTCAGGTCAACTTGGTTTCCCCCCCCGCAGTGGCTGATGATCAAGGATGCATGCACTGTACTGTCACCATTTGAGGAGGCAACAAGGATGGTGAGCAGGGACAGTGCATGCATCAGTGACACAATTCCTTTAGTGTTCCTGCTGGAGCACACTCTGCAGAGAATTATAGATGTGGCTCTAGAGGCAGAGCAGCGGGAGGAAGAGGAGGCCTTCCCTAGCTCTCAAGGCCCCAGTCTTTCCGCAGACAGCATTCCAGCGGGTCCTACTCAGATCAGACAGGAGGAGGATGACTATTAAGTGTAGTAGGGGCATTGAAGGTGGGGATTCCTCAAGGCAGGGTTTTGTGTGCCCAGAAACAGAAGGCTTGTGCGTGGCTGGGAGGAGGAAGTGCACGATACGGTCATCCTCATTGACCAGGAAGACTCGGCAGCTAATGCCACCTCCAACTTACGCTGCATGGGCTCCCTAATGATGCAAAGCCTGCTAAAGGACCCCGGGATTCGTGCTATCAAGGAGAGGGATCATTACTGGTTGGCAACCCTTCTTGATCCACGATACAAGGGGAAAGTTGCAGAGCTCATCCTGCCCGCACAGAGGGAGCAAAGGATGACAAAACTTGAGGACGCTCTAAAGCGAAACTTGTGTAACACCTTTCCAGGCACTGTTAGATTACCAAGTGCTGACACACGTGCTTCTGAGGCTGCAGGTGTTCAGAGGATTAGCGGTGAAGGCAAGGGCCGCTTGACTGATGCATTTTTTTATTTTTTTAGTCCTCGACGCCCAGGGACGTCAAATGTAGGCACCCATTGCCAGCGTCTTCACCATATGGTGCAGGACTACCTAGGGGCAAGGGCAGACCTGGATACCTTTCCAGCAGATGATCGACTGGCTTACTGGGTGTTGAGATTGGATCACTGGCCAGAACTTAGCCAATATGCTATGCAGCTACTAGGTTGCCCTTCATCTAGCGTGCTTTCCGAAAGGACGTTCAGTGCCGCTGGAGGTTTTGTCACAGACAAAAGAGTGCGTCTGTCCACCGACTCTGTAGTCCGGCTGACATTTATAAAAATGAATCAGTCCTGGATCAGCAGCTATCAATCCCCTGATGCCGAAGTAACGGAATAGGTCGGGTATGTCTTCTGCATGCACAAAACCTCCAGCACTGAACTCTTCCACAATACCACAAAAGGGTTATGGTGTGAATGCACTTGCTGCCATGAAAGGCACAATATTTGGCTGCACTGACGCCTGTGCCAGATTTATATTCATTTTAATTTTTTGAACAGCAGGGTCCAACCCTGCACTCGTCCACTTAATACCACAGAGTTACTGTATGATGATACTTGATGGCCTGCCATTAAAGGCACAATATCTGTGGTGCACTGACGCCCATTACCAGATCAAAAACTTTTCAATATAGAACCACATAGTCCACCCCTGCACTCTTCCACCATACCACAGAGGGGTTACTGTATGATGATACTTGCTGGCCTGGCAGTCTTGCACCAAAGGCAGAATATCTGGGTGCACTGACGCCCATTCCCAGATTCATATCTTTTTAATATAGGACCGCATGGTCCACCCCTGCACTCTTCCATAATACCACAGAGGGGTTACTGTATGATAGTACTTGCATGCCTGGCACTAAAGGCACAATATCTGGGTGCACTGCCATTGACGCCTGTATCAGATTCATATCCTCAGAGGGGTTACGGTGTGACGGCACTGTTGCCGACGCTAAAAGTCCAATTTGAAAGAACCTATTGTTACTTTCATCCAAAGCCTGCATAAGTTTCACAATAATTTAGCCAAAAAAAACACTAAACTTTTTCTGCGCGTCCTAAAATGTCTTTTCGTACAGGCTGCCGCCCCAAGCAGTTGTTTATGGATAGATTAAAGGAAAAGCATTTACCGTCATATGAAACGTCATTTTTTGTTTTTAAGTGTTTCTATACATCCTAGAAATCCGCCACTTCACGGGCAGGTTATGGGGACCTCCTAGGCACGATATTTGAAGGAATTTTTGGTTTTTATTTTTAACCCTTATTTCATGGAAAACTCACTGTCCCTTTAAAAACGGTTTTTTTTTTTTACTTTTTGTCCTTGTTTCCTGTCCCCCAGGGCACTACCCGGACCCCCATATACCTTTTATGGCAAATATGTAGCATATATGCCCTCTTGGAGGGCACTCTAAAAAAACGAATTTTCAGCCCCATTGACTTGCATGGGGGTTCGGGTTCGGTCCCGACCAAATGGGATGTTCGGGTTCGGGCTCGAACCGAACTCGGGAGTGTTCGGCTCATCCCTAATTTTGAGTTCATTGAATTCCACACTTAAGAGGTTTATTATTACAAATTATGTTGGCAAGATCTAACTGTACAGTACTTTATCAAGTTTCTATAAGCTTCATATGATTTAATATACTTTTTCAGAAAACCTACTTTATATTAAATTGTATGTATTCTTTCAATATTGAATAACACCAAAACAATTACTCTTAACATACCCGCACTGTCCAGAGGTAAATACTTTTTGCTCTTTGAGGCTCCGTTGCATCACTCCAAGCCATTTTTAGGCTTGGATACAGTGCTGCTTTTTCATTCTGCAATAACCCTGATTTACAATTCAAGACCATGATTTTCATATTACTACATGCTGGTAATGTGCCAGGTTATCTAAAAGCACACCATCATGTTTTTAGCCCTTTCTCTCTCAAATTATTAAAAAAAAATACTCTCGGGAACCATTTTTAATAAATTATGCAGTAAGAAATATTTGTGAATAGCTCCAAGGTATTTCTTTCTATTATAACCTATTTGACAGACAGAAGTCACCATCTGCTGGCCAAATGCGGTTACTACCAGTCCAAGTTCCATGCAGGATCAGATGGGAAGCTGTCACTTATACACATTCCACAGTTGGTTTTAAACTTTAGAGGCATGTTTTGGAGGAACATAATACAGATGATAGTAGATAGAATTTATTCAGGGTACGATTCAACTCTACTAGATTATAAATGACTTTAAGATTGCATTCAAAGTTCTATTCAGCAACACACTTGCCCTTTGTTCCATTGCTTTATTGCACCTAGTTTTGTCCTTGCTCTATTGCTCACACACCCACACATTCATTTGTGCTATTGCACTGCAAACTCCCGCAACACATTAGTTTACAGTTGTTGAAAGTCTCTGATCTAATACAAGGGTCTGTAGAAACCTTCACAGTCAATTGGAGCACAGTTGTTATTTTACTTTTTGACCTTTTTAAGTTACTTAAGACTGTGTTGCTCTTACATTTTGTTTGGGAAAAAAACAGTTCTGTCCATTTACAGTCATACCATTTATCTAATTGTTAAATTAAAAATGAACACACAGTTTGCTGATATCACATATCTTGAATCAAAGGTTTAATTTATATTAATTCTATTCTTTTAATATGCATTTTCAAATGTTCGGGTGGTTTTTCCAGGTATTTTATAGTAACGAAATAAGGACCTTGATTCTTCTACACTACTCATCCTGCCTGCCTGGAAATACTGTTTAGTTTTCAGAGTCTTCTTTTCACAAAATGTTTCTCATCGTGTATTACATGGCTCCTGGAAATCATTCCCTTCAACAACTTTCTTTGATCTTTAGGAACTGCCTGTAGGTTATTTTAACCATTCAAGAAAAAGAATGACAGCTTGCAGGAGCCAAGCATGAGCTTTCTAGATATTTCTATTCCTAATAAGATACATTTTTAATCGCCATTATGTTTATAATTGTGTTATTATTACTATTGTGGTTATGTATTACATTTATAAAACTTTACATCAAAAAAAGTATTGTAATAATACAACTTATTTTTTAGGAGGTATTTTTTTCCCCATGATATTGAAAGTTTATAAATATTAACCATTTCCCACCACGTGGTGTACTATACTGTCCTCGCAGCGGGAAGGCCTAAACGCCGCATGCTGGCATAGCACGCCACACTGGTGGCTACGGGCTGCGACAGGCCCGCCCACCAGTTGGCGCTCGACGTGCGTCATTGCTCATTAGCTGCCGTGGGGTGGCCAGTACTCTGGCCGTCCCCCTGCAGCCAATGACGCGTGCTGCACATCAGCTGTGTAGGTGTGCCAGAGGAGGGGCCCACTGTAACAGTCGGCAAGCATGGTGTACTTGTACACCTCACCAGCCTTAACACCCCACCACTGGGCACAACCCACCTGCAGTAAGGGGTTAACAACTGTGAGGCATTGATCATATATTCTGAGGAAATTGTTAGATTTGTAGTTCCAATATATTTGAGATGTACAGGTGTATAAAAGATCTGCAAATGAATAAAATCTAACCTAAAAGGAGAATTGTGTCTGATGTGGATATCAATATAAATCCGTCACTTTGTCTAGGGATGCACCGAAATTTCGGCTGCCTAAACATATCGGCTGAAAATTGTATTTTCCGCTGTCAGACAAAATGAAAAAACTGTCCGAAAATAAAAACTAAAAATGCAGCATGTAATTATCGTTGGAGCCTCCAGGTGGTGCTGTGACATTATCCCAGCTGGTGCTGCATCTCCACAGGAGGAGGAAAAGGTTTGTGCGCTCACCCTCCAAGAGATAAAAGAGTGCACTCTGTGCTGCCCGAGTGAGGGGCTGAGCGCCCAAACCATAGAGCCATTTAACCATTTCACCTCCAGTTACTATAGAAAGACAGCAGAGAAAAGAAAGAGGGAGAGAAATGGCAAAAAAGATTAAGAGAGGGACAAAGAGAGACAAAAGACTGTAGCAATAATCTAATTGCAGGAAGTTCATTTGCTTCTCTGTGTGTCTGTGTGTATTGAGCCATAGCTATATAGTGTAATGACATGCTGAATCTGCAGAATGTATATTATTACATAGGCTTTATTAATCCATTATGATACAGACCTAATCGGCTCATTACTATACAGAGTGTAATGACTTGCTGACTTCATATTACATTTTATTAACCCATTTCTACAAAGTAATCACTTAATGGAAAATTGATTGTATAAGAGGTTAGTCAAAGAGGGCTGAATTGGCTCCGAAATTGCACCAAATGGTGAATTTCCCCGTACGGTGCAATTTTGGAGCCATTGGTCTATGCAAAAAGTAGGCAGTTTGCCAAATTTTGGCGAATTGCCAGCTAAATGCGTGCTGTTCGGTGGCAGGTAAATCCCCATAGAGAAGCAATGGTTAATCTATTCAGAGGACACCTAACAGCACCAAAATGTCAATGAAATGCCCGGATGTTCAGTGGTTACATTCGGCTGGTTTAATCAGACAAATAGGTTTCAAGGTAAAAATACTCCTGTTTTTAATTGAATACTTGCTTTTGCAGCGGCTTCACTCGAGTGGATTTTGTGATTTGTTAAAATTGTTATTAAAAGAAACATTAGGTTTTTTTTGTTCAAACAAAATATAATTTACTATTTAATATTTAATTTATGCTAACAAAAATTGCCCACCAAAATCCTCAGCAGCAGGCCCATGATACTCAATCTGGCCCTGGGTCTATGCATGAAGTGAGGCTGGACACACAGAATTTACAATGCTGCCGGGGTTGGGTGTAGAGCATAAGATTTGTTTTGTGTGTATGTCATTATTTTCTGTATGGTCCAGCCAGGTCATTTTTGTTGCTGTTCCCACCACATTTTTGGCCCTATTCCAAGGTTGGTGCTAACTTAACCAGAGCTGATGTGAACTTAACAACCCCATTGACTATGGCTTTGGTAAGTTTACAACAGCTTGGTAAAGTTTACACCATCCTTGGTATAGGGCCCTTTATTTTTACCCAACAGTGGAATTGTGTTTGAGGGTACCAATATAAATCCATTATTTTGTTTCTTGGCTGAAAAGCAGAGAGAAGGCTGAAGGCTATAAAATGGCATAAGGCTAGGGACTTACCTTGAGAGGTCACCTTGGAAATCATCCCCACTTGCCTAGTGGAATTCTTTGATACATACAAAACATGAGAAATTACTGCATATATTGTGGCGTTCTACTTATATAATCGAATGTTTTTTTTTCCAAAATGGTTTTATAGGTGTATCTATTTATATATATTCTTCTGAAAACGGATTCTCCTTCTAGGAAATGTTATTATTGAATGATGTATTATCATTTTCTAAAGTATAATTCCTGTGCATTATTGAGTTTTCTTGAAATCAATAGACATCTATTTGAAGATAATGCTAATAGCACATGCATTTATACTTTGGATTGTGATTAGAATAAATCTGATAATTAAATATACACTGGTGGCCACATTATTAGGTGCACCTTAGCTGTGCGCACAAATGATACATTGTACGCCGTTTGCATGTCATGTGGCCTGTATTGGGTACAAATACAGCCGAACAACCTTCCCACTGTCAGTTTCGACTACAAACCACAGCAATATTGGGTAAGGGCAAAGATCTAAGTAACTTTGAACGTAGCATTATGATAGGTGAGATGTGGAGGACGAGGCGTTTCCGAGACGGTAGCTCTCCTGAACTTTTATTGTACAAGAATTGCAAGGTTGTATCGAGAATGGTAAAAAAAAAAAATAATAATTATGTCACCAATACTCATGTGAAAGGAAATTGCTCACTGATGAGAGAAGTCGGAGGAGGATGGATAGACTTGTGCAAGCCAACATACAGGACCAAGTGACATCAGGATTCATCCTTGCTGCTCAGAAAACCATCACGCAACATACCACTAGTTGCATGTCGTTGCCTATGGGGTACAACAGCCAACAACCACATCATTTACCAGTTGTTATCAGAGAAGAACAGGAGAACATGCCTTCTGTACGCACAGCAACACCAGCACTGGACCAACAAAGACTGGAAAATTGGCATTTGGTCTGATGAGGTGATGGTCCTGGTACATCTTGTTAATGGCAGACTTAGAATTTGGTGCAAACAACATGAATCCATTGACCCATCGTTGAGTCAAGGACAGAATTGGAGAATGAAATCAGCCTAGTAGAGATCAAACGTGATTAGCCTAATGCAGCTTAAACAAACAGAAATAAGAGATGAGGGGGACCCTTTTATGTCCCCAACATGTTTGCAAACACAAATTAAAAAGTGCCAAAGAACATGCAGGTACAAAAAACAAACTGTCCACATCACCAACTCCAAACAGCAAAGCAACAGCTTCAAAGCCAGCAGTATCACAAGGCATTTACTTATCAGAATTTCAATACCTGCCTGAGTCACAACGTAGAAAAATCCCATGGAGCACCTACTACATTCTTCAAATTGACAGATGAATGAGGACCGCGACCCATTTGCTATAGAAAAAACACCAAAGCAAGAAAAATTGCTGCAAGCAATACTGACTAATGTATATCGGATAAGCTATAATCACAGACATTGGGCACACAGATACCAACTATTACAGGAAGTAGCACCCATCTTTTTCCCCTGGTAATTTTGCCCACATCGTTTAGAATTTAAAAGCTTTTTGCCTTTTTTACATTAGCCTCGCACCTGGAGGGACAATATCTAACTTGCCCATATAGATCATTGAGAATCTATGCCACTGACAGATGACAACATAAAAGTTAAACCAGCACATCATGGTCAATCTTCTTGGAGATGTGTTTCTGATAAGGCTGCTTGAAAATTATTAGAGTGCAGCAGTGGCCAGTGATGGACAAAGATCTCACAGTCTGGCTTCCTGTCTCTTATAGAATCCAGTTCGAAACATTGGTACTCACTTACAAAACTCTCCTTAACTGCGCCCCTGCCTATATATCCTCCCTTCCCGACAGGGGTCAAGTCCTAAAAAATTAAGTGTGGGGAACTCAGCAACATTTCTGTACCTTCTGATCTCAAAGATTATTGGGAGGCGCAGCAGCTGCAGCACCTCTTTATGCATGAGAATGCATTCCTCTGGCAAACACTGAGAAATTGTCATTCCCATACCTTCCAAATGTAGTTAAAATGAGGAAAAACCCTTAAATACAGATGGTTTTAAAAAATTGTGTCTATTTAGTAAGGTATCCCAGCTTTCCAGAATATCAACCAAAAGGGTACCAAGTTCCTCCTGCTAAAATAGTGAGGGAACTGCGTTCCCTTGCGTTCCTGCAGGACTTGACCCCTGCTTCCCGACCACTTCACTATGTCAATGATCTGATGCTATCAGCTTCATGTACCCTCGCCCCCAACTCTCACCTTCAAGACTTCTCCCAAGCTGCCCCCTTTCAATGAAACTCCCTCCACCGCAACATCAGACTCTCCCTGTCTCTCCAGTCCTTTAAGAAGTCTCTGAAAACACATTACTTTAGAGAAGCCTATCATCTCACTCCCTAATCCCCCTCTGTTCATTTCCTACTGCATCTTTCCACATAGCCCACATGCACTCTGCTATTTCACACTCTCTTTTAACCTTCACCTACTGTGTCACCCCTATCCTTTTAGATTGTAAACTCTTGAGCAGGGTCAGATCCCAGAAAACACACCCAGATGCGTTGGTCCACTCAGAGCCGATGTTTGGGCTCTTATTTTGTGCGCGGATCTATGATATGATATCAGACCTTACATATTTGTGACATACTACACCAATGTATGCTATTCTTTATCTTGCTTCTTTTATGTATCCATTTTGAGAGCCATCCGAACCCCGAAGCGTTGTATTTCGCACCGACCAGATAAGTATACACTCCTATTTTTTTGGATGGGGGAAACCACTAACCATCTAGCCTAGCCTGGGATTCCAGTGGCGGTGCATATTGTGGGCTTTTACCATTTCTTTTTTGTGTGATACTTTGTATGTTAGCGGCCACAAAAGGAGTTGAAGACAATAATTTTTTTTACAATCCTTAACTGGTGATTAAGATAATTTATTCAACATTTAGGCTAGGGTCAAACGAAAGCATTTTTACACGCGAACGTAAAAAAGTGCGTCCGAACGAATTGACGTATTTTTTCACGGAATGCGCGAAAACGGTCATACGATGCGCATTTTTCGTGCGTGATTTTTTCGGATCGTCAATAAAACTCTTTTTGCATCTGGACGTTATGTAGGCTGGACATTAGCAGTGTCTGACATCTCCTAATCACGCAAACACGCCGCTATGCCGCAGCTGCGCACTCAGTACGTCAGTACTAGCGGTTCAGCGTTCTCGAAAAAATGCGTTCAAATTCCACTTGCGTTGCGCGGCCGGACTTTCTTGCGACCATACTTCGTATATTGCCCGTCATTGCCCGTCATTTGCTGCTAGTGCGGCCGTAATTATGTGCGCCAGAACGCACGTTAAAAGTGCGCTGGTCTGACCCCAGCCTTAGTCTATGGAATAATTCTAAAGCTATATTTGTTAGTAAATGGACTAATGCAAATTGCTAAAGGCAAATGAAATATATGTAATTAGACAACGATAAACAATAAATGGAATTAACTATACCATATGTATGCTGTATAAAGTAATCTCAAAAAGAACCAATATGCGTTCTTAAATGCACATATTAAAGTCTAGTGCATGCAAAGAATGCATTAAAAAAAGGATCTGAAGAACCTGCACAGTATCTCGACACTAATCCCTAATCCCTTGAAAGAAATGAAGGGGCAGGCAATTACATATTTTTTAAAGTATACTCTAGTATTATATCAACAAATTACTGTTTTCCTATAAAAACCTACATTGGAATATAAAGACCTCAGACCTTGGGTCAAACATGAATGCTAAGAAGACACAAAAAGGAAAAGTTAAATATTAATTCACGTTGAGTACCGAAAGGCCTAGAATTTACATAATCTCATTACTTTAGTGGTAAAAGGATCTGTTGAAATGTTTTTTTTTGTAGTTCTTACTTTAAGGAACACTCTAATAAAAAAATCACCCCCCCCCCGTTTTTTAATCCTAACCTATCCCTATTCCCTTAATAAATCGTTATTTTTTGTTTTTGTGACTGTAATACTTACCCTAAAATCCTCTTGTTTCCAGCAGTGTTTTTTTTTTTATATACTCACCTCCCTCCTCTTCCGCTCCCGTCCTTCTTCTTGCTTCTTGGCTTCTGGTTTACGTGAGAAGCGCGCATGTGCGCCTCTCACATAAGCCAGCCAATCGTCAGGCTTCCTCCCGGCTCCCTCTGAGGATTAGTGTTGCGCGCAAGAGGATGCGCGCAACACTAACCCTCAGAGGGAGCCGCCAGCTTCTGCGGTGAGTTGGAGACGTCATCGCGCTGAAAGCGCGTTGACGACTCCTACTCGGCAAAAGTCGGCAGAAGCGGGAAATATGATTCCCGCTCTGCTGACTGACAGCTGGGAGGGCGGAGTAAACTCCTCCACCTCTCTCAGCTGTTTTCAGCATTTTCTGCTGAACCGCTGAGTGGAGGGAGGGGGGACAGAGGGCAGGATACTCCAGGCATCATGACCACCTAAAATAGCTTAGGTGGTCATGTTGCTTAGAGTATCCCTTTAAATAACATACAACACAAGATGCTTAAATCCTACTTTATTTGATTCGCATACAGATAGCTACACGCCGAAAAAAAGTCCTGTCAATGCTTAAAATACTTATCGTTCATTAAGGGGCCACTACCACCAAAGAATGAAATATCCTTATTTATTTTATGTTGCTGATATCTTAAATGTGCGTTGTTTTCTCTTGTTTGTTCTATTTAGGAAAATATTTTACTCTATCAGGGTTATTCAAAGAGAATCGAAAAGTCACCGCACGTTCGGGGACTTTTCGTTCTCTTCAATTCGGCGATCCTATTTCGGCAACCCTGCAGTGTATTCAGCAATCACCACAGGGCCGCTGTATGGCAGGGAAAAGTCACCGCAAACCCACCGAAAAGTCACCGCAAAACCAGGGCGAACGCACACCGAAACCCGCAAAAACATCTGGATTAACCCCGCCGAACACACCGGAGAAACCCGAGCAGGAGCCGATCAGAGTGCAGAGCAGCCGCTGGAAAAAGCCAACACCGCAGACGAATGGAGTGAATAAAACACAAAACAGTACGCTTGAATGTTTGAAAAGTGAAACGCTGTTTGCAAAGAAACTACTGAATGAAAATGTCTGAAATTTACATATAAGATCCACTGAATGATAATAAAAAGGGCTCTTACAGAAAAAAGAAAAAACGATTTAAAAAAAAAAATGGAAAACAAATTTGCAAAAAAATCCCGTAAAATGACTAAAAGATCCTAAAAAAAATCTGAAAATAAAGAGACTTTTTACTGCAGAATATTATAATAAACGGTTTATTAGATATTGAATTAAAACGGGAATATTTTTAACATTGAAGCCTATGGGATTCTCCTAAATAAACTTGTCGAATGAAACCACCGAATGGCATGGCATTTCGGCAGCTTTTCTCAGCTGTTTTGTGTTCTCTGAATAGCGGAAGCATTGCTTCTCTATGGGGATTTCACTGCCCCCAAACAGACTAACCCATTATATATACACACAAGGGAAACCCAGCTTGGGTGGCATGAAAAGAGGGATTCTTGTCACTGACGGTTAGAATCCATAGAGGGGGTAAACCTTAGGTACATAACCTATGTCTTTGAACAGAAGAAACACCTTAACAGGTTTAATGGACTCAAAATAAACTAAAAATTCACTTTTATTGAAACATATAAAAACATCAGGACCAGAAGCATTTGCTCTTGGATACACACAATTAAGACAATGTGGACCAAAGTAATTTGGTCAGAGTACTCAAAATCTAAAAGAAAGAATATACCAAAGTATTTCAAAAAATGGTTAGAGCCATTTTAAATAAATTTATGTTATTCTCTCTCTTCCCACTAATTGAGTTATTGAGCGAATACAGCTCTAACAATTTTTTTAAATACTTTGGTATATTCTTTCTTTTAGATTTTGAGTACTCTGACCAAATTACTTTGGTCCACATTGTCTTAATTGTGTGTATCCAAGAGCAAATGGTCTTCTGGTCTTAATGTTTGTATGTTTCAATAAAAGTAAATTTTTAGTTTAGTTTGAGTCCATAAAACCTGTTAGGCCGGGTGCACACTAGGCGTATTCTTTTCTGCGCACAAGCGCGCGTTGAAACCCACTTACCGGCGTCCGTCGCAGCGTTGTGATGCTGCGACGGGGCCAGTCACATGCTTGTGCGCGCACAATACACACGCACGTGCACGCACGTAGTATATGTGCGTCTAGAGATCCACCCTGTCAATGCGCCAGGATGCGCGTCGACGGGGCTGCAAAGTGCGATCCTCCATAGGAGGATTGCGCCTTGCAGCGCTGGGGGGGGGCAGGCGGGCGTTGAGTGGACGCCGGAACGCTGGAAGTGCATTTTAACGCGCGCTAGTGCGCAGAAAAAAACACCTAGTGTGCCCCCCGCCTTAAGGTGTTTCTTATAACTCGTTAAAGAACTACGTAGCCACCCTGTTAGGGAACAGGTGCGAAAACCATTTTTTCTGCATATGTGTACAGTATATTTTGTTTTATCCCCAGCCAGGTCATTATTGCTGCTGCCTCTTTCCATGTTTTCTTTTTATTCCCAAAGTGGAATTGTTCCTGGTGAGGGTATAACTATAAACCCACCAGTCTTTCTCATGACTGAGAAACAGCACGAGGATATGCGGCTGCTTAAAAAGCAGCTCTTGGTTTCATTAGGTAGGACCCACCTGACCTAGAGGTGCCATGATGAGGCAGGTGGGCTTACACTTTAATGGCCATTCAAGTAAACCAAAACCTCTGTGTTTTGTTTCATATGGAGCTATAGTGAGGAGCGCAAATGACAACCTTTTTTCTTGTTATGTTTTATACATGAAGCAGGCTGGATACTTTTGGTCTACGCAGTCACCCTGTTAGGAATAGGCGCAAAACCGTTTTTTCCAAATACATTAAATAAGTACACCTAACAACATAATGATCACTCACACATAGAGGGTGGCAAGAATGTAAATCTCACATTTCACATTGAGGGTGAGATGTTGGCTGAGTACAAGTGTGAGGTGCCAAAATTATCTCAAAGAGAAAATAAGAGGAATTCTTAAGAGGTAGTTAACCGGTATGGAGTTTTAAACAATCCCTTGAGGGTCTATATTTAGTTAAAAGGTCATCATTAGAGAGTGGAGAAACAGTAATAAAATAAAATAATGTAAATGGTGTAATTATAGCTATATTAACACAAGAAGTCCCAATAAAATAATTAAGATTAAATCCTAGAATATGGTATAGAATTACTGAAAATGATTTTGTTGACTGATTAGGAAACTGGTTCCATTCAGTGACTTATAGCGATAATACTATCAATGCTACCGGGTGATGTCACATGGCTAAAGCTCTTGTGCTTTACATGTTGCCTTGTCATGGATAACATCACCAGGTGCAAAATTTGTGCAGGTAAAAAAAGGAAAAGAATGTAGTTGTGCAGCAGCTATTAATCTTTCCTTAAATATCCATGGATGTAAGCTTTCACCTGAATTACCTGCATTTATTTTATCATAGTACTAACTGCATCCTCATGATATTTACCAGAGGTATTTAAATATCCTGGTACATTAGTTAAGAGACATATGCAGGGTTATTCAGAGAGCGTGAAAAGCAGGAGAATGACTGGAGAATGAAAAATTCTAGGTCAAAGTAGCCAAACCAAAAAAATTCTCCCATTTATCTCACTTTCCAAATCGGCTATTTTGACCTAGAATTTTTCATTCTCCAGTCATTCTTCTACTTTTCACGCTCTCTGAATAACCCTGATGGAGTAAGTAATGACATACCATCAATTATATCTCAAACACAATATATATTTTTCATCTGTTGTCATTATGTACACCAGTGTATATGCAGTGAAGCATTTTCAAAAATCAAGGCTCAGTGCATTTAATGAGCTTAACGTTACGCTAGCACCATATAAATCAGCCTCACATGATTGAATAGAATTCAATCTATAGAAGGCATCATATGAGGCACAGTATGTTTACACCTTGACATTCAACATATTCAGTACTGCCTGTTGAAAAGAAGACACATGCACAGACTCTTACTCTACAACGTCTGAAATTTAGACTCAGTTTCTTCCTGTTTGAAAAAGGATAGCTATTGGGCTGGCGTTTGCTCCCTTATATACCTAGAATATTGAGTTTTTTGCCATTAATTCTATTTTTATCATTTCTCACACATATAAGATCAACCTATTAAAATGATATATGGTAGATGACATTTTGGTTATTTCAGGTGGCACAAAGGATGAACTTCAAAGCTACTGTTCTCATTTGAACAATAACCTTCTAAATCTGTGATCTACCTTGGAACGCCAGGTAGATTTGTATCTCTGAATATTATACATGGTTAGTGTATCACCATATGATACATCTTTTTTTGACATATTTTTTGTTATGTAGCCTTTCTATATCCAACACATTAATTTGAAGCCTTTGGTCTTACGTCTGCCTTCTTATCCTCCATATTCTTTCTTCTTGGAGAGTTCATTTATGATATACATTTTATCTACTATTTTTACTTTTGAGAGCTGTGTTTTTTTTTTTTTTGCTGTGCAACAATCACGTCCCATGGTACCCGGCACCCAGCAGCATCCTGCCCACTGCTCAGTGGCCGGGCGTCGAGTGAAGAGCCACGGCATCGCAGTCGCATGAGATGCCAAGGGGCAGGGCACGACTTGATAACATGGCACCCGCCGGGTTTAAAACCCAGCATCTCACTTACTCCTGTGCCCTGATGTGGTTATTGCTTCCTTCAGCGCTTTCTATGTATTCTGTGTATCGACCTGGCAAGCTCTAACGAACCTGCTCTGTGTACCGACCTGGCATTTACTGAAAACCCTGCTCTATGTACTGACCTCCCTGCTCTATGTACTGACCTGGCAAGTACTGACATACCCACCCTGTGTACCGACCCTGCAAGTACTGACATATGCACCCTGTGTACCGACTTGGCAAGTACTAGTGATCCTGCTCTGTGCATCAATATTGGCACACATCTGACTCTCCCTCCAGGTACTAAGATCCCTGATCCATCAACCAAGTCTGTTCTAACATTCTGGTGTCTGTTAACCCTTTCTGGTTACGTGTTACTTGGTTCCCTGAAGATATTTAGCTGTACCGTCCACCTAAGGATCGGAGGGGTAGATAGTATACTGTATACAGGGGCCAGTATCATAGACACAAAGGGGATTCGTGACAATACCTTGCTGATTGTGCAGTGGGTATTATCCATTTTTTTTTCTTTTGCTCTTGTATTATTGCATATTTTTCAGAAATTTCAATGTATTATAAAACTTACGTTTCAAAATGTCATGAAACTGCTACAGCTTTAACTTGGGTAACATCTCTTATCTTTTCACTCCTTTTTCCTGCAAATGTCTGTACTTCAGTTTCCATTACAGAAGAACAAACAGGGTTATCCAAAGAGATTCGAAAAGTCACCGCACGTTCGGTGACTTTTCGTTCTCTTCAATTCGGTTCCTTTTGCCGATTGCATTTCGGTGACCCTGCGGTGTATTCAGCAAACAGCACAGGGTCCCCGAATTGCAGGGAAAAGCTGCCGTAAACTCACCGAAAACTAACCGAATGCACGCTGAAAACAAGCAAAAACATCTGGATTAACCTTCGAGGAAGCCGAACAGGAGCCGAACAGGAGCCGAACATGAGCCGAACATGAGCCGAATCACACAGAGCCGAAGCAGCTGTGACGTAGAGGAGGCAGTGAATAAATTAGAAAAACCATTTGTATGAATCTGGGAAAAAGAAACGCTGTTTGCAAAGAAACTACTGAGCGAAAATGTCTGAAATTTTCACAGGAGGTCCAGGGAATGATAATAAAGAGGGCTGTTACAAAAAAAATAAGCAAACTGAAAAAAAATAAAAAAAAAATCGGACTTTTAATTTTTTTTTAAAAAATTCAGAAAAATGCTTAAAGTATCCTAAAAAATCTATAAATAAAGAGACTTTTTGCTGCAGAATTTTATAATGAACGGTTTATTAGATATTGAATTAAAACGGGAATATTTTTAACATTGAAGCCTATGGGATTCTCCTGAATAAATTTGCCGAATTAAACCACCGAATGGCAGAGCATTAGGGGAACCTTTCACTGCTGGTTTGTGTTCTCTGAATAGCCGAAGCAGTGCTTTTTGATGGGGATTTCACTGCCCTCGAACAGGGACCGAACAGGCACCGTATGTGCAGGCAATTCGCCAGGATTTGGAGAATTGCCTGCTCTCTGGATAGCCGAATGGCCAGGAAAGGTAACCGAACGCTGATTTTCAGCGTTCGGTTACCTTTCTCAAGCAATTCGAATCTCTTTGGATAACCCTGAAAGTATTGGACACTAAAAGTCACGCACAGGTTAAATTAATACCTATAACATTATACTAACATTACAGTTTGCAGGAAAATATATACATGGTATGATGTGTATCTAATGCATAAAATATAATGTTCTATTACTGCATTATAAATATTACGGCTGACATGAATATAAAGAAGAAAACCATTCTGAACACAGGATTTCATTTCTCTAGTGGCCTTGTATAAGTGAATATTTTCAATTATTTCTGAATGACAGTGAACTACTCCTGAGGCACTCCTTGACCAGACAAGTTCTCCGTTTGGCTTAATTAGTTCATATAATGTTTTCTTCCCTCAGACACTCTCTGCTTGCTGTCAAGGCGCAAGCTATGATTAGATGGTTGCTCAGAATTAAACTCAGAGATAATATCAATTAATCTACAAGCGTTAAAGGGAAAAAGATATCTTTGGGTAAGAGACATCAAATGTCTCTCTAGTGCAGACTAAAAAAAATAACAGGACTATGCCAGAATGTGGGCAGGATTACAAATATGTCTTCACTAGCTCTGACATTAGAAGGATGTACATAAACTAAATCACTTAGAACATTAAATTAGCTTCCAAATGCTTTACTGTGTACGGTCAAGGATACAACCTTCAACATGTGAAAATATGACTAAGACCTATGTTCCTGCTGAACAAGTAACATGGAGTTTCCAATACAAAAAACCTGTATATGAAAAAACATGTAAAATCTTAGGACCCTATTACACAGTTAAAGTTAGCTTAACCTCCCAGGCGGTGTTCCCGAGTGTGTCTCGTGGTTAAATTTCACCGCTGAGAGCGGTAACCCCGAGACACACTCGGGCTGTATACATCACCTCTCCCTGCGCTCCCTCGCTGATCTCTGCAGCCTCCTCCAGCGATCGCGGCATTTTACTTCCTGGATTCCTTCTCGCTAGGAGGGAACCAGGAAGTAATGAGGTCGCGATCGCAGGAGGAGACTGCGGGGGACATCGAGGGAGCGCAGGGAGAGGCAATGTATCCAGCGGCAACCCGAGCGTTGCTCGGGATTGCCGCTTCCAACATAGGAATTTAACCCCGAGCCACACTAGGGGGGGGGGGCAAAAAAATAAAAAATTGACCGCTTTTAGAAAAGAAATTTCAAAATAAATAGACCGCCAGGGAGGTTAAGTGGCCCTAGTGTGGGATGACCATATTACATTCCAAACGCTAACGGCTTAAAAAACACATTAGAGAATTCGAGATTGCGCTTTCCAGTGCGAGTTTACTGTAGTTTGTGTTCCCTATACTTAACATGGTAAGCGCAAAGTGTTAATTAGCATTAGGATTACAAAGTCCTAACCTTAATTACGTCCCGCTGCGGTTAACTCGAAAGTTAACCACAGCTAGGAGCTGGTGCTAACTGATACCGCTTCAGTTTTCAGCAGCTACATATCCCCCCAAAAATCACATACTCACCTCTCATCCCGCGTTGAGAATGGTGGCTCGATTCACTGCTTCTGGCCACCGGAAGGGAGTACCAAATGACGCCGAGCTGGTGGGGCGATTTGGGCATTGGTCTGTTTCATATGGATTTGTTTTGTATTGAAGAATTAGGAAAATATACTTTCTCTGTAGGAACAGAGGAACATTACGTTTTACATTTTTTTTAAATAAACACACTTATAAAAAGAATACAATATACAGGGTTATTCAGAGAGCGGTGAAAAGCAGGAGAATGACTGGAGAATGGAAAATTCTAGGTCAAAATAGCCGAACCAGAAAAATTCTCCCATTTATCTCACTTTCCAAATCAGCTATTTTGACCTAGAATTTTCCGTTCTCCAGCCATTCTCCTGCTTTTCACCTCTCTCTGAATAACCTGGATAATGTTTATAGGTTTAACCCCTTAGTGACCGGGCGGTTTTACACAAATCCGTCTTTTAGTGACCGCTGCTGTTTTTACGTTTCTGCGCTGTTAGTGTTTAGGACAAATTTTCCTCTTACTCGTTTATTCGAACCACACATTATACACCCTTTTTCCCGCCATTAAATGGACTTTCTAGAAATACCATTATTTCCATCATATCGAATAATTTACTATAAAAAAAATATGAAATATGAGGAAAAAAATGGAAAAACACACTTTTTCATAATTTAATCCCCAAAATCTACAACCACCCAAAAAGACCCCGGCTAAATAGGTTCAAAATTTTGTCCCGAGACTAGAAATACCCAATTTTAACATGCGTTTGCTTTTTAACCCCTTCACTGCTGAGACAGTTTACCTATGTGCGCTGCGCTCATTCTGACCATTTTGTGCTAATTATTTTTAGATGACAGCCTAGGTCCTATTTAATTAAACTCCCCCCAGACAAAAAAAACTTTGAAAAAAAAAACATTTTTTTATTTTATTTAATTTTTTGATTATTTTTTTTTATTTAATTTTTTTTTTTATTTTTTTTTTTAAAACCAAACCTGGTCATGTTTGGTATCATTTGAAAGGCCATAATCAGGCCTTTTAAATGATGGCAAATATGACCATCCAGCTGCCATGGATCGGGAGATAAAGGGATCCTTAGGATCCCCTTATCTCTACATGGCAGCTAGAGGGTTAACTGGCCCACTGACATCCTCACACATATGGTGAGGTTGTCAGTGGGTGGGGGGGACCTGGAGGCTTGCTGACATCCAAGATGTAAGCCCCCCTCCAGGTTTGAATCGCGTTTTGGCGCCAATGGCGCCGAAAAGCGATCCGGCGGCGAAACTGTTAATGCATACACCACTGGAAAGGGAGGCTCTCCCCTCTCCAGCGGTGCAAACGGCATCTCTCTAGCTTCAATGGTTGGCTTCCTCCCTGCCAGATCGCCGTGGGATCCGACGAGGGAGGTGAGTATCGGGCGGGAGGGGATTTGGCGCCGCTGACGTACCCTGTACGTCCGCGGGTCTAAGGGAGACCCGAGGACAGGACGTACAGGGTACGTCAGGGGTCATTAAGGGGTTAATCAATGGTTCTACTGTTTTGATATATTTGTATTTCAGTTGAGTTACTTTAATGTAGGCCCAATGGAAAACTCATTCGCCACACATTGTAATGCAGTGACAAATGATGTTAAAATATGCAACTGATAGACTATCAGGTCTATTCACTAAAGGTGAAACACGAGAGAATAGGCAGGAGAAGAGAACAATCTAGACCAAATAACCGATTTGGAAAGTGAGATAAATGGGAGAAATGTCTAGTTTGGCTATTTTGACCTAGAATTTTAACTTCTCCAGTCATTCTCCTGAGTTTCACCTTTACTGAATAGACCTGTATGTATAGTCTATGTAATACAAAAGTGTAAACATGTGGATGCCTTTACATATCTGTCAGCGTGCTAGCATGCATTTATCTTAGCATAGTTCTGGTATTTTTCATTCTAGAAGTGTGCTATATTAATTAGTGAGAGCTAATATATGCACGGATTTTAATTAAAATTTAAAATACTGATTGATATTCATCATCAATGGAACGGAATGGAAATGTGTTGAGATGGAGCTAAATTTATGCTTCAACAATACAAATGAAGGTTTCTATAGTTACATCAATCAACTGCACAAAATGTGAAGCTTATGAAAGTGTTTGCAGTTTGCATATTAAGATGCTCCACAGGATTTGACAGAAAATAAAATGTACCTAATAAAATTATTCCGAAATGACCCGAAACAAAAAAAACAGCCCGAAAAAAAAAACGTCATGTACATCGCTACTAACATCTAGGTTTTATTTAATTCTGGATTGCCATATGACCCACCACATGTTACATCCTTGGCCCCCGCAGCGCTTCGTGGGGGGGTCAGGGCGCCAGGTGGCATCGCTGGCTAGCCTGTTGCCAGTAGTAAGGGCTGGCAAAACGGCATCTGAGGGGGCGGAGCTAAGCATAAGTTCAAGGAGCCATCAGCCTTTAAAAGAGGCTGAGAGAAGGTGCTCCTTGAACTGTTGTGGGAGTATATTGGAGTCGAGTCGAGTCGAGTCGAGTCGAGTCGAGTCGAGATTAGTTTAGTTCCTGATTTATTGCTGATCTGTTATTGACCTGTTTCTGGCTGAGGACCTGTTACGTTTTGACCTGGCTATCCCTATTGACCATTCTCTCGCATTATCCCTATTGTACTTTTGCCTAAGTGTGTGTCAGATTCAAGTTTATGGTTTTGCCGTATGGTTTATGTTGGCTGTCTAGTTCTTGTCCTGGTTATTTCTAGTTCATGTATTTAGCTTTCTAGTTTATGTTCCTGAGTTCCCAGTTTTATGTATCATGTCTAGTATATGTTTGCTATACAGAATCCAATCTTAGATTGTAGGCCTTCCCTGCGGGCTAATGAACACAAGTGTTCCCGCTCTGTATGTCTCATAAGTAGTCTTGCATCAGCAATCTTGTTCACGTCTGTTCATGTATCACGTCATGTTCATGTATCACGTCATGTCTATGTATCTGTACACAGATAGTTAATGTGTTTCCACCCAGTGACTTCCTGGCCACAAAGCCATTTGGAGCTGAGGTGATAATTAGGTTTCTTGTAGTACCTCCCTGGTGTGGGAATCAAGGTATTATAGCCTTTCTTGCGGTCTGTGTTTCCAGTATCAGTATCTGTATCTAGGTATTGTGTGACTGCCCTGCAGTCCGCACAACTCCTGTATCATTGATATCCAGCAATCTTGTTCACGTCTGTTTTTGTGTCACGTTATGTCTATGTGTCAGGACACAGTTAATGTTTCCACCCAGCAACCTCCTGGCCATGAAGCCACTTGGTGCTGAGGAGTTAATTAGGTTTCTTGTAATACCTTGAGTCCCACACCAGGGAGGTATTACAGCCTTTCTTGCTGTCTGTGTTTCCAGTGTCTATCTAGGTATTGTGTGACTGCCCTGCAGTCCGCACAACTCATGTACCATTGACATTCAGTAATCTTGTTCTAGTCCATGTATCACGTCATGTCTATGTATCTGTGCACCGATAGTTACGTGTTTTCACTCCGTGCCCTCCTGGCCACGAAGCCACTTGGTGCTGCGGAGTTAATTAGGTTTCTTATAGTACCTCCCTGGTGTGGGAATCCAGGTACTACAGCCTTTCCTGCTGTCTGTGTTCAAGAATCTGTCCAAAAGAATCCAGATAAACGCTACTCCAGGGTAGCACCGTTACACCACATAAATGGTATGTCTTAATCTGGCAGAAAGCAGTAAAGGAGATTGTGACGTACATCACTTTGGACTCGGGGTGCATGGACCTGGAAGCATATTTGTAGGCTGCAGGCCTAATAATCCCTATTATTGCATTTTGCTTTCTTGTGTGCAGAATGTTTGTGTAATCGATTTTATGCAAGAATATGGTTATTTTTAGTGTATGGTTCATGTGTATTTTGTTATCTTGCTGACAGGATTAACCTTCCAGCCTACCCTTGTCTCAGGAATCTGATATCTGTTTATATGTGAACAAGGTGGAAAGCCTGCCCAGAGGGCAGTCTATTGTGGATATACTGCCCCAGCTCATGGATATATGCCCCAGCACGTGGATATATGCCCCAGCACGTGGATACTGCCCCAGCTCGTGGATATTGCCCCAGCTCGTGGATATATTGCCCCAGCTCGTGGATACTGCCCCAGCTCGTGGATATTGCCCCAGCACGTGGATATATGCCCCAGCACGTGATATATGCCCCAGCACGTGGATACTATGCCCCAGCACGTGGATACTGTCCCCAGCTCGTGGATACTGCCCCCCAGCTCATGGATATTGCCCCCCAGCTCATGGATATTGCCCCGCAGCTCATGGATACTGCCCCCCAGCTCCTGGATATTGCCCCCAGCACTCATGGATATTGCCCCCCAGCTCATGGATATTGCCCCCCAGCTCATGGATATTGCCCCCCCAAGCTCTCATGGATATTGCCCCCCCAAGCTCTCATGGATATTGCCCCCCCAAGCTCTCATGGATATTGCCCCACAGCTCATGGATATTGCCCCCTCAAGCTCTCATGGATACTGCCCCCCAGCTCATGGATATTGCCCCCCAGCTCATGGATATTGCCCCCCCAAGCTCTCATGGATATTGCCCCCCAGCTCATGGATATTGCCCCCCCAGCTCTCATGGATATTGCCCCCCAGCTCATGGACATTGTCCCCCCAGCGCTCATGGATATGCCCCAGCTCAGACCCCAGACCAGACATGGGGCGGCTGTTCGAATGCTCTATCGGCATTCGGACAGCCGCCCCATGAGCTCGGCGCCATACTTACCTTTCCGAGCGGCGCCGGGGAAGTGAAAGTGTCCCCACTTCCGGTCTTTGAAGGACCCAAGCCGCGGTCACGTGACCGGGCTTGGGTCCTTCAAAGAGCGGAAGTGGGGAAACTTTCACTTCCCCGGCGCCGCTCGGATGCGCTCGGCAGCCGGGTAGAGGCTGCGAGCGCAGCCTCTACCCGGCTGCCGCGCGCATCCAAGCCCCGAGCGGCGGAGGGACCTTTCCCTTCGCCGCTCGGGGGTTGGATGCGCGCGGCAGCCGGGTAGAGCTGCAAGCGCAGCCTCTACCCGGCTGCTGTGTGCATCTTGTAACCGCCGCGGCGAGCCGGCAGCCGGCTCGTGCCGCGGCGGTTGCATGCGCGCGCAACCAACCGCCGCTGGTTGCGAGCGCATGCGCAGAGTAAGGCTTGGCGACGGACACACCAAGCCTTACTCTTTTATAGTATAGATAGTTTGTAAATCTGTTTACTGTAACCTGTTATCATCCTGATTACCATTGTCCTGCCTCACTTAGAAATGTTATGTAATGTTTAATTTAACTGTACCTAGACTAATTAGGTTTCACATTCCAAGAAGCAAATGTGTCACATTATCTGTTTTAGTCTAATTAGCTCCCCAACAGATGGGAGGCTTTGTATATCTAAATGACCCATGTGTGACTGTATAAATATGTGTGTATGTTCCTGATTAAAAAGAGTTCTATTTTGACCCTACATGCAGTCACAACTCAAAATTGAAACCCTGTTTTCAAAAAAACTACTGAACGAAAATGTCTGGAATTAACATATATAAGGTCCAATGAATGATAATAAAAAGGGGGGAAAAAATTTGCGGATAAAAATGCCTAAAAGATACTGGGAAAAAAATCAAAGACTTTTTTACTACAGATTAAAATAATAATCTGTTTTATTGGATATTGAATAAAAACGGGAATATTTTTAACATTGAAACCTACGGGGTTCACCTGAATAAACCTGCTGAATGAAACCACCGAACATCAGTTCATTTCACTTCTGTTTGGTGTTCTCTGACTAGATGAACCATTGCTTCTCTATGGTGACCGTCACTGCTTTCGTAGAAGCACCGTACTTGCTGGCAGTACGCCAAAATTTGTGTGTGAGCATATCACAGAGCTCCACAGCAATAAACCTCACAGTAATGTGCACTGAGTATGAGCGTTCAGTGTTATATGGGAGTATTGATTTATGAGTAAGAGTAGTTAAAAACAAATCGTAACACTTGGGGGGTGACACCATGAGTTACCGCACCGGGTGACACCAACCCTAGTGACGCCACTGGGACTGGAGGGAGGCACGGGAGTCTGCAAGGGGAGAACATGGGGGTCCTGCAAGGAAGCATCATTGGCAGATGCGACCCTGTCAGGGTACAGAAATCTGTCACCGAAACATCTCTAACATCCAACTAAAACCTTATGAGACCTAAGTGGGGACACACTATGGGGAAGGCCACTCCTGCCGCTGCCCACTCTTTGCTCTCATAATTTGTTTTCGTTTACTATTTGTATAGTGTATCAGAATGGGTGATTGAGTAGCCAATACCAATGTGCATAGCGTTCACGGGGTTTATACAACACATGTATATCGATAGAGACGATTTCTACTGCTGATGAAGTAAAATAACAGAGAAGCAGATTTATGAAGAATATAATTATCATATTGCTCAGTGATGCACGATATGTGCTGCTGTAATGTTAAAAAAATCATAAACCAGTGAAACATCAAGGCTTCAAAGTTGTCTTTGATAATTAGAATTCTGAGCATCAGAAGCTTAGACTTTATTCAGTGTCATTATTCATTGAACTGTTACGCAGTCGTTTACATGATTTTTTTTATTCTTGATCACAATATGTAACTCTGAACACTTCACCTGTTATAAGTATATTAGGAGGTTTACATTATATTTGATACAGCTTACCCTTTATATTTACAAGATGATAGACTGTTAATCTCTTGCTAAAGCCTGCTATACAGGCAAAACTAGTTGGGTGTTTGTATTTTAACAGTTACATGAATTTTTGAAAGATACTTGGATTGGCAGGGTTGCCAGTGGGTGCTTCTATTGCAATGCAGAGGAGTCTGTTTAATCACCAGGTATTGTGAATTGTGAGAAGAGAAAATTGGAAGACCTCAGCGTCTGGAATGGATCTCCGTGGGTCTATTTCTACAAACCACGGATACTGGAAACGCCAAAATTTCGCAAGAAGATGGGTATAGGATAAAACTTTTTATTCCAAATAAAATTAAATTACATATACAGAGCCCAACGCGTTTCGTCTATGAAATAGACTTTCTCAAGGGCGATAAAAATACATAAATTGTAAAACAAATAGTTTTACTATTATTTTACATAAACAATTGTTTTACAATTTATGTATTTTTATCGCCCTTGAGAAAGTCTATTTCATAGACGAAACGCGTTGGGCTCTGTATATGTAATTTAATTTTATTTGGAATACAAAGTTTTATCCTATACCCATCTTCTTGCGAAATTTTGGCGTTTCCAGTATCCGTGGTTTGTTGAAATAGACCCACGGAGATCCATTCCAGACGCTGAGGTCTTCCAATTTTCTCTTCTTGTCCATGTGTGGAGTATTGGACCATCTCCAGGGAACTTCCTCAGCACTTCATTCTGAAAGATAAGTCACGTTTTTTCTCCATACCACCAGCTGCTTGTTGTTATTGTGAATTGTCACCTATACTATGGGGCCCTTATAGACCGTTTGATTTACCCTGACATTGTAGGGATACTGAGGATTAGTAATACTGGGCAGAGGATTCTGAAAGGAATTCTTCAGAACATTGAATTTATCCCTTGTTGGCTGATATGGGATGGTAATGCCTATTAACCCATTCCCTTAGGCAAATGCATTGCAGCTGTTATGGGATACACAGACCCATGATGTTGATTTGAACTCCTCAAATTCATACACCCCACAGGTGTGGCATTGTTCCATCTGCCATAAAAATATGAACCAGGTACTCTGACTACTCATTATACAATATTTATGTGGTTTTATTTGTCTACTTGTCAGTTTGTACATATTAATAAAGGTGTACAATTGTGTATTTATATAGGATTTTACCAGGAAGGATACATTGAGATTTCTCTCGTTTTCAAGTATGTCCTGGGTTCAAGAACATTGAAGTGTATGCACTGGTGACATATATCCTTCACTCCTGTGAGCATCATTGTGGATGCATAGGTGCTCTATGTTAATGCACTGGATTTATTTTCTATTTAAATTAATAAACAATAGGTTTTGTTTTCATATTGTATCAGTAAACTATGGAATTTTGTTCCTTTTCTAGCGTCAACAATTGCAGATTTTTTTAAATATTATTATAATTATAATGCTCTTAAAATCAGGGAAACACAGGTATATTGCACAGTATTTGAACTGTGTTGTCGGAATCTATCGCATCACATCTTATTATTAGCATCCCTTATCAGGAATGCTCTCAACTGCTGCAGTCCGGTTATTGGATTCTTCCGGATTTTCTTATCTGGGAGAATCTGAAGTCTGAGGGGTTGTAGGAAGTGGCAGGAGAGCCACGATACACTTCCTGCTGCAGCAGAAGCATGTATACATGTTAGGAGACGCTGAGCAAGCCTTTTTTGAGACACATGATGCACAGTACAAGTATGTTTCTGTGCAGAATGTCACATGCTCTAGCTGCACAGGGTCTCCCGGTATGTTCCTCACAGAGCTGCAGTCATCGGAAGAGCGTCATTGAGCAGCAGGACCCATCCAGAGAGTCAGGGAGACACGTGCGACTGAAAATTCTGGATTTCGGAGTTTTGCAGCTTTCAGAATTCTAGAAAATGGGTTCTCAACCCTTATACATTTTAAAGAGCCTTACTGTGTAAGATGAAAACAAATGTGGAAAAGATCTAATGCTGTGTTCCTTTCCAAAACAGATAGGAGTTAAAACCAATTACTGAAACATTGACCATTGAAGACTGGAAACTTAGGGCTCTTTCGAAATTGTTACATTGTATTGTCATAGAAAGATTTTAAGTCTTTGAGTCAAGCGAGTCATTAAATCCCGTCTGATAGGGTCCCCAATTTATTCGAATTTTCCATATTTAACACATTGTTTAACTTATAGATTCTTAAATTCAAGATATATGCAGGTATTTCTCATTTGTGTTCTTCAACCAGCTGGCAGCAATCCTGGCCTTTCCACTATTTAACTATATCCTGTAACAAACTGAAGTTTGTCAACTACACAATGGGTTCATCATTCTCTATAACAAAGCTTCCACATGTAAACATTTTATTCAAAGTTTTATTATAATCCCAATGGAAAAGCACGTTGAATAAAATATTTATTGCAATGTCTGAGAGGGTATTATCACAGTGACACATTATAAATGTGGGTTACAAAATGTTTGTTTTCCAGTACGATTTCTCAACAAAATACTCACAATCTCGTAATCAAATCTGGCAAGGAAATTTCTGCTGCAAAGAGGCAACTGCACTAGTTATTACAGAATAAATCACATGTAACACTATGAAAAATTATTAATGGTATTTCAGTAACCTTGAAAAAAAAAGAAAGAAAAAAAAAGCACCCATTTTATAGACCGAAGCCCTAGGAATTTACTGTGTTCTATTAGAATATAATTTTCTAGAAGGCAGCTTTAGGCAACACTCGAACAGCATGGAAAAGCATTCTTTATGCTTATTTAGATTGCACAATTGTAAAACACTAATATGCTGGTGTGTGTACATATAGATTTGCATAATACAAAACAATAATGGAGCGTTCAATATATAGCCTTTCTATATGAAATCACACAAACTTATCACCTGTGTCCTCTTTATCACCAATTCATCAATGTACAATATACAAAATATGCTGCAGCGCACTGCCAGCAAGTTGCGAGAGTAAATTGTACCAATACATAATAATATTCACACGATTGTTGCCGCAGAATAATTAAAGAAAAAAAAATTAAGTATTTTACAAGGATACATTGAGATTTCTCTCGTTTTCAAGTATGTCCTGGGTGACGAGAGTACCGTTAGGGGGTTATTCAGAGAGATTCGAAATGTCGCCGCACGTTCGGTGCCCTGTCATTCCCTGCACTTCAGGGCGATTCGGCGATTCGAGTTTGCTGACCCTACGGTGTAGTCAGCATGCAGGGAAAACTCACCGCAAACCCATTGCTAGGAGCCGCCGATCACAGCGCAGAGCAGCCGCCGGAAAAAGCCGACAAGCAGACGAACGGGGTGAAAGAAAAACAAGCAAACGGTATGCTCGAAAGTTTCAAAATGGAAACGCTGTTTGCAAAACAACTACTGAACGAAAATAACTGGAATTTACACATAAGATCCAATGAATGATAATAAAAAGGACCGTTAAAGAAAAAACGCTTTAAAAAAAGAGTTTGTCAGAAAATCCCGAAAAATGCCTAAAAGATCCTAAAAATGAACAGCCTTTTTACTGCAGAATAAAATGAATGGTTTATTAGATATTGAATTAAACAGGGAATATTTTTAACATTGAAGCCTATGGGATTCGCCTGAATAAACCTGTCGCATGAAACCTCCAAACAGCAGGGCATTTCGGCAACTTATCACTGCTGTTCGATGTTCTCTGAATAGACGAACCATTGCTTCTCTATGGGGGATTTCACTGCCCTTGAACAGGCACCGTACATGCAAGCAATTCGCCAGAATTTGGCGAACTGCCTTCTCTCTGAATAGACAAATGGCCCCTAAATGCAGTGGTGTATTTTGGCCTAGGCCGGCACTTTCCAGGGGGCGGCGGCGGCCCGCACTGGGTGGCCCCATCCCAAAAAAAATAATTTCTTTTTTACTTTTACAAAGTATTTTACCAGGAAGTATAGATTGAGATTTCACTAATTTTCAAGTATGTCCTGGGTAGGCAAGGCCGAGGCTTTCACTTCCAGGGGACAGCAAAAAACCTCACCACTAAATGGGTTACTCACAGAGCACCGAAATGACGCCAACATTTTGGTGTTCTGTTGTTCCCTGCACTTAGGAGAATAAAATTTCCCCACCCTGCAGTGAATTCACCATTCACCGCAGGGTCCCCAAAGTGCATGGAGTCGGCCGCTGAATGCTGCCACCGCAAACCCGTGGCCTGCTGTTTTCAAAAGAACTACTGAACGAAAGTGTCTGGAATTTACATATAAGATCCTATGATTGATAATAAAAAGTTCTGTTACAGAAAAAAGAAACTGCTATTAAAAAAAAAAGGGGGGGAAATTTTGCCCAAAAAAATCTGGAAAATGACTAAAAGGTACAAAAAAATCAATAAATAAAGACTTTTTACTGCAGATTAAATTAATGATTTATTAGATATATGCATAAAAATGGGAATATTTTTAACATTGAAACCTATGGGGTTCGCCTGAATAAACCTGCTGATTGAAACCACCGAACATCAGGGCATTTAGAAACATAGAAACATAGAAAAATGTCGGCAGATAAGAACCTTTTGGCCCATCTAGTCTGCCCAATTACATGGATACTTTACCTGGATTTATCTTTTGTTTAGGATAGCCTTATGCCTATCCCATGCTTGCTTAAATTCAATTACTGTTTTGGCCTCTACCACTTCTACTGGAAGACTGTTCCATGTATCCACCACCCTCTCAGTAAAATAATGCTTCCTGATGTTACTTTTAAACCTTTGCCCCTCTAATCTAAGACTATGTCCTCTTGTTTTGCTATTTTGTTTCCTTTTAAATATACTCCCTTCCTCTACCTTGTGGATTCCCTTTACATATTTAAATGTTTCTATCATATCTCCTCTGTCTCGTCTTTTTTCCAAGCTGTACATGTTAAGATCATTAAGCCTTTCCTGGTAACTTTTCTCCTTCAAGCCGTACACCATTTTAGTAGCCCTTCTCTGAACTCTCTCTAAGATGTCTATATCCTTCTGGAGATACGGTCTCCAGTACTGCACACAGTACTCCAAGTGAGGTCTCACCAGTGCTCTGTACAGTGGCATGAGCACTTCCCTTTTCCTACTGCTAATACCTCTCCCTACACAACCAAGCATTCTGCTAGCATTTCCTGCTGCTCTATTACATTGACTACTTACCCTTAGATCCTCTGAAATAATGACCCCTAAATCCCTTTCCTCAGATGTTGAGGTTAGGACTGTATCAAATATTCTATATTCAGCCCTTGGGTTTTTACGTCCCAGGTGCATTATCTTGCACTTATCCACATTAAAACTCAATTGCCACAGCTCCGACCATTTTTTTAGTTTACCTAAATCATTTGTCATTTGGCTGATCCCTCCAGCGACATTTCTCTGAGTCTCAGTACCACATGACTGGCTGAACGCACGTGCGCAGCTGCCCGCCCATTCGTTAACACAGACTCCTCTATTCTGGACTGAACACCCACCGGGAAGGGAATCCATGCTACAGTGCACCCTCTGGCAGTGGCACCCCACTGCTGACAAGATGGCTCCACAGCATAATTGCTGTGTGCTCATATACACTCAGTTTGCTGGGAGTTTTATTGCAGTGGATTCTGGTGCACTCATACACACCGCACATTGCATTGCTGGGAGTTTTATTGCAGTGGATTCTGATGCACTCATACACACCGCACATTGCATTGCTGGGAGTTTTATTGCTGTGGATTCTGATACGCTGACACACATCAAACATTGCATTGCTGGGAGTTTTATTGCTGTGGATTCTGTGATACACACTGCATATTACTGTGAGTTTTATTGCCCTGGAGCTCTGGGATACGCTCATACACACTGCACATTACTGTGAGTTTTATTGCTGTGCAGTTCTGTGATATGCTCATACACAGTGCCCATTTCTGTGGGTTTTATTGCTGTGCAGCTCTGTGATACGCTCATATGCAGTGCAAGTTTCTGTGGATTTTATTGTTCAACCAATTAGAGCGGCTGTGATCCAGTATACTTGACATGCGTGGCTGTTCTTTGTAAAAATGCTTGAATTTAAACATTTCATAATTTTCTTTATCTCAATAGATACATTTGAAATGGTATACAAAATATACAAGTAGGCACTTGGTATCCACTTTTAATATAAAGAGAGGAAAAGGTGGAGCTCTAAGAGGAAAAGGTGGAGCTTTAAGATGAAGGGTGGGGATTAACCAGGAAGGGGTGCCTCAAATTGGCAGGACCCAGTGGTTTTATGTAGAATCACTTTCCATTACCTAAACTGTAAAAATGTAAGTCTGTATATGTAGAGCTACATACAGACTTACAACACAATACAGTAAACTCTTTGAAAAGGTTTCCTCCTGCTGGTCTCAATTTTCTCCTGCAGCATTTGCCAGTGACACATTGGTGCTCTTTGAATAAGCCTGAGAGCCTGCCTAAGTACCACCAGAATTTCGGTGCGCTTTCATTACCCACACTTCAAGGGGGTCAAATTTGCCGACACTGTGGTGAATTCAACATTTACCGCAGGGTCCCCGAAGTGCAGGGGCAAGCCGCTAAACGCATCTGAAGAACCACCACAAAACCACCCAATTGATCAAAAGACCGCCGTAAACTAGACAAAAAAATCCACTAAATCGATATGACAAACAGCCGAAAATCCACCGAATCGATCTGAAAAAAGCCGATGACCAGCAGAACAGAGCACCGACCAGCTGCCGAAAAAAGCCGACAAGCCAGGGAACGACTATATAGAAGAAGAAAAAAAAAAAAAAACATTTAATAGCGGTTTTCAAACAAACTACTGCACTAAAATGCCTGGAATATATAAGGTCCTATGAATATTAATAAAAAGGTCTGTTACAGAAAAAGAAACACAATAAAAAAGGATTTTGACAAAAAAATACCCAAAAATGCGTGAAAAATATTTAAGAAATTCTATAAAAATACTTTTTGCTGAAAGTGCAAAGAAAAAATGGTTGAATAAATATTTAATAAAGAGGGGGAATTTTTGCACTATGGGATTCGCCTGATTAAACCAGTCGAATGAATCCACCAAAAATCAGGGCATTTCACTGACATTTTGGTTCTGTTCGGTGTTCTCTGAATAGATTAATCATTACTTCTCGATGGGGAGTTCACTGCTGTCTAAGATCACCTTATTTTGCTGGCAATTCGCCAATATTTGGAGAACTGCCAGCTTTTTGAGTAGCCGAATGGCCACGAAATTGCAACATATGGGGAAATTCACCGCTCGGTGCAATCTGAAAGCCAATTTGGCTCTCTTTGAGGAAGCAGTTCTGTGTCCATTATAAAGACAGAGAGCTCTGTGAGCTGCAGCACGTTGGCTGTGATGTCCAGTATGCTGCAAGTTTGGGGACATGTTCTGGAGACCATATGCAAATAAATTTAGTTTGCAATAAACAAAATTCCTTTGTATTTCCCCAGAATAAGACCAGATCTAGTATACTTAATGCCTAGCTCCACTCAAAAGGGCAATGAAAGCCTGCCTCTTGCAGCTAAACTCTTGCTGTACCTGGGAAACTTCATTTCCCCATATGACCCATGATGGCTTTTTGTGACCCTGCTTTTTCCCACTTAAAGCACCCCAAATGCTCCTGTATTTGAAACCAGTTGTAATGAAATAGAGTTTTGTAAAACATCCCTGCAGTTTAATTTTATTGCCTAGGTTAAAAAAGTTAAACCTGTTACAAAAAACCTTATGATTAAAAGTATTTTCTAGCACAGCCAATAATCCACGAAAAAAAAAGAATAGACTGAATTTCTACAAAATACAATATGTGATTTAATCCCAATGCAAAAAAAAATTGCTAACAGTACATTCACATGCTGCAGAGCACTGTAATACTATAATCATGGTGCAGAATTCTGCCTGGGGCCTTGTTCAGTAATAAACCACGCAAGTTGATGCCCCTTTTAATCATAACAGCTACAGTCTCAAGCAAATCATTAAACTAGAATAGGTAGGAAGAAAAGCAAATTTTTGAGTCATCTTGGTTTAGCGAGCAGATTAACAGAAAAGATTCCTGCTACAGATTGAAATACGAAATATTAATGATATTCTGAAATGTATGCTAGTGCATGAAATGCTCATAATTATCAAAATGGATGAGAATATAGATGGATGTAGAAGTGCACACACTGATCAGCCACAACATTAAAACCACAAACGAGTGAAGCAAGTAACATTGATTGTATTACAATGGTTACAATGACAACTGTGAAGAGGTGGACTATATTAGTTAGCAAGGGACCAATACGTTCTTGAATTTCATGTTTTGGATTCAGGAAAAATGGGCAAGCGGAAAGACTTGAGTGACTTTGACGAGGGCCAAATGGTGATGTCTAGATAACGGTGCCAGAGCACCATCAAAATGGCAAGTCTTGTGGGGTGTTCATGGTATCCAGTGGTTAGTACCCACCAAAAGTGGTGCAAGGATGGACAACTGGTGAAGCCGCAACAGGGTGATGAGTGCCCAAGGCTTGCTGATGCACATTTGGAGCAAAAGTTAGCCCGTCTGGTCTGATCACACAGAACAGCTACCAAGAAGAGCTAGGTCTTCGTTCCAGATACCACAATACACAGAGGTCTTGTGTAGTCTATGCCTCGACACACCAGAGCCATTTTGGCAGCACAAAGGGGTCCTACAAGATAGTAAGCAAGAGGATTTAATGTTGTGGCTGTTTAGCGTACAGATCATGGATCAAGTGGAACAAGAGTGCTCAGGAATGCAGTTTCCCCTTATTTTTTTCATGTTTCAATTACGTGTTCCATTGTTAAAATTAATATACAATGATTATTATAATGACTCCCTAAAAAATTATAAATATAGATCACATAAAACCAGTCCTGTGCGCAGGACCGATTAGAATTATTGTTACTAGTTACCTTATGTTGCAGCCAGGTCATATTTGCAGAGTTCTCCACCATGTTTGATGGTTGTTTGGTGTTGGTTATAACATGAAACCATCTCTTTATATTTTGTCAATGACTTGGTATTCCTTAGATTCTTCTCTAAAGAAGATTGCTCTGACATTTGCAGAAGAGCTTACACTTGCATGATCATTCAACTAAAAAAGGAATTTTTGTTTAGCGTGGGTAATTGGATTTAATGATATAAGAAGTATATAATGATATAGATATTTCTGGAACTCAGCCGTGATAAACGCTCAGTTAATTAAAAGGCAGTCTTTCTCATATACTCCCAGCTGCAATTACGAGTTTTCACATTTATACATAATATACAATAATCTTCCTAATTGCATTTATTTATGTACAGCAGTACCAGTATGCTCCACAATGCTGCATTATTAATAAGAAGACATTTAAACAAAAAAATTATATACAGTATCATTGACACTATCCTACTTTTCTTAAAATCTAATAGGAGTAGGGTGTGTTAACGGAGGTAACGGAGATTAGAAGGGTTGAACATTTGGAAGTTTATGATACATGAGGTGGTATGTCAACTAAATGATGTTGGGTGCATCAGGGAGATCATGCCAAACTAATCTTATTGATTTTTTTGATTGGGTAACAAAAATAATAGACACAGGTGGTGCAGTAGACATTGCTTATTTAGATTTCAGTAAGGCTTTTGATACTGTTCCGCATAGAAGGCTTATCAATAAATTGCAATCTTTGAGCTTGGATTCCAATATTGTTGAATGGATTAGGCAGTGGCTGAGTGACAGGCAACAGAGGGTTGTGGTAAATGGAGTTTATTCGGCACAAGGTCTTGTTACCAGTGGGGTACCTCAGGGGTCAGAACTTGGACCCATTCTCTTTAATATTTTTATTAGTGATATTGCAGAAGGTATTAATGGAAAAGTATGTATTTTTGCTGATGACACAAAGATTTGCAACAGGGTTGACGTTCCTGGAAGGATCAGCCAAATGACAAATGATTTAGGTAAACTAAAAAAATGGTCGGAGTTGTGGCAATTGAGTTTTAATGTGGCTAAGTGCAAGATAATGCACCTGGGACGTAAAAACCCAAGGGCTGAATATAGAATATTTGATACAGTCCTAACCTCAACATCTGAGGAAAGGGATTTAGGGGTTATTATTTCAGAGGATCTAAGGGTAAGTAGTCAATGTAATAGAGCAGCAGGAAATGCTAGCAGAATGCTTGGTTGTGTAGGGAGAGGTATTAGCAGTAGGAAAAGGGAAGTGCTCATGCCACTGTACAGAGCACTGGTGAGACCTCACTTGGAGTACTGTGTGCAGTACTGGAGACCGTATCTCCAGAAGGATATAGACATCTTAGAGAGAGTTCAGGGAGGGGCTACTAAAATGGTGTACGGCTTGAAGAAGAAAGGTTACCAGGAAAGGCTTAATGATCTTAACATGTACAGCTTGGAAAAAAGACGAGACAGAGGAGATATGATAGAAACATTTAAATACGTAAAGGGAATCCACAAGGTAGAGGAAGGGAGTATATTTAAAAGGAAACAAAGTAGCAAAACAAGAGGACATAGTCTTAGATTAGAGGGGCAAAGGTTTAAAAGTAACATCAGGAAGCATTATTTTACTGAGAGGGTGGTGGATACATGGAACAGCCTTCCAGTAGAAGTGGTAGAGGCCAAAACAGTAATTGAATTTAAGCAAGCATGGGATAGGCATAAGGCTATCCTAAACAAAAGATAAATCCAGGTAAAGTATCCATGTAATTGGGCAGACTAGATGGGTTGAAAGGTTCTTATCTGCCGACATTTTTCTATGTTTCTATGTGATGGAAATAAGACGTGGACTAATACATTTCTCTAAAGTAGTGAGTTTACAATAGCTGGTGGTACAAGGAGAAATAAATGTGGCAAGGAAGGCAGATCCTTAATTAGTAGGCAGCCTAGGGTCTAACATCTGAAAGGGATATACTTGCAGTGGTCATTTACACCCTAAATATAGCATATGTGCTAACAAATTACTTTATGGTATTGAAATCTTTAGAAAGGCTTATCGAGTAATTTAATTTAATTTGGACACCCTGTACTTTACCTTGAAGATAGCAATATCAGAACTTCAGAGGTATGGTGAGTAGAGATACATAAGCCAAGGTCTAGGACAGGAGAGATCCAGGTAGTCAGAGGAAATACCATAGTCGGTACACATATAAATTGCCAAAATAAATAAATAAAATGCACCGATGGGTGACAAAAAAATCCACTACAGGCCAATGAACCTCAGGCAGGGCCAAGTTAAATAGTGGGCCAAGTTAAACGAAAACGTGGGGACGTTGCATCATTAGCGTGATGTGGAACCATCAGTTGTAAGACACCAAGGGTTCCGCCTTCTGTGTCAATACGGCTGATTGAAAGGCGCACCAGTAACCCAGTGTTTGCAAAAGTACGTGCCAGGATAATGGTGTCAAAGCCTTGGCATAAAGTAGTGACCGTCATGGAGGAAAGAATGATCCTTTAACAAAAATTAAGATTTAACAGATCTTATTTACTTTTCTGTGGTTATTGCATTCTCAACCATTTCTGTGATTTTCTACATAAACTTATGTGGAATTAATTTTACAGATTTAATATTTGATCAGCTATAAATAAAATATGGAATAAATACATTTAACATCTAACAGCTGATGATATTCCAGAAGTCTTTTTATATTTATGGAAAGATATCTTCAAGAAGCCAAAACTTCACAAGTAAAATACCATCACCTTGTAAAAAGGCCTTGCTACAATTCATCATTTATCTTGACAGATCATACTGGAGAGGCAAAGAGATGACAACTTGGCAGCGGTGTTTACTTTTCAAAAAGGTCAAGAGCAACGTTTTCAGGACATGTATTGCTGCTGAAATAAATTGTACTATAACCTATGAAACATTTTATTTCTGTAGATTTATACAGAGAATAGTAATGAAACGATGGTGAGAAATGGCCTGCTGGAGCCTATGTAATCACTACAAAAAACATGATGTAGCACTGAAATACAATGAAAAGCAAACATTAACATATAAAATCTAATTTCAATTCCTTGTTAATACAAGATTAGTTTTATCCCTGGAGAGAAATGTAATTCCTACTGAGACCTCACTTCCGTCACACTGTTTTACTGTAAAGAAGCTGCAAGGAGAAGGGCCCACCCTCACTGTTACAAAAAGCTCAACAGAATGTGCTGCTTAATTACAACAATCAGGGAGAGGCCAGAATACTGGGGAAGCGCTGGGATCACTCACTACCCAACCAGGATAAGATTCAGGGGGTTATAATTGCTGTAGTCAGCAAAGAGTGGGGACTAGACGCAACCTAGAAGGAATAATAAATCGTGTAAACCATTTACGGTAAATGGAAATATTTTTAAGCGGAAAAAGGGTAGATTGAGGGATTGCACTCACAAATGCTGCATCGCAACAACACATGCACTCCGTGTGACAAACCTAGGTCTGCAGGAGCCCTTTGGTTTGGGAGAGGTATGTTTCTTTCAGAGCTGACCAACGCCCTACCTGAATCCATGGATCTAATTACACATGGTTTACCTGATAAGGGAGGTGGTCTACATGCCCATGTGTGTATTGGTTGCTGTTTATTTGAACTATTTGTTTTATTTTAGTGTTGCCTGATTCTTGGAGGTACTATCTACTAACACAAGGGCACAAACCTCTGGTGTTCCTAACCACCCACGTATGGTTAGGTAATTAGCTGTGCAGCAAAATGCTTGTGTGAATGCACACTGACTCCTAGCAAGCAACAAACCAATTTTAACAAAAACTGTTTCATTGTTATTTCCTATGAACTGAATAAAGAGCCCAATAAAATTCAGAATAACCAAAGCAATCGTAATGTTCAGGCAAACAGAAGGTTGCAATCCACATTTTTTGCTTGTGCACAGGTCTAGTTATTTAATCCATCTAAAGTATCCGGAGAACGTGAAGAAGTATACACACAATATTAGTCTCATATTTTCTCTACTGAATAAAGGTTCAAAGATTTAGCATTTGAATGCTCATTGAAAGTGTTAAATGTAACTCAACACTGTTTTAGAACAACTGATATTTCCCACTGCTGTGCTTTGCTACCGTGTGAAAATGAATTCACAGCACGTGCTTGATTTTATATTTATTATCATCTTGGGCTGTTGTAATTAACAACCTGAAAATGACAAATTATGGGTCCATCGTTTTGCTCCATGCATCAGCAATTCACAAATCATCTTTGTATATCCTAACTGGCATTTGTCAACTGCTTTTAATGACATTTATGACCAAAACTGGAAATGAGTTTTCAGATTGATAGATTGACCAATGCATTGAAAACACTGATGCATGATTTATAGAGTGTTAATGACATGAGAAAAATTGGAGGCTTGTTTTTATCACAATAATTGCTTTACATCCATTGCTCCATGTATTACACTGTCATTTAAAGACTGAAATTATAATTGTGAAATAAATATATTCAAGGTGCCTTGTAAGTCTGGACCCATAAGAGTTAGATTCAATAATTGTGTGTCATTTTCTTCTATGGGTCTAGACTTACAGGACACCCTGTATAAACTGATAAGAAGAAATACAATGGCTTGGGTACCAGAAGGGTGTACTACCTTATTAGCATAATACTTATACTTTATAGTATAATAAGGTTTTATGATTATTTTATCTGCCGAATTTACACTGGATAGGGAACACATCTGGCAAGTAAATAGAAATTAAACTATTTAAATATTTTCCGGAAAAAAAAATCTGCACATCCACCTGTATAAAAGTCTACATAATTTAATTTTAGCTTTGCCATCTGGTATCCTAATGGAATTTAACCAATTTGGCACTTTCTTTGCGATCCTCTGTATTAGTAAAAGGTAATGCAATGGCTTTTAGAGAATGACGGAAATGCAGTATCTGAGACACAAGTATCACATTAGGACTACAGCGTTCTGTGTAATTTGTTCTTAAGTTTGATACCTGATAAACACAATATCAATACATTTTGTCTTGCATCTAGCCTACAAAAAATTGTTTGGATATAGTTAGTACTGAATTTGTAATTGTAGAACGGGAACAAAAGAAGGACAATAAATCTGAAGATTACAGGAAAAATATCTGTATGCGTGAGAGTACATAACCTTTTGATAAATCACAATTCTGGGGTGATTTACCATTCAGTCTTCTCATTTTTATAAAAAGTCTACATTGTAAATGACCAGCTGAATTATACATTGTCTAGAATATGGTGGATTTAAAGAGGGCTACAGGATTAAAGCATTTATAGTCCTGCTACTAAATAAAGCATATTTTAAATAAATGTTATTGGGAAAATAGGTCTCTAAAGAATGCTTACTTAAGAGCATGGCAATATGTATTTAGGTAGATCGAGTGCCCCAGTTTTCTATTTTGCATACACACTTTTAATTTATGGCAAGTCACAAAAATGGTGATGTGCTTTATATATATATATATACATATACATACATACAAACACACTGTATATTACAGTGTGTATTATGGTGGTAAAACATTTGTCGCATCTGGTGCCGGCATTGCATGGATATGCACCCTTTTTGCAGTAACACGGTGACATAAGAGTGGATTAAGGGTGGTGATTCGCAGATAACAGGGGACACAAGGACTTGGCACACACGGTAGGATTCCTGGTACATACGGTAGGGTCTAGGTCAGGGGTCAGCAACCTTGGCTCCCAGATGTTTTGGGAACTACATTTCCCTTGTGGCTCAATCAGCCTAACGGGTGACTGAACATCTTGGGAGATGTAGTTCCAAAAACATCAGGAAGCCAAGGTCGCTGACTCCTGGTCTAGTTATACATAGAACAGAAGGTTGATTCCTGGGAGAAGCACGGTTTAGGAAAAATACTTCTTGGCTGACACGTACGTTGGTAAAACAGGATCAGCAGAGCAAAGGTCTTTCCTAGTCATCAACAAGGCCACAATGTTAAAGCCAATGCTTAACCTAGGGCGCAGCCCTTTATTCAAGTGGTTGTACCATTTGATGTTGTGATTTAACTGAGTATGCTGGGATCACAATGCTCAGAAGAGCAGCACAGGAATGATGCTGCCTGGGTTCAGTAGGTGCGACGTGACAACATCAAACAAATCTACCATTGGGTTCATAATAACTTTACTAGGGCTGCAACTGACGATTATTTTAATAATCGATTAATTGATTCATCGGATAATAATAAAAAAATATTTGCGTAGTGTATGCAACTTTTGTACGTACGTACATAAATTATGTATTTTGTGTAACTTGCGTACTTTTCACACACAAGGTACACAAGCACCTGGTCAGAGTGATGGATTGATGCTGCGTGCACAGCTCAAGCCCAGGTCTGCTTTCTCCCTGAACAAACACTGTTACAAGTGTTTGGATAAACCTGATGATGTCAGCACGCAAAGTGGGGTGAGAAGGTGGCGGACACTCCATACAGCCTGACCAAGTCAATAAGCTAAACTGGTCAGGGTGCATTGTGTGTCCCTTTTAAAATGATTTCATGAACAAACCGAGTAGAGGAAGGGACTGGAGAGAAGATTAGGCTACTTTTTTGATTTTGATACAGAGAAGGTTCCCTTGGGTTATGTCCCTCTTTTTCTTACCAAAAAATGTGCCTACCTGCATCCATAGGGTGCTTTCTGCACCTTCCCTCTCCTCTTTTTTTAAACTGTATCCAGCCCCACTTCATGTATAACATAAAAATATATAATATTCTGCGCTACCACTCCATAACCATGCTAAACAGAAACAGAAGTTTGTATTTTAACTTCGATTGCCATTAAGGTTTTTAAGCCCACCTGCCGTTCCATGGAGAAAGAAAGAATTAGGCTGGTGTCAGATGAGCGCATTTTGTACGGACTGTGTGCCCGTGCAGTATGGACGCACTATCTGACAGAAGACGCAGTAGTGGCCACACAGTCCGTTTTTTTAACTGACGTTATTTTTTGACGGATGTAGGAGGGAAAATATATTAAATCTGAAAATCATTTTGTCCGTCAAAAATGCTGGATGCATAAATGCAGTCCATCTGACCTTGTTCATCACACACACACAAAGCTATGCGTACGTTGCAGACACAGTGCACTCTGTGCGGTCGTTCTAGCGGATTTATGTTCTTGCCTAACCTGCGTCCGTTATGCGTCCGCAGTTCGGTGCGGATGTACTTTGTGCGTGGGGCTCCATTGCTCATAATCATAGGCGTGCGCACGGGGTGTGCTGGGTGTGCCTAGGCACACCCTAATGCCGGCCCGCGGCACATTCTGGGTCCCGGCTGGCCGCATCCGATGGATAGCCGCCGGGACCCCTCATCTCCACGGGCCTTGCGGCAGCCTCCGCTTCCCTGGTGGTCCTTGTGGTTCGTGGGGTGCTGCACTGCGATCTGTGCATGGCGCACAGCACATCCCTCGCTGACACGAGCGGCCGGCGATCTCTGATGACCTGTCACCTGACCGTCGGCGCTCTGACACAGACAGTAAGCGCCGGCGGTCAGGTGACAGGTCATCAGCGATCACCGGCCGCTCGTGTCAGTGAGGGATGTGCTGTGCGCCATGCACAGATCGCAGTGCAGCACCCCACGAACCACAAGGACCACCAGGGAAGCGGAGGCTGCCGCCAGGCCCGCGGAGATGAGGGGTCCCGGCGGCTATCCATCAGATGCGGCCAGCCGGGTTCCCCCTCCTCGACCCCCCCCCCCCCTCTGTGCCACTGGACCATCAATGATACATATTCAACCACCCTCCCTGCAAGCAAAAAAAACAAACAAAGGTAAGCAGGAGAGGGGGCAATTTTTAGATATCAAAAATATTGTTTAATAGTGTATTCAAAATATTTAAACACAGAGTTTTATGCCTGTGGATTCTGTGATACACACTGCTGAGTTTTATGCTTGTGGATTCTGTGATACATACTGCTGAGTTTTATGGCTGTGGATTCTGTGATACACACTGCTGAGTTTTATGGCTGTGGATTCTGTGATACACACTGCTGAGTTTTATGCCTGTGGATTCTGTGATACACACTGCTGAGTTTTATGGCTGTGGATTCTGTGATACACATATACTGCTGAGTTTTATGCCTGTGGATTCTGTGATTCACTGATACACACTGCATACTGCTGATTTTTATGGCTGTGGATTCTGTGATACACATACACTGCATACTGCTGAGTTTTATGGCTGTGGATTCTGTGATACACATATACTGCTGAGTTTTATGCCTGTGGATTCTGTGATACACTGATACACACTGCCTACTGCTGAGTTTTATGGCTGTGGATTCTGTGATACACATATACTGCTGAGTTTTATGCCTGTGGATTCTGTGATACACATACGCTGCATACTGCTGAGTTTTATGGCTGTGGATTCTGTGATACACTGATACACACTGCATACTGCTGAGTTGTATTGCTGTGGATTCTGTGATACACATACACTGCTGAGTTTTATTGCTGTGGATTCTCTGATACGCTCATTCACATTGCTTGGTTTTATTGCTGTGGATTCTGTGATATGCTCATTCACACTATATACTGCTGAGTTTTATTGCTGTGGATTCTGTGATACGCTCATTCACAAAGCACATTGCTTGGTTTTATTGCTGTGGATTCAGTGATACGCTCATTCACAAAGCACATTGCTTGGTTTTATTGCTGTGGATTCAGTGATACGCTCATTCACAAAGCACATTGCTTGGTTTTATTGCTGTGGATTCAGTGATATGCTCATCCACGCTGCACATTGCTGAGTTTTATTGCTGTGGATTCTGTGATATGCTCATACACTGCTGAGTTTTATTGCTGTGGAGCTCTGATACGCTCATACACTCTGTATATTACTGAAGGTGTTATTTCTGCGAATCTCTGATACGCTCATACACACTGTACATTACTGTGAGTTTTATTGTTGTGGTTTCTGGGATATGCTCATTCACACTGCACATTAATGTGGGCTTTATTGCTACATACCCCCAGGGTGTAGGGAGGAGGATATATAGTTATGTATGTGAACGTATGGCTGTGTGTATAAATGCATGTATCTGTCTTTAAACAGGCTGCTTTGCGTAAAATTCTGCACCTGTTTCCTTGTCCGGTGTTGCCCCCTTGTCTTGTACCATAAAGGATTGTATTGTGCACAGAAATCACCACAATATCTGCTGCCTGCACTCCACAAAAAGAATTACAGCGAGCGTCTTGGCAGCATCGTGAGGTACAGGTAGGAGACTGTATTGGTACAAGTCAGCAAGAGGTTAAATGGGCCACTCTACTCAAATTTCACTCCCTTTTAACATTTAACCACTTTGCTGCTGACGACGTGCTGAGCGCATCCTCTGGTTTCATGTTTGTGTGTAGAGGATGTACTCGGCACGTCGTTGAAGTCCTTGTGAGATCCGGCAGGTCGACACAGTGATTCCCAGAGTGAGACTGAGGGACTTTTTCTCCCAGTCTCCCTCTGCTCCTGGCAGCCAGAAGAGGTGAATGGAGCAGTCGTTCTTTTTGCGGGATGAGAGGTAAGTATCTGATTTTTGGGGGGGGGGGGGGGTTCAGCTGGTGCTGACTGATTCTGCAGAAGTGGAATCCATTAGCACCAGGTCCTGGTTGTGAGTAAATGTTCAGTAACCACAACCGGACGGTAATCAGCGCTAGTAGATTAACACTTTCCACTCCCCATGTTAAGTATAGGGAGCTGAAAAGCGCAAGATTCCAAACGGTAACTGGTTTTCTAACAGATTAGCGTTTGGATTTTAATATGGTGCGCCCGCACTAACTAACAATCTTTTGGATGAAAAAATGTGGTAAAATAAATTTACACGCTGCATGTGATCGAAATCCAAATTTTAATTTTTTGATCTAGCATTTTGACGTGACATGATGTATACCAGGGTCATTGGTCCTCTAGCTCATTTGGAACTATATCTCCTATGTTGCTCGGCCAATAATTAAGATAGATGAGACTCATTGGAAATGTAGTTTCAAAACGTCTGGGTATCGAAGGTTGCTTAACCCCTGAAGCATACACATAGTAATGGTGTGTGTGTGTCGTTGTATGTATGTATGTATGTATGTATGTATGTATGTATGTATGTATGTATGTATGTATGTATGTATGTATATATATGTGTGTGTTTGTTTGAGCTTTTGGGTGCACACCCTAATGCAATAGGCTGCGCACGCCTATGGTCATAATTATATGCTATAACTGACGTACAAATGTGCGGTAACACGGATGTAATCAGTGCGCTCGTCTGACACGAGCCTAAAGGTCCCTGTTTAATTTATTTTTATTAATACCCATTACTTTGGCAGGAAGAAAGTTTATTTAACTTAAATCCAGATATGTTCACTTTGTGTGCGCATGATATTTCCTTGGCGATTACTTACACATTAAATATATTTGCAGTGAAGCAATGTGTTCAGAAAACCATTTTATGCTCTGCCATGACCTTTAAATTATATAGTGAAGTTATTATGAACCCAATGGCAGATTTGTGTAACATGCTCTTATGGATGTTTTAACACCATTATACGTGCCCTATGTATTATACATGTAAGAACAGTGCTTTATATGCAGACAAAGTGTTTAGCACAGTTTGTCATATTTGTTCAAACCCGAAATAGATGACTTGTAATCAATTCATTAATTTATAAAGGCGCTTAATCAATCCCTTTCTTGATACCAATTCATTTTCATGTCCTTATACATCAAAGTATGCAGTTCACACAAAGGAATTACATTTGCTCCTTTTATATAAACATCAACACTTGATCAGTATACTCCGGATTCATTATTATTTATATTTTGTCAATTCTTTCATGCCATAAATTTTTCATTCACTGTATGTTTTTAGATCGTGTTTATCGCCAATTTGCTGTTGATTATTTGGGTTCATAAATAATGTTAGGCTGTATACCATTATACTTATGGCCTTAGAGTGGTTACATAACAATTAAGTAGGCTCTGACATTTCCCCTCTGAGTTTACATTGACATACTTGACATTGCGCATGACCAGGTCTCCATCTGTTTTGGTATCGATCCGCGCATTGGCGAATTCATGTCATTGCACAGGCGCCCATCGAGATGACGCGATTCACGTCAGCTGTGCCTGATTGACTAGAACCTCCGGGATGGCCGCGAACCAGGAAGATGGTTCGAGTGGCTACTAAACATGCGCATTATATGTCCGTTTACTTCTGTGGCAGGATGGATTTAATTACTGAGAGCTTGGTCTACCTAATTGATTTTCCATACTGAATAAGGAGAAGGTGGTTTGCTTAAATGTCAGTCTACATTGATTGTATCTCAGCTCCAAAACTCATTTTTTCAGTATATATAGCAGACTGGCAAAGTTTCATTAAGCTCCAGATTAAGCCCTTGCTGGCGAAACACGAACATGATGCTTTTGGTTTTTAACAGCCACCGACTCTCCTTGTCTTCGTATGCCCCTAAATATTTTCTTTTGATTATCTTTCTCCTTTACCGCCATCTTCAATTGTCTATCTTTTTGCGATTTACCAGCTAGGGAGATGTGTAGGCAGCTCCAACTGCCAAGGTATTGATATTTATACTTAGCTGATTTTATATCATGGTATTGGAGGTCTAGGATGGCTAGTCCTATGCATAGCTTAGTCTATTCCATATACATTATTGGGGATGCTAGACACTGCACGAGATTTTTTCTCTATACGTTTTGGGGTGTATGTATGTGTAATGTTACATTAATAAAGTTTGGACTATTATTATAGTATTTATTTATCTAGTGCACCGTTGGTGCATTTTTTCCGATATTCTTTATATGCTCTGCCATGACCTTTAAATTGTATTGTAAGGTTATTATGAACCCAATGGCAGATTTGTGTAACATGCTCTTATGGATGTTTTAACACCATTATACATGCTGTATGAATTAAACATGTAAGAAAAGTGCTTTATATGCAGATAAAGAGTTTAGCACAATTTGGCATATTTGTTCAAACCAAAATAGATGACTTGTAATCAATTCTTTCATTAATTTATAAAGTGCTTAATCAATCCCTTCTTGGTACTAATTCATTTTCATGTCCTTATATATCAATGTATGCAGCTCACACATATGCCAGCTGGAAGTGAAGAGGATGTAAAGAGGCTAACGAAGTTTTTATAAATGTCATCATTGTCAAATTAAAGTAAAATTCCAATCAACATGAATCAATCTATTCCAATTAAACTCACATCAATTTTGGATGAATTTGACATATCTATACATGGCAGCTAGCGCATGTTCCAACACAGGTGCAGGGTTGGCTTATTCAGTTTTTGGAGGTATTAGACATGTCTCATTACACATTGAAGCTAGTTCATACAAAACATTTTCAATAAAAGGTCCAGGCTTGGTTTCTTTCAAACGTAGAAAAAAAAATAGATCAGATAAGAAATATTAATGACTTCTTGCAATACCCTCTGTGGGCTGAAAATGTTAATTTCCTGCATTGAGGAACCATGTTTAATAGCTGAACCTTTGAAAATTAATGTAGAGGAATAAACATTTGTATAATATGATTAAGGACCTCAATAATACTAAAGAAAAACACCTTCAGAAAAATTCTAGTTATATAATATTCTTGAATTACAAGTAGGATGCCATGACCTCATCCTTCACGGACAAAGGGATTCAGAAGAGTAATGTAAAAGGTCGGTGTCCCAAGATCGCAAGTAGCTCTGATTTTATGCACACCATTTGTTATGTGCTTTTTTTCTGTCCTGTCGGCAACTTTTTTATGGAATGCAAAACCGAATATGTAAGCATTTTAATGTACGTGCTTTGCTTCATCTCTTACTGTAGTGGCTGGAAACACGTAATCTGTCATATTTGCCACACTCTACACACCTTACAATTTTCACCTCCAAGAAAACAAAATATTTCAGCAACAAAAACATTATTGGCTTTAATTTGTGGAATTCTTTAGAGGACTAGGATTAAAAATACAGTACATACATTTTTGTGTTTGGAGTGGTAAATGCCACAGAATATACATGACAGCAGTGTAAGACAGATACCGCTATACGCAGTAAAACTGGATTCTGAAGGGGAACATTATGGAATCATCCAAAAGGGATGGGGGGGGTATTAGGAGGATTATTGATAATATGAGAAGGAGAGTAAAGGAAAGAGAAAAGTGTGGGCTCCCACCTGATCCACTAGTGACAAAAGATGAGCAGCATTGGGAGTACATAGAATGGGGCTACGGACCAAACACTTCTCAGAGGTTCCAAACCTTAGCGCAGACAGACAAAGTATTGTATATGCAGGCTGTCAATTCATCCATTTGTCTAACCTCTTTATAAAGGTGATGTCAGGAGATGTGCACGGTTTAGCAGGCAGAGCCTAGTCTGCCGTGACACACAGGCAAGCAGACAGGTTCTTGGGTAGCTTGTACAGGTTTTATTTGGATACATAAGGATAAATAAAAGGCAAAAAAAAGAAGGGCCGGGAGGAAAGTACGCCAGCGAGACAGACAGGCGATGTACAAAGGAGGCTGACTGGAACACAAAGAAGGAAGACGGAGAGTCAAGAAAGGAAAGGAGCTGGACAGTTACAAAAGGCAGACAGACTGGACACAGAATATCCAGAAAACAACAGGAGGCAAGACAGAGTACAAAGACTGATAAAATACACATGAGGTAGAAGCAGGAGCATGGGCAAGGCTGACAAGCAGGAACACAAACAAGGCTGATGGGCAGGAACACAGGCACGGTACAAGCGTAGGTAGTTTGAAACGGGGCATAGGCATACACCAGCCAAGGGTTGAGGCGAACAGACTTCAGAGGCAGAGTACACCTGAGGCAGTGTAGTAAACGCAGAAGCAAGGACTAAATTGAGAGCTTTCCTTAAGTAGCAAAACACAGCACCTGTGGCTACTGCTGAACAGTGTGGAGTAAGATCTGACTGGGAACATAAACTGATGTAAGCTGCTGTACAGAATTCAGGCCATAGCTGAGCCAGTTTGGGCAAGGATTTTCTTTGCACTCCACTCTGAGAACCCCGCTGGATGCCTGACATTTTGGGGAGCAGTCAATTGCCTTGATGCATAAGAGAGGTTGTAGGTCTGGCTAGCCTGAAGGGCCATGGCAATTGCACTAGATTCTTCAAGAGGGACCGCAACTTCGATCAGCAGCTTGAGATAATCCAGCAGTACAACTCCCACTATATGTGAAGGTACAGGTCTGTGTGTCTGCAATGCCTCCAGCAATCATGTCAGGGAGTTATCTGGGTGGGGGGGGCAGGCACAGTGTATGACCTCAAACATGTTTTGAGTGCCTGCTCTTTAAGCGAGTCAGACTGAAATTTTTTAAAAACAATTGATTCGAAGATATCTGTAGAGATGTGTAATTCGTTTTGTTCCAAATTTGGAGAACATTCACCATTTTCGTATTTCAGGAGCATTTCCGAAAACGAAATATTGACCATCTGAATATTTCAGATCGATCGGAAATTTCGGCTCGATTCGGGTGCTTCAGATCAGTTAGTTTTCTGTTTATGAATTCTTTAATATTTTATTGCTTACTTAAGAATGGGAAGTATATAACTAGTACCAATAAAATGAAAGTTTCTTTACTTATTTATATTTTTAGGATTTTTTATGCATTTTTTGGGTGAAATTTTAGGTTTTCTAACTTTATTGCAGGAGTAGGTGCAGGTCTGACAGAAGAGCGAATAGTGTACTAGGCTATCCATAATTTATGTTAAGGGTTCCTTCTCATCCCCACCAGATGCAAAAGATATCACATAGCAAAGCGTTTGTCCAGAGCTTTGGTTTGGGGAATTCATTCTTCCTTGTTGTGAATGTTTTCAATCTCATTGTATCAAGTGCAAACAAGGATGATATGGAGATTTCCAATATACAGGTAGGACATCTTTGACCTGCATTTATCAATCTGATTATGATGGAACGACTGTGCACTGACAGATGCAGAAGGGTGTGATGCAGTAACATGGTTGCCGGGGTACAACTTGACAGGGTACAACTTATCAGTGAGTTTACGTAAGTGCTTATTTACTAAGCCGAGTATGGCTGGTCTTATGGACACAACCATCACATATTAAATATGGTTGCGATAGAGGGCCGTCACTTTGCTATGAATATCCATAATTTACCTGAAGGGGTGTTGCTCCACTCCACCAGATGCAATAGATGCATAGCATTATAATCAGGGGTTTATTTCTGCCCCTACACGCTGGTCAGGGCCGGTGCAAACATTTTTTCTACTCAGGCGTAGGTGCGTTTTGGTGCGCCCCCCCAATCCATGTCATGCCAATCAGTATAGAGATGCATAATATTCTCTAACGCATTGCCAATCTATGCTAAGTAAAAAAGGGGTGGGTCCTAGTGGCACAGTGGATACTTCCTCAAGTGGAAGATTCTGAATAGATAGTGCTAGGGGTCTAGTATGAATCAAATGTCATCAGGTATTGACAGAGAAGGATGTTTCAATGGATCAATGATCCGCTAATAATCGTGCAAATAGCAATTTCGTGCAAAATCACAACCGAGTGCAAATCGGACAACAACAGCGACAGTGATATCTCCTTATATCATACGTGTGTGTCCATCTCATAATACAGAGTGTGTAATAAACCACATGTGCAAAAATGCATATAAAGTGCATATGCTCGTAAATCTTTCCTATTTGTAAAGTGCAAACACAAAAAGTGTTGATGTGACTTCTGAATAAAACCCGTAAAGATAGTCTAGTGGTATATATTAGTCTCTAAATGTTCTACAGTCACAAAAAGTGCACGTGCAAAAAGTGCAAATTCCAAGATGTAAATGGACCAGATCCGTGGCTGCTAGTCGCCGTACAGTTTGTGAATCGTAATCTAATGTCCCAACGTTGCACTTTCTTCCCTCAGTTGGTGGATTCCATTACGTATATGCAGAGGAAAAAGAAAAGCAATAGTGCAGACTGTTTGAATTCGTTGGAGTGAGTATATATATATAGAATTCACTCACGAATTGTATATATACCAATACCTGATGACATTTTATTCATACTAGACCCCTAGCACTATCTATTCAGAATCTTCCACTTTAGGAAGTATCCACTGCGCCACTAGGACCCACCCCTTTTTTTACATATCTTATTTGCACATTTAGGTTGAGATTTATGTGCAACACCTTGTAGGCAGCAACCCAGGAAACCATAGTATCCATTAAGTGCCCCCACAGACACCTATTCTTGCCAATCTATGCTAAGCCTGGTGCCCCTCCTGTGCCACAATGCCAATCTACCAAGTGCGATGTGCCCCTCCTTTGGCACTGAAGAGGTGATTGGCAACGCGGCACCGGAAAGGGCACCAGGCACAGCATAGATTAGCACTGCAATCTATGCTACGCTTGGTGCCCCTCCTGTGCCACAGCGCCAATCTGCACCTGATGGTGCCCCCTGGTCCTGCTGTGTCAATATACCCACATAAATCATACTGCCTGCCACTACCAGTGTTTCCCTGCGACCTACCACTCTCACTCTGTGGCTGTGGTCCACCATCTGACTCCAGGTCTCCAGCAGCAGACCAGCAGCAGGTTCCTCGTCTTCAAACTCCTTCTCCCCCTCAATTCATTTCACTCCCCCTTAATTCATTCTCCCCTTTAATTCATTTTATACCCCCTGCTCGGACACACACATCACCCCTGCTCACACGCGCACACACATCACCCCTGTTCACACCCCCCCATGTTCACACCCTCCATGCTCACACACACCACCATGCTCACCCACCCCCATGCTCAAACACATCCCCTCATGCTCATACACACACGTACACCCCATGCTCATACACACACGCACACCCCATGCTCATACACGCACACACATCACCCCTGTTCACACCCCCATGCTCACACACACCATGCTCACCCACCCACCCCATGCTCAAACACATCCCCTCATGCTCATACACACACGCACACCCCATGCTCATACACGCACACACATCACCCCTGTTCACACCCCCCATGCTCACACACACCACCATGCTCACCCACCCACCCCCATGCTCAAACACATCCCCTCATGCTCATACACACACCCCATGCTCATACACACAAGCACACCCCATGCTCATACACACACCCCATGCTCACACACACACCCCATGCTCACACACACACACACACCCCATGCTCAAACACCCCCCATGCTCACACCCCCCATGTTCACACCCCCCATGTTCTCACACACACACACACCCCCTCTCACACACACACACACCCCATGCTCACACACACACCCCCCATGCTCGCACACACACACCCCCCATGCACACACACACACACCCCCCATGCACACACCCCCCATGCACACACACACACACACACACACCCCCCATGCACACACACACACACCCATGCACACACACACACCCCCATGCTCACACACACACCCCCATGCTCACACACACACCCCCCATGCTCACACACACACACCCCCCATGCTCACACACACACACCCCATGCTCACACACACACACCATGCTCACACACACACCATGCTCACACACACACAGGTTTGCTACATACCCTAGGATTGAATCCCTGGCTGCCTCCGTGGTCTCTCTCCACTCCCTGCACATGCTGTACACTTCCAGCACATGAGCAGGGGAGGGAAGCTCTGCTTGCTGCTTCACAGCTGCTGTGAGGAGGAAGGGGGTGGATGGGCGGGGCCAGCATGTTCCCATGTGAGCTGCTGGTCAGGAAGCCACGTCTTCCTCCTCCTCTGCACCACCCCCCGGCAGGGCCTTTACTTCCAGTGCAGCGTGTAGGAGTGGGATCCCACACGCTGCCAAGTAAATGGGAGACCATGCGCCCGATCCTTGCAAGGCCTCCACTCCACGGGTGGTGCAGATTTTTCCACCCCTCAAAGTGGCAGAAAGCCAGAACACTAAGGTGGCTATCTGTGCCACCTTACACTGGTGCCGGCCCTGAGATCGGCACCTACAGGAACGACCGACGCTCCTAGGCTAGGATGAGGACATCTGCAGCCCATTGTTGAAGTTCTGCAGATTGGCGTCAGCCTGGCTGTTTTGGATGTAAGCCCAACCTGCAGGACCTCCCTCTGTCCACTGGTGTCATCATGCATGTATGTAAAAAATTTAAAAAAATTATAATTTTTTTCTTCGAATGCCATTGTTCACTTTTAAAAGTGAACAATGATGCTGCACTGTCGAGCTCTGTTTTACCCTCATACACACTGCACATTACTGTGAGTTTTATTACTGTGGAGCTCTGTGATGTGCTCATATGCACCTCATTACTGTAAGATTTGGTGTGAATATTTTGAGTGGGGGGTGGCAGCATTTCATCCTTGGACCCATGCAACACAATCTTGTGGGGCCTGACCCTGGCTCTATTGATTGGCTGCACACTGGCGTGTGTCCTCTATTTATCGGCTGCATGCAAGCATATGCAATCTTTTCATTAACTGTTCACTGCCTGACACTTTATTGGCAGTATTACAAGGTTGGTGCTAACTTAACCAGAGCTGTTGTAAACTTAAAACCTCCATAGGCTATAATGCCTCTGGGAAGTTTACGACAGCTCTGGTTAAGTTAGCACCAACTATGTAATATGGCCCTATGACGGTTCATGGTAAGTACCCCCACCTTTTTTCTAGAAAAAAAACCACTGATTATAATAATTATGTAGATTAAGCAGGTCACTTCCACCTTTGTTCTTGGGGGCAGCTAAGATGTATGCACCAAACCTTTCTGAGCTCTTATACCAAATGGATTTAAGAAAATGCATCTATATGGGTCAAAAGAAGTTAGGCAGGACTGTGACAGCTCCCTGCATTTGTTGTCATTTTCCCTGCATTTGTTGTCTTTGGGTCATCACCATCTATATTTAAACCCAGAGGTGTTATTAAACACCTTTGCACCTCAAGGCACAGACCTCATATTCAATGCCATAGAAACTATTCATGGACAATACACAATAATCCAGCTTCAGGTAGCCTACTAATCCTATAGAGTTCAATCTAAGGTTATTCCTAATCAATATCCGTTATGTTCGGAATTTGTGCAATACTCTTAACCTAAATACGATGATTTGGACGCTGGTCTTGTGTCTCACCTTTCAGTATATAATGTGCTGTTTCAATTTATAGCGTTGTTTTGTATTGTATCCTTTGATCTATTATTATCTGTCATGTTTATTTTATAATAAACACTTTGTTGCTTGTATTTTATTAAAATCATTTATTAAAATCTGCCTTGGTTATGCTGTTTATTACTGCCTTACAGCTTTTCTCTTTTCATGTTTCTACCATGTTTTTTCTATTTTTGGGTATTCTAATTATACTGTATATGCTGGGACCCAGGTTGAGTTAGTAAATATGTATGGGGTACCAGTCATTCTTTGCAATGGAATCAGGATATAGGGATTGTTACCTGGAGCCCTTATAGTGGAGAGAGTTAGTAAAGCCAGAATCCTGGAGCTGTTATCCCCTTCATAACTAAACCACCCCACACATCGTGGATTGAACCAATAGCCCTGTGGACATTATTATGATTATTATTGTCATCATTTCTATAGCGCCAACAATTTGTGCAGTGCTTTACAATAACCAAAGGGAACGAGATACAGATAAATGGACATATGGTAGAAACAATAGGTATAGAGGGACTTGCTCATAGGGGCTTACAATTTAGAGGGATTGGGGTTGAGGAAGACCAGGGAAATTTTACTGGATGTCAGGTTCATTAGTGCCAGTGGTTTGGAAATGGTGGGGCCATAGATAATCCCTGACTGCAAAAAAATTCAAGGCCTTAGTGCTTCGTCGGTATCCGAGGTTTCAGCTATCAAGTGTATATGTTATGTTCATTATTTGCCACATTTCCAAATTATGTACCAAAGGAGCATGTTAATGTCATTTGTGTATTAATTAGGAATCCATGTTTTACCTCCTAAATTATTCATTAAATTGTGTCATTTATTAGTTTTAGAAACAAAAGGATTATTGAATAAATTAGGGATCTGAATAATTATCTTTGCATTCACAGAGTTATTAATACTAAAAAGGAAATTGATTTACGATAATACAAGCATATCTTACATTTAATTTGATTGTTGCATATTTTGACAGTAGCGGTTATGTGGTTAATTAGAGTACCGATAACACATGTGGACATACCAGAGAAGCACGTAAGTACCCTTTAGATATGTCATAATCAAAATCAGCTCAATAAAATATCTCTGTATGGTAGAGGCTTATGGGCAGCCCATATCTTCTGTACCATAAACATGTAGTATAGTCTATATATCTCAGCCAAAGCAAAATATTTTGGGGGAACTATGCAACTGGGAAATTAGACACAAGATGGAACAGCAAGGAGGAGATATCAGAACCGGCAGATCAGGATTCTAGTAATTAACCACAAACTAACACACAAAAAAACGCCTTAGGGATCACAAAGGCAAGCTTATCCTGTGATTTGTAAAAAATATGCTAGGAATGCAAGCTGAAGATCATTGGGAGTAACCATGGAAACAAGATATATTGGAGGATGTAATACATTGTCAGTGGGCTAAAAAGTTAAAACTCAGCAGAAACCAGAGAAAAGTACCTAAGGGATTCTTAACCAGGAAGACACGGTTAATAATTAAATAATACGTTCATCTGAATCATTCAGTTTTTTTTGAGATAGCTGCAACTTATTATACACCTGGGAAGTATTTATAACAATCAATTTATAACAATTAAGCGTATCCATCTTCTGCTGTAACTATTCTAAATAATGCATATGGTAAGTGTAAAGTATTCCTAAGGGTGAAATCACCAAAACCACAATTGATGCAGTATTTACTCTACATACAGCAAACATAGCAAATCTAGAATTCACAACTGATAAATGCATATTTTAACTAAAACAATTATCGCGAACTGCAATTTATGCAAATATGTAACTAATGGAATTTTTATACTGAATGCTACACAGACAAACATGGAAAATGCTCAATCTATTTTTTTACAGGCTTTGATTTATACTCCCTTACAGGGGAAAACGTCCATGTTTTGTGTGTTACTTGGCAATATATCTACTTTAAATAGGTCATCCATTGTTGATCTGGTGTTTCAAGGTTTATTTTCAATACTATATGCCTAGGAGACCGTGCACACATATTTTCAAGAAAACATTTACAGAGGTATATATTCAATCCCTGTATTTGTAAATATACGTGTCTTATAACAGCTTGTATCAGCACCCATCCAGTATGGACAGGAATAATTACAAAATAGTTTGTTTTCCTGATAAAATGTGTTAGAAGAATAAAGAAATTTAATGCATAGGAAAGAATGTTATTGAGTCATTGGGAAAGGCAGTCAGCAGCAAGGTGCATGTGACTTTAGACACGTGGTCCAGCAAGCATGGACAGGGTTGTTACATTTCCCTCACGGCACACTGGGTAACTCTGACTGCAGCTGGGAGGGATCCAAGACGGGGCTCTGTGCTGGAGCTTGTTCATCCACCACGCCTCCAGAAAGCTGCTTGTATGAGGTCTGTCTGCTCCACCACCACCTCTCCCTCTTCCTCCTCCTCCTCCTCCTCCTTCTGTGTCTCTGGCGACGTGGCAGTTAAATCGACGCGTGACAGGGGCTATGCAATGGCTCAAGCAAAAAGATGCCATACTGTGCTTGAGCTGGTTTGTTTAGGGGATAGGAGCCACACCGGGCCAGAAATTCTGTCAGCTCTGCAGGGGCAGGTGCAGAGATGGTTAACACCACGCCAACTTCAGCTGGGAATGGTCGTCTGTGATAATGGCAGCAACCTTCTCTCTTCTTTGAATGTAAAAATATATTTAGCCACACTATGAAATTTCCGTTTAGAATAAGATTAAATCTAATTGGTCAACACTGGCCGTTTACTCAATGCCTCTATTATTCGGCCATGCTGAGCTGCAGCGAAATAATCAATTGTTTGTAAAAGGTAAATAAACTATAGGCATTGAAATACAATCTTTACCTTGAGGGTGCAAAGCAACTCCATAGATTGGTCACAGTGTTCAGCTGTTGAACAGCATCAAGTATCTATTCTTAGCATTTCATAACAGTGTTTTTCAATGAAATATATATACTCCTAGCAAACTAAAATAGCATGTTTACTTTCATATTTTTTATTTTATATATTTAATTTACACTACTAGATTCAATACTTTTTTTCCTGAATATAAAATAACCACAACTATATAAAAAAAAACCATTTATAAGCACATATTGTGCATATTTAACAAAATATTATCCATTTACTAGAAACTATACAGCCATGTATTGCCTTCACAAAACATTCAGGTGCTCTTTCATTCCCTGCCCTTCGGCCAAATGTTTCATTTAGGAACCCACGAACATGACCTTCAACCAACCATCATTTTCCAGCAAGATGGTGCACCACCACATTGGGGACTGCATGTTTGTGGGTTCCTAAATGAAACATTTCCAAAACAGTGGATTGGAAGGGGTGGTCCAATTCCATGGCCACCTCGTTCACCAAATGTCACTCCCCTCGACTTCTTTCTATGAGGTTATGCTAAAGATATCATCTATCGAACAAAGGTACGGGACATCACTAACCTAAAGCAGAGGATCACTGAAGCCATTGCCACCATTGATGAGGGTATGCTACAGCGAACATGGCAAGAAATCGATTACCGTCTTGATGTGCTTCGTGCAATTAATAGTGCCCATATAGGACTATATTACAAAGCTGGTGCCATTGCTAACTTAACCAGAGCTGTTGTAAACTTAACAATCCCATTGATTTTAATGGCTCTGGTAAGTTTACAACAGCTCTAGTTAAGTTAGCACCAGCTTTGTAATACTGCCCATAGAGGGGTATTAAATGAGGCAAAAAATACCTTAAATATACCTGTGTGTCTCATTTTGTAATAGTTTTTACTTATCTGTCTTTTCATTTGTCTTAGTAATAATTATTTGAAATTATAAAGAGACTTTATGGACGCCCTGTAATAAATTTAAAAAAGTGTGTATAATATATATTATATATATATATATATATATATATATATATATATATATAATTACGTCTTCATCATTAGGCCAAATTGTGCAGAAGAACTGACATAATTTGTTTTTGCCCATTGTAACAATGAAAGAATTGCTATATTTCCATATTCTTAAACTAGCTTGTTGATATACCTTTTGAAAAGAAAATAGAAATTAAACTGAAATGTATGTATAAATAAAGTCTCTATAACAAAATGGATATAACGTAGTTAAGAGACATATCTCTTAATGAGCTGAATCCTCTCTTCTGGTGTAAGTGACAGGTGGTCTATTTGTTCACGGTTTTTGGGGTAAATCGATCCCATGAAACATTCCTCTATAGCTCCAGATTATAACAGTGTGTAATAATGAGGCTGCTGTGCATGTACGTCTCCATTCCCAGTCAATGGAAGAAGGGAAAAGCTCCGTAAATGGCATTTTCCAGCTCTCCGAATAAATATATATTGTGACAGAGTACAGGATCATGCGTATATAAGCCTGAGGTTGCAACGTGCTGTGTATCCAGGCTACTAACAGGTTAAAGGCTCTTGTCCTGCTAGCACACCTTTTTCACATCCTAATTAGCTCAGGCCTATTTAGTAGGTCTGGGAGAACAGGGAAATAGCTCAGAGTGGAGCTGAACCAAGCCCAGAGAGGTTGTCTCCTAAGTCGTCTGGTAAGAGACTGAATTTTGGTTGCCTACTATTTAAAACGTATGGTTTATGTTTTTTTGTGCTGGAAGCAGAGTAGCTGCTCCAGTCTCCTGTAGTCAGGACATACTACTGTGAGTTAGCCTCCTGACAGGAGTAGGCCTGTTCATTTGTTTATCATTTATTGTTACTTTCTTTTCTGCGTGGCAAAACGTGATTTAAAGAGGAATCACCCAAAAAACCCGCAAGATATTTACCACACCAAAATAAACGTTGTTTGCAGTGCAACCTCCTGGCTGTCCTGACCCTCTTTGGCCACGACCCTACCACAAGTGTGGCAGCGGTGGGATTTCTTTCGTGCCGGTTCAGTTGCCACAAGAACCTTAAAGGTACAGGACCCATAGAAAATGGAGGACGTTGTGAAGGCCCTGGTGCAGGCCACGGCGGTGCAGCAAGAAACAAACAGGCAAGCTGCAGCCCAACAAGAAACAAACCGGCAAGCTGTAGTAGCACAGCAGGAGGGCAACAGACTCTTAGCCCAACAAATTGGAGCCCTGGCGGAGGCACAGAAGTCTGACCATGCGCTGCTTAAAGGTATCCTGGAATATATCGCTAACCCGGGAGCGCCTGTGCAAACAGGAGGGGTTAGCAAAATACGGGCAAGCAATTGTTTGCAGAAAATGACTCCCGAAGATGATGTGGAGAGCTATCTGCTGGCTTTTGAGCGAACAGCCACCCGTGAAGCCTGGCCTCCAGAACAGTGGGCAGGAATTATTGCTCCTTTTCTCCTGGGAGAAGCACAAAAAGCGTACTTTGACCTAGAAGAGGAAGCCGCTGCAGATTATCCACAGTTAAAGGCGGAAATAATGGCCCGGATGGGCGTCACCACTACTGTAAGGGCCCAGCGTTTTTACAAATGGCGATTCAATGAGAGACAGGCTCCTAGATCCCAGATGTTTGACCTAATCCACCTGGCCCGGAAATGGCTCAGACCGGAGTCCCAGAGTCCTGCCCAGATGGTGGAATCCCTAGTACTGGATCGATATTTAAGAGAACTTCCCACTGGTCTTCGTGAGTGGGTCAGCCAAGGAAACCCCACTAATTATGACGCCATGATAGCCCAAGTAGAAAGATACTTGTCTGCAAGAGACTTGGAAAAGTCCTCTAGGTATCTGGGGCCGAACCAGAGACCAAAAGTCCAGCGGAGTGAACCTGAAGCTACTTCCAGAGAAGGAGTGCGTCTGCGCAAAACAGACTCCAGGACCCCCATTCCTTTGAAAAACGACCACTTTGGTGGAAACTCCATAACCTGCTTCGAGTGTGGGGGTAAAGGCCATGTCAGGGCACGGTGCCCTAACCTCCCGGAGCCAATGCAGTGTGGACTTGGGGAGAACCCCCAAAACTTTTGTGGACTAATCTGCTTAGCGGGCCTGGTAGAAGATTTGCATACTTTCCGAGTACCAGTCCAGTTGAATAATCAACATACAGTGGCACTAGTTGACTCTGGAAGTGCCTTGACTCTAGTGGCTGGTGGCTTAGTCAAGCCGACACATATACAGGGGCACCACACAGTGGGTGTGCTTTGTATTCACGGAAGTACTGTAAGATATCCTACCGCCGATATAGAGGTTTATGTACAAGACAGGCTGGTAAAGATATCAGCGGTAGTTGTGCCACGGTTACCCTATTCCTTAGTCATAGGAAGGAACTTCCCTGACTTTTACTCCCTCTTGCAGTCCCCAACACTGTTAAAACAAGGTGATGGTCTTCTCGACATATTCCCTTTTTCTCACCCTGACTTGTATATTACCAATCCAAAAAGTCACAAAACCAGAAGGCAATGCAGAGAAAGCAGACGGAGGTTTAATAAAGCCATTAACGGGGCTTTGTTGGGTGACCATGGGAAACGGTCAGGGAAAGGTGTTGGCACTCAGTGTACTGAAGAAGATATAGTGGGTGAACAAAGGGAACCCCACACCGAGCAAGACGTAGAGGTTGGGACGAATGACCCCAGAGCTTTGGATACTTCCAGTGTTAGCTTTGGGAGAGCCCAGGTAAATGACCCTCTGTTACAGAATGCTAGGAGTACTGTGGTGGAGGTGAATGGGGTACCTGTTGAAGGTAGTACAAAAGCTACATGTCCCTATTTTATCCTCAGAAATGACCTGCTCTACAGAGTAACTTCAGATGAAGGCCAAGAAATTGAGCAGCTAGTGGTGCCTTCTTCCTACACCCGGAAGGTGCTGGATTTTTCCCACTCTCATCTCTTGGGGGACACTTGGGAGTGGAGAAAACTCAAGAACGGGTTCTAAGAAGGTTCTTTTGGCCAGGGGTATATGAGGAAATTAAGAGGTATTGTGCTTCTTGTCCCGAATGCCAACTCTCCTCCCCCAGACCTAAGCTAAGAGCACCCCTCATACCTCTTCCGATTGTTGATGTGCCCTTTGAAAGAATTGGTATGGACCTAGTGGGTCCGTTGGATAAATCTGCTAGGGGTCATCAGTATATCCTAGTGATCCTCGATTATGCCACCCTATCCCGAGGCCATTCCAATGCGAAAGGCCAATTCCCAAAATATCGCAAAGGAATTGGTCCATGTGTTTGCACGTGTTGGCATTCCAAAGGAAATACTAACCGATCAAGGTACCCCATTTGTTTCCCGGCTTATGAGGGAATTATGTAAGGCGTTGAGTATACGTACTTTGAGGACCTCAGTGTACCATCCCCAGACAGATGGACTGGTAGAGAGGTTCAATCGCACCCTGAAAGGGATGTTACGAAAAGTTGTTAGTCGGGATGGGAAAGACTGGGACCTACTGCTCCCATACCTGCTTTTTGCTGTCAGAGAGGTTCCACAGAGCTCTACAGGTTTCTCACCATTTGAACTTCTGTATGGGAGGCACCCCAGGGGGATACTGGATGTTCTACGAGAAACCTGGGAGGAACAAGGTGTCCCTGGGACAAATGTGGTACAGCATGTGGAACAGATGCAAGGGCGTATGGCCCGAATTGTTCCTCTTGTACGCCAGCACATGGAGCAGGCTCAAAGTGTCCAAAAACTCCACTATGACCAAAGGGCCACCGTGAGAGAATTTAAAAGGGGTGACCGGGTTATGGTCCTTGTTCCCACGGCGGAGAGTAAACTTCTGGCCCAGTGGCAGGGGCCTTACGAAGTTCTGGAGAAAGTGAGTCCTGTAAATTACAGGCTCAGTCAGCCCAATCGCCGTAAGAAGGAGGCCGTGTTTCATATAAACCTTCTGAAACAGTGGAGGGACAGAGAAGCCAGTGCAGTTGCCATGGGGGACATAACGATAGGTTCCCTTGCCTTTGAACAGTCGGTGTCAATTTCAGCAGAGCTGACTCCTGAGCAAGCAGAGCAGGCTAATGACATGGTCGAGAGAAATGGGGATGTCTTCTCACCAATACCGGGCAGAACCTGGGAGATTACCCATGACATTCTTACGGAGCCTGGAGCTACTGTTAGAGTTAATTCCTACAGGATTCCCGAGGCCAGAAGGGAAGCGGTAAGGGCTGAAGTTAAGAAAATGCTTGAGCTCGGGGTGATAGAAGCATCTCATAGTAACTGGTCCAGCCCAATTGTTTTGGTGCCCAAACCTGATGGCTCTATAAGGTTCTGCAATGACTTCAGAAAGTTGAATGAAGTCTCAAAGTTTGACGCTTATCCCATGCCACGGGTCGATGAGTTGGTGGAGAGACTCGGAAAAGCCAGATTCCTCTCTGTGTTGGATCTGACCAAGGGTTATTGGCAGATACCACTGTCTGAGCGCGCCAGGGAGAAGACAGCGTTTGCTACACCTGATGGCTTGTTCCAATATACAATAATGCCATTTGGTCTACATGGTGCCCCGGCAACCTTTCAGAGACTGATGGACAAGTTGCTCAGGCCCCATGCCCATTATGCGTCCGCCTATCTCGATGACGTTATTATTCATAGCACAGACTGGGACTCGCACCTGCCGAAAGTAGAGGCAGTGCTGGACACCTTTAGAAAGGCTGGGTTGACAGCAAACCCCTCTAAGTGTGTTATCGGCTTAGCAGAAGCCAAATACCTGGGCTACGTGGTTGGGAGAGGATTGGTGAAACCTCAGATTGACAAGGTGGGAGCCATACAGAATTGGCCTCGACCACTTAGGAAGAAACAGGTCAGAACATTTCTTGGACTGGTTGGGTACTATCGCCGGTTTATACCCCATTTTGCTACCAGAGCTGCTCCCCTCACTGACCTCATTAAGGCAAGAGTACCAGACATGGTGAGCTGGGACAGCAAAACAGAGGAGTCCTTCTTGGATCTTCGCTCTGTACTGTGCCAGCAACCGATCCTGGTAGCGCCAGACTTTACGAAGGAGTTTTTCCTACAGACTGATGCCTCTGACGTGGGCTTAGGGGCTGTACTTTCCCAGTACGTAGATGAAGAGCATCCCGTGTTATACCTAAGCCGAAAACTATTACCCCGAGAGCAGCGCTATGCTGTGGTTGAAAAGGAGTGTTTGGCCATAAAGTGGGCCATGGACACTCTCAAATATTACTTACTGGGACGACGGTTTACCCTGGTTACTGACCATGCTCCCTTACGTTGGATGCACACCAACAGGGACAGGAACTCCAGGGTCCTGCGGTGGTTTTTGTCGTTGCAACCGTTTCACTTTGTTGTGCAGCACCGGGCTGGTTTGCTGCATGGGAACGCTGATGCTCTCTCTAGAGTGCATGGCCTTGCGGCGGCGGCCGCTTCTCACTCCTGTGTTCAGCTGGGGAGGGGGATGTGTGACAGAGTACAGGATCATGCGTATATAAGCCTGAGGTTGCAACGTGCTGTGTATCCAGGCTACTAACAGGTTAAAGGCTCTTGTCCTGCTAGCACACCTTTTTCACATCCTAATTAGCTCAGGCCTATTTAGTAGGTCTGGGAGAACAGGGAAATAGCTCAGAGTGGAGCTGAACCAAGCCCAGAGAGGTTGTCTCCTAAGTCGTCTGGTAAGAGACTGAATTTTGGTTGCCTACTATTTAAAACGTATGGTTTATGTTTTTTTGTGCTGGAAGCAGAGTAGCTGCTCCAGTCTCCTGTAGTCAGGACATACTACTGTGAGTTAGCCTCCTGACAGGAGTAGGCCTGTTCATTTGTTTATCATTTATTGTTACTTTCTTTTCTGCGTGGCAAAACGTGATTTAAAGAGGAATCACCCAAAAAACCCGCAAGATATTTACCACACCAAAATAAACGTTGTTTGCAGTGCAACCTCCTGGCTGTCCTGACCCTCTTTGGCCACGACCCTACCACAATATATATATAATTTTACAGATTTGGGATAGGTAATCCATGGGCAGGAACTGTTGCAGACAACATAATGAACCTTATTTTGAAATTGTTAACTGCCAACCATTGTATAAACCGTGATTAAGATAATATGCAACTAACAGTTTCCTTTTGTTTTTATTATTATTAAGCGCCAACACATTCTGCAGCGCTGTACAAGGTGCAATGGGTAAAGACAGGACAACTCTACAATACATACAGGAGACATTCAGTATTCCTGCCAGCAGATACTGGAGGATATGAGGACCCTATTCCCGTGGGAATTTACAATCTAGAAATGGTGAGGGGATAGAAACAGGAGGGGGGGGGGACTGCAGTGATGATTTAATGCAGGGAGAGGTGAGGACTGTTCTTATCCCTTTTTCCAGTGTCAAAGGGTGAATTTTGTCCTTCATCTCTTGACTCCGACTTCAACTGCTAATTCTGTGCTACTACTTCGTTACTACATCTTTCTCAAATGGGAAGAGTTCGAAAAGACAGGAAGCTTTCCTTGTGTCAAACAAACATTTCTAAAGGGTTTGACAGCCCCCAACAGAAAACAAAATATTCTTGCATTACAATCAAATAAAAATTAAAGGGCCCTATTCCAATGTTACATAGTTACATAGGCTGAAAAAAGACATGCGTCCATCGGGTTCAGCCTCTCACACATGTTGACGCCGTTAAGCAAAGCGATTGAGCGTTTAGTAGAACGGCTCGAGCGCTGTGTTTGTTTCTTTAATGGCTTATTACATCTGAGACGCTGATGTGGGAGATACTAATGTTGCCCTAGCAGATGGAGAACAAGCTATTCCAACCAGCCCATTCTATAATATGTTCCTTGTTTCCTGTTCTGTGTATTACCCAGCAACATTATATATCCATAGTATAGAGGTCATTGCAAGGACCTCATCACAGTTCAGGGTTCCCTTTGTTGCTGCTGGGTGGGAGTATATTGTCTTGTTGTATCCTGTTTAACCCTCACCCTTCCTGTTCTCCTGTCTCTGTGTATTTCTTGTGAGGTTCCCTTCCATAGTATAGAGGTGATTGCAAGGACCTTTATCCCAGAGTTAGGGTTCCCTTTAGGTCTGTTCTCCTGCCATTTCCTGTTGTTCCAGTACTGTCATTTCTCTTGTCTTTTATCTTTGGTCTGTGGTCTGTGTCTATGCAGCCAGCAGCAACCCTGCCTCAAGGGCTACACATCCAGTATAAAGGGCCCACCTTGACGCCCCAGTGACATACATCTATTTCTATGCCAGGGATCCTTTTGAATATATAAAGAGAGAAGGGAGAGCTCATACATCACTTAATAGATGAATAAGATCATATATAGCCATCTAACCCCCCCAAAAGTGTGCCGCTTAATCAATTATACAATTTTGCTCAGTATAGCTCCAGACCTGAAGAAGAGAAGAATACTCTTGAAAGTGTCTTTTAAATGTAATTTTAGTTCAATAAAAAGATACCACTACGTACCATTATACTCGTGATTTTGGCATCTGGCTAACACGGCTTATCTAATATATATATATATATATATATATATATATATATATATTATACTGCACTTAAACCCATATCAACAGCCACACTGCTAGAAATAACATGTTTCTGACAAATGCCCTTAAGTATGTTAATCAATTTACTTTTTGTTGTTTAGCACTTAACTGTGCGCGAATGACATTCCTATCACTTAGGAATAATATTCAAGTCAATGGTTTTAAATCAATACTACTAGTAAGATAGAGACTGCCTTATAGAGTCTTAACTTTTTTATCCCAACAATATGGTTTATAAAGAATGAAATAAATAAATTTAATAATTCTCCAATCATTGATCTATTGCCAAAAACACAGTTTTTGCCGTGTTTAAATGTGAAATACGAGAAATGAGAATAATTAGCAAGTGAGGAGGTCTATTTTTCATATATTTCCATTGTGTATCCCAGATAAACATGTTGTTTGTATATAAAAATTACAGCAATAATTAATTAACAAAGAAATATAATCTCACATTCAACCAAATAACTGCATTACCCATGATTTGCAATAAACCAGCAAATATCCCACAATTTCTAATCAATTTTCCTTTATGTTTCCCCAGTTGGAGATCCAGAATCAATCCCTTCATTACAAAGTTTAGAATAAAGAAATCAGCAAAAATATATTTGAAACTTGCCCGCCCCTGATAGGCTAAATATTGACAGAGGACAATAAGACAAATGGCGACATATTGATTCCTGTTAAAGTGACAAAGTCATGCCCAAAACAAGTAAGGAGGCTCTTTTTATAGGCGTCACGGACCTGACATGCCGCTTCACTAATTGAAGCCACAGACTTCATTCCCTTTTGTTCCCCTATTTTTGAACCCATTCTCCATTCCCTTCCTTTATACAATGTTTTATTGTGCAGAATGTTTGTGTGATCTGTGATTATGCAAGAATGCTATGTCTGAGTTGTTGTGAGTCTGCCTTGTCCACCAAACACTGTCCCAATCTGATTTATTGGGACAATGCCTTATGTAAATTATTGTGTGTGATCACTGATTGCGAATTTGTGTGCTTCTCCCAGTTATCTGTTGACTGAGAGGATTAATCTGCCAGCCCTTTCAAGCCTGACAAACTCACTCATCTACATTAACGTGACATACTCCTGTAAGAACCTGAGAAGGACCAGAGTGAAGCCTGTGGTCTTGAAACTAGCCAATGGGAACTGTTGGGGTGGGCGGGAAGTTTAAATGCTATCACCATAAAAACCCTGTTTCTGTCCCAATAAAGCAGATGAGATCCACTGTTTCAACATACAGCTTGCCTGGTGTTTCATTCAGAACTACATCACCTACCCTGGAAGACACTCAGCGGTTCTTCCATTCCATCCAGCTGCAAGGAGCAGCGCACCTAAAGAGCTGATCGCCTGCTCAGGGCATCAAATCCAGAGCGATTCGGGGGCTGGGCTGATCTTGGTGAGCGAGTGTCTAGAGATCCAGACAGGCGGGGGTCCATCACCATAGGTTAGTAATTTTTTGATAACCCATGTAATTGAAAAAAGGGAGTTATTCCCTGTCAAAATGTTGCTGTCCCTCATGTTACTACAGCATACTGCAGGGGGAAGGGAGACTGAGCGGAGAGACATTGGATTCGGGAGAGTGCAAACTGCGATATCTCTTCAACAGATGAGATAATGCATTGACATTTAAGAACATACATCAACTGATGGTCACTACAGCTGCACTTTAAGGAATATGTAATATTAAATGATACAAATGTATCCATTCCATGGATATGGCATTTAAGACACAAAACTAATTTTCTATAGGTTTACATTTCAAAGCATATCTCAAGCATGTGAAAGTGTTTTCTACATGTGAAACACATAGAGATGACTGGCTAAAAACAAGAACAATACAGGGGATCACAAGCTACAATTTAGTTGAAGTCCAAACCAAACTGCAGCCCATGTACACTTAGGCCATATTAAAGTCTCTGCGAAAATGCGCTCGCGCAGCCCAATTTTTTTTGCGCGCAGTGTCCAGCGTTATCGTGCGAAAATTAACGTGATATTCGGATCCGAACACATTTTCTCAGCCGTCAAAAAATAACGTTTGTAAAAAAAAACGCACAAAACTAAGTGTAAATCAGTGCGTAGACTGTTTTTTTCACGGGATTCAGCCAATTAGAATTAAGAACCTTAATTGACACTAATGTTTTTGCGCCTGTCAAAATAAATCTGAGTATACATGCTGCAGCAATAAAAAAAATATGCACGAATTCACAATTATATTGTTTGGGTATGTGTAGAATGTGTAACTACTGTGCTGTATTTTTTTTTTCGTGCTGGTGTATTTTGTTTCGGCCAGAACATTCAGATTTGCAGTTAACACCAAGTTTTCACAGACGTTAAAATTATGTGCGCAAACGTCGTTCGTAGGAAGTTGCGCATCTATTGAAATAGCATCCACTTAACGCATTTGCGCTCACAATGTTAAGTATAGGACGCGCACAGTTCATCACGCTCGCGCACGTCCATCCGCGTTAAATGATAACGCGCATCGTTTGTGCGAACATTGAAATACGACGTTCTGCGCAAATGGTTTTGTATGCAATATGGCCCGTAGAGGGGAAGAGTTTTAGGACACTTGATGGAAAAGGTCACCCAGACACACTTCTGATAATGCTGTTTTTTATGTGCAGTAAAAAGTGTTACGTGTTTCCATTTAAATTATATAAGATATCACCGGTCTATTCACTAAAAGGTGACACTCAGGAGAATTAGCAGGAGAGGAGAACAATCTTGGCCAAATAGCCGATTTGGTTAAGTGAAATAAATGGGAGACGTTTTCTGGTTTAGATATTTTGACCTAGAATTTTCATTTCTCCTGCCAATTCTTCTGAATTTCACCTTTTAGTGAATAGTCCTGATCAGTCAGGGTTATTCAGTGAGCGGTGAAAAGCAGGAGAATGGAAAATTCTGGGTCAAAATAGCCAAACCAGAAAAATTCTCCCCTTCATCTCACTTTCCAAAATCGGCTCTTTTGACCTAGAATTTTTCATTCTCCTGCTTTTCACCTCTCTCTGAATAACCCCGAGTGTCTTTCAATAGAACGCGGTCCTTTCCTCTCTAGAGCGACAGTTTTTCTATATGGCTCAGCTTCCTCAGATTGTGTAGTAGCACTTACCTCACCCTTTAACAAGAGACTGTGTAATCCTCCTTAGTATAATTAGTTGTTATTTACCTGCCTTCCATTTTTTATTTTCTCTCCATGCAGGCCTGTTTCCTTCCTCTCAGACCAGGTTATATTATGGACTTACTAAAGATTTAGGCACCTACAGTATGGCTCAATTGAGCATTTTTTTTGTTTGCTTCTCTGTATCTCAGAGATGCAACCACTTTTTTAAAATTTATATTTTTGTTTTTAGGTCACCATTCCATTCTCCCTATTGGTTTTGTTTTCTTTGTTGTCGTTTTTTTGTATTTCCTTTTTTGTGTATATATCCGATCTCTTACATTTTTATATACTAGTATCCTAGTGAAACTTCTTTGGTTATGGTTTCTTAGAGCTCTGCTTTTACAAATGTTGAAATAAAAGTGACGTTTTATCCTTTACACCAGTGGTTCCCAACCGTGGTCGTCAAGTACCCCCAACAGACCAGGTGTTAAGGATTCCCTTGGGGAAATGCAGACTGAATCCTGCAATCACTGAGCAGCAAATCATATCACCTGTGCTGTGCTTTGGATATCTGGAAAATCTGACCTGTTGGGGGAACTTGAGGACCGCGGTTGGGAACCACTGGTTTACACGCTTGATTTTTCTCAGCATCCTACCAGGTCCTTTCTTTTCTGCATCCATAATTTATGGTTACCCCCTCTTTTTTCATTGCCTGTACTCTATCGGCTTTATTTCTTGGGCAAACACCATCTACATATGAATATTTCAGGTCATTACCTGTAACCCCACATAAAAACTGCTACTTTCACATTTTAGATTAATAACATTACTGTTTTGCCCTTAGTTTCTGGAGTTGTGCATACTGTATGTTATCCTGTATTAGTTGATCAGATGACACATTCTTACGCCTCAGAGTGAAGAAATGTATAACTTGTGTATCTGGAAGTCAAGGTCTTTTTATTGAAGATAATTGGTGCATAAATAGGTACACGGACCACAATAGTCGATACAAGCTCATCTATGTTGCTACATGATGAGTCAATCCCTCAAAGGCCGGAAGGAACAGAATTGAAGCACTTTCGTCTCCTGGCAACAAGTGCATCTGCTATTCTGCACTTCTATGCAAATAATCCTTGAGTGAAAATAAAGCTTTTTATCTGACACAGTCCCTTAAGTAAAAGTGTTATTTTATGTCAAGTAATATCACCTATCTGTTAAGCAGCATGTCTTAAAAAAAATTAATATTGCCTGCTAAGAATAGGCACAAAACTTGAGTTATTATAGAGGTCATCACTTTGAAGGTGTCTATTGACATGAAATGGTTTTCTCTGGTATACAAATCCATTTCATGAAAGCAGACATTAATTAATGCTAATAGATAGCTACTCTTGTGTTGCCCACTGGGACGTCATTTCATATAAACAAGGATTTAGTCAAACAAATCTTTCTTAGAAAAATTGTAAACACAAGAGAATGGACTTTTGTGAAGGTAAGAAAATCACAGAAACCTTATTGACCTTCACAGCAAGAGATAAAGAACCTGACTTTTCAGATGGAGCTTATTATACACACTATTTTACAAATGTTTCCTTGTGTATTAGAACCTGCCAACAGCTGGGTCTCCAGCTGTTCTGAAAGCACAGCATCAGTGATCATAGGAAGTGTGCCTTTCTGCTACTGAAGAGCTAAATGAAGAAGCGGAAACACGAAAAAAAAACTTACCTTAAACAATTAATTTGGAAATATGAACAACTTTGAAAAACTTTAAGGATATCTGAAATCCAAGTAGTGATTAAATCTCATGGAATGAGGTTCATATATTTTGTGTAAGTCAAAGGAGCATAAATCAGCAAGAAGATGCTATTCTTAGGCTTGACAAGGGTCACTCCATTTCCAGATGTTTCACACTGCTGCAATCAGGGCCGGTGCTCCCACTAGGCAAGCTAGGCAACCGCCTAGGGTGCACTGCTACTTAGGGGAGCAGCCAGCCCCAACCCGGCTTCCATTATTGTATCTGTTCCTCATTGTGCGGCTCGTGTAGATCAGGCAGATCACATCACGCAGAAGAGGAGGAGGGAGCAGCCCAGCCGTTGGAGCCTGTGGAAGGAGCCAGCCAGCCGTGTCCTCCTGGACAGTGAAAAAGCCAGCCTAGCCCAGCCCAGCCCAAGACATCAGAGACCCGGCCAGGGCCAGAGATAACCAAGGAGACGGGCAAAAGGAGAGAGGTTTGAGAAAAGGATTTGAGACTGACAGACAAAACCAGAGAGTTCAGATAAATGGGCAGAAAGTGATGGAGAGCTAAGAGACTGACAGAAAAAAAGTTTGAAATTTAAGATAGAAAAGGAGAGAGAGATTTAAGAAAGACAGACAAAATGAAAGACAAACAGAAAGATTTGAGATGGATAGGGCGTAAAAAGTACTAGAACTTTCCAAACAATTTGTTTTTCATCAGGTTTTTTTTTTTACCCTGTAAGCTGCTGCTTCTGTATAAATAATGGTATTGAAACATTAATAAAAATGAAAAAAACATAGTGTTTGTATTTGCAGTAACACTCAGTACATGAGCTCCTTTAATGTTCAATACACTTTATTGCTGAACTGCAGCAGTTTCATCGACTGATGATCAAATGCATAAATTACTAGCCAGTGCCTCACCAGACCCGGACCTCACCGCACGTCACTGACATATGGGATTTTGTCTTTCCAGCAGCAGCTGATAAGTATACATGTAAACTGTCTTTGGGTGTTTCAGACACCCAACCCCGTTTTTTTTTTTCTTTTTCTGTAGATGAAAGAAAGGCACAGAAGAAAGAGAGAAAGGCACAAAAGAAGGAAAGGCACGAAAGAAAACGCAGATGAAAGAAAAGGTGAAAAAATGGCACAGAAGAAAGAGCCACAAAAGAAAGAGGCAGAGGGAAGAAAGAGACAGAGGGAAGAAAGAGGCACAGACCGATCCCGGGACTGACCAGCCCCGTGCACAGTGTGAGTGTCCCCCCCCTGCAGTGTGCGTGTACCCATGCACAGTGTACGCCCCCCCTACATTTCAAAAGTTAACAATTTCTCAGGGGCGGGGGGCGCAAGTAACTGGTCTCGCCTAGGGTGCAAAATAGTCTAGCACCGGCCCTGGCTGCAATGTAATGACCGGTACTTTACCAGCACTATCTATAATTTGGGGAATACAGCCCCAATTTTGCCATGTTTCATGACCGGGCATCTCACACAGAAGACTTTATGCTTTGGACTAGTTTATTGCAGACATCAAATGAAGATTTCAGTTGTTTTCCTGGAGGAGCAGACCTATACAAATGCGTATTTAGCACTGAATTAATTCGTAATCTGGTGTTGGAGCTCCAAAGCAATCAAAATACCAGTTTGCTTACTGTGACTATTGTATTAATGTCTCTCGACACAGAAGCATTATAGCTCCATGTAGGGGTTTTCTTCCATAGGTGTATTACTCTACACAGCAATTTCTTTATTATAATTATTTTAAATCCATCACTACCAATTGATTTTCCATAAACCCACTTACAGGACCTGTTGATTCTATTGAAAATCACTTTCCAATACCCACACAGTAAAAATATACAGAAGCATTGCTACTGTATATGTTCATCAAAGGTAAACACTATTTCACAGGCAAAGGGTTTCCACTGATGACCAAAAACTGCTACTGCGTGAATATTACAACTTGGGCTCTGTGCCGTCTTAGAGGAAATCTGGATCTCAAAGCCTTTCCATCATTTTCAACACATCGGCTGTCATGTCAAGAACATGTTTGCAAGCCTCTTTTTTTTTTTTTCTATTTTTTCTTAAACAAGACTATTTTGCATTACTCCAGAATAAGACCAAATATATAAACTAAAACATGGGCTCCTGGAGGAGTTTGTGAAGATCTAACATACTCCATCAAGGTAGTGAAGGGGTTAGTAAATAAATCTCATATCTAATAATGGAATCCATGTGTAAGTGTCCTTGGCAGGACAACTATCGGTACATACTCGCCACCCAGGACATACTTTTAAAATAAGAGAAAAAAAATAATTTTGATATGTGTGTGTATATATATATATATATATATATATATCTCAAAAAGGAAAAGAAGGACGCACTCCAGGACTTAAAGAGTGAAAATAAAAGCAATGTTTTATTTGATTAAACATTAAAAAGATGCCCAATTGCACCTGATCGTTTTGGCCCTCGCAGGGGCCTTTATCAAGGCCCCTGCGAGGACCGAAACGTCGGTCAGGTGCAATTGGGCATCTTTTTAATGTTTGCTTTTATTTTCATTCTTTATTTAATTAATGTTTTAAGTCCTGGAGTGCGTCCTTTTTCTTTTTGATCTATGTATTCCTCATTGGACTTGGCACCCAGGCACTTTGAGTCTTCATATGGCCATAGCAGGTTGCCGCAGTCTTATATATATATATATGTGTGTTCAGACTGAGCAAAAAGTGTTTTACGGAATTCTAGACTGCAATACAGCTTGAAAGTGATGCAATTCTACCTGCCCCTTTGCTGTGGATATTCTTATGGAAACATTCGACCCCTGCTGGGGTATTATATTTGGAACCAGTAACAATTTCTTATCAGCCCAACTTATTTTTTGAATGCTGAGGCATTAGAACAAGGTCTCTGAGACGAAACTTAACAGAATCACAGATTTAGGATCTAAAACTCTGCCTCCCCTCCAAATGTTGACTGCCTACAATTCCCAGAATACTTTGAATGCAGTAAATGGCCAGAGAATCAGGAGATTTGTAGTTCAGAAAGATCTTGAGGGGCTGTGTTTGAGATCCCTGCTTTAAAGCAACAAAAAGAAAACTTTCAGCCTAAACTGGACAATCTGTGATCAAGGTCTGGACCACTCAGTCATTTAGTGATGAGGACTATGAATCTACTAGAGGCTGCAGTATCCAAGACTATTACCATAATTATGCAGCAGCAGGGCAGAGGAGTCTTAACTTATGATAATACTTTAGGAAAATGTTGTCTTTGCTTCCAGATCTGTAGTAGTTGTAACCATTGGTAACATCATTTTTATTATAGCTGTGACTCGTGCACGGAGCAGAAAAATCACTTTCATGTCTCACTTCAGTAATATGTCAGTAGTGATTGAAATATAAGAAGGGTTGACGTTGTTTGACTACATTTCTCTCCAAGTGTAAAAGAGGTAATTGGGTGGATATGTTTTGATGAGGATTTTGGTGCTTTAGCTGGGGTAGCAGAGCTATACAAATGCCTATTGGGGAGTGAATCGGTGAAAAATCTGGGAATTGTAACCCCAAGTAACTAGAATACCAGCTGCTTCCCATTAATGCTGTATTAGTGCCTCTTCACAGAGACACATTGTAACAGGGTTAAGCTTTTATTACAGATGTGTATTGCTTAACATGCGAATATTCTTATTAGATAAACATTCGTTCAGTAATGCGTCTTTACAAAACAAGAACAAAAAAGGCAGACACAGAAGCAACAAATCTGAAGTATACACATAGGGCAGTATTACAATGTTCACACTAAGGCCCGTGTCACACGAATGCAGTGATCACGGCCGTGTTGCCGCACAGTTTAATGACCGTCGTAGCCACTGGTGTATTTTGGCCTAGGCCAACAAGGCCTAGGCCTAGGACGGCACTCTCCAGGGGGCGGCGACCCGCCGGGTGGCCCCACCCCTAAAAAAAAAAACTAAACTTAAATAGTTTAGTTTAATAAACTATTAAACTATTTTAACAGGAAGGAAACATTGAGATGTCACTAATTTTCAAGTATGTCCTGGGTAGGCAACGCCTAGGCTTTCACTTTTCAGGGGGCAACAAAAAACCTCACCACTAATTGGGTTACTCACAGAGCACCGAAAACATTTCTCTGCTGTTTGGTGTTCTCTGAATAGATTAACCATTACTTCTCTATGGGGATTTGCACTGCCTTCAAACAGCACCGTACTTGCTGGCAGTTCGCCAAACTTGTGTGTGAGCATATCACCAGAGCAGTGGTGTACTTAGAGGAGTGGCAGAGGGCGGGCTGCCCCAGGTACCAGTGATTATTGGGGTGTCATTAGGGGGTACTAGGAGGTGCCACTGTCACTGTGTGTCAGCTTTGAGCCGTGTTCTCAAACAACGAGCAGCGGAGCATGGCGTTTGCATACGGAATAAAATCGAATAGAATAAAAATCCCCCTCTCCTCCCTCCATAGCTCCTCCCCTGCCCCACAGCAGCTCTAGGAGGGGGATGTGATTTGTGTCAGAGAGAGAAGATGACAGTAAACGGCAGGTAAAGGGGGGGTATCAGCAGAATATGAAGCCCTGTCTGCTTACTGCTGTTTAAAGTGGACCTTTCCTTAACCAGCACTGCAGTGATAGAAATTTGTCATTGAGCTGCCTGGCTCCTGGTGAGGCTGCGTGCTTGCAGGTCACACTCGGTCCGGCCAGTCAGGTGGTACTGAGTCTCAGTACCACCTGACTGGCTGAACCACGTGACACGCATGCAGCTGCCCACCCTTTCGTTAACATGGACTGTCACTCTATTCTGGACTGAACACCCACCAGGAAGGGAATAAAAGCCACGGTGCACCCTCTGGCAGTGGCACCCCACTGCTGACAAGATGGCTCCACGCACAGGCACAGCCGCGATCCTAACGTGGCCTGGAGGGACCTCCTGCTGAGTCTGTACACAGTCCCTGCTGACTCTGCAAACAGCCCTACCGCGGACGGAATGTAAATGTAGAATAAATAATTGCTGTGTGCTCATATACACTCGGTTTGCTGGGAGTTTTATTGCAGTGGATTCTGATGCACTCATACACACTGCACATTGCATTGCTGGGAGTTTTATTGCTGTGGATTCTGATACGCTGACCCGTACATTGCATTACTGGGAGTTTTATTGCCGTGGATTCTGATACACTCATACACACCACACATTGCATTGCTGGGAGTTTTATTGCCGTGGATTCTGATACGCTGACACACACCACACATTGCATTGCTGGGACTTTTATTGCAGTGGATTCTGATGCACTCATACACAATGCACATTGCATTGCTGGAATTTTTATTGCTGTGGATTCTGATACGCTGACACACACCAAACATTGTATTGCTGGGAGTTTTATTGCTGTGGATTCTGTGATACACGCTGCATAGTACTGTGAGTTTTATTGCCTTGGAGCTCTGGGATACACTCATACACACTGCACATTACTGTGAGTTTTATTGCTATGCAGTTCTGTGATATGCTCATATGCAGTGCACGTTTCTGTGGATTTTATTGTTCAACCAATTAGAGTGGCTGTGATCCAGTATACTTAACATGCATGGCTGTTCTTTGTAAAAATGCTTGAATTTAAACATTTCATAATTTTATTTAGCTCAATAGATACATTTGAAATGGTATATAAAATATAAAAGTAGGCACTTGTTATCCACTTTTAATACAAAGAGAGGAAAAGGTGGAGCTTAAAGAGGAAGGGTGGGGATTAACCAGGAAGAGGTGTGCCCTTGACAGGAAGGGGTGCCTCAAATTTAGATTAGGGGGTGCATGAGTATAGTCAGGCCTAGGGCAGCACAAAACCTAAATACACCACTGCCTGTGGTCTGATGATACCAAAATTAACGAATTTGGTTCAGATGGGGTCATCGTGTGTAGCAACAACCAGGTGAGGAGAACAAAGACAAGTGTGTATTGCCTACAGCCAAGCATGGTGGTGGGAGTATAATGCTCTGGGACTGCATGAGTGTTGCTGGCACTGGGGAGCTACAGTTTATGGAGGGAACCATGAATGCCAACATGTACTGTGACATACTGAAGCAGAGCATGATTCCGTCCCTTTGGAGACTGGGTCGCAGGGCAGTATTCCAACATGATAACGACCCCAAACACACCTCCAAGATGACCACTGCCTTGCCAAAGAAGCTACGGGTAAAGGTGATGGACTGGCCAAGCAAGTCTCCAAACCTAAACCCTATAGAGGATCTGTGGGGCATCCTCAAATGGAAGGTGGAGGAGAGCAAGGTCTCTAACATCCACCAGCTCCGTGATGTTGTCATGGAGGAGGGGAAGAGGACTCCAGTGGTAACCTATGAAGCTCTGGTGAACTCCATGCCCAAGAGGGTTAAGTCAGTGCTGGAAAATAATGGTAGCCACACAAAACATTGACACTTTGGGCCCAATTTGGACATTTTCACTTAGGGGTGTACTCACTTTTGCTGGCAGCGGTTTAGACATTAATGGCTGTGTGTGTTATTTTGAGGGGACAGTAAATTTACACTGTTATACAAGCTGTACACTCACTACTTTACATTGTAGAAAGTGTAATTTCTTCAGTGTTGTCACATGAAAACATATAATAAAATATTTACAAAAATGTGAGGGGTGTACTCACTTCTGTGAGATACTGTATAATACTATAAACAGTCTTCTTAGTTAAAGTATATCTGTAAAATGGGGGAAGAAAAGGGATTTAAAAAACTCAACCACTACAACACCACTATGTTCCTATACAGTTGCAAGAAAAAGTATGTGAACCCTTTGGGATTACGTGGAGTTTAGCATGAATTGGTCATAAAATGTGGTCTGATCTTCATCTAAGTCACAACAATTTGAAAAACACAGTCTGCTTAAAATAATACAACACAAATATTATATGTTTTTATGTGTTTATTGAACATAACATGTAAACATTCACAGTGCAGGGTAGAAAAAGTATGTGAACCCCTAGCCTAATGACTTCTCCAAGAGCTAATTGGAGCCAGGAGTGAGCCAACCTTGAGTCCAATCAGTGTGATATTATTGGATGTGTTGCTGAAAGCTGTCCTGCCCTTTAAAAACACACACCAGTTTTGGGTTTACTGGTTTCAAGAAGCACTGCCTGATGTGAACCATGCCTCGCAGAAAAGAGCTCTCAGAAGACCTACGATCAAGAATTGTTGACTTGCATGAAGCTGGAAAGGGTTACAAAAGTATCTCCAAAAGCCTTGATGTTCCTGTGTCCACGGTAAGACAGACCTTCTACAAATGGAGAAAGTTCAGCACTGTTGCTACTCTCCCTAGGCCTGGTCGTCCTGTAAAGATGACTGCAAGAGCACCGCGCAGAATGCTTAATGAGGTAAAGAAGACTCCTAGCGTGTCAGCTAAAGACTTACAGAAATATCTGGCACATGCTAACATTTTTGTTGACACATCTACAATAAGGAAAACATTAAACAAGAATGGAGTACATGGGAGGACACCACGGAGGAAGCCATTGCTGTCCAAAAAGAATATTGCAGCACGTTTGAAGTTTGCAAAAGAGCACCTGGATGTTCCACAGCACTACTGGCAAAATATTCTGTGGACACATGAAACCAAAATTGAGTTGTTTGGAAAAAACACACAACACTATGTGTGGAGAAAAAAAAGGCACCGCACACCAACATCAAAACCTCATCCCCACTGTAAAACATGGCAGAGGGAGGATCATGGTTTGGGGCTGCTTTGCGGCCTCAGGGCCTGGACGAATTGTTGTCATTCATGGAAAAATGAGTTCCAGAGTTTATCAAGACATTTTGCAGGAAAACTTAAGACCATCTGTCCGCCAACTGAAGCTCCGCAGAGGATGGGTGATGCAACAGGACAATGACCCAAAGCATACAAGTAATTCAACAAAAGAATGGCTTCAACAAAACAAAATACGTCTTCTGGAGTGGCCCAGAGTCCTGACCTCAAAAAAAAAAAAAAGAGCATGCTGGCGCTTAAATAATTTATATTATACATAATCTTTATCAACCCACCTACTTATTCAATCTAAAGGTAGGGAGGGATATATATTCACTTTGGGTATGCTGCTTCACTGGGATATAGTACAAATAGAAACTCTCACAGATTTGTACCATGGATAATATGAAAAATGCAAAGGTAACCAGATAACGCAAGAAGTATATTATGCATATACACATATAATCTGCAATATTACTTGATATTACTCATCCACATTGCGGGGATAGAGGTTGAGAAATGTCCACTGTCCAAATATCAGCACCAGCAGAATAGGACAAGGCGATGAATAAAGTCAGAAGGGTAATGGTGAACTTTCAAGGTAAAACTTCTGGAGAGCTCAATATTCTCCCGTTCCTGATCTCCCTCTCTTAGAGTTTAGAAGTTCACTCAAAGAGAAAAAAGACACAGCGCTCACATAGCGCATTAACTCCTTACAATGGAAGAATGTGCAAAAAATGTACAGCCAAATGTGTACTCACCGAGGTTGGAGCCTGTCCGGTCATTAGGCTCATTTCACACGCATAAGTGTTTTCTTTAGAAGGCAATAACCACCTAAAAAAGCCCCTCTGTGCGTTGGTTTAGGCTCTGGTGGCTCAATAATACATAAGGCCCATCCAGCACATTGCAAAAAGGTTTAATGGATAAAAAGTATTTTTAAAACATTAAAAAAATATATATAAGACAACATAAAAAGGTTACTGAGATGCGTTTCGGCCAGAGGCCTTCATCAGTCAGTGCATGGAGGACTCTCCTCTACCCGATTTGAAATGCTGTGGCATGACATTAAGAGAGCGATTCACACCAGACATCCCAAGAATATTGCTACACTGAAACAGTTTTGTGAAGAGGCGTGGTCCAAAATTACTCCAGATCGTTGTGCAGGTCTGATCTGCAACTACAGGAAATGTTTGGTTGAGGTTATTGCTGCCAAAGGAGGGTCAACCAGTTATTAAGTCCAAAGGTTCACATACTTTTTCTACCCTGCACTGTGAATGTTTACATGTTCTGTTCAATAAAAACATGAAAACATATAAATGTTTGTGTTGTATTATTTTAAGCAGACTGTGTTTATCAAATTGTTGTGACTTAGATGAAGATCAGAGCACATTTTATGACCAATTCATGCAAAACTCCACGTAATCCCAAAGGGTTCACATACTTTTTCTTGCAACTGTAGATTACATATACATATCTTTATCAATGAGAAAGGGGGCTGACTTATTTAAAAACTATTTTTGGTAGGTCCCCTTTATATCCATCATAACTATAAACTCAGCTAGGCATTTTTAAAGTCTTTCATAGCATATTTAAGCAGAGTGCACTGTATCTTGTTTGTTGTATTCAATGGTTTCAGAAGCACTCTTCTATAAAATACATGCAAAGGTTTGAGTGCAGCTTCCTCCAGTTGTTTGTGCCACATTGTATCCAATGAGTACACAGGCAGCCAGAGTAAAATGCAAACAGGGTTATTCACTAACCAACATAGTTTACCGTTGTTGCAACAATAACAAACTTTGTCATTTCCCGAAAGGGAAATTTAGATAGTAGCAGGAAAGCTTCCTCAATGAATTTTTCTTGCCGCTGTTTGAATTTTGAATGTTAGTGAATGAACTTGTTTGTAAATGTTTAAACATTTACTATGTATTCTGGGCATGGAAATTGATGTGAGAGGTTGTCACGGTGACCGCCTGCCCAGATGACAGCTCTTGCTGACCAACCTGACATGTCAGACAACCCAAATGAAAGAAAGAAGAGAGCCATTCACTGCTTGGAGGCAATGTGGCACTTTATTCAGGAAACAGCTTAATTTTGGCTGCTGGGTAGCCTTCGTCAAGAGACATGAGTCCCAGTAGCAGCGCAGTGTTACTGCTGATATCCGCAGCTCCTAACAATTCAACTCCATTGGCATAGGGTCCCAAATCTATGATTTCTAATTGTACCTTTTTATAAAATTATAAAGTAACTAGGTGGTCTAACTTTGATGTTCCCGAAATTCCTTTTTTAATGTTTTTTATTTTTTTCTTCTCTAGAATATAGAAAGATAACTAGTCAAGCATGCAAGAAGAAATCGATCAAATATATGCTTACATCAAAAAGTGATACTTGCACAAGCCACCATTGTGTTTTAGAGTAGTACTGTGTTTCTAGGTTAAAATTCTAAGGAGGTTACAATGATTCTATATAATAGGCATGTTTAATAGATATCTACCTGTACATAAAGATGGCTGTAGTTGGAAGAGAATAAAGGAGAATATGACTGCTTATGTCAGACTATAAAAAACTATTCATTGATAGATTAAAGGGGAGTGTTCACTGATTGTTGGGATTAGTTGATTATCCAGTAACCAAACAATGTCAAAAAAAAGAAATTTCACAAAAAAGAATCTCCGTAATAGGCTGTCCTTCAAACATGGCTATTACAAAAGGCAGCTTCCAAACATAAAGAATCATGTCCTAAAAGTAGGCAATGATGCTTTTACAGACAGAAAAGGATTAACGTTAGAGGGATATCTGTGGAGTCTTCAAATGGATCTTGAATTTTTTCTATCTACTGTATCATTCTCTTTAAATATTTGAAACAGCATGCTTAACAATCAGTTAAATAGATTGACCCATTACTGCCGGTCGGGTTTTGCCCGGTGGGAGGGTGTTAATGCTGGCATAGCATACTAGTAATCCCTGCTCTCTGGCTGCTGCGACGGGCCCCTCCTCTGGCCAGCCTACGCAGCTAACGCGTGGTGCGCGACATTGGCTGCAGGGGGAATGCCTGAGGTTCAGGTCGCAAATGACGAGCCCAGCACACCAGTTGGTGGAAAAAAAAAAAAAATGGGTTTAGTGTGAAAAGGCGCTATAAAAATTATATTATTACAAGAGTATTGTGCCTTGAAGCAGCTCACTAGTTGAGTGTATCCTTCACTTCAAAATAGAATTTAGGGAAAACACCTTACAGGGTAAAAGGAGCACTTTAGACAATATCACACATATATTGAACAGAAACAATTCTTTTTCCTTCTCCTTTTCTTTCAATATAGTCCCAGATCTGTTATAAACCATCAATCTCTAGATAGAAATTCGACTGAGGAAGCCTACAGTAGTAGGCGAAACGCGTCTCGAATCTTTTTATATATGTTTTATGCAATATTGGTGTTTGATTGCACCTTTATAATAATTTTTTTTTTAAATTATTAAATTTTTATGCTATTTCTGCATTTTTGCACATCTGGTCTACATCATTCCACGGAGGCGGGATCCAGCGGTCAATGAAAGGTCGAGGAGGGACCCCCTCACATAAGAGGTCCTTGGCGCCTATACAGAGCCACTTTCAATAGAGGCTCTTTGACACGCGAGTGTAATCTCTCCTGATCTTTATTCACAAATAACCTACAGAATTATACTATGTTTGTTTCTGTTTTGAGATCATAATACACCTTTGGTCTGAAGTTACCATCAAGGTCTGAAGAAAAGAAAATAAGGTCTTTTTCCTGTTGATGGGAGGAGCCCCCCAGAAGAGGCTTAAAGGCACACATCTAGAGTCTTGTAGACTCCTCGTTTGTGAGTGAAATTTCATCCTTTGATATATTCTGGTGCATGTAAAATACTACGCAATGAGATCTTCTCCTTGTTTTTTCTAGAGATTGATGGTTTATAACAGATCTGGGACTATATTGAATGAAAAGGAGAAAGAAAAAGAATTGTTTCTGTTCAATATATGTGTGATATTGTCTAAAGCGCTCCTTTACACTGTAAGGTGTTTTCCCTAAACACCAGTTGGTGAGTAGGCTGGACGTGGCCCAGAGAGGCGTGCTATGCCGCCTGCGGTATTGAGTCCCACCTGCCGAACAGATGGCATAGTATGCCCTGCGACGTAAAAGGGTTCATCTTTACACTGTTTAATTACGAAAAACAACTTTGTAGTGAATGGGATTAATATGAATTGTATAAAATTTTCTGAAAAATAAATAAATAAATATATATTTTATTTATATATATATATATATATATAATATATATATATATATATATATATATATACAGTGGCAAGAAAAAGTATGTGAACCCTTTGGGATTACGTGGAGTTTTGCATGAATTGGTCATAAAATGTGCTCTGATCTTCATCTAAGTCACAACAATTTGAAAAACACAGTCTGCTTAAAATAATACAACACAAACATTATATGTTTTCATGTGTTTATTGAACATAACATGAAACCAAAGTTCAGGGTGGAAAAAGTATGTGAACCCCTAGCCTAATGACTTCTCCAAGAGCTAATTGGACTCCATGTTGGCTCACCGCTGGCTCCAATCAGTGTGATATTATTGGATGTGTTGCTGAAAGCTGTCCTGCCCTTTAAAAACACACACCAGTTTTGGGTTTACTGGTTTCAAGAAGCACTGCCTGATGTGAACCATGCCTCACAGAAAAGAGCTCTCAGAAGACCTACGATCAAGAATTGTTGACTGAAGCTGGAAAGGGTTACAAAAGTATCTCCAAAAGCCTTGATGTTCATGTGTCCAAGGTAAGACAGACTGTCTACAAATGGAGAAAGTTCAGCACTGTTGCTACTCTCCCTAGGCGTGGTCGTCCTGTAAAGATGACTGCAAGAGCACAGCGCAGAATGCTTAATTGAGGTATAGAAAGAATCCTAGAGTGTCAGCTAAAGCAGGCCTCAAAATTTCCACTCGCCTACTAGCATTTGGCGAGTGGAAATTACATGAGGGCGAGTGGGAATGCAGATGCAGGCAGGGCAGGATAGAGTTAGGTGGAGCAACTAGTGGCGAGTAATTCTTAAGGCCTGGCTAGTAGCTTGCTTGAAATTTTGTGCCCTGAGCTAAAGACTTACAGAAATCTCAGACACACGCTAACATTTTTGTTGACACATCTACAAAAAGAAAAACATTACACAAGAATGGAGTACATGGGAGGACACCACGGAGGAAGCCATTGCTGTCCAAAAAGAATATTGCAGCACGTTTGAAGTTTGCAAAAGAGCACCTGGATGTTCCACAGCACTACTGGCAAAATATTCTTTGGACAGATGAAACCAAAATTGAGTTGTTTGGAAAAAACACACAACACTATGTGTGGAGAAAAAAAGGCACAGCACACCAACATCAAAACCTCATCCCCACTGAAAAACATGGCGGAGGGAGCATCATGGTTTGGGGCTGCTTTGCTGCCTCAGGGCCTGGACGGATTGTTGTAATTGATGGAAAAATTAATACCAGAGTTTATCCAGACATTTTGAAGGAAAACGTAAGACCATCTGTCCGCCAACTGAAGCTCCGCAGAGGATGGGTGATGCAACAGGACAATGACCCAAATCATACAAGTAATTCAACAAAAGAATGGCTTCAACAAAACAAAATACGCCTTCTGGAGTAGCCCAGTCAGAGTCCTGACCTCAACCCGATTGAAATGCTGTGGCATGACCTAAAGAGAGTGATTCACACCAGACATCCCAAGAATATCGCTACACTGAAACAGTTTTGTGAAGAGGAGTGGTCCAAAATGACTCCAGATCGTTGTGCAGGTCTGATCTGCAACTACAGGAAATGTTTGGTTGAGGTTATTGCTGCCAAAGGAGGGTCAACCAGTTATTAAGTCCAAAGGTTCACATACTTTTTCCACCCTGCACTGTGAATGTTTACATGTTCTGTTCAATAAAAACTTGAAAACATATAATATTTGTGTTGTATTATTTTAAGCAGACTGTGTTTTTCAAATTGTTGTGACTTAGATGAAGATCAGAGCACATTTTATGACCAATTCATGCAAAACTCCACGTAATCCCAAAGGGGTCGCATACTTTTTCTTGCCACTGTATATATATAGCGGCTGGGTGTTGTAGAGGTAATATGACTGCTCTATAACGGTGGAAAGAGACTGTGGAGACACAGGTTCAATCCCAGCAAGCGCACCTCTCCAGTAAGTGTCCTTGGGCAAGACACCTAACGGTACATACTCGCCACCCAGGTCATACTTGAAAGTGAGAGAAATCTCAATGTATCCTTCGTGCTAAAATCCTTTCTCAAAAAAAATATGAGAGAGAGATAGATTAGATATATACTGGTATTTGTAGCAAGTGCCTCTTTTTGCTATCAGACACTATACCATATTGTTGCATTACGTTAAACATTTTGATATACCTGTACAGTTACTACACTTGGGATTAGTGATGAGCCGAACACCCCCGTGTTCGGTTCGCATTCGAACAATTTCAAAAGTTCGAGTTCGAACACGAACCGAACTCAATGCAAGTCAATGGGACTCGAAAGTTCGAATTTTAGGCTGGGGTCAGACCAGCGCACTTTTAACGCGCGTTCTGGCGCACTTAATCACGGCCGCAGTAGCAGCAAATGACGGGCAATGACGGCCAATATACGAAGTACGGCCGCACGAAAGTCCGGCCGTGCAACGCAAGTGGAATTTGAACGCATTTTTTTAAGAACGCAGAACCGCTAGTACTGACGTACAGAGCGCGCTGCGTCCACATAGCGGCGTGTGTGCGTGATTAGGAGATGTCAGACTCTGCTAATGTCCAGCCTACATAACGTCCAGACGCAAAAAGAGTTTTATTGACGATCCGCACAAAATCACGCCCGAAAATGCGCATCATCTGACCATTTTTGCGCATTCCGTGAAAAAATACGTCAATGCGTTCGGACGCACTTTTTCACGTTCGCGGGGAAAAATGCTTTCGTCTGACCCTAGCCTTAGAGTGCCCTCCAAGAGGCATATATGCAAGATATTTGCCATAAATGGTGTATGGGGTCCAGGTAGTGCCCTGGGGACAGGAAACAAGGAAAAAAAGTTTAAAAAAAAACACATTTTTAAAGGAACAGTGTGTTTTCCATGAAATAAAGGTCAAGAATAAACACGAAAAATTCCTTCAAATATCGTGCCTAGGAGGTCCCCATAACCTGCCCGTGAAGTGGCGGATTTGTAGGATGTATAGAAACATTTAAAAACAGAAAAAATGACATTTCAAAATGACAGAAAATGGTTTTCCTTTAACCTATTCATAAATAACTGCTTGGGGCGGCAGCCTGTATGAAAAGAGGAGACATTTTAGGACACACAGAACAAGTTTAGTGATTTTTTGGAAAAATTATGGTGAAACTTATGCAGGTTTTGGATGAAAGTAACAATAGGTGCTTTAAAATTGGGCCTTTAGTGTCGGCAACAGTGCCGTCACACCGTAACCCCTCTGTGGTATTGTGGAAGAGTGCAGGGTTGGACCCTGCGGTCCAATATTAAAATGATATTAATCTGGTATAGGCGTCAGTGGCAGCGCACCCAAATATTAGGCCTTTGGTGCCAGCTAGTGCCTTCACAACGTAACCCCTCTGAGGTATTGTGGAAGGGTGCAGGGGTGGTGGTTTTGGTAATGCAGAAGAGATCCCCGATCTATTCAGTTATGTCAGCATCAGGGGATTGATAGCTGCTGATCCAGGACTGATTCATTTTTATAAATGTCAGCCGGTCTACAGAGTCGGTGGACAGACGCACTCCTTTGTCTGTGACAAAACCTCCAGCGGCACTGAACGTCCTTTCAGAAAGCATGCTGGATGAAGGGCAACCTAGTAGCTGCATAGCATATTGGCTAAGTTCTGGCCAATGATCCAATCTCCACACCCAGTAAGCCAGTGGATCATCTGCTGTAAAGGTATCCAGGTCTGCCCTTGCCCCTAGGTAGTCCTGCACCATACGGTGAAGCGCTGGCAATGGGTGCCTACATTTGACGTCCCTGGGCGTCGTGGACTAAAATTTTTTAAAACGGCATCAGTTAAGCGGCCCGGCCTTCACCGCTCTTCCTCTGATCATCCGCAGCCTCAGAAGCACCTGTGTCATCACTCGGTAACCTACCAGTGCCTGGAAAGGTGTTACACAAGTGTCGCTTTAGAGCGTCCTCAAGTGGTTTCATCCTGTGCTCCCTCTGTGAGGGCAGGATGAGCTCTGCAACTTTACCATTGTATCGTGGATCAAGAAGGCTTGCCAACCAGTAATGATCCCTCTCCTAGATCGCACGAATCCTGGGGTCCTTTACCAGGCTTTGCATCCAAGGGAGCCCATGCAACGTAGGTTGGAGGTGGCATTAGCTTCTGAGTCTTCCTGGTCAATGACCCCATCGTGCACTTCCTCCTCCCAGCCACGTACTAGTCCTTGTGTTTCTGGGCACACAAAACCCTCCCTTGAGGAATCCCCACCTTCAATGCCCCCACTACTTAAATATTTCTCCTCCTCACTTGACTACTCTGTTCGATCAGGCACCCAGGTGGAGTCAGTGACCTCATCATCGTCATCATCACCCCCTATCTCCTCGGCACTGGAGCCAACTTGGCAGTATGCTGCAACTGCAGGGGCAACATGAGTGCCAGTTATTTGTGTGTCACTGGCACCCCCTTCCTCTAGGTGAATTATACTCCCTTCCTCAACCTCAGAGATTGAATCAGAGCACTGTAGTTGCTGTGCATCCTCAAGCAGCATGTCACTGTGATTGTAGTCAAACAATTCAGCTGACTCCTCCATGTATGTTGGTGAGGCTACGGCAGGAGTAGCTTTGGACATGGATGCTGCATTAGATGCTTTGGCAGCTGAGGTGGACTGTAAACCACTACAAGCCTGGCTGGCAGAGGACTCGGAGGATGAGGATGGCCTGGTTAGCCAATCCACCAAATCCTCTGTATGTTGCTGCTGCTTAAGATAGCCAGCACCAGTTAGAAAGGACAAGCGTGCCCCTGCAGAGGATGCACCACATCCACGACGACCAGAGGCACAGCCTCCCGACACAGAGGCTGCTTGCCCTCTTATCTATGTCTGGGAGCGTCTGCCTGTCCTTTTTGGTCTTTCTGACATGGTGAGTGATATATAGATTAAATATATACATAACTCTGATTCAACTCTGGTATAGAAATTGGAGATATGCAGAACTCTGATTCAACTGTGTTATCTAGATTAAAGATTCCCAGAACTCTGGTATAATTCAGTGAGACACCCTGATAGCTGGCAGCCAGTGACAAGACACAGATTAAAATTCCCAGAAACCACCTATAAATCTGAGACCCCCTGATGGGTGGCAGTGACAAGACACAGATTACAATTCCCAGATATCATGTAGAAGTGAGACCCCCCCTAATAGCTGCTGGAAGTGAGAACACACAGATTACAACAACTCCCAGACATCTTGTAGAGGTGAGACCCCCCAATAGCTGCTGGCAGTGAGAACACACAGATTACACCAGTTCCCAGATATATTGTAGAAGTGAGACCACCCCAATAGCTGCTGGCACTGAGAAGACACACTAACAGAACAATCTCCTCTCAAAAAACACGTGCTGAAGGCTGTGTGAAGCGTTATGTAATGTGCTGCGGGACTTAGCTCTGTGAGCCCATGATTGGGCAAAATTTGCCCAATCAGGACTCTGAGCCGTGATTGGCATAGTCTTGCACCTGACCTGTGGTCAGGTGCAAGGCTGTAGCCAATTACAAGCTTCAGGCCAGTGGAAAAGTGCATTGTGGGCAAACTAGAACCGAACACGTGGAAATGTTCGGAGTTAGCGAACAGCCGATGTTCGATGCGAACTCCGAACAGATCGAACCAAACAGCTCATCCCTACTTGGGACTATGGCATTATCCTATGTTTAGAACGTAGATTAACATTTTTTAGCAACTTACATTTTTAAAATTTTACAGGCAAATAAATGAGTAGTGAAGGAGTTAACGTAAACTATGTGATTGATTGTGAATGAATAATTTATTGCCTTTAACCCTTTCACTGCTGAGGCATTTCCCGCCCCTGTGCTGAGGTCATTTTTACCGATTTTGCTCATCATGTTTAAACGTGTTTTGAAGGCTTATTTTAGTATATGACCCAGACATATTATATATCGTTCTTTCCGTCAGACTTGGCAGATTCATAATATGTCATTATTATATGTATACGTCATGACCTGTCTGTATATTATAACAAAAAATGCAATAAAATATGAATTTTCAATAATTTACAACATGTAAAGTGTTTTTTTTCACATTTTAACATGCGAGTAATTGCGGTGTTATTTTGTATGGGGTGTGCTTGTTAAAAAAATTAGAGATGGGGGTCTCGTTACATTTTTTTTGGGGAAAATTATGCGATTTTTAACAAACGCACCGCATACAAAAATCGTTAGTGCAGCATTATTGTTCACATTAGAATTGAAATGGGAACAATATTGCTGCATTAACGAACTAAAAAAAGAAAAAAAAACTTGTTTATTTTTTTTTTATAATTTTTTTTAAATATTTTTTTATTATTTTCTTTCTTTTTTTTAAAAAACCTTTTTTCATAGTCAAGTTTGGTATTGTTGGAACGGCCATGCTCTGGCCGATCCAACAATACCAAACATTAACCCCTAACTGGATCGGGAGATAGGGGTTCATTGGAACCCCCTATCTCCACCATTGGTGGCAGTTAGGGGTTAACTCCAGGACTGGCGTCATCGTGCTATGCACGATGACGCCAGTCCTCAGTGGGCATTCCCGGAAGCTTGGCCGACATCCAAGATGTCGGCCAGCTCCGGGAAAGGATCACGAACCGGCGCTTTTCGGCGCCGATTCGTGATCCGGCCCCCATGGGGTTAATGCCAGGTACCATTTGGAAGGGCAGGCTGTGCCCTTACAAACGGTGCCTGGGTTAACCCCCTGCACGCCGCCGATCGGGAGGGAGAGAGGTCCGAATGCGGAGGGGCGCCTGAATTAGGTGTCATCGCGCCCCCACGATGACACCTAATTACTCCGGCGGCGGTTCCGGGTGCTGGGCTGACATCGAGGATGTCAGCCCGCACCGGGGGGGCCAGCGATCGGCCGGAACCCGGCTGAACGCTGGCCCCAAAGTGAGGACGCGCTCAGCGCGTCCACCGCAAGGAACGTACCTGCGGGTGGACGCGCTGAGCGCGTCCTCCGCAGCGAAAGGGTTAAACAACATATATAGCCAATATAAGGAAAGCATATGTATCCAATTCAAACCACCACCATTCACATCTCAGTAGGTTCTACAGCCACAACCAAACCTAAACATTTTATAAACGTCTTCGGGCAGTATTACGAAGCTGGTGCTAACTTTACCAGCGCTGTTTTTTTTTTAAATTCTTTATTTAAAGATTAAAAGTACAAAGAAAGATCATGAAATCAAATGAAAATGCGGCCATATATGGCCTGCTAAACCGAAGACGAAAAGTCCGGTGGCAAAGTCTAGCGTAAATGAGGAAAAGTTAAGCGACAAACAATGCGTTCAAATTTAACGGTCGGCTAAAGAATAGACCATGCGTGAATCAAGAAAATCGTGCCGAAGTCGTATAGCTGAAAATTAAAAACAAATCAGAAACAAAACAGTCCGGGGATTCGTCGGAAAAGCAATTATAACAAAAAGCATATGGAGGGGTAGGATAATCTTCATCCCGGCTGTATCTCCGGAGGGTCCAGGGGAATACCGGCCGTTGCAAGGTCAGTCCAAGCCGTAGCAGGGTCCAAATTGTATAAGGTACAGTAGCGTGCGTTACCACCAAAGTGCCCGCCGGGCCCCACCGGTAGCGAATTCCTTTCCTGCGCAGGGTAGACGTCACCTCTCTAAAACGGCGTCGTGCCATCAAAGTCTGAAACGGTAGGTCGTGGTAAAGTGCCAGGGTAGATCCCTCGAATTGCACCGGATCTCGTGCGCCAGGGGTAGTCATAATCTTCACCTTAAAAGCCACATCGCGAAAAGCTACCACAACATCCCTCGGTGCTCCCATTAGGGACGATACAGGTCTCCGGACCCGAAATACAGAGCCAACGACATCTGGCGTATCCAATGGGAGTCCAACGACCTGGAGGGCCAAACGAGTGACATAGGGCAACAGCTCCTCAGCCGAGACTGAATCTGGGACGCCCCTGACCCGTATGTTACAGCGTCTGTGTCGAGATTCTAATGTTTCCACAGAGCGGATCAGAACCTCCATCTGTGACTGAAGTGCGACAACCTGGTCCGAGAGACGAGTCTGTTCCAACTTCATCGCGGAGGTAGTCGCTTGGACCTCCACCACCTGAACACGTACTGCAGCGACCTCCTCGCGGACCGCAGCCACTTCTGGTTTCCAGATTTCCCGTATCTCTCGCAGCTCATTTAAAATTCTGTAAAAGTCGCCTTTTGTGGCAGGAAAATGTTCATCTTCTCCTCTTGACGTGGAGTCAGCGGTACTCGTCGCCAGGGGGGCCACTTTCGGCACAGTCACTGTCGCCTGAGGCACCAGTTCCGGGCCAGGGTTTCTATGCGGAGCCCCGCTGCTGGTGGTAGAAAGTTGAGATTTGTCGGCTGAGTCCTCGCCAGACAGGGCCTGAGAGGACACCGCCAGCGCGGCCTTACGCTTTTTCTGCGCCCACTTCTTCGCCGCCGCGGAGAGTGGGCGCAAGTCTTGCGACAGGTTCTGAGGGGAGAGCCACATCATCCCCGCTCCGTCTCCGCTTGGCCAGGAACTGTCGTCTTCCCCAGACGATCCATAGTTTGGAGGGAGAGGCACAATCACCTTCCCCCTTCCAGTAACAGACCCACCTGTCAGCGTGTCCCTAATATCCCGCTGGCGGGAGCTCCCCTTCGCCGTCTGGCCGTTTGGCATGTCTCTGCAGTCACCGCAGGCACAAAGGGTCAGTTCGTTGCTGGCACGAGGCTTCAAAAATGGCCGCCGTCACTAGGCCCAAGTCCGGGAAAAACGCTGCAGAGCACCTCGGAACACCCGGTTCGATAGAGCCAGAGCCAGAGCCGTTATAGCCTATGGAGCAGTTAAGTTTACAACAGCTCTGGTTAAGCTAGCACCAACTTTGTAATATAGCCCTTCTAGTTTAAATAAATATAACAAATATGAATGCTGCCTAATTTATATATATAAACAACAGTACCTGTTTATTTTTATGAACATGATGCGAAAATACACAGAAAAGTATCCAATGTAGGTCTGTAAAGTATGTCACTTTATACAATAATGACATGTAGCACCAAACCTGCAGGGGAAACATGCCTGTCACAAAAATCAATTTTTGTGATAGCAGAGCTTAGTGAAAAAAAGACACAAGGGATTTGAAAGAAAATGAGAATGGCCTTGTGCTGCCACATTTTTTTTTCTTTTAAATTCAGTGTGGCAAGCACAGAATTACCTCCTCTTAATTAACAAACACAATCATTTTCGGAGCTGAAGACAAAAATTTCCTTTTAGCATCCAATTGCACTAGATAATCATAATTTTTCAAACTGAGCCATGATCATCCCACCTTAAATGTTGGATTGTCATTTTTGCTATTCAGAGTGAGGGAGCAGGGGAAAAAAAATCAATCGTTATTTTGAAAAACAACTGACTTGTATTTTGAAGCACAAAGAAGACAAAAACAAAAAAGATGTTATCACAAGAACAGTGAAAACTGAATAATTCACTCAGACACCGTTACCAGTTCCATCATGAATAGAGGAGCTGGAAATAGTTCAGAAGTCCATAATTTAAATACTTTTTATCGTTTAGTCTCTTGGTTTTTTTTTCTTACAGCGACTGATTTTTATGGTGGTTCTATTTTTCTACGGATGTTTAACATTCCTGATATTTTATAATATATACACGAGCGTTAAATAGTTTGGAGTTATTCAGAAAAGCCCTTATTTTCCATGAAACTATACGTAAAATTAGTTTGAATAGATAATACAGACATTGAAGAGCACAATTATTATTTCACTGAAAATTCAGAATTTCGAAACTTCTCAAACTTTGCGTTCATCAACGAATCCTCCAGTCACTGATGATGCAACCATGGTTAACTTGGTTTGTCCATATAAGAAATATCCAATAATGGCAGGTGAAGTTCATGAAAACAATGATAAACAATGGTAGAAGCATTAGTTTTACATAAAAAGCATAAACTGCAGTCGTGATCTCCATAGGACTCCAACACAAAATACAGAGAACACAATGGTAAAAACAAAACTGGACAACTTCAACTACAACACTGATGGACACTATACTGAAGCTATAACAAATAAATTCACCACAAACTATGGTGGAAACATTGGTGGAAATCCCACTGAAACCAGCGCAGAGAACTATGCTAGACAACATCGAGAGAAATCATAGTGGACAGTATGGTGTACTATGGTGGAAGTTCCCTTAGCTATGACTTCACCATAGTTTGGCAAACCTAAGCCACTGTCCTGTCAATGAAGGCGTATTTGTTAGTAAATAAACCCTATAAATATATCACTACAATGTTTAGCAAGATTTCGTTACTTTTGTGCATCATGTAAAGCAGGGTAGTCAAACTCACAGCCCCCAGATGTTGGTGCCTACAATTCCCAGAATCTTTTTAATGCAATAGATGGCCAGGGAATCATGGGAGCTGTATTTCAGAAACATCTAGGGGGAGGATGGAGTTTGAAAGCCCTGATGTATAGGGATGAGCTGTTTGGTTCGGAGTTCGATTCGAACATCGCCTGTTCGCGAACTCCGAACATTTCCGCGTGTTCGCTGCATGTTCGCCCACAATGGACCACAATGCATTTTCCCACTGGCCTGAAGCTTGTAATTGGCTACAGCCTTGCACCTGATCACAGGTCAGGTGCAAGACAGGTTCAAGACTATGCCAATCACGGCTCAGAGTCCTGATTGGGTAAATGTTGCAGCACACTATATAAGGCTTCACACAGCGCTTCAGCACGTGTTTGAGAGGAGATTGCTGTTGTGCTAGTGTGTGTTCTCACTCCCAGTCTGCCACCAGCTACTGGGGGGGGTCTCATTTCTACACAATATTTGCGAATTGTTCTTTCTGTTCTCACTGCCACCAACTATTTTGGGGGTCAGTAATTTCTACAAAATATCTGGGTATTGTGGTAATCTGTGTGTTCGCACTGCCACCAAGTACTTTGGGGGTCTCATTTCTACAAAATATCTGGGAATTGTTGTAATCTTTGTGTTCTCACTGCCACCCATCAGGGGGTCTCACTGATTTATAGGAGGTTTTTGGGAATTGTAATCTGTGTCTTGTCACTGGCTGCCAGCTATCAGGGTGTCTCACTGAGTTATACCAGAGTTCTGGAAATCTTTAATCTAGATAACACAGTTGAATCAGAGTTCTGCAGCATATCTCAAATTTTTATAACAGAGTTGAATCAGAGTTCTGTATATCTTTAATCTATATATCACTCACCATGTCAGAAAGACCAAAAAGGACAGGCAGACGCTCCCAGACACAGATAAGAGGGCAAGCAGCCTCTGTGTCGGGAGGCTGTGCCTCTGGTCTTCGTGGACGTGGTGCATCCTCCGCAGGGGCACGCTTGTCCTTTCTAACTGGTGCTGGCCGTCTTAAGCAGCAGCAACATACAGAGGATTTGGTGGATTGGCTAACCAGGCCATCCTCATCCTCCGAGTCCTCTGCCAGCCAGGCTTGTAGTGGTTTACAGTCCACCTCAGCTGCCAAAGCATCTAATGCAGCCTCCATGTCCACAGCTACTCCTGCCGTAGCCTCACTATCACACACGGAGGAGTCAGCTGAATTGTTTGACTACAATGACAGTGACATGCTGCTTGAGGATGCGCAGCAACTACAGTGCTCTGATTCAATCTCTGAGGTTGAAGGGAATATAATCAACCTAGAGGAAGGGGGTGCCAGTGACACACAAATAACTGGCACTCATGTTGCCCCAGCAGCTGCAGTATACTGCCAAGTTGTCTCCAGTGATGAGGAGATAGTGCTCCATCACCATTGTCATCACCCCCTGACTCCACCTGGGTGCCTGATCGACCAGAGGAGTCAAGTGAGGAGGAGGAGGAGGCACAACAAACATAAAGGCACAACGTCCTCTATGACCAACCGTAGCACTAGCCAGTCCAAGGCATCAGATGTCAGAGCTGCTCAGGTGCAGAGCGCTGTTGTCTCAAAGCACACATCCAGGAACTCTGCTGTCTGGGAGTTCTTTAAGAAATGTGCAGCAGACCGCATCGTTGCTATTTGTAATCTATGTCAGATGAGGCTCAAGCATGGGAAAGACACCAGATGCTTTGGTACCACGTGCTTGAGTGCGACATGACCACCTACCACTCATCCCGTTGGCGCAAAATTTTGCGTAGGTCCTCCTCACCTGTCTCTACCCCCACTATATGTCCTGCCATGTCATTGACTCCAACCTCCACTGACAGGGATGATGCTACAGTATTGGATGTACCAGGTCCTTCCTCACAATGTGACAGCAACCCATCAGCTGAAGATTTACGCAGTCAGATTACGTTGCCCCGCTGCTGCAGCATAAGAAAAAATATATTCCCAACCATCCCCAAGCACAGCTCTAAATGCCAGCTTAGCAAAATTACTCGCATTACAGCTGCTGCCTTTCCAGCTGGTGGACTTTGCTTCCTTCTGTGAATTTGCTGAATGTGCTGTACCACAGTGGCAGGCTCCAAAATGCCATTACTTTTCATGGAAGGCCATTCCAGCACTATACCAGCACGTGGAAGACAATGTTCTGGAGTCATTGGGAAAGGCAGTCAGCAGCAAGGTGCATGTGACTTTAGACACGTGGTCCAGCAAGCATGGACAGGGCCATTACATTTCCTTCACGGTACACTGGGTAACTCTGATTGCAGCTGGGAGGGATCCAAGACGGGGCTCTGTGCTGGAGCTTGTTCATCCACCACGCCTCCAGAAAGCTGCTTGTATGAGGTCTGTTTGCTCCACCAACACCTCTCCCTTTTCCTCCTCCTCCTCCTTCTCTGTCTCTGGCGAAGTGGCAGTTAAACCGACGCCTGACAGGGGCTACGCAATGGCTCAAGCAAAAAGATCCCATACTGTGCTTGAGCTGGTTTGTTTAGGGGACAGGAGCCACACCGGGCCAGAAATTCTGTCAGCTCTGCAGGGGCAGGTGTAGAGATGGTTAACACCACACCAGCTTCAGCTGGGCTTAATCGTCTGTGATAATGGCAGCAACCTTCTCTCTGCCCTACGCAAGGGTAAATTGACGCATGTACCATGCCTAGCACACGTCCTAAATCCGGTGGTACTGCGTTTCTTAACGAGGTACCCAGGGCTGGCAGAGCTTCTCAGCCAGGCCAGAAAAGTCTGCAGCCACTTCAGACGGTCATCCCCAGCAAGTGTTCGCCTGGCAGAAATTCAAAGAGAATTCCACCTTCCCACAAACCATCTGATCTGTGACATGCCCACCAGGTGGAACTCGACATTAGCAATGCTGCAGCGTCTGCACAAGCAGCAGAGGGCCATCAACGAGTACCTGGGTGAGTATAGCACAAGGACAGGTTCAGGTCAATTTGTTTGGTTCCCCCCCCTGCAGTGGCTGATGATCAAGGATGTATGCACTGTACTGTCACCATTTGAAGAGGCAACGAGGATGGTGAGCAGGGACAGTGGATGCATCAGTGACACAGTTCCTGCTGAGTTCCTGCTGGAGCACACTCTGCGGGGAATTATAGATGTGGCTCTAGAGGGAGAGCAGCGGGAGGAAGAGGAGGCCTTCCCTAGCTCTGAAGGCCCCAGTCTTTCCGCAGACAGCATTCCAGCGGGTCCTCCTCAGATCAGACAGGAGGAAGATGAGGAGGAGAAATATTTAAGTAGTGGGGGCATTGAAGGTGGGGATTCCTCAAGGGAGGGTTTTGTGTGCCCAGAAGCACAAGGACTAGTACGTGGCTAGGAGGAGGAAGTGCACGATGGGGTCATCCTCATTGACCAGGAAGACTTGGAAGCTAATGCCACCTCCAACCTACGCTGCATGGGCTCCCTTGGATGCAAAGCCTGGTAAAGGACCCCATGATTCGTGCTATCAAGGAGAGGGATCATTACTGGTTGGCAACCCTTCTTGATCCATGATACAAGGGTAAAGTTGCAGAGCTCATCCTGCCCGCACAGAAGGAGCACAGGATGACAAAACTTGAGGACGCTCTAAAGCGACACTTGTGTAACACCTTTCCAGGCACTGGTAGGTTACCAAGTGATGACACACGTGCTTCTGAGGCTGCGGATGATCAGAGGAATAGTGGTGAAGGCCAGGGCCGCTTGACTGATGCCTTTTTAAATTTTTTTAGTCCACGACGCCCAGGGACGTCAAATGTAGGCACCTATTGCCAGCGTCTTTACCGTATTGTGCAGGACTACCTAGGGGCAAGGGCAGACCTGGATACCTTTCCAGCAGATGATCCACTGGCTTACTGGGTGTGGAGATTGGATCACTAGCCAGAATTTAGCCAATATGCTATGCAGCTACTAGCTTGCCCTTCATCCAGCGTGCTTTCTGAAAGGACGTTCAGTGCCGCTGGAGGTTTTGTCACAGACAAAAGAGTGCGTCTGTCCACCGACTCTGTAGACCGGCTGACATTTATAAAAATGAATCAGTCCTGGATCAGCAGCTATCAATCCCCTGATGCTGACGTAACGGAATAGATCGGGGATCTCTTCTGCATTCACAAAACCTCCACCACTGAACTCTTCCACAATACCACAAAGGGGTTACGATGTGAAGGCACTTGCTGCCATGAAAGGCACAATATTTGGCTGCACTGACGCCTGTGCCAGATTTATATCATTTTAATTTTTTGAACCGCAGGGTCCAACCCTGCACTCTTCCACAATACCACAGAGGGGTTACTGTTGCCGACACTAAAGGCCCAATTTTAAAGCACCTAATGTTACTTTCATCCAAAGCCTGCATAAGTTTCACCATAATTTAGCCAAAAAAAATCACTAAACTTGTTCTGCGTGTCCTAAAATGTCTCCTTTTTTAATACAGACTGCCGCCCCAAGCAGTTGTTTATGAATAGATTAAAGGAAAACTGTTTACCGTCGTTTGAAACGTCATTTTTTTGTTTTTAAAGGTTTCTATACATCCTACAAATCTGCCACTTCACGGGCAGGTTATGGGGACCTCCTAGGCAAAATATTTGAAGGAATTTTTTGTTTTTATTTTTAACCCTTATTTCATGGAAAACTCACTGTCCCTTTAAAAACGTTTTATTTTAAACTGTTTGTCCTAGTTTCCTTGTTTCGAGTTCGAACTCGAACTTTCGAAATTGTTGGAGTTCGAATGCGAACCGAACACGGGGGTGTTCGGCTCATCCCTATTGATGTAAAGGATGAGCAAAGTGGCACTAGGATTAAGTACTGATTTCTTGAGTGAATATGCCTCCAACTGTAAAGGTTTACATCTTTTTTGAACTTGACATTAAAGGGCATTCTAGTTCTTTTATAAATATATATATATATATTCTTCATGCTAAGAATTTTTTTTCTCTTAATGTATATTGTTTTTTTAACTTTAGCAGTGTATTCCTATTTAACGACGAGGTGGCTGACTTGAACCTCCTGGATACCCTGCTAAGTGAGTCTCACTGAAGCAGGAGTCACACATGGGCTTAGCTGGTAAGTACTGTGTAGGAGTTAGGTCAAAAAGGGGGAAGATAGTAGATTCTTATTTTAAGCATGAATAAGTAGATTATATCAGTTAAAAATGAATTGTCTAAATTAGATGTAGTCATCTAGAAAGTTATAGCATAACTGATTGGCTAGTTTGACCTCAGCATAGATGAAAAGAGGCCGGTGGCGCCGAGGCCACAAGAAAGGCAAAAAGACTACTAAAACATACAGGGCTATTCAGGGAAAGGTGAAAACCGTGAGAATGGCAGGAGAAGAGAACAATCTAGACCAAATAGCCAATTTGGAAAATGAGATAAATGGGAGAATTTTTCTGGTTTGGCTATTTTGACCTAGAATTTTCACTTCTCCAGTCATTCTCCTGGTTTTCACCTCTCTCTGAATAACCCTGATAGTATTAACCCTGGTAATACTATTTCTGTTCTGTCCTGCCCAGCTCGATTTCCTTCAGCAGTTCATTCAGGTGTTCCAATTAACCCATTAAGGACCAATGATGTAACGGTTACGTCATAAATGCGTTGACTTTAAAGACCCTTGGTCCTTAAGGGGTTAACAACCTAGCACAGGGATGGCGAACCTTTTTGAGCCCGAGTGCCTAAACTGGATCGGTGAACCAACTCATGTGTCTCAAAGTGCCAACCCCGCAATTAAACCTGAATACAGATTTATTTTAGAAAAAACACTTCATACGACTGTCTGAACTAATTATGTGCTTAAGTCTTAGAAGAAAAATAAAGTATAAGAAGATGGATATATTGCCCCAGCTCACACATGGAAATATTGCCCCCAGCTCACACATGGATATATTGCCCCCAGCTCACACATGGATATGTTGCCCCAGCTCACATTTATATATATTGCCCCAGCACACATTTATACATAATGTCCCCAGCTCACATTTATATATAATGCCCCCAGCTCACATGGTCCCAATCTGTCTGTCTCCTCTGCCAGGCTCCTTCGCGTGGCCGCAAGCAAAGGATGTAGCCCGGCCTCTCGCCTAGCAACCACCCACAAGCCGTGGGCTCGCAAGATCCCGGAGCTCACGTGATCTCGCGAGATCGTGGCTGGTGGATCCCAGGCAAGCGGCCAGGCTACAATCTTTGCCGGTGGACGCCCGAAGGAAGAAGAGTGCACAAAGGAGCTTGGATACTGAGGCAAGACTATGGCTCGCGTGCTGACACAGGCGGCCCGATTTGACAGCTGTGGCGCGCGTGCCATAGGTTCGCCATCACTGCCCTAGCACTTCCCCTACAAAAGACCCATAATGCAGTGCTTCGGCATCATCATCACATTTCAGTATGATCCTGCCTTCAGTGAAGCCTGTTTTTTTTTCCCCTGTCTACCTTTTGGCCCCGTTTATATGGATCTTGCTTGCTTGCTTTCTAATGCCCCTTGATCTCTGAATCTGACCCTGGACTCTCTTGTGGAATAACCCCTTTTTGATACCACGCCTTGGAAATTCACTTTGTTGCACGAACCCTGCTTTTGTTCCCTCAGACTTATTTTTGTTACTGGAACCCTGCTATTATTTCACTGGATTACAGCCCCTTTCCTGCCCTGTTGCTTTCTCTGTTATTAGTTAGCTCTATTATATGGCCTAGCCCCTCTGTGTTTTATTTTAGTTTTTATTAATATCCAGTGTCTGTTTTCCTGTCTCACCCAGCTACTTATTATATTTATTTTATTTTGCAAGGTCCTTTATTCCTATTGTGTTTTTGCTTAATAAACCTTTCCTCTCTTATACTGGCTGTTCCACCTTTTGTGTTACTGCACAATAAGCTCGGCCCCTGCAACCCCACACACTAGATATAACAAGGCCTCAAAATTATTCCCCATACACCTGGCCGTAGGAACCGGGTGGGATGTGGCGGACAGGTTCCCCTAGTTATCTTCACATGCGGAAATTGTCTAGGATTTGGGATTTGTCTAAAGTCACTGTATTCCCCTGATGTCATGAACAGTAAGGGTATGAAACGGATAGACCAAGTTTCTTAGTCTGCAGTAGTTTAATTATATTACGTATTTGCACTGGCTTAGAGTGCGTAGGTTATCCTCCTCAGATATCTATAGGTTTCTACACCGATGTCCATATAGATCCATGTTTCTTTCTGATGAGTACTTGTGCTTAGAAACATAGAAAAAATGTCGGCAGATAAGAACCTTTCGGCCCATCTAGTCTGCCCAATTACATGGATACTTTACCTGGATTTATCTTTTGTTTAGGATAGCCTTATGCCTATCCCATGCTTGCTTAAATTCAATTACTGTTTTGGCCTCTACCACTTCTACTGGAAGACTGTTCCATGTATCCACCACCCTCTCAGTAAAATAATGCTTCCTGATGTGCTTGACTTCTATGAACTCCAAATACATTTATTTGAAGCCCTGAGATGGTTACCATTTCATGTCCCATGCCGTTCAGTTTAGCCAGCGACCGGCAGCTCGTTCCGCACTGCTTGCTGGCCGGGCAGTGACGGATTTGGAAATCCCTTGTGGTTGTGGGTCAGGTGAGCCGACAGGGTGCGACCTGATGACACGGCGTCTCAGTCAGTCCAGTGCTCTGACATGGTTTAGACATCAATTCAGTGCTCTCTTGTTGCTTGTACACGCTCTGTGTATCGACTTCAGCTATCCTGACAAACCCACTCTGTGTATCGACCTCGGCTTTTCTGTTAACCCTCTATGTGTACCAAGTTTGGCAAGTCTGACTCCCCCCCCCCTCTGTGTTTGAAACCCAGCCATTCTGAGAACCATTCTGTGTACTGACTTTAGCATAAGGCTGACTAACTCTCCTGGTGTTAAAATCCTTGCTATTCTGTTGACAAGGTTTCAGATCATTGTCTGGTGTCCGTTAACCCTTTGTGGTCTTAACTCTGACTGATCACTAGCATTAGGTAGCTTTGCTGACCATCAAAGGATCGGAAGGGTAGATTGCATTCTGCATATAGGGACCAATACCAAAGATCCTAGGGGGAATCGTGACATACCACTAGTGAGGTTTGCATTTGGCTGGATATAACCAGTGCTTCACTTGGTATACACCACTGGAAACGTGGAATCATTTATGATCTACTGCTACTGATATTGTCTGAAGACCCTGTTAGCACTAGTTTACAGGACATGTAATAGCTCCACCCCGGTTTATCAAAAATAATTATTTTAATCTTTTGTAAGAATAATTGGGAGATGACCATGGCCTTAATAATTGCAAGATGACCATGGCCCAAATTCACGATTGAATTTGAGTCATTATTTGCAGAGATGGTAACTTTTTAGACAGCACTACTGTTTTGTGGAGCACTAGCTTTTCAGGGGATAATGCTGGCATTGTCACAGTAATTGCAACGGATAGTTTACTGTATTATTAGCATTGTTTATTCTAATGGGATTTAGCACAAATTTACTAAAAGTGAATAAACAGCCTTAGGATAAGCCCATTGTGAGTGGCAGCTAAACACTCATTTAACACAGAAGATCAAAGCATATTTTAAAAGATGTAAACAATTAAAGCAAAGCTGATTAAAAAAAGGTTTGCATCTAAAATGCAAATGTTATATTGCACACCACCCAGCTTTATGTTTGGGTACTATACGGTAAAACTGATTTAATTAGCTGCTTCTATAATGCAGCCACTAGCTAGGATGTGTTATTGGAGGAGAAAGGGCACAAAAAAATACTCAAATATTTTATATGTCAGTATTGACAAGAAATGCATGATTTGCTGACTATCAGGGAAAAGAATAGTTGCAAAATAAAGAAATTAAAACGGAATCCAGTTGTACCAATTAGGTGTCACGGGGCACCCGGCCCTTTATACTGGATGTGTAGCCCTTGAGGCAGGTTGGCTGCATAGACAAGTCCGCAGCACACAGATACAAGAGAAATGACAGTACTGGAACAACAGGAAATAGCAGGAGAACAGAACTAAAGGGAACCCTAACTCTGGGATAAAGGTGCTTGCAATGGCTTCTATACTATGGAAGTGAACCTCACAAGAAATACACAGAGATAGGAGAATAGGAAGGGCGAGGGTTAAACAGGATCCAACAAGACAATAAACTCCCACCCAGCAGCAACACAGGGAACCCTGAACTGGGATGAGGTCCTTGCAATGGTCTCTAAACTAAATGAATATAATGCTGCTGGGTAATACACAGAACGGGAATACAGGACACAAGGAACATACAATAGATTGTCTGAACCAGAGCCAGGAGAGTAGGTCAGACAAGCCAAGATCAGATACCAGAGAGGGACGTCAGAACAGCCAGGCATCAGGAACCAGAATATCACTACCCAAAGCACAGGGAGAATACAAGAAGAAATCTCTATACCAGGCCAAGATCATACACAGAGTGGGTAGTCAGGAATAGCAGAGATCATACACAGGATAACCAAGACAATAATACAAGAAGCGATTACTCAGGAACTGGACCCATGCAAGAGCCTCTGTGCTGCTTGCATTTTTATAGGGACAGGGCGGACCATGTGACCCCAGGCCAGGACAGCAGCAGGGGAATCCTGAAGCGACACAGGGCAGACTGGCTTGGCTTAAGGAAGAGCTGGCCTGGATTACTCTCACCACCAGGGGGCATGGCTAGAACCGGTGGAAACGTAACATTAGGACATTGGACCAGGAGTTCTGGGAAAGCCTGTAATTTAAAAATGAATACAAGGAGCTTATTGATTGAGCAGGTTATGGATATTTTGTTGCCTTTGGTGTTGCCAATGTTGCAAACCTGGCAATATTTCCCTGGGTGTTTGCAACACCAGCATTTTGTGAATAGCCCCTTATATGTTTTGGGAAGTGGGGGAGCAAGTTATTATCGTGTTATTTTACAGTAACCAATATCCATAAGAGAAGAAAATTTTTATAATTTTATGTACAATTGTAGTTACTGTACAGAATGAATATAAAACTCACACAAGGTTGAAAAAGTGAAGCAAATTTTAGTTTGGAGAAATAACATCTTTAAGTACAATTTACAACACTGCAAACATATATAATTCAGTCCTAAAGTCACAGCTTTGCCATGCATTCCCTTACAACAACAAATATATATATTGTTAACTCACTAAAGTCTGAAATTTCTCATCCAGCCTCATCTGCTATGGGAATAAGTAAGAAAATGTCATCTATCATGGTCCACCAAACATACATACATACATGGGTTGTGCGTGTTTTTATATCTTAATCACAGTCTATAATGACAAATAAGAAGTAATTCACCTAGATAAACTGTCTGCTCATGTATCAGTATAAAGGCTAATGTCAGAATAACATGTTGCACCACAAGGAACCTCAGTCATCAAGAGTGATTTATTAGCACCAACACAGCAACTTGGCCTCACTGCACCAGCTGGCATTTGGCTGGATAAGAGTGCCAGCTGCTTTGGATATTTATAGAATTGCACGTTGAAAAGAAAAAGTTGCACACGACAGGAGAAAAATGTAAAAAAAAAAAATACATGATCGTGCCATTGTTCAAGCCCAAGGAATAGAATGGGAGAATGTGGCAGAGTAGATATGTAAAGAGAACCATGTGTATTATATATTCTTAACCTCCCTGGAGGTCTATTTAGTTTGAAAATCTCTGTCTAAAAGCGGTCAATTTATTTTATTTTTTTGCCCACCGTAGCGGTATCCTGAGTGTGGCTCGGGGTTAAATTCCTATGTTGGAAGCGGTAACCCCGAGCAACACTCGGGATGCTGCTGGATACATCACCTCTCCCTGCGCTCCCTCGAAGTCCCCAGCTGTCTCCTCCGGCGACCGTGACCTCATTACTTCCTGGTTTCCTCCTCGCGAGAAGGAATCCAGGAAGTATGAGGTCACGATCGCCGGAGGAGACTGCAGAGATCATCGAGAGAGCGCAGGGAGAGGTGATGTATACAGCCCGAGTGTGTCTCGGGGTTACCACTAGACATGTGCATTCGTTTTAGTACTAAAACGATTTAGTCAGAATTTTGGGATAATTTCGTTTTAGTATGACTCAAGAGAAACGAAACCGCTCAGTACGAAAAACAAAATAAAATAAAATAAAATGCACTACATTTTAGTTTCAGTCCTTTTTGTGATATTACATTGATGAGTGAAGGAGACCAGCAATGAAGAGCGCAACATCCGAAGTTCTGCACCCTCCACATGCCAATGCAGTAGGATGTTCTATACAGAGAGCAGCATTAATTAATGCAGGAGGATGTTCTATGCATTATACAGAGAGGGGTATTAATGCAGGAGGATTTTATATACATTATACAGAGAAAGGTATAAATTGAGGAGGATGTTCTATACAGAGAGGGACATTAATTAATTCAGGAGGATGTTCTATATATTTTACAGAGAGGGGTATTAATTAATGCAGGTGGATGTTGTATACATTATACAGAGAGGGGTATTAATTAATGCAGGAGGACGTTCTAAACATTATACAGAGAGGATCCTTTTTTCTCAGCCATTTAAATCGAGTGGATGTGAGCACTGAGATCGGCTGCTTGTTACATTATCTCTCAGTACAATGTATCAGGCACAGTTGTTACAGTAACTGACTGTAACAGCGCTCAGAGCTTCAGTAAAAAAAGGAAATAATATTGTTCTAACTTCTTATATATAAAAATATTATTTACTAGTTTTACTGAAACTCTGAGCGCTGTGATGAGCAGCAGTCAGTTACTGTAACAGCTTTGCCTGACACGGGGCAGTATTACAATGTTGGTGCTAAATTAACCAGAACTGTTGTAAACTGAAAACCTCCATAGGCTATAATGGCTTTGGGAAGTTTACAACAGCTCTGGTTATGTTAGCATCAACTATGTAATATGGCCCACATTGTGCTGAGAGTGAGAGATACTGTAACAAGCAGCGATCTCAGCCCTCTGAGGAGCCACTACAATAGTAATTGTATCCATTGGTTTTCGGATGAATGAAATTAGTTTTCATACTAAAGAACTGAAAACGAATTTCTTTAGTAACTAAATAAATTGCATTTTAGGACTAATCCATTAGTTCAAAACGAAATTTTGTGCTGTGCACATGTCTAGTTACCGCTCTCAGCGGTTAAATTTAACCCCGAGACACACTCGGGAACACCGCCAGGGAGGTTAAAGGCTCTGTAGTGAACACAAATGAATCCTGATTCAGTTCTGCAATAATAATAATAATAATAGTAAAACAGATCAGAAAAGTTTATTTGCCATAACACATAACAACAAATATTTATGCAAACACTGGAAGAAAAAGGTTTGCTTAGCTTTCAAAAAAACTTAAAGTGAACTTGTGCCATTAAACAAACTGGGCCCTATCACCTCCTTAACGCTAGCACTAACGCTCACATAAATGAGTGTTAGCGCTAGTTTAATTGAGGTGATAGCGGGACACCAATATCACCTCCCGATCGCTAACGGGTTAAAAAATCCATTAGTGAATCAGTATTAGCGTTTTTCAGCGCCAGCTTACTGTACTTTGCTCTCCCTATGCTTAACATGGTAAACGCAAAGAGTAAGCAGAGAGTAATTAGCGTTAGTCCTAATGCAAATTACTTACCACTGTCACTAACTAAAATAGTTTGCTACAGCTTAGAGCTGGTACCAACTAATTGTGCATTTGCAGAATCAGTTACAGCTGTAAACTCCCTTAAATCAAATACTCACCTGTCATCCCATGTCAAACGTCGGCCCGATCCACCACTTCTGGCCACCAGGAAAAAAGTGAGACTGGGGGAAAAAGTCCCCAGTCTCCCTCCGTGATCACTCTGCCGACCTGCAGGATTTCGCAATAGGAGAGATCTTGCTGGTCATGTGACAGGAGAAGTGTAACGGTACGCTATGGCAAGCACCCAGATCAGTCTGTTTTGGATCCTTAAGGACAGATTTCTTAGACACAGGTTTCACAGCAATAACGATAATACCTAGGATCCCAAACCATGGAGGTATTACAAATCCTGAATACCACTCAGCGCCAAATGGTTTCGTGACCAAGAGGTCGCTGAGTGAAAACACATATAACAGAGACAACACTCTTATACTTGTTCTCACTATACAGAGTAGGAACTCACTTTGTTCAGCAGCCTGCAGGGTAGGCCTACAATCAGGGATTGTGATTCTGTATAGTGACTTGGTTTTACACAGATTATTTGCGAGGTTGATGAGTTGTGCAGCCCCTGCAGGACAGTCACAAAATCAATGAACGTGGAGTTAAGGCTGCAAGCAGGAGGTACATACAACAGGCCACTGGAGCAATGATTTAGTCTCATGAACTGACAGACACAACTGGACGCCTTGTGATTAGGACTCAAACCAGATTGTAGCAAACAGTAAACATGCGGCAAAACTAGCACAAAAAACCCAAACCGCTCAGACAAAAACACAATAGGAGATATCAAGAGAATGGTCAAATGGAATAGCCGGGTCCAAACGTATAAAGGGTCCTCATACAAAAACAGGTCAGCAAGTGGGTAATCAAAAATGAGTATTGCAAGATAGCAGGCGATGCAGGAACTTTACTCCACGTCAGGGCGAGGAACAAATCCTCTCGTCCTGCTTTAAAGGCTGGTGGCTCCTCATCATTATGCCAAACCCCGCCCCCACAGATGCCAATCTGCCAGCTTTAACTACTGGCAACTGGTCAGCCAGCGATACCACCAGGTGCCCTAACCCCCCAGGAAGTGCCGCGGGTGCCGAAGACGTAACAAGAAGCCTCCTTGGAGTCCTAAGGACTCAATGGAGGATATGTTCAGGGTGGAGCTTTAGCGCTGCTTCGAGCACCCAGGAACCTTGCAGCTACTACGGGGAATCCGCTACGCTAATCCACTGGGAAAATGGAGATGCTCAGGGGAGATTAAGGGGAAAAATTTATGTTCGCTAGTGTCCCCATTTTAGCTACAGGCATGTGATAGTGCCCACTATATCCACATCAGCCTAATTCAATACTGAAAGTAGCAAAGATTCAATTTGCTAGCAATTGTTCCTCTGTAGAGGAGCACAGCAATTACAAACATTAGCTACGGTTTGGTTGGATCTCAAATGGTCAATTGCACGGATATGCCTCAATGAACAGTGGGCACAATCCCCATATTTGAATTACCATCTAAAAAAAAAGGGAGGCATCAGGATATTTGACAAACCAAAAATTTATGAGCTCTTCGTCTCAACGATTGATTAGATCCAAAGAAGACAAAAATGGGAGTTGTGGTATATTTCAAAGATATGACATTTCAGGTGCTCCACTGACATATTGGGAGGGATCAGACACAAATAAAAATGATATAGGTGTTCTCAACAAAGAAAGAAGTCATTCAGACATCAGTGCTTTCATTTTTGCTCAATCTCAATACTCTCTTAATAGGTTATTCACTAACCTCCGAATCTGCCACTGAATTGCTGTGAATTTCAAAGTTTGGTGCAATTTTTGGGGCATTTCGTGTAGTAACTAAGCTGTCAATTCACCAAATACTGGTGAACTGACAGCAAACTACGGTGCAATATTGCCCCATAGGAGACTATTGTTTCTTCTATTCACAGAATGAAGAACTGAACCAAAATTCTGGCGAAATGCCCTGATTTTTGGTGTTTCAGTTCGATGGGTTTAAACAGACGAATCCCATAGGATTCAATGTAAAAACGCAAAATCATTTTTACATTTTTTACAGACGTTTATTCTTTTCATTTTCAGTAAAAACCCTATTTGTTGAAACACCTTTCTGTATATTTTTAGACAAATTTTTTGTTCCAACTCTGTACAGACCTTTTTTTTTTATTCTGTACAGACCTTTTTTTTTTTCTTAAGGACCTTTTTTAGTATTTAGACACCTTTAAATAACGGTTATTGGTTTAAACACCTGTTATGAGGATAGGAGAGTTCAGTTAGACAATTTTGCTGACGTCCTCTGCTTTGGCGACTGCAATTTCAGCATAATATGGGGAGCATTCGCTAAAAACAGTGAATTCACCGTATTTTCGGTGAATTTGATTCACTGAAGTGTGCCGATGTACGCAAAAATCAAAGCACCAAAATTGCGTACAATTTCACTGCTTTGTGAAAAGACCCTTTAGAATTTGGCATGGATTACAGGCCATAACATTCAGTACCTTGGAGAGGTAACATCAGGTATATCATCAACTATTTGCAAAGCCTATAACCATACAAGAACAAAGAGTCACAGAATAATTTAGAAATACCCAAGAAATGACATAAGAAGATAATCTGTAAACAAATAGGAGATTTTGTATCAATGAATCCAGAAAATAGAGTCAGTGTTGTTCTTGGTACAAATTAGATTGTGAAAGTCATGTTCCATAGCCTTGTGCAGTTAGATAAATAGTATAAGCACAGAAGTAATCAGAATGGCTATGCCAAGTTTGGGTGTTCTTGCTGATTGGTCACGGTTCTGAGGAACATTGTAATGTCTAGTGGAACTTTAAATGGAATCTTAAAGTTTATGGGGTGCCAATGGCAGAGATGTGACTTGAGAGAAGTCGGGAAGATACACCTGTCACTTATCAGTACGGAGTATGCCTTAGGGCAGGGGGTTAGCAACCTTGTCCCTCCAGATATTTTGGAAGCATATTTCCCATGATGCTCAGCTGCTCATCAGATTGGTTGAGCCTCAAGGACAATGTAGTTCAAAAAAATGTGTGGCTCTATTCCATGTCTGGTGTAAACCTCACCAGAGTTGTTTGTAATGTTGGCAAAAATGGGTGCTTTCCAAATAACCCCATCAGTGACCTTTCTGCCTGCATCATTTCGCAACATTATATTGTACATGTTTATTGATGTTTTTCGCTTTTCTTTTTAGACATTCTCTTCACCTTTTTGAGGTATGAATCCTATTACAAATTGTTCTGCCATCTTTCACCAGACATTGCTCACTTTTAAATAGATTATTATGAGTAAATGTGTTAATACATACAATGTGGGACTGAATCAATGTTGTGACCAAGTCCACACAATACACAGCGGTATTTAGATTTTTCATTATTTTTTTATAAACACGTTAATTTATCACAGCACTGCTGAAATTTGGTGTATATTCGGTGTAACTATAATCAAAATCCTGAGAGTTTTTAAACACTTTATCCATTGAAGATATCTCGAATATAAATCTATAAACATTTAAGAGAGAATCAACATTTCTAAGAAATGATGCATTATTTACAATAAAATCCCAGGGGTGTGAAGATGCTGATTAATTATCTGTTCTTCCAGATCGATACCAAAAAGTAATCCTCATTGAACCGTGTGTCTAGGGAACATTTGATGCTTTGAATCAAACAGAAAGCACAGTAATATAAACCATTGGAGGCTCCTAGTTCAAAAGATTTTTTATATATATCGCAATGCAGTGTCTATACGGTCTAAATTATGTAATGGCATGCTCTCCATTTATGAATTTCTATTATTATTTTGTGGATAATCTCGCTCTTTCTCTATACATATATAATGCTCAGAGACGGTAACAGACAGACACAGAAACAGAGAAAAGAAGTTCGGTGGCATGGCAAACCTTTGCACTTAATGTACAAATGGCAGATATTTTTGCCGATGTTTCTGTACACCAGAGATCTTAAACTCTGGCTTCCAGATGTTGACTGCCTATAATTTCCAGAATTCTTTGAATGTACTAGATGACCAGAGATTCATGGAACTTGTTCAGAAATATCTGGAGGTGGCCAACATTTGAGCTCACTGCTGTACACAATCCTTACAACCTTGTTTTCCCCATTCTCCTTACTCGCATCCTATCTGGTGTAGTAGGTTCCGGTTTCTGTTGTTCTGCTACTGAGATTAGAGCCTCTGTGTGGTCTTTTAGTCCTTTTCCAACCGCTGGAAGACTTTTAGGAGGATATCCACATTTGTTATGGCTATGATATATAATACTGAAAAGACTGATGTTATGAGCATTGTACCTTTATGAAATCCAAATTTTCCAAAATGTTTCCATAATTTTGGCCACTTGTTTGAGTATTCAGGGAAAAAAAAACATTCAGGGGGCACATAGTAACTAGACATGTGCACAGCACAAAATTTCGTTTTGAACTAATGGATTAGTCCTAAAATGCAATTTATTTAGTTGCTAAAGAAATTCGTTTTCAGTTCTTTAGTATGAAAACTAATTTCATTCATCCGAAAACCAGTGGATAAAATTACTATTGTAGTGGCTCCTCAGAGGGCTGAGATCGCTGCTTGTTACAGTATCACTCACTCTCAGCACAATGTGCCAGGCAAAGCTGTTACAGTAACTGACTGCTGCTCATCACAGTGCTCAGAGTTTCAGTAAAACTAGTAAATAATATTTTTATATATGAGGTTAGAACAATATTATTTCCTTGTTTTACTGAAACTCTGAGCGCTGTTACAGTCAGTTACTGTAACAGCTGAGCCTGATACATTGTACTGAGAGATAATATAACAAGCAGCCGATCTCAGTGCTCACAGCAACTGGATTTAAAGGGCTAAAAAAAAAGGCTCCTCTCTGTATAATGTATAGAACATCCTCCTGCATTAATTAATACCCCTCTCTGAATAATGTATAGAACATCCTCCTGCATTAATTAATACCCCTCTCTGTATGGAACATCCTACTGCATTGGCATGTGGAGGGTGCAGAACTTCGGAATGCAATGCTTATCCAGCACAGCAGAGGGAACTTTTACTTAAACTTTGTATCTCTGTGGGGGAGACACAGGAATATAAAAGCAGGGGAGAAGGAAAATATTAACGTAAATCGGTCAGAAAGCTCAGAAGAGATGACTGGTGCAAATTTATTTTTATAATAAAATAAAGCACTTTAAATCTAGGGAAAACATTCAAATAAATCACACTGAAGGCTCATAATGATGAGTAACCGTGAGAGCTGGATACTAAATGTATCAGACGTAAAAAAAACTTTATAACAAGCAGCACTGGGAGAGGAGAGGAACTTTATATAAAACGTGTATTATAGATGAGGAAAGGGGGATAGTGCTCCTGGATAATATAAAATGTATCAGACCTAAGCCCCTATTATGCAGAGCGGGAGGGGAGATAACACACGTTTTATAAAGTCCCTCTCTTCTCCCAGCGCTGCTTGTTATAAAGGGTTTTTTACTATCCAGCCCTCCTCTGTCATTAGCTTTCAGTGTGATTTATTTGAATGTTTTCCTTCTCCAGCTGCTTTTATCATCTTGTCTGCCTCATAGACATGCAAGGGTTAAGTAAAGGTTTCCTCTCCTGTGCTGGCTGTCTGTGCTGCGAGTGAGTATTCTGGAGCTCTATCACTGTCAGATTTTCGGGTAGGGGTCGGGAAGGATTACGCATACAAACCTTTTCTGTAGCTTTGCGATGTTGCGCTTCATTACTGGTCTCCTTCACTCATCAATGTAATATCACAAAAAGGACTGAAACTAAGATGTAGTGCATTTTATTTTAGTTTCTTTCGTTTTTTGTACTGAGCAGTTTCGTATCTCTTGAATCATACTAAAACGAAATTATCCCAAAATTCGGACTTAATCGTTTTAGTACTAAAACGAATGCACATGTCTAATAGTAACCATTCCCGATCCCCTATGTAACTACTCCAACCATATCCTCAAATATGACACTGGGGTATTCAAACTTTCTATAATAATTTTAGTATTATCCTTCATATCATGTTATCAGCATATTAGCTTAGCTTATACTAAATGTATACTGAAATATAACGCTTCGAAAGCTTGTACCAAATATTGCTCAAGTGCATACAAATATGGACAACAATGCACTATGCTGAAAACATCAGAGAAAGACATTCACATACATGCTTAAAAATGTTTACAGTCAATGGACAATTTATTTGAGGTTGCTCAAAGTTGATGTGTGTGTGTCTGTGTGTGTACATTGAACTGTTTAATTTGGTGTAGAATTATTTTAATAGATTCAACAAGAATAGCAAAGGGGAAAAAGTGACAAAATTGGTCAGATTATTGCATAAAGAATGATGAAAATAAAAGTAGGAAACAATGATGCTGCAGAAAAACACAGGATAAAATTCAAGCATAACCCATGGAAAAGATATTTAAATATAATACCAGAAGAAATTGCCCAAATCTCTTCCTTGTTTTATACACTTACGTTTATCAAGATTAAATATGGTGGGGGGAGGGCTTGAACCCACTGCTTTAATGAGAATTCTCTATAATATATATATTATATATAATGTTTCACTAGAATAAATAGGGACAGGTGTAACGCTGGCAACACCAGACAGCGGTGTAGCAAGGCTCTGGATTAGGTAAAAGCCCCTATAAGCAGAGTTAACGCTCTTGGCAACACTAACAGGAGCGCACAGCACAGGATACACAAGAGAGCTCTGCACAACACTGGTATACAATCTAGGCCAGAGACCCTGCACAGTAGAAAGCAGTCCTACTCTGAAAAAATGGTCTTTAGAGTACCCGGATCTGCTCTAAAGAAAAATAATACTGCAGCGCCGTGCAGAATCTAAGGACATACAGATATATACGGAATGTGCATGAGTAATATAACAACGGTACAGACAAGGAGTATCCACAAGAAATGTCGAAAAAAGCCAGGAGTCACTAACCAGAACGTGTAGCGTATACAGAAGCAAGGGACCCAGAACCAGAAGATAAGTCAGCCAAGCAAAAGGGTCAGAACCAAGTAATCAGCATACATAAGACATAAACCAGGAACACGAGAATAGAGAGAACAGACAGGGAACTAGATCAAGAATAACTAGAACAAAATATACAAACTATGACTGGGAATACACAGCAAGGAGCTCAGAACACAGACTGGATACAGGCAGGCTGGAACAATGAAAGAGCAATGGGATATAGGCCCATTGCTTTAAATAAGGAGGGGATCAGGACAACGATCAGCAGGTTTACAGACAGACACGAAGCAATTAACTCCTGGGCTGCTACCCAGGAAAAGCAACATAGAAACCCATGGAAAAAAAAACAGGTATACATGAATACAGAGGGCAGGGGGACAGGGCTGGAGCGACGAAACGTGACAACAGGGGTACGTAGTATCTCGTTGCATATTGATGGCAATGTCCAAAACGCCTCACTCAAATGAGCTGCATATACCAAAATCGCCTCCTCCAATCCATTCCTGAAAATGGTAATATTTAAAAAATATGAGATGCAATTTATATTACAAAGAATAATCCAATGAAAATGAACATGTGTTCAATAAAATGATTTATCTAATGGATTATTCTTGTGTTTGGTGAATGAGTTTTACTATTAATTCAAATGCAGAAACAAATCCACATAATGTATTGTATGTAGCCAGTTTGTGCGATTCGTAAATCGGAGACAAGACCTAATCACTTTCATTGGTATGATTGGTTTACTGGACATGTTCAGCTCAATTACTTTTATGTATTAATGTGTTTTGGCAATTTAAGGGAGTTAGTGACTTGGCACAGATGCCCCAATTCAGGGCTTCATACTAGCCCTTTCCTCAAAGCCATGGAGCCATAAATGTGATGACCACATAAGGGTGTGCACACATTGAACATTAATTTCAAACTATACCAATCGACAACAGTTGATGTGCATGCTCATTATAATAATTTAAAGAAGAAACATTCAAAACATCCATAAAGTGTAGATGGGATAGGGCAGGGCGATTGATATGATTAAATCAAGCTCAACCTTGATTTTACTTTTACAAACCTCAAGATTGTTTAAATGGTGGACTAATCATTTGAGCACTGGAAGAGTAGACAGGTTCAGCAGCCACCACTATTTCAAAAATCCCGACTCCTTGAATTTTAGTAAAAGTAATAAAGATCGACCTTAAACTCAGTTTAATTGTGGAAATTGGAAAACAAATTCTACAAAAGATTTTCCTTTTTATATTACAACACTGTAATAAATTATGGTCTACATTATGTAATGGCATGGTCTCCATTTACGCACTCAACGTGTATTATTATGAAGTTATATTGTTATATTGTGTATATTATTTTATTAGGGTTGCACCAATAGTATTTTTTATGTCAGAGTACCGATACTTTCTCTCAGGTACTCGCAGTCACCAATGCGGATTACTGATACTATTAATTGTCATGTGACTGCTTTCCAATAAATAATTTAGGATTTTGCTGAACGCCTGTCCAATTTATGTTAATATTAAAATGTATGGCCAGGCACTCTATTCACCCACTGCACAAGCCTATACACACCTTGAGCACACACAGACACCAGACCTCAGATACACACAAACACACCAGACCTTAGATAAATATACACACAAACACCTCAGATACATACGTTATATATACACAAACACATTCCAGACCTCAGGCACAGACACTGGGGCCAGCTAGCAGAATGCACTACAAGCATCCGGCTGGCCGCTTTCAAAGGTTGTAACTTGGCTCTGCTGGGGCCGTACTCTCGTGGGATCTTGCAGAGTTCGTGAGCGCTCGCAAACTCTGCAAGATCATGGCTGGAGACCAGTGGAGCTGCGTTCCGTTTACATACTGGCAACCGGTTGTTGGAGGGGCCTGGTACAATGCTGTTAGGAGCATTAGAAACATAGAAAATGTCGTCAGATAAGAACCTTTCGGCCCATCTAGTCTGCTCAATTACATGGATACTTTACCTGGATTTATCTTTTGTTTAGGATAGCCTTATGCCTATCCCATGCCTGCTTAAATTCAATTACTGTTTTGGCCTCTACCATTTCAACTGGAAGGCTGTTCATAGAAACATAGGAGCATTCTATAAAAACAAAAAAATTCAGTTGCTCTGCACACTGAAAAAACAGAGGTGCACTCCCTAACAAGAGGCTTCCCAAAAAACCTCTGAAACTATAAGAAATACAAAACAAGGATGCACTCAAATAGCAAAATCCAGTTTATTAATGCAAAAGTGACATAATAAAATATGACATATATCGCCAGAAATTCAACTAACAAAGAGAAGATAAGTAATACAATAATAAAGCCAATAAGAATTAATAAGCAACAATTACCCAGCACTGCAGAAAGTAGCAAGCAGAGAGCAGAGCCAGGGGTTCCAACGTGTCGACCTTGGTCTTTGTCAAGGGATAAGGATAAATGTAAATACCTTGTGTATATATATCATAGGTTCCCCAAGGAAACCAATCACGCAGGAAGCAAGGAGCACACACACCTGTATTTAATAACGCGGCCGCCAAGTCAAACACCCGGGATCACGTAAAGGAATCACAAGAATCCGGTGTTGACAGGGATGCTATGTGCATGTGTCTGCACAGTTAGGAGCATTCTGCCAGTTGCCCAAGCCTCTCAGATACCGCCGGGCAAGCAAGCCCAGTGGCCGTTTCCAGTATTGGCAGATGTATGAGGGGTATTTTCATGAGTACTAGTATCGGTCCTACTATTTATATTATTATCTGTGTCTCTCTACATATATAATGCCTCAGACAGTAACAGACAGGGGACAGAGAGACACAGATAAAAAAAGAGGTTCAGTGGAATGGCAAATCTTTGCACATAATGTACAAATGGCAGATATTATTTACAGATGTTCCACCGGGGATCTTAAACTCTACAATTGCCAGAATTCTTTGAATGCAGAGATTCATGGAACTTGTAGTTCGGAAATATCTGAAGTGGACAAAGTTTGAGAGCCCAGCTGTACACAATACTGACAACCTTGTTGTGCCCACTGTCCCTGCTGAGTGGGTCCACTCCTGACTGGTGTGGAAGATCCCTGTAATCGACATTGCCCTTAAAATTGGTTTAATTGTGAAAGTCAAAAAACATTCACTCAGCCCTTAGACACAAAGGGCTAATTCATCCAACCAGTACAGCCCTGCACAGGCTGTTCTTGAGATACTGGGTCAAGGACCAGATGACCCCACCAATGTCCTCCTCAGATGACCTCTTTTAAATTCAAATCAGTTTCCATAACAATGTGGAGGTCTATTGTGAAGCAGAGTCTTGAATCTAAGGTAAGCCTTGGGGGGGCTAATCAAGATAAAACAGAATTGTAGATCATCTATACATCAGACAGAAATAGTTAAAAAAAAAGTGGTCTTGTATTCCTTAAAAAAATCAGGTCACACTACATAATACTTCAGGTTTATGCATTGCTTTCAAATAAATTCCCCCCTATTTGAGATTAATAATAAAAATTTCATTAAATGACTCGTAGAATGAACTTTCAATGACCTTTAGACAATGTGAGTAAAAGAATATTATTTTGTGTGAAACTCATAAAGTTGTATCGATTAATGTTTAATGCAAACAATAAAGGGAAACAAGGGTGACAAAACTTGAGGCTTATCTCACTCCATCCCACTCCTAAACAACCGATTTTTACAAGAACAGTTCTGGGAATGCAAACGGTGATCAAACACGTATGACAGACCTGATAATGGCTGGATAATGTCAGGTAGAGAGAAATTTGCTGTATGGGCACTAAATCCGCTCTAGCCAACTATCGAGCGTGTTAGAAGTAGAGTGCTTCACACCATGTGCTCTGCATTTGGTTTCTGCTTTGTCAGGCAACCTGCTTCACACCTATATATCGGTGGAAGGCCTACAATCCAATGCTATGCATAAAGGTATGGCAAAGAAAAGAACAACAGGAAGGAGCTAATTGTAATCAATTACAACAATCGAAAACATTTCCAACAAAAGAAAAATAAAGTGAACCTCAATCAATAATAAATAGAGCCCATTATGTATGCATAACTACTGACCAAGATCAATCTAGTACAATATTTAAAGTGCTGTGTGTGTTATTTTAATAATTTACCCATGCGCTATTATTCTCGCGATCTCATTTCAAAGATGGCTATTGAGCTGGGTTCCCTGTGTCAATTAGTCTCAAGGTTGGCTTAAAGTCATAAAAAGACATAGGCACAAGTATAGAATTCAAATATTTAAAATCACCCTCAGTCTACCAGTTTCATTTTGTTTTATATGCGTGTATTACATTTTATAGAATTGATTTTAGCTTGTCCTATTACAGGAAAGAAATATCGTAGACGACCTCTCCGGTTCATCATGATTCCTCATAAAGAATTAAAGAAATGAACATGCCTCTCAGAGTGTTCTCACACCATATGTAATGTTAAGATGGTAAAAACAAAATTAGAAACATGCCCACAGCAGGGAGCCTGCTTAACTATTCCGGTTATAAATAATATATTAAACACAACACATTATATTTGAGCTGGATTGTCTTGTTTTTGTTAAGCTCAAAGGAAACCACAGAGAGATTCATTACATAACTTGTTGCTTAAAAGTCAGGCACCATAAAACGACTGCCTTTGGAAATGAAAACGAATAAATTCAGAGGTAGATATTCTTCGCTTATTATTCCGTTGCCCATAAAAACTTAGAGATATACGGCGGCATTTAGAATACATGATTCCGAAAATAGCAACTGCAATGACGACAATGACGGATAAGCTTTCAGTTCCAACTTGTGGACAGTTCTCTCACATGGACACTTGGCGTATGATCCGCATAAGAAGACAGAAAAATCGTATTTCCAGCCAAATTAATTTAACGAGCAGAGACGTCCATTTAATTTATAATCTTTTCTATGAAGTATTACATGGTTTACGGTTTGACAACACCTTCTTTGCCGGGGGGCAACCAAAGCAAGCAACCCCTTACATAAACCCATGTTTTATAGGAGAAAATATTCTTTGTAGATTATTTTAACACACAGCATAAAAATATATATAAGCGTCGGAACTCACATCATCTCAACAGCAACCCAATACACAGAGGCAGGAAGCAAGGAGATATTCCTAAAACACAACCAGGATGATTGTCTCCGGTGAAGACACAAGCCCATTGCAAGATGTGCATCTCACTTGGTTTTGGGTGGTATTCACTCGGATGACAGATTTACAGATGTTTCATTTGCATAACAATATATCTCCAGCATGTCCTTTCAACAAAACGTCAAAGTAGCTTTTCTCAATCCAGTGTGCTTTATTTAGAGAGGTTAATACAAGCCATTGTTCACTTCATCTTTCTCCGGGAAGCACATTGCTTGTCTGCATACAGTAGATTGTTATTTTTTTATTTTTTTTTCCTATGCTTGGAACGAACACCCTCTCGTACTGCTGCACGTTCGCTAAAGCAGGACAGATTGGTACTCAATGCACATATTTCCTGCTTTCCAGTTTGGAGATACAGCCATTGAACATAATGAAAGCACCTTATAGAGAAAGCAAACAGACACACATATAGAAATATACGGTATATAAAATCACTGCATAAACTACGATCAAATCAACACAGCATCTTTCATGCCATTAATATTTTTCATACTTTAAGGTCAGGAAGTATATGTCAAATAATAAATGTATGATGTGCCATTCCACAGTGTGAACAGTTCCTATAGACGGAGAGGCACCCAGGATACAAAGTGATTAAAATTAAGAGATCTGGAAAAAAAAGAAGCTAGTTTAAGGCAAATTAACGCAGTCTCTTCAAATGTTAAAGTAGGAAAACGTTAGCATGCAGAAGCTATATATATAAAAAAAAAAGTACGGGCTGAGTCATCCCCTTACCTTAAAAGACTATTGCTTCTCTAGCGGAATCCAAAAATTAAAAAAAAAAAAATTAGAGCCTGTCAATGGCCGGGAAAATATACATTCTCGCAAGAATCACAATGAGCGTTTTAAAAAAAAAAAAAAAGAAAAGATAGAAAGAAAAAAAAAAAAAGAAAAACCCACAAAAGGCCAGAGATTCAAATTATGTATCCATGGAGCTGGTAATTCACAGCTTTGCCTAGGCTGCTATGGAGCACTGCAAAACAAGCACACTGCTGCAGTGTGGCAAGCGTAAGATTGCAATGCATGTCCTATATATTCAAGTATAACAGAAAACATGGATGTGGAGCTTTACTCCTGGTGGATGCGAGGCTTGTTTTATAACAACAGAAGGACTGCCTTCTCCAGAAACAGACTTACAAAATAGGATTTATGCATTCATTATAGGATGATGTTATTTCCCTGGATACCAATTACATAGACCAGGTGCCTCTGTCTCCTTGCTTTCCAGATAAGAATCTGTAATTCAATTTCAAGGGGGAAAAAAGAGATCTACATTTAGACAGGAGAACCTATTGTGATGATATCATTTGCCTGAGTGGCCATAAATGGGCAATTTCCTACAGAACGTCACAGATCTTTATAATGGAGTGGGAAGGGTGGATGAAGGGGGTCCCATCAATCCTAAGCGAGCTTTGGCTGCTGCAACATCATGAATCTTGCAGGATCATTCACAAGACTGCAAAGGAAGAAGACGAAGCAGCAGCGTGATTGAAGATTGTCAGAATCCAAAGTGTGTGTATCCCAGACACAGAGAATGCATAGAAATATATCTATACATCACACATGTATCAGAAGATCTTCTACACAAGTTAATTCATGTCTAACGTGAAAGAATGACTTCTGTCAAATTGTGATTGAGATTTTGGAGAACAAATGCAATGCACAGATTTAGAATAAGACCTGCAAAAAAAGAAAATTGCTACAATTAAATTCTTTGGTAACAGACAGATTAACGATTACAATTATTTGTAAAGCGCCAACACATTCCACAGTGTTGTACAGTGGGTAACACAAAATAAAAATTAAACTAACAAGTTTGAACAATGGGAAAAAAGGACCCTGCTCAAGAGCTTACAAATCAATCAAAAAAAAAAAAAAAGTACTCCCCTCAAAAAAATTATCTGGAAAACAATCCCTTTGTATTTGTTTTGGTTTTCTTAGAAAATAAAACAAACCTCACATATTTCATTTGTATTAATGTCATTTTCTTTTTTCTATTCTTTTTTGTAATGATCTGCAGTGAATTTTGTATGCTGGACAGGCACTGCTGCTTTTAGCAAGGTCAAGTGGTATCACAATTAAAGATAACAGTAGATATTTCTGAATAATGCCGCATTTTTTTCCTTAAGGCTAGCATAATACAAGGATATTGATGTATGGAGTCTCAAAGGGAGTCGGGTTGAGTACTAAGCACTTCTTGCTGCCTGGGAATGTACTGCTGTATCAGCAGTCTACTACTGGATCCAGAGGAGACCAGCTGTCCCCTTGCCTAATTTCCCTTCCATTGAATATATTTGTTGGTCTTTGTGTTTAATGCTACAAATGTTTATTAGAACCTTACAAGTATTATTATACTATGGTTCCATGCAGCCAGGTTAAAATGTATAAGCCTTTTCTCCTTCTCAAGGGAGACAGAAGAGGAAGAAAAAAAAAGTCACACAACTGTCATAGTCAATTATGAAAACTGTAAAAGCTATAACTCCTATTACTGAAACAAGCTGTCCTTTTACAGCCGTGACAGGAAACGATTGCTAGGACACTGGCTCCTGGACGTCACTGGAATTAGCATCCTTTGGCAGGGGCTTACTAAGCAGGAAAAGAGTGAAAAGGGAAACCTATGGAGGCAGCTACCAATAATAATAATTGTAATAAACCTCTGAAATGTTACCTACACTTTTCATTCATATAATATAGCCTTGACCATTAGAATACCTGCACAAATCAAAAGCCAAAAAACATCTAAGGATAGCATTTTTATTTGGGATCAGTTATTAAAAAGAGAAATGGTCAGGAATTAGTAATGGGTTTATAGCTTTTAGGAAACATAGCTGAACTGGAGAAAATCCCTAACTCCGCTACAATTGTGTTCAAAATTATTCATCCCCCACTGAAATTGAGTGTTTTGGCCAGTTTGACATTGATTTTGATCATTCAGTCATCTTGTTTACAATTAAATCAAAGAGGCACGTGTAGGTCAGACAAATATAACATAACATTTATAATGAAATAACCACAAATGTCTTTTCTGTGCTCACATCATTATCAGTTTTATTCAACCCCCAAGTGACATTCAATCTTAGTACTTAGTACAACATCCTTTTACAGTTATAACAGCTTTTAAACGTGAAGCATAGCTTGACACAAGTGTCTTGCAGCGATCTACGGGTATCTTCGCCCATTCGTCATGGGCAAAAGCCTCCAGTTCAGTCACATTCTTAGGCTTGCGCACTGCAACTGCTTTCTTTAAGTCCCACCAGAGGTTCTCAATCAGATTTAAGTCAGGTGACTGCGATGGCCACTCCAAAATGTTCCAGCCTTTAATCTGCAACCATGCTCTAGTGGACTTGGAGGTATGCTTAGGATCATTGTCCTGTTGAAAGGTCCAACGTCTCCCAAGCCTCAAGTTTGTGACGGACTGCATCACATTGTCATCCAATATCTCCTGGTACTGAAGAGAATTCATGGTACCTTGCACACGCTGAAGCTTCCTTGTACCTGCAGAAGAAAAACAGCCCCAAAGCATGATTGACCCCCCGCCATGCTTCACAGTAGGCAAGGTGTTCTTTTCTTCATAGGCCTTGTTCTTCCTCCTCCAAACATAGCGTTCAGTTCAGTTCTAATTTTGTTTCATCAGTCCACAGAACACTATCCCAAAACTTCTGTGGTTTGTCCACATGACTTTTGACATACTGCAGTCGACTCTTCTTATTCTTTGGAGACAGCAAGGGGGTGCGCCTGGGAGTTCTGGCATGGAGGCCTTCATTACGCAGTGTGCGCCGTATTGTCTGAGCTGAAACTTCAGTACCCACATCTGACAAATCTTTTCTCAGTTCCTCAGCAGTCACACGGGGACTTTTCTCTACTCTACGCTTCAGGTAGCGCACAGCAGTCGAAGTCAGCATCTTCTTTCTGCCACGACCAGGTAGCGTTTCAACAGTGCCCTTTGCCTTGAATTTGCGAATGATGCTTCCTATGGTCTCTCTTGGTATGTTTAACATCTTTGCAATCTTCTTATAGCCATTACCCTTCCTGTGAAGAGTAATCACCTCTTCTCTTGTCTTCCTGGACCATTCTCTTGACTTCACCATGTTTGTAACCACACCAGTAAATGTCTAGAAGGAGCTGAGTATCACAGTCATTTTAAAGCTGCCTAATTGGTGCTTATTATGCTATATTGCTTCTCCGTGACATCCACAGGTGTTTTCAATACCTGATTGAAAACACTTGAATGAACCTCTGTTCTTCAGAGTGGTAGTCTTTAAGGGGTTGAATAATTGTGTCAATGAAGAATTCACAAAAGAAACATTTACTACTGTATTACAAAACCAATTGATGTCATTTCAGTTGCATATGGTTCTTTAAAAAGTCCTTGTAGGATTTCATTCTGAATACAATTACAAATGTACACTAAATTCCCTAAAACCCTTTACAGCATTGGGGGTTGAATAATTTTGAACACAACTGTACATAAACAAGAAAAGGAAAGTAAAACAAGGATTAGTTAGATTAAAAAAAAAATGTAAGGAAGGTATGTAGAAGACAATAAAAGTCTAGCTGACTGCGTCAATGAATATTTTTGTTCAGTCTTTACAGATGAAAAGGAAGGAAAGGTACCACAGTTAGGAGAAAACACTAAGGCAGCCGGCACACGAGCATACTGTGCTGCGTCCATTACGGATGCACTTTTTCACGAGAGATATTGTGAGTACTGCATAAAGTGCGCCCGTAACGTCTGACGTCTCCACACCCTAGGAAAATACATGGCAGCGTTGTTTTTGCATCCGTTTAGCTTTTTAACGTCGATGTTATTTTTTCGTCCGTGGCTTTATGCTTTGCCCGTCCTTGAACAAGTGCGCAGGTGCTTTGTGTGGCGTGTTTAATTGACTCCTTTATAAAGCTACGACGGACGGCAAACAGTACGGTCAGACGGACGCAAAATGTTTGCTAGTGTGCCGCCAGCCTTAAGAGACATTTCCATCTGAGTTTTCAGAGGATGAGGTTCTACTTCAGCTGTCTAAAGTAAAGACAAATAAGTCAATGGAGTCTGATAGGATTCACCCAAAGTTATTAAAAGAGCTCAGTGGTGTAATAGCAAAACCATGATCAGATTTATTTAACCAATCTTTGTTAACAGGAATCATCCCAGAAGACTGGAAATTATCAATGTTGTGCCCATTTAGAAGAAAGGCAGTAGGGAGGAATCGGGGAACTATAGGCCAGTTAGTCTTACTTCAGTAGTGAGGAAATGAATGGAAACCATGTTAAAGGAAAGGATTGATGAACATCTAAAAATACATAGATTACAAGATCAGAAACAACATGGGTTTACCTCAGGGAGATGCCAAACAAATCTTATTGATTTTTTTGATTGGGTAACAAAAATAATAGACAAGGTAGTGCTGTAGACATTGCTTATTTAGATTTCAGTAAGGCTTTTGATACTGTTCTGCATAGAAGGCTTATCCATAAATTGCAATCTTTGAGCTTGGATTCCAATATTGACAAAAAGGAAAACAGTGAAGCACTCTCAGGGTAAATGAAAAATCGTAAACGCTACACAATGAATACGGAGGTTCCCCTAAAAACCTGAGAACATGCAATTGGACAGTCAATGGAGCGCCAGTACAAGACTGGAAATACGAAAAATCACTTTACATGTCCTTCAATAAATCTTCTCAATCTTCCCAAAGGTCGCTCTTGAATGAGGCATCTCTACAAAAGAGAAGATATAATCGCGCAATATATTGATTCACCATATGCAGAAGATAAGGGAGTGATGGTCCTACTCACATATTAATGAGCCTAACCTAGGCTCTAGGATGAATGTCAGTTATGGGTCTTCAAAGATATTCATGTGCCCATGGGGGTACATGGGCACCTGAATATCTTTGAAGACCCATAACTGACATTCATCCTAGAACCTAGGTTAGGCTCATTAATATGGGTTTTGAAACTGTATAAATCATTTTTTTTTGTCCCAACTTTTGGCTTGGCTATTCCTATTGTTTGTCTGCTTTGTGGTTCCTTGGTATCCATTCCCTACACCTTGAGGTTTTTTTTTAAGGCTTTATGGTAAACGTTGGGTCCTTACACCAGTTTTTATAGTATTTTCCATAAAAAGTTAAGTTTTATAGACTCACATCTGCTCTCTCAGAAGGAGATTTGGCCTTTGCAACCTCCAACAATTAATAAATATATAGCCCTGGAAAGAGGCACTCGCAATTTCTGTAACTCTGCCCATCCAGCCTACAGCATGAACGTACGTCCCTATCCCTAATGTTCCTCCCATCGTGCCGCCTCCTTCAGTATCACTTTTGAAAAGTTAAAAGTAACACTATACTCTACCTCTGCGTCCTGAGCACATACAGAGCACCATACAGAGCACAAGCTGCCTGGACCTCCTATCACTCACACTTCATTCAAGGCATTACCACATATAAAGTACAGATGCCTGTGAGTGATAGGAGCTGCAAGGTATCTGATGCAGCACTCGCAGTAAACTGCATACAGTACTATCACTCCAGGGCCGGCCTAACCATGGTGCAGAGTGGAGCAATTCTGGGGTGGCAAATTCTGGGGTGGCAAATTTTAGCCACGGACGTCGCTGCACTATTTATTTTTTTTTAATCGGCAGCGGCAACTACTTTTGTGGTGCCGCTGCCGAACAGTGAATGGCGTCCATGCAGAGGAGGATCCACCCACACGTGCCATAATCCTACACTTCCATTCCTAGCATAGTTTGCCTCATGTGTGTGGGCGGTGCACACATACATGCGGCCAGCCGGATCTAGAATGGAAGCGCAGGATTACTGCAGTGCGCGTGTGGGCGAATCCTCCAGACTGTCTGCGGCAACTTCTCTCCTCTCGGACTCTGCTGCTGGGTATGTCAAATTCTGGACTCTGCTGCTGGGTATGTCAAATTCTGGACTCTGCTGCTGGGTATGTCAAATTCTGGACTCTGCTGCTGGGTATGTCAAATTCTGGACTCTGCTGCTGGGTATGTCAAATTCTGGGCTCTGCTGCTGGGTATGTCAAATTCTGGGCTCTGCTGCTGGGTATCCACAGCAATAAAATTCTAATGTACGGTGTGTAGTATGAGTGTTTGAATTTTATTGCTGTGGCGCACTGTGATACGCTCATACACACTGCGTGGTGGGCTTTTTTGGGCTTTTTTGGGGGGGAGGCAGCATTTCATCCTTCGCTCCAGGCAGCACAATGTAATGCAACTCCTATCACTCACAGGCATCCATACTGTATATGCTAAAATGTCGGTGAGTGATAGGAGCTGCAAAGAATGTGAACGGATATTCAAAGCAGCTGCAATATTGTCTGATATGACACTTGCAGCACACTACCTTCAACTCCTATCACTCTCAGCCAGTCCTACATATACTCTAGGGTTAAAAGGTGTCATCTGCGCTCGTTTCTATGTGTTCCATGTACAACAAAACTGAGGTTTTTGTTGGTTTCAATGGCTATTGCAACGTAAGCTCACTTGCCACTTCACGGCACCTCTTTACAGAGTGAGTACCTAACAATTGTAACCAAAAGGCCGCTCTACTGAGCAGCTCCAAGCCCCTCCTGCTGCTTTTCAGCCAAGGAGAGGCAGAGATGGTGGGTTTTATTTATACACGCACCAAACACTTCCCATTTGGGATTAAAAACAAAAACATGGAAAGAGGAAGAGCTGCAGAACGACGGACTGGTGTTACAAGCATGATATACATAAATACAGAAAAAATGGCGTCGCGCCCATACTCACCGGAGCGGCAGCAACTGCCAGGAGTAACAGCCCAGTTAATGTATAAAACATAACAAGGAAAAAAGGTGTCATCTGCGCTCGTTTCTATGTGTTCCATGTTCCATTGAAACAAACAAAAACCTCAGTTTTGTTGTACATGGAACACATAGAAACAAGCGCAGATGACACCTTTTTTCCTTGTTATGTTTTATACATTAACTGGGCTGTTACTCCTGGCAGTTGCTGCCGCTCCGGTGAGTATGGGCGCGACGCCATTTTTTCTATATACTCTAGGGTTGCCTGAGATTAATAGGAGTTGTAGGAAGTGTGCTGCAAGTGTCATATCAGACAATATATATGGAGTTACATGGGCTATGTTTTATTCTAAATGGGTGGTTTTACGAAAATTCATCCGTAAGTGCCCGCTGCTGTTTAAGTTTCTGCGCTGTTTGTGTTTAGGTCAAATTTCTTCCTCTTACTCGTTTATGCAACCCACACATATTATATACCGTTTTTCCCTCCATTAAATAGACTTTCTAAAGATACCATTATGTCTGCTCGGTGACACTGCACTCGCTTGGGTTGACTCCTACTTATCCAACAGGTCCTTCTCTGTGTCCTTTGCTGGTAACTCCTCCTCTTCATTGCTTCTATCTGTTGGTGTACCTCAAGGCTCTGTCCTTGGTCCTCTGCTCTTTTCCATCTACACCTCCTCCCTGGGCAAAATCATTAATAGCTTTGGCTTTAATTACCACCTCTATGATGATGACACTCAGATCTACCCCTCTACCCCTGATCTCTCTACCCCTGTCCTTTCCAAAGTCAGCGACTGCTTATCTGGCATCTCCTTCCTCGATGGCCTCTCACCACCTAAAGATCAACATGTCTAAGACTGAGCTCCTACTAATTCCTCCTCCCCACCTCATGACGTCTCTATCACGGTGGAGGGTATCACCATCTCCCCCATCAAACCAAGTTCGCTGTCTTGGAGTTACACTTGACTCTGCTCTTTCCTTCAGCCCCCACATCCAGTCTTTCCTCCTCCTGCTGATACCAACTGCGTAATATTTCCAGAATTCAGCCATTTCTTACCGCTGTCACCACAAAACAACTCATATACGCCCTGGTAATCTCCCGATTTGACTATTGCAATAAGCTCTTATCTGGCCTCCCTCTCTCCCACCTACAATCAATCCTGAACACCTCCGCCAGGCTAATCCACATCACCCGCTGCTCTGTCTCTGCCGCTCCCCTCTGCGAGTCCCTTCACTGGCTCCCCATCCACTGCAGAATTAAGTTCAAAATCCTTACACTGACCTACAAAACCCTCACTAACTCAGCTCCCCACCACCTGTCCTCACTAATCACCAAATACACCACAACCCGCTCCCTAAGGTCAAACAGCGACCTGTGCCTAGCTTCTCCCTGCATCACCTTTTCCCATGATAGACTGCAGGACTTCTCACGCGCAGCCTTCATTCTCTGGAACGCTCTCCCTTGTACGGTCAGACTTTCCCCTAATTTCTCTTCCTTCAAACGCTCCCTTAAAACGTTCCTATTTAGGGAAGCCTACCACCCAACTCACTGATGCAACCATCAATCACTCTCACCTTGCAGTCCTCTCTGGTTTCCAACCCCAACCCTTCTAGATTGTGAGTTCCTATGGGAATAGGGCCCTCATCTACTCCTATACTGTTTGTCAAATGTTGTTCAATGTATTGTAAACCTGTCTATACTGCACCTATTGTACAGCGCTGTGGAATATGCTGGTGCTTCATAAATAAAGAATAATAATAATTTCCATCATATCGTATAATTTACTATAAAAAAATAGGCAATATGATGAAAAAACGGAAAAGACACTTTAATCCCCAAAATCTACAACTGTCAAAAAAGCCAGCTAAATAGTTTCGAAATTTTGTCCTGAGATTAGAAATACCCAATTTTTACATGTGTTTGCTTTTTAACCCCTTCACTGCTGAGCCATTTAACATCTGTGTGCTGAGCTCTGTCACTGTCAAAGTCAGTCACAATGGCGGTACCCGGCATGCCCCGAATAAGTCCCAAGTACAAGCCCCTATATGGAGAGATGTAGGACATAAACAATAAATACGTGATATAAACACAGGGGAACTGGGGACCTCTGCACGGCTATACCAAAGGAGCCCTATACTGATAGACCTTTCCTTAGAGTGGCTGAATCTGCACTAATAGAAAAAGGTTACCTAGTAGCCGTACAGAGTCCCAGGGTGTACACAGAATACCTGAGTTATACTCCGCAACCTGCAGGGAAGGACTTCAATCACAAAACCCATGGTCAGCAGGTTCACACAACAAATCAATATGCATGGTACAGACAAGGATATCCAATAGAGTAGTCAGTGAGTAGGCCAGGAGTCAAAACCAGAATATTTACCTTATACCGAAGTGGAGTTATACAAGCAGAAAATCCGTTAGCCAGGCCAGAGGGTCAAAACCATATAATCAGTCAGAACATGAAACAGACGAAGGAGAAACACTTGAACTGATTACATGTAAAACACTGCACATGAACTGGAACCTTGGGTAACTAAAGAAACAACTGACAGATCAAAGAAATAAGGTAAACAATAAAACATAGACTTGACCAGACAGACCAACAGGGAGCTCTCAGGAACATGAAGTCAGCAGCAAACAAAGACTGAAAATGAACCAGATGCAAGAGCATGGTGATATGGGCCCATGGCGTTATATAAGGAAGAAATCAGCCCATATCACCAACAGAAGCTAAACGAGCAACTGAAACTAGCAGACACATTAACCCCTGAGCTGCATCTCAGGGAAAGTAGCATAGGGAAACAAATAGGAACCAAGACATAAGGAATACAGAGGGCAGGGAGACAGGGTTGGAATGTGGAAAATGTGACAGTCACGTTCGTGATGGCACTCACTAAAATCAGCATTGTTTGGATCTTTATGGACAGATTAACCTGATACTTGACTTGATAGCAGTTACTACCACCACACCTAGCACTCCCAGCCAGGGAGGTGATGTATAAATCTAGATACCACTCAGCAGCAAGTGATTTTGTGACCAAATGTCTGCTGAGTCAAGGCAAGTTAACTATACACGCACAATGAGTTCAGCAAGTTGCAGGGCAGGCCCGCAATGCGAGTTTATACAGAATGCAGTATATACTGTATATGCTTAGTACCAAACAGTTGACAAGAGTGAAAAAATGGCGTCGCGCCCAAACTCACCGGAGCGGCTGCAACAGCCAGGAGTAACAGCCCAGTTAATGTATAAAACAAAACAAGGGAAAAAAGTGTCATCTGCGCTCGTTTCTATGTATTCCATGTACAACAAAACACTATGAGGTTTTTGTTTGTTTCAATGGCCATTGCAACGTAAAGCTCACTCGCCACTTCAGGGCACCTCTTTATAGAGTGAGTACCTAACCAATGTAACCAAAAGCTGCTCTACTGAGCAGCTCCAAGCCCCTCCTGCTGCTTTTCAGCTAAAGAGAGGCAGAGAAATGGTGGGTTTTATTTATACACGCACCAAACACTTCCCATTTGGGATTAAAAACAAAAACATGGAAAGAGGTACAGCAGCAAAACGACAAACTGGTGTTACAAGCATAATATACATAAATACAGAAAAAATGGCGTCGCGCCCATACTCACCGGAGCGGCTGCAACAGCCAGGAGTAACAGCCCAGTTAATGTATAAAACATACAAGGGAAAAAAGTGTCATCTGTGCTCGTTTCTATGTATTCCATGTACAACAAAACACTATGAGGTTTTTATTTGTTTCAATGGCCATTGCAACGTAAGCTCACTCGCCACTTCAAGGCACCTCTTTATAGAGTGAGTACCTAACCAATGTATATTATGCTTGTAACACCAGTTCGTCGTTTTGCTGCTGTTGCTCTTTCCATGTTTTTGTTTTTAATCCCAAATGGGAAGTGTTTGGTGCGTGTATAAATAAAACCCACCATTTCTCTGCCTCTCCTTAGCTGAAAAGCAGCAGGAGGGGCTTGGAGCTGCTCAGTAGAGCAGCTTTTGGTTACATTGGTTAGGTACTCACTCTAGAAAGAGGTGCCTTGAAGTGGCGAGTGAGCTTACGTTGCAATGGCCATTGAAACAAACAAAAGCCTCATAGTGTTTTGTTGTACATGGAATACATAGAAAGAGCGCAGATGATACTTTTTTCCCTTGTTAAGTTGACACGAGGAGTTGATAGATTCTGCAAGCCGCAGGGCAGACCCACAACCGGAGACCATGCCGTATGATCAGCACATACACTTAGCATAAGCAGAGTATAACAGACAACAATAAAGGGCAAGAGCGTAAGAATAGTCAACAGGCAGTCCGGGTTCGATACGCAATCAGGGTCCTCATACAAGCAGAAATTGGCAACTAAGCAAAAGCAGACTGAGACAATAACGAGATCAGCTGGCGATGCAGGAATGACTCCACGTCAGGGCGATGAGCAGAATCTCGCGCCCTGCATTTAAGGTCAGCGGCTCCGCATCACCACACCAAGCCCTGCCCCCTGAGACGCCAATCTGCCAGCTCGAGCTCCTGGCACCCGGCCAGCCAGCGATGCCGCAGGGCGCCCAGACCCCCCAGGTGCCGGGGGAGCTGAGGATGTGACAAGCTCATTCTGATCGTTTTATGCTCATCATTTTTAGATGCCAGCTTAAGTTCTATTTAATTGAACCCCTGCAGACAAAAACATTTTTAAAAACCCCATTATTTTTAACAGTTGGGGAGATAGAGGGAGCCCCCTTCCTGATTTTTACTACAGTCGTTGGGGGGAGCCTGCAGATGACATCATCATGCACCATGATGACGTCATCGCGCCTACTAGGCCCCCTAAAAAGGTGTGGCAGGCTTCCAACCTGCCAGTCTGCTGCAGGAGCCCAGCGATGAAGGGGAGTATCGGGAGGGAGGGAGGTTAAGGGACCCTGACGTACCATGTACATCCGCGGGTCTAAGGGAGACTACCCTATCAGACGTACATGGTACGTCAGCAGACGGGAAGGGGTTAAAGAAGGGTCTCTCTAACAGAGATTGAGGACACCTCTGTTAGTGACACCACTTCCAGGATCCATTACACTCCACTATTGTAGTCTCTAATGGGCCTGGAGGGGTCTCTTTCTAATAGAGATGGTCTTAAAGGACACTGAGAGCACCGGTTAGACTTGTTTGGTTGTGGGGGGGGGGTGCAAAAGGGAATATCTGCCCCAGGTGCCAAATACCCTAAGTACGCCTCTGTCCGAGTCAAAGCCAACTATTGCCTCTAGTCCCATAGTTTTATCATAGTTGGGTAGAACATTATGTGTCAATCTGAACCCTATACCTTATCTGATAGCTGTTGGTTTTGTTTATGAGCTATGATCATTATTGTCTTTGCTATTTCCTGTCATTATAATGAAATGTCTTCTAGTCTATACAGCATATGCAATCTTTCCTTATGCCATTTTTGTCATACTAAAGTAATTTTAAGGTATTGGATAGGGACAATAACCAGTTTTAAGTGTTCCCATTCTTACTGGGACAGTCTATTTTAAAAATGGCCAAGGTGAGCCGAGTGTCCATCACACCCTAATCTTTTGGGTATCCGTGCTGGTTGATACAGCCATCCAAAATTAAGGGCTTTCCACTTTTCTCCTCTCTTACTGGACAGCTGGGGTTTTCAGCATCAATGTACAATTCTGTGTATTATTCTCCAGCCAATGTATGCTGATAAGCAAATATTCAAGCAAGCATTGAACTTTCAAGCAAGCATTAATGCACCGTGTTGCATCAAAGAAGAAGCAGGCTCTCAGAATGGAAGAGAGCTGAGGGAAACCACATTGCTGGATTAAAGATGCGTTTCAAATCATATTCGAATGTAAAAAAAAGAATGGGTAGGATGGCCAGGAGGAGTTAATATTTAAGGGGTTATTCAGAGAGCCAATCTGGCCCCGAAATGTAACCTGACGCTGAAATTCATTTTGTGGCAATTCGGCTATTCAGAGAGCAGGCAGTTCGCCCAATTTTGGTGAATTGCCTGCACGTACAGTACTGTTCGAAGGCAGTGAAATCCCCCATAGAGAAGCAATGGTTAATCTATTAAGAGAACACCTAACAGCAGTGAAAAGTTGCCGAAGTGCCCTGTGGTTTCATTCGGCAGATTTATTCAGGCGAATCCCATAGGCTTCAATGTTAAAAATATTCCCGTTTTAATGCAATATCTAATAAACCGTTTATTATTTTATTCTGCAGTAAAACGTCTCTACAGATTTTTTAGGATCTTTTAGCCTTTTTTGGGCAAAAAAAATCGTGTTTTTTTTTAAAAATTGTCTTTTCTTTTTTCTGTAACAGACCGTTTCTATTATCATTCATAGGATCTTATATGTAAATTCCAGACATTTTTCGTTCAGTAGCTTTGTGGCAAACAGTGTTTCAATTTTGAAACTTTCAATCATACTGTTTTTTTTATTTTTTTTACCCAGCTCGTCAGTTTGTCGGCTTTTTCAGGCGGCTGGGGTGTGATCGGCAGCTCGTCTGATTTTTCCAGCGTGGTTTTTGCGGCGGTTTCTGTGGGTTTTCAGCAAGTGTTCGACGGTTGTTTGTCGGGTTTGCGGTGGGTATTCTCTTCACTCCGGAGACCCTACGGTGAATGCTGAATACACCGCAGGGTGGGGAACTTTGATACCCCGAAGTGCAGGGAAGCGCAGGGAACGAGAAGGCACCGAAATGTCGGCGACATTTTGGTGCACTCTGAATAACCTCTTGTCTTTTGCGTGTTTTCCTTTAGAGCATCAAGTCCTGCCCATAGGTGGCCAACTCAGCAAAGTGAGGACTTGTGATCTAGAATGGATGACACACAGCAAACAAGATATGTACTTATGAAAGAAAGTGACTTGTTCTGGTAGTTATTTATTGCCAAGAGTGGACAAACCTTAAGAACAGCTACTGTCACCTCCTACAGATAACCAGTTTTGCTATAGACATTGTTGAATGACCAGGCCTTTAGTTTAGAAGGCCTTTAGTTTCATGATTTTCATGAGTCACAAGTAACTAGTCGTCTCTAGAGGTGCACCTGTACATTTGTTAAACATATGGCAAGGAAGGAACACACTTTATAGTGTCATCATTTATGCAGACTTAAATACTCTATGGCCCCTATTACATTGTTTGCGCAATTTCGTTCGCGCAGTGCAAATTTTTTTGCGCGCATCGTCCGGCGTTATCGCGTGAAACTTAACGGAGTATTCCGATCCGAACGCATTTTCTCATCCGTCCGAAAATCGCATTCGTAAAAACGACGCGCAAAACGGAGAGTAATACGCGCGCAGTAACGTAGTGCATGTACATCAATGTGCGGGCAGTTTTTTTGCCAGATTCAGCCAATCAGAATGAAGAACCTTAATTGACATCAATTTACGTTAATTGACTCACTTAAGTTTTTGCGCCTGTCAAAGTAAATTTGAGTATAAATGCCGCAGTAATAAAAAAAATATGCACGAATTCACAATTTTTTTGTTTGGGTATGTGTAGAATGTGTAACTATACTGTGCTGTATATTTTTTTCCATGCTGGTGTTTTTAGTTTCGGCCAGAACGTTCAGATTTGCAGTTACCACCAGCATTTCAAAGACGTTAAAATTATGCGCGCAAACGTCGTTCGTAAAAAGATGCTCATCGATTGGAATACCATCCGCATACCAGCACATGAACGAATTTGCGCTCACAATGTTAAGTATAGGACACAAACAGTTCATCACGCTCGCGCAGGTCCATCCGCGTTAAACGATAACGCGCATCGTTTGCGCGAACGTGGTAATACAACGTTCAGCGCAAAGAGTTTTGCCCCTCGTGCAAATGTGCATGTGCACACGCAAAACCAATTGCGCGAGGAACGTAATAGGGGCCTATAGTAATTTGCCATAATTGTATACTTTAGACTCATTACCCAGGACATGCTTGAAAACGAGATAAATCTCAATGTATCCGTTCTGGTAAAAATACTTTGGGCAATATTACATAGTTGGTGCTAACTTAACCAGAGCTTTTGTAAACTTAACAACCCCATAGACTATAATGGCTCTGGTAAGTTTACAACAGCTCTGGTTAAGTTGGCACCAACTTTGTATTATGGCCCTTAATAAATAATTAAATAAATAAATATAGCTCTAAGTCCACTAAAGTTTTATTTTGGCTTTTATCAAAAGTCATCCCTTTTTTCTCATGTAAGATATTTACACGGCTGATCGGCATACTTTTTCATAAATTTTGATAAGGTTTTCTTTTAATATATTCTAATTATGTTTATGAAACTTTAATACTATCATATTTATTACGGCTGGAAAATAGCAGTTTCAGAGGATCTGCATGTAAACTTAGGGTGTGTGTCTCATGCAATTCAAATGTAGACATTCTAATATAATCTCCTTGTTTTACTTTTTTAATTCTTAACCCTTCCCAATTTAATTTTATAAATGGAGTATTTTTTAACAAAAACCCAAATATCTGGCAGACACACAGTTAAAAAAATACACTGAACAAATATATCTGCTATGTAATAACACAACTATTCTAAATTTACTGATGTTTGCTTTTGTATCCAGGTTAGCTGCTATAAAAACAGGCCTGTGTGATAAGTACCATATCATTTTTACAACAGCTTTTGCTGAATTTCACAGTATATTCTATTGGTCCCCATGGGATACATTGGAGACAATACATGGGTAGTGGTAGAGAAGGCATTACACTTAGATGAAAGGTAGACCTTTTTTTCCCTTTCAAACATGAAACATTGAATCACTTCCTAGCAGATAAACCGTATACTTATTAGAAAAAGAGATGAACACTAGGGATGAGCCAAACACCCCCGAGTTCGGTTCGTATTCGAACCCGAACTTTCCAAATGTTCGAATCCGAACTCGAACTCAATACAAGTCAATGGGGCTGAAAATTCAATTTTTAGAGTGCCCTCCAAGAGGGCATATATGCTAGATATTTGCCATAAAAGGTGTATGGGGGGAGAGGAATCAAGGACAAAAAATTTTAAAAAAAACTTTTTAACCACTTCAATGCGGAGGACGCGCTCAGCGCGTCCTCCGCATTACCGCTGCTGTGCGGAGGATGCGCTGAGCGCGTCCTCCCATTGGGGTCAGCGTTCGGCCGGGTTCCGGCCGATCGCTGGCCCCCCCGGTGCGGGCTGACATCCTCGATGTCAGCCCGGCATCCGGAACCGCAGCCGCCGGAATTAGGTGTCATCGCGGCAGTGCGATGACACCTAATTCAGGCGCCCCCCCCGCATGTGCGGAGGAGGCGCCTGAAAGGGAGGGGGGGAGGTCCTTCGGACCTCTCTCCCTCCCGATCGGCGGCGTTGCGGGGGTTAACCCAGGCACCATTTGGAAGGGCACAGCCTGCCCTTCCAAATGGTGCCTGGCATTAACCCCTGGGGAGCTGGATCGCGAATCGGCGCTGAAAAGCGCCGGTTCACGATCCTTTCCCGGAGCTGGCCGACATCTTGGATGTCGGCCAAGCCTCTGGGAACTCCCCCTGAGGACTGGCGTCATCGTGCATAGCACGATGACGCCAGTCCTAGAGTTAACCCTAACTGCCACCAACGGTGGAGATAGGGAGTTCCAATGAACTCCCTATCTTCCGATCCGTGGCAGTTAGGGGTTAATGGTTGGTATGGTTGGATCGGCCAGAGCATGGCCGTTCCAACGATACCAAACATGAAAGTGAAAAAAGTTTTTTAAAAAAAATTAAAATTAAAATTAAAAATAAAAATATATTTAAAAAAAATTATAAAAAAAAAAAAATAAACATTTTTTTTTCTTTTTTTTGGTTCGTTAATGCAGCAATATTGTTCCCATTTCAATTATAATGTGAACAATGATGCTGCACTAACGACTTTTGTATGCGGTGCGTTTGTTAAAAATCGCGTAATTTTCCCCAAAAAAAAATGTAACGAGACCCCATCTCTAATTTTTTTAACATGCGCACCCCATACAAAATATAACCGCAATTGCTCGCATGTTAAAATGTGAAAAAAAACACTTTACACGTTGTAAATTATTGAAAATACATATTTTATTGCATTTTTTGTTATAATATACAGACATGACATAACGTATACATATAATAATGACATATTATGAATCTACCGAGTCTGACGGAAAGAACGATATATAATATGTCTGGGTCATATACTAAAATAAGCCTTCAAAACACGTTTAAACATGATGAGCGAAACAGGTAAATATGACCTCAGCACAGAGGCGTGAAACGCCTCAGCAGCGAAAGGGTTAAAGGCTCAGTGAGTTTTCCATGACATAAGGGTTAAAAACGAAAAATTCCTTCAAATATTGTGCCTAGGAGGTCCCCATAACCTGCCCCTGAAGTGGCTGATTTCTAGGATCTATAGAAACACTTGAAAAAAAAAAAATACGTTTCAAAAGACTGTAAATGCTTTTCCTTTAATCTATCCATAAACAACTGCTTGGGGCGGCAATCTGTATGAAAAGAGGAGACATTTTCGGACACGTAGAAAAAGTTTAGTGATTTTTTGGCTAAATTATTGTGAAACTTATGCAGGCTTTGGATGAAAGTAACAATAGGTGCTTTAAAATTGGGCCTTTAGCGTTGGCAACAGTGCCGACACCGTAACCCCTCTGAGGATATGAATCTGATACAGGCGTCAGTGGCAGTGCACCCAAATATTGTGCTTTTGGTGCCAGGCCTGCAAGTACTATCATACAGTAACCTCTCTGTAGTATTGTGGAAGAATGCAGGGGTGGACCTTGCGGTCCTATATTAAAAAGATATGCATCTGTTAAAGGCGTCAGTGCACCCAGATATTGTGCTTTTGGTGCCAGGCCAGCAAGTGCATTCATACAGTAACCCCTCTGTGGTATTGTGGAAGAATGCAGGGGTGGACCATGTGGTCCTATATTAAAAATACATGAATCTGGTAATGGGCGTCAGTAAACCCAGATATTGTGCTTTTGGTGCCAGACTGCCAGGCCAGCAAGTACTATCATACAGTAACCCCTCTGTAATATTGTGGAAGAGTGCAGGGTTGGACCCTGCGGTTCAAAAAATTAAATAAAATGATATAAATGTGGCACAGGCATCAGTGTAGCCAAATATTGTGCCTTTCATGGCAGCAAATGCATTCACACCGTAACCCTTTTGTGGTACTGTGGAAGAGTTCAGTGCTGGAGGTTTTGTGAATGCAGAAGACATCCCCGATCTATTCTGTTACTTCAGCATCAGGGGATTGATAGCTGCTGATCCAGGACTGATTCATTTTTATAAATGTCAGCCGGACTACAGAGTCGGTGGACAGACGCACTCTTTTGTCTGTGACAAAACCTCCAGCGGCACTGAACGTCCTTTCGGAAAGCACGCTAGATGAAGGGCAACCTAGTAGCTGCATAGCATATTGGCTAAGTTCTGGCGAGTGATCCAATCTCAACACCCAGTAAGCCAGAAGGATCATCTGCTGGAAACGTATCCAGGTCTGCCCTTGCCCCTAGGTAGTCCTGCACCATATGGTGAAGACGCTGGCAATGGATGCCTACATTTGACGTCCCTGGGCGTTGTGGACTAAAAAAAACTTAAAAATGCATCAGTCAAGCGGCCCTGGCCTTCACCACTATTCCTCTGATCATCCGCAGCCTCAGAAGCACGTGTGTCATCACTTGGTAACCTACCAGTGCCTGGAAAGGTGTTACACAAGTGTCGCTTTAGAGCGTCCTCAAGTTTTTTCATCCTGTGCTCCCTCTGTGTGGGCAGGATGAGCTCTGCAACTTTACCCTTGTATCGTGGATCAAGAAGGGTTGCCAACCAGTAATGATCCCTCTCCTTGATAGCACGAATCCTGGGGTCCTTTAGCAGGCTTTGCATTATAAGGGAGCCCATGCAGCGTAGGTTGGAGGTGGCATTAGCTTCCGAGTCTTCCTGGTCAATGAGGATGACCCCATCGTGCACTTCCTCCTCCCAGCCACGCACTAGCCCTTGTGTTTCTGGGCACATGAAACGCTCCCTTGAGGAATCCCCACCTTCAATGCCCCACTACTTAAATATTCCTCCTCCTCCTGTCTGATCTGAGTAGGACCCGCTGGAATGCTGTCTGCGGAAAGACTGGGGCCTTCAGAGCTAGGGAAGGCCTTCTCTTCCTCCCGCTGCTCTGCCTCTAGAGCCACATCTATAATTCCCCGCAGAGTGTGCTCCAGCAGGAACACTAAAGGAATTGTGTCACTGATGTATGCACTGTCCCTGCTCACCATCCTCATTGCCTCCTCAAATGGTGACAGTACAGTGCATGCATCCTTGATCATCAGCCACTGCAGGGGGGAAACAAGTTGACCTTAACCTGTCCTTGTGCCATACTCACACAGGTACTCGTTGATGGCCCTCTGCTGCTTGTGCAGACACTGCAGCATTGCTAATGTCAAGTTCCACCTGGTGGGCATGTCACCGATCAGACAGTTTGTGGGAAGGTGGAATTCTCTTTGAGTTTCTGCCAGGCGAACGCTTGCTGGGAATGACCGTCTGAAGTGGCTGCAGACTTTTCTGGCCTGGCTGAGAAGCTCTGCCAGCCCTGGGTACTTGGTTAGGAAGCGCTGTACCACTAGATTTAGGACGTGTGCTAGGCATGGTACATGCGTCAATTTACCCTTGCGAAGGGCGGAGAGAAGGTTGCTGCCATTATCACAGACGATCATTCCCAGCTGAAGCTGGCGTGGTGTTAACCATCTCTGCACCTGGCCCTGCGGAGCTGACAGAATTTCTGGCCCGGTGTGGCTCCTGTCCCCTAAACAAACCAGCTCAAGCACAGTATGGCTTCTTTTTGCTTGAGCCATTGCCTAGACCCTGTCAGGCGTCGGTTTAACTGCCACTTCGCCAGAGACAGAGGAGGAGGAGGAGGAGGAAGAGGGAGAGGTGGTGGTGGTGGAGCAGACAGACCTCATACAAGCAGCTTTCTGGAGGCATGGTGGATGAACAAGCTCCAGCACAGAGCCCCGTTTTGGATCCCTCCCAGCTGCAATCAGAGTTACCCAGTGTGCCGTGAAGGAAATGTAGTGACCCTGTCCATGCTTGCTGGACCACGTGTCTAAAGTCACATGCACCTTGCTGCTGACTGCCTTTCCCAATGACTCGATAACATTGTCTTCCACGTGCTAGTATAGTGCTGGAATGGCCTTGCGTGAAAAGTAATAACTAATCTTAAAATAATACACAGGTGGTGCAGTAGACATTGCTTATTTAGTTTTCAGTAAGGCTCTTGATACTGTTCCGCATAGAATGCTTATCAATAAATTGCAATCTTTGAGCTTGGATTCCAATATTGTTGAATGGATTAGGCAGTGGCTGAGTGACAGGCAACAGAGGGTTGTGGTAAATGGAGTTTATTCGGCGCAAGGTTGTTGCCAGTGGGGTACCTCAGGGGTCAGTACTAGGACCCATTCGCTTCAATATTTTTATTAGTGATATTGCAGAAGGTATTAATGGAAAAGTATGTATTTTTGCTGATGACACAAAGATTTGCAACAGAGTTGACGTTGCTGGAGGGATCAGCCAAATGACAAATGATTTAGGTAAGCTAAAAAAATGGTCGGAGCTGTGGCAATTGAGTTTTAATGTGGATAAGTGCAAGATAATGCACCTGGGACGTAAAAACCCAAGGGCTGAATATAGAATATTTGATACAGTCCTAACCTCAACATCTGAGGAAAAGGTTTAAAGGGGTTATTATTTCAGAGGATCTAAAGGTAAGTAGTCAATGTAATAGAGCAGCAGGAAATGCTAGCAGAAAGCTTGGTTGTGTAGGGAGAGGTATTAGCAGTAGGAAAAGGGAAGTGCTCATGCCACTGTACAGAGCACTGGTGAGACCACACTTGGAGTACTGTGTGCAGTACTGGAGACCGTATCTCCAGAAGGATATAGACATCTTAGAGAGAGTTCAGAGAAGGGCTACTAAAATGGTGTACGGCTTGAAGGAGAAAAGTTACCAGGAAAGGCTTAATGATCTTAACATGTACAGCTTGGAAAAAAGACGAGATGAGAGATATGATAGAAACATTTAAATACGTAAAGGGAATCCACAAGGTAGAGGAAGGGAGTATATTTAAAAGGAAACAAAGTAGCAAAACAAGAGGACATAGTCTTAGATTAGAGGGGCAAAGGTTTAAAAGTAACATCAGGAAGCATTATTTTACTGAGAGGGTGGTGGATACATGGAACAGCCTTCCAGTTGAAGTGGTAGAGGACAAAACAGTAATTGAATTTAAGCAAGCATGGGATAGGCATAAGGCTATCCTAAACAAAAGATAAATCCAGGTAAAGAATCCATGTAATTGGGCAGACTAGATGGGCCGAAAGGTTCTTATCTGCCGACATTTTTCTATGTTTCTATGTTTCTAAGTAATGGCGTTTTGGAACCTGCCACTGTGGTACAGCACATTCAGCAAATTCACGGAAGGGAGCAGAGTCCACCAGCTGGAAAGGCAGCAGCTGCAATGCGAGTAATTTTGCTAAGCTGGCATTTAGACGCTGTGCTTGGGGATGGTTGGGACTATTTTTTTCTTACGCTGCAGCAGCTGTGGCAACGTAATCTGACTGCGTAAATCTTCAGCTGATGGGATGCTGTCACATTGTGAGGAAGGACCTGGTACATCCATTACTGTAGCATCATCCCTGTCAGTGGAGGTTGTAGGCAATGACATGGCAGGACATACAGTGGGGGTAGAGACAGATAAGGAGGAGGAGGATTTACGCAAAGTTTTGCGCCAACAGGATGTGTGGCAGGAGGTCATATGTCGCCTCAAGCATGTGGTACCCAAGTGTCCGGTGTCTTTCCCACGCTTAAGCCTCATCTGACATAGATTAAAAATAGCAACGGTTGGGTCTGCTGCACATTTCTTAAAGAACTCCCAGCAGACAGCAGAGTTCCTGCGTGTGTGCTTTGAGACAACAGCGCTCTGCACCGGAGCAGCTCTGACATCTGATGCCTTGGACTGGCTAGTGTTACGGTTGGTCATAGAGGATGTTGTGCCTTGTGTTTGCTGTGCCTCCTCCTCCTCCTCCCCACTTGATTCCTCTGTTCGATCTGGCACCCAGGTGGAGTCAGTGACCTCATCATCAATGTCATCTTCACCCCCTATCTCGTCACTGGAGCCAACTTGGCAGTATGCTGCAGCTGCTGGGGCAACATGAGTGCCAGTTATTTGTGTGTCATCACTGGCACCCCTTCCTCTAGGTTGATTATACTCCCTTCCTCAACCTCAGAGATTGAATCAGAGCACTGTACTTGCTGTGCATCCTCAAGCAGCATGTCACTGTCATTGTAGTCAAACAATTCAGCTGACTCCTCCGTGTGTGATAGTGAGGCTACGGCAGGAGTAGCTGTGGACATGGAGGCTGCATTAGATGCTTTGGCAGCTGAGGTGGACTGTAAAGCACTACAAGCCTGGCTGGCAGAGGACTTGGAGGATGAGGATGGTCTGGTTAGCCAATCCACCAAATCCTCTGTATGTTGCTGCTGCTTAAGAAGACGGCCAGCACCAGTTAGAAAGGACAAGCGTGCCCCTGCAGAGGATGCAGCACGTCCACCACGACCAGAGGCACAGCCTGCCGACACAGGGGCTGCTTGCCCTCTTATCTGTGTCTGGGAGCGTCTGCCTGTCCTTTTTGTTCTTTCAGACATGGTGAGTGATATATAGATTAAATATATACAGAACTCTGATTCAACTCTGGTATAAAGATTAAAGATTTACAGAATTCTGGTATAACTCAGTGAGACACCCTGATAGCTGCCAGCCAGTGACAAGACACACATTACAATTCCCTCCTATAAATCAGTGTGACCCCCTCATGGGTGGCAGTGAGAAGCCACAGATTACAAATCTCAGAAACCTCCTATAAATCAGTGAGACCCCTGATGGGTGGCAGCCAGTGAGAACACACGGATTATAACAATTCCAAAATATTTTGTAGAAATTTGTTACCCCCAAAATACTTGCTGGCAGTGACAAGACACAGATCACCCCAATTCCCAAATGTTTTGTAGAAATTTGTGACCCCCAGAATACTTGCTGGCAGTGACAAGACACAGATCACCCCAATTCCCAAATGTTTTGTAGAAATTTGTGACCCCCAAAATACTTGCTGGCAGTGACAAGACACAGATCACCCCAATTCCCAAATGTTTTGTAGAAATTTGTGACCCCCAAAATACTTGCTGGCAGTGACAAGACACACATCCCCTCAATTCCCAGATATTTGGTAGAAATGAAACCCCTCCAGACCCCCCCAGTAGCGTGGCAGACCGGCAGTTAGGCATGAGCCTAACACTGCCCGAGTTCAGTTCGAAACCGAACTTTCCAAATGTTCGGATCAGAACCCGAACCCTAACTCGAACCCCATACAAGTCAATGGGGCTGAAAATTCAGTTTTTAGAGTGCCCTCCAAGAGGGCATATATGCTAGATATTTGCCATAAAAAGTGTATGGGGGTCTGGGTAGTGCCCTGGGGGACAGGAAACAAGGACAAAAAGTAAAAAAAAACGTTTTTAAAAGGACAGTGAGTTTTCCATGAAATAAGGGTTAAAAATAAAAACCAAAAATTCCTTCAAATATCGTGCCTAGGAGGTCCCCATAACCTGCCCGTGAAATGGCGGATTTCTAGGATGTATAGAAATATGTAAAAACCAAAAAATGACATTTCAAAGGACGGTAAATGCTTTTCCTTTAATCTATCCATAAACAACTGCTTGGGGCGGCAGTCTGTATGAAAAGGGGAGACATTTTTGGACACGCAGAAAAAGTTTACTGATTTTTTGGCGGTGAAAAGCAGGAGTATGACTGGAGAATGGAAAATTCTAGACCAAATAGCCGATTTGGAAAGTGAGAAAAATGGGAGAATTTTTCTGGTTTGGCTATTTTGACCTAGAATTTTCTCTTCAGTCATTCTCCTGAGTTTCACCTTTCTCTGAATAACCCTGTCAGGGTTATTCAGAGAGCAGTGTAGAGCAGGAGAATGACTGGAGAATGGAAAATTCTAGGTCAAAATAGCCAAACCAGAAAATTCTCCTATTTAGGCTAGGGTCAGACTAGTGAATTTTTAACATGCGTTTAGGCGCACTTAATCACGGCCGCACTAGCAGCAAATGACAGGCAATGACAGCCAATATACGAAGTACGGTCGCACGAAAGTCCGGCTCCGCAACGCAAGTGGAAAATGAATGCATTTTTTCGAGAACGCAGAACCGCTAGTTCTCAGCGCGTCCAGCCAAGTGGTTCTCCTGTGCTATGGACGCGCTGAGCGCGTCCATGCACAGGAGGCAGCAATCCGCCGGATTCCGGCGCCCCACGGTGCGGGCTGACGTCTTGGATGTCAGCCCAGCACTCCGGGACCCCGGCGGAGCAATTAGATGTCATCGCGGTGGTGCGATGACATCTAATTCAGGCGCCCCCCCTCATGTGCGGAGGAAGCGCCTGTAAGGGAGGGGGAGGTCCTTCGGACCTCTCTCCCTCCCGATCGCCGGGGGGCAGAGGGTTAATTCAGGCACCGTTTGGAAGGGCACAGCCTGCCCTTCCAAACGGTGGCTGTGATTAATCCCTGGGGAGCCGGATCACGAATCGGCGCTGAAAAGCGCCGGATCGTGATCCTCTCCTGGACCTTGGGTCATAAATCAAAATATAGCTACAAAACGCGGTTAAACATGATGAGCGAAAGCGGTAAAAATGACCTCAGCACAGAGGTGTGAAAAGCCTCAGCAGCGAAAGGGTTAAATGCAGCATATTAGGATGTTTTAGGGAAATTAATTCTCAAATCTCAATCAGAAGCAGACACCACCCCACCCTCAGTATGGTGTACAATGTATCAAATTGATTACCATACTAAAAACACCTGGTGTTATGCCCGTTTGTGAACAGAGGTCATTTAGAGTTGATAATCTTTCCACGTACACATTAGTTTTTAATTCAATATCTAATAAACCGTTGCTTATAATATTCTGCAGTAAAGAGTTTCTTTATTTCTAGATTTTTTAGTATTTTTTTAAGCATTTTCTATACTTTTTTCAAAATTTCTTTTTTTTTTTTCGAACTCGAACCGAACACACCCAAAAAGTTCGAAATTCACGAACTTTCGAACTGCCAAAGTTCGGGTCGAACTCCGAACCGTCCGAACCCGAACAGCTCATCCCTACCGGCAGTAAGAACACAAAACAACTATCTCCTATGAAATCTCCTCTCAAATGTGTGCAGAAGCGCTGCGTGGAAACCTTATATAGTGTGCTGCGGGACTTAGCTCTGTGAGCCCATGATTGGGATGATTCACCGCCCAAAATTTGCCCAATCAGGACTCTGAGCCGTGATTGGCGTAGTGTTGAACCTGTCTTGCACCAGACCTGTGGTCAGGTGCAAGGCTGTAGCCAATTACAAGCTTCAGGCCAGTGGGAAAGTGCATTGTGGTCCATTGTGGTCGAACATGCGGCGAACACCTGGAAATGTTCGGAGTTCGCGAACAGAACAAACAGGCTAAGTTCGTTCCGAACTCCGAACCAAACAGCTCATCCCTAATGAACACCTACAGGTAACTTTGAAAATAATAACTTTTAAGGATTATCAAGGATATATAGTTTCATAGTAAATTTATTTTGCAAAATAATAGAGCAATTGCCCCCAAAATTGAAATTTGGTCATAGACAAATGAACAGTTTGAGACTACAGAAAAAAGCAGTTTTGGGATTTGAGCTGTCTCTTTGGGATTAAACTGTTCATAGTACGGATGTGCATGGCTGAAAAATGTGTTTTGTTTAGTTTTGTTACATTTTTAAATAATTTCCTTTTCGGAATTTCGTTTCGTATTTCGTTTCGAAATTTCGAATCGATTTGAAATTTTGGATCGATTCGATTTTCATATATCAATTCGAATTTTGGATCACTAAATAAAACCCCATTTATCAAATTTTGCTGTTAAAAGAAAAGCTAGGGTTAAATTTTAAGCTGTGTCACAGATTTAGTATTGGAGTCAAGTTAAACAGTGAAACAATATTAATTTGTTTCATAAAGTCCTTTGCTGACTATTACTTCTATTGTAAGTTAAGATCAATTCGATGGTTGATATCAATTTGATAGTTCATTTCAAATTCAATAGTTGATATCAATTATTAAAATTCTTCTTTTATGACGATGACACAGTGTAAAATGAAATAAATTTGTTATATACCATTTCATTTCTAATTCGTATCTTATCGATTCGTTATTCAGTAGTACTTCTGAACTACGAATTATCAAATTTCATTCCAAATTTTTCTGAAACGAATGCACATCTCTAGTTCATAGCTCAAGTTCCCGAGTAACGGAGGCACGCAGAGCCATCCATGCCTGTTACTGTTGATAATATTGCATTCTAATAACTGGATTAAATCCTACAGGAAGATTCGGTAAATACTTTTAAATATTTTCTGGGAAAAAATTGAATTTTATTAAACACCCTGACACAGCAGCCAGCAACTGTTTTATATTTATTAAAGGAAATGGCCACGTTCAATTCAATTACGCTTTTTATTTTGTCAAATCAAAATTTTGTACAACAGCCTTGGCACTGTATTAAATATATTTTCTGACATACTTGCTGGTGTCATATTAAATTTAATTCAAATTTCAAGTACAGCACACTTCATTTAAAGCTTGACATTAACACATCACAGGCAGTAGGATATAATTACATTCTGAAAAAAAATAAAACATTCTGACTTTAAACTTGAATTTCAGTTGACAGTTTGGTTTCACCACAGCAAAACATTTATTAACCCTTCACTAACATTATTGAGTATACTCTATTGTCAAAACCACCTGCTGATGTCTCGGTATCGACTATACTCAATCTGGTCTGATTCTGGATCAATGCACAAAGACTTTTGCTTTTTGCAAATGAACTTCATTTGTAAACGGGTTTCAGAATGTGCATCTAATGTTTTAACATATCGATAAAACAGCCAATGTGTTGAGATTATTTGAAAAGCTTGCATGTCTGTTTTTCCCTCACAGAAACGTGGAGCCCAAGCCAGGGGCGGGCTGGGGCAGGAAGGCAAATTCCCCCCAGCCAGTCTTCAGCCCAATTAAACAGCTGGTGCGGCAGCTGCAATGTGTCTGTTCATAACGAGACCGGCCGGCTGCTACACATTGCAGCCGGCTGGTCTCATTACCAAGAGACACAGGTCTTAAGAGTGTGCACTAGGGTTCCCGCCCATTTTTCCTCACTTCCATCTCTCTCTACCCCTTTCCCACCCTTTTCCCCTCCCATCTCTCCCCCCTTTTCCCCTCCCATCTCTCCCCCCTTTGCCCCTCCCATCTCTCCCCTTTTCCCCCCTCCCCTTTTCCATCTCTCTCTACCCCTTTTCTCCTTCCCTTCTCTCCCATCTCTCCCCCTTTTTCTCCCATCTCTCCCCCTTTTTCTCCCTCCCCTCTCTCCCTTTTTCTCCCTCTTCTCCCTCCCCCTTTTTCTCCTCTTCTCCCTTTTCCCCCTCTTCTCCCTTTTCCCCCTCTTCTCCCTTTTCCCCCTCTCCTCCCCTTTTTCTCCCTTCCCCCCTCCTCCTCTTTTTTCTCCTTTTCCCCCTCTCCTGCCCTTTTTCTCCCTTTTCCCCCTCTCCTCCCCTTTTTCTCCCTTTTCCCCCCCTCTTCTCCCCTTTTTCTCCCTTTTCCCCCCCTCTTCTCCCCTTTTTCTCCCTTTCCCCCTCTTCTCCCCTTTTTCTCCCTTTTCCCCCCCTCTTCTCCCCTTTTTCTCCCTTTTCCCCCCTCTCCTCCCCTTTTCCTCCCATCTCTCCTCTTTTTCTCCCCCTCTCCCTCTCCTTTACTCCCTCCTTTTCTCTCTCTTATCTGTATGTGTACAGTAAGTGTTTGGAAGTTTTAGATAAAAGGGCTGATTTGTGGGCTGAATGAGGCTGATTTTGGATTTGGGCGAATGGGGCTGAAATGGGATGTGAAAGGGAAGGACGTGTATATGTATACATGTGTGAGCGTCTGTGTGTGACAGAACGTATACCTGTGAGCAACAAAAATATTTTGCCACACAGTGCGGGAGTGTTCAGATTTGGCTTTGAGAAATGGGGCTACCCTAGTTGCACCATGGGCCTATGGGTTGTTCTTGCTCCCTGGGCCAAGAGTTGCCAGTCAACCCCTGGCCCCAGCTATAATGTAAACGTAGTAGTGCTTTTTTTTGCAAGCAGTGGGAGCCTTCTATCTGTACTATCCTACAGTGAACATGAACACTTAGGTGCACCTGTAAATAGTTAATGCGTGGGTAATGGAAAATAATTTTTCCATAAAACCACTTAATGCTGCCAATAGTTAAATGCAAACTGATTTGGTATTGAAGGGGTTAAAGCCAGGGCTTTTTTTGAAGCGGTATGCGCCGGTACGCCGTACCTCATCGCCAGCCGCCCTTCGCTTTTTAATTTTTGACAGCTCCGGTATCGGACTCTCGGAGTCCGAATCCGGAGCTGTCTGGTCGGCGCAGGGGCAGATCTAGCGGGCGCTGCATTCTTTTCTTCTACGAGCGGCCGCCTGCATGGATATCTGCCGATCGCCTGGGATCCATCCACCAGCCAGCAGGGATCTCACCAGATCGCGGAGTTCACGGGAACTCCGCGATCTGGCTAGATCACGGCTGCCTAGTGGATGGATCCCAGGCGAGCAGCAGATATCCATGCAGGCGGCCACTCGTAGAAGGAAAGAACGCGGCGGTCGGAAATGACTCGGAGGGGTCTGTCAGAGGTGAGCTGGGGGCAAGATTTCCATGTGAGCTGGGGTAATACATCATGTGAGCTGGCCTGGGGCAATATATCTATGTGAGCAGGCCTGGGGCAATATATCCATGTGAGCTGGAGCAATATATCTGTAACGGGGAGAGTAGCGCCCACAAAAGGAGTAGCGGAGTTGAGATCCTTATGGACTGATAAATCTTTTTGACGTTTAAACTCTGCTTGGCATACACAGAATTATACACATGAGGCAGCGAGGATGAACAAAACACTGAGTGGCTACTAAGCACTAAAGGTTTCGAGACCGATAGAGCACGTTCAGAAATACACAGATATGTCAGACAGTTGGTGAAATGCGCGGACTGCAGGGCAGTCAGGAAATAAGCTGCTTTAACATTTTCTGGTAATCGTGAGCAGAACAGCGGTACCTTAAGATATTCAGCTGCTAAACATACACCTTGGGGTCTGTCGTAAGTAAAGTATCGAGTATAGTTGATGGTGAGAGCACATTAAACATGAGCCGCAGTTCTTATAAACATGTGTGGCTGGAGAACTTGAGCACTGGGTTGGGTATAGGAACCTAATAAGGCCACAGACGATATCCACAATTAAGAAGGGACAATACCCCAGTAACATGTAAACACCCCAGAGGCAAGCATGGGGTTAAACCACCAAACCACACAGGCGATCATAATCGAGCAGCAGGAGAATAGTCAAGACAAGCCAGGTCAAAAAGCAGGAGCAGGGATCGTATCCAGAAAACGGGTTGGCAACAGAGAATCAATATACACAATGGTTAGGGATGCGGGAAACAGACTCCACGACAGGGCGATGAGGCAACTCCTCGCGCCCTGTTTTAAACCCGGTGGCTCCTCGTGACCATGCCAGGCCCCGCCCCCTCAGATGCCGCTCGGCCATTCCCGAGTGCTGGCAGCCGGCCAGCTCTTGGCACAGGACCTTGCCCAGACCCCCAGGCAGTGCAGCAGGGGCTGAGGATATGACAATATCCATGTGAGCTGGGGCAATATATCCATGTGAGCTGGCCTGGGGCAATATATCCATGTGAGCTGGTCTGGGGCAATATATCCATGTGAGCTGCGGCAAATATATCCATGTGTGAGCTGGGGCAATGTATCCATGTGAGCTGGGGCAATGTATCCATGTGAGCTGGGGCAATATATCCATGTAAGCTGGGGGCAATGTATCCATGTGTGAGCTGGGGGCAATATATCCGTGTGTGAGCTGGGGCAATATATCCGTGTGTGAGCTGGGGCAATATATCCATGTGTGAGCTGGGGCAATATATCCATGTGTGAGCTGGGGCAATATATCCATGTGTGAGCTGGGGCAATATATCCATGTGAGCCTGGGGCAATATATCCATGTGAGCTGAGGGCAATATATCCAGTGTGAATAAAGGCGTATTTATTAGGACACGAAAAAACGTCATAATAATCAGTTTTTCCCTGGGAGTGAGAGTACCTCCACCTATTTTTCCAGAAAAAAAGCACTGGTTAAAGCACTGGTAGTTTTGCATTTGAATATAAAACTTCTCAGTTATAATATATGCAGTAAACAATGTAACTGCAAACCAGCATTTTTTTTCTATTCAGTTTCCATAGATTGTGTAGGAGAAAAATGAAAATGTAAATTAGCCAGCTAATGTTAAAAACGATTATGATCCGTTTGTTCCAGCACTGAAGAATCTCATTCTACAATCAATGTAATCACTTTTGAAATGGGGGAGAATCAGACTTCAAATAGTAACTAGGGCCGCTGATTCCTCGCAGTGAAGGGATCTTGCATGCACTCCCATAGCTGTGCTTAGCTTGTTAGGGTTTGTGCAAATGGAACAATTATTATTTTTTTACACACACCATCATAGTCAATTTCAGGATCTTCAGGATAATAAAGCAACACACATTTCACACAGATCTCGAACACTCCAGGAGAGACTGATGAGGCATCAATCTCATTGATGATTCTATACAGTGTCCCAGCTAAATATGAGAAGTTGCTGGTAGATTTGAAAGTCGTTTCTTGAGAAGACTAATCGTGCGATGGATTGGATCTGTTAGCATAGGTTCAGGGAGATTCAATTAACTATTATGGATCGAAAAGAGGAAAAGCCATTACATTAGGATCGCGTCTTTTATGCTGAGGTTGCATATCCAGACATACGGGAGTAGGCCGGACTACTGTGCATAATTGATGTTAAAGATGAAACGGTATCACTAGCAGCTCAGAGTTTGAAATGTTAGACTTTAAATACTGGGAGGCAATCCAGGAAGACATTTTTGATAGAATGTGGCTGGAGCAATTTAGTAGATAGGGTAGTAAATATAGGAAGAAGACGAGTGTCGTCAGCATGAAATGGACAACTAAATAAGGAACCTATACATAAGGGCATGCAGTTCAAAAAACCTGTTCGGTATCACCAGATTGTTTTTACCAATCCTGGCAGGATCTTACCTTTGTCTAGCCCAGTGTTTCTCAACTCCGGTCCTCAGGACCCACTAACAGGCCAGGTTTGCCAGGTATCTGAAGCACAGCACAGGTGATATGATTTACTGCTCGGTGATTGCAGGATTCATTCTGAATTTCCCTAAAGTGCTGGCTCGGTGGAGTAGATTTAACAGCACTGCTCTATAACCGTGGAGACAGACTGTGGAGACACAGGCTCGAATCCCAGCAAGTGCACCTCTCCAGTAAGTGTCCTTGGGCAAGACACCTAACGGTACATACTCGCCACCCAGGACATACTTGAAAACGAGAGAAATCTCAATGTATCCATCATGGTAAAATACTTTCTCAAAAGAAAAGTAATCCTTAAAAGCTGGCCAGTTAGTGGGTCCCGAGGACTGCAGTTGAGAAACCCTGGTCTAGCCATCCCTCAACATCAGGTCCAGGACTTCCTGGCTGCTCACCTATTCTACCACCTGACCTACTGAGCACTGCCCCATTCCCTATATTAGGGCTGTGCTCCCTCTAGACAGTGCTCTGCCCTGAGTCTTCGTTTGTAGTCTGTATCCTCCAGATTGTTCCGTGATCTAGCCCGCAGTGTATCCTGTGATATAGCCTGCCGTTTTCCTGTCCTACTATCTAGTGTTCCATTTCCAGAACCTTCAGCCGTGTGGTCTCTGCCTTCCATAACCGTCAGTCGTGTGGGCTCTGCCTTACAGAACCTTCAGCCATGTTGTTTATTCCCACCAGAGATTTCAGCCTTTTACCCTCTAAACCTTCTGCCTGCATCAAGCCCTGCAATGTGCCTTCAGTAAGGCACTTGTTCAACTTTTGCGAGTAGCGTCTTGTTCCGTGTCTCCAGCCTCCTTCATGTGCTACCCAGCTGCAGTACAATAAACATTTCTCCCTTGCCAAGAATGTCTTTGAGTATCCTCACCTGAAGAGTCTGCCATCTCACATCCTAGAGGTCCCACCATGGTGCATGCCGGGTGCCACCCTGATACTCACTGCGGGCAGTTTTATGGAATTGCAGTGTTTCACTGCACACCCTAAATTCACCAGACCTTTAAAAGAAAGGAAATTCGAAAAATCCATGCTGCTCCCTCCATTAACCGATGCCTGTGCAAGAGAACCCCTGAGCATCCCCGAAGAACCATTCAGACGAAAACGTGTGAAACTGTGCGCTATGGCGCTTACCCTGGAGAAGTGTAGTTTGGATCCTTTTGGACAGATTACTAGATACAGAAAGCAATAGAGATTATGTGACCTGATCTCCCATGCCAGGGAGTAAATGGACAAGCCTGAGTAGCACCTTAGCTCAATTGGTTTCGAGACCAAAAGACTGCTTAGTGCAAACACAAACTCTATGTAAACAGATACAATGATGTGATTCAAGAAAAACCTGATCATAGATATAATACAGTTTGCGGATATCAATGGTCCTGGAGGTACATGAAGCACATACAGCAGAGGCAACACCCTTAAATTTCTTCACAAGCATACAGAGTAGGAACTCACTGAGTTCAGCAGCCTGCAGGGCAGGCCTACAATCAGATATTGGATTCTGTATAGCGAGTAGGTATACACAGATACTTGAAGGAAAATATATATTCAGCGACCTGCAGGGAAGGATTCTAATCATACAACTTAGTCCAAGCTGCAACCAGCAAGGACATACAATAAACAACAGGATGCCTTGCGATTAGGACTCACACCAGATGTAGCAAACATAAACCATACGGCAAAACATAAACATGAAAACCAAACCGGCTGGGTGGAGTAGAGGTAACATCACTGTTCTGCATGAAGAGAGCCTGTGGAGACATGGGTTTGATCCCGGCAAGAGCTACTCTCCAGTAAGTGTCCTTGGGCAAGACACTTAATGGTACATACTCGCCACCCAGGACATACTTGAAAACGAGAGAAATCTCAATGTATCCTTCCTGGTAAAATCCTTTCTCAAAAAAAAAAAAAAAAAAACCGCTCAGGCAAAAACACAATAGGGATAAGCAAGAGAATCATAAAAAGATAGCCGGGTCAAAACGTATTCAGGGTTCTCGTACAACAACAGGTCAGCAACTGAGTATCAAAATAGAGAATAACAAGAATGCAGGCGATGCGGGAACTTAACTCCATGTCAGGGTGAGGAACAGATCCTCTCGCCCTGCTTTAAAGGCTGGTGGCTCCTCATCATTATGCGAAGCCCTGCCCCCTCAGATGCCGATCTGCCAGCTTTAACTACTGGCAACCGGCCAGCCAGTGATGCCACCGGGTGCCCTGACTCCCCCCAGGAAGGGGCCGTGGACGTAACAGTTGGATGCCCTTAGATAGCTAGGATCTAATACTTTTTTTAAAGATCCAACGATTACCAACAGTCTCCCTCTTCCTTTTCTAATCATGTTTTGACCACTTTGATTGTTATGTGTGGACAGTGTGGGTCGTCTAATGATTGTATAGAATGAATTGTGTCTTCCTTTACCTAGCTAGGAGCAATTAGCCTGCAATATTTAGATTATGGCAATAACACATTATTTCTGTGTAATAGATTGCAGTACATTACCTGTTATCTTCTTTCTATATTTTGGATGCATGCTTTATTACAACGAACAGTTAATTACACTAAAGGATGCTAATAATATTCCTCACATACACCAAAGACGTAAGGGAAATCAATGGAGACATTTAAAACTGTGGCTTCCCAATATAAAGCATTTATTTTTGACACATAATTGAGCCATTGTACTTATTTAGGTGGCTGTCAGTCAATTATTTGGAACAATCCAATACTGATCACCCCCCTTTATTTCTGTGACAGCTTAATTGTTCAGTTAAAAATAAAGTTCTAATACTTATCCTCTCCCCTTTTTTGAGGGAATAATTTCCATGTTTTTATGCTTGGGCAAGATTTCAGTCACTGTCAGGGACTAGGAGGTCAGCCCTTTGTTGTTGTCCTGACTAAAACGCCAGATCTGACTCGCCAGCAGGGGGAGCATCCTCGTACTCTCACCTAATACAAAGCTTAGAGTTTTGGTATAACTCTACATGTTGAAGGTCTGATTGGCAGACGGGGTATCATTTGTTTCTTTATTTAAATATAAAATCTATTAGAAATGTGCTTGCATAAAATTTAGGAGGAATTTGAAGCCTTATAAAGTAACCAAAAAATGATCTTGTCCATGGTATAGACAAGCTATTTTTTTTTTTTTTTTTTTTAAGTAGAGCAAAATATTGGACAGCATTGGTTGACTAGATATGTAAATTCTTTAGATCCTGTACTGGAGATATTACCTGCAAGATTGCAACCACAATAATTTGAGTCATGGAGGTTAATGTATAGTGTACAAATAAGGGGGTATGTGTGCAGAAGCAGAATTTACGCAGGGTTCAAGTTGAGCAGGAAAGTATTGGAATGTATTACCTCCAATATTTCTGAGGGAACAGAGTTCCCTTTTGCCCCACACACTGAAAAGCTTTTATTATCTTCCAATCAGATTTCCTTATTAAGTCACCAGAAATACATGATTTTTACGACAATTTCCCTAAAACCCAGCTCATCTTTAAAATATTTATATCAAATTTGCACGAGGAATGGTGGGTAAGACTGTGGTCACACGAGCACACTGTGTCCGTGTGACTGCACTTCCCTGCGTCTGCTTTTGACAGGCTGGACGGGGAGGGCCACACAGGGTAGCGTGCGCAGAAATTAAGCACGCTACCACCGGACGGGATTTCAGCCTCCCCATCAAAAAGCTATGATAGATGCCGATGGGGCTACAAAGCGCGATCCTCCATAGGAGGAATCTTTCTTTGTAGCGCAGAGCACACTAACTGCGCTCAGCGAGGTGGCCAGACGGGCATCAGAGTGGAAGGAACATCCGCTCTCACGGACGTTCCTTCCACTCTGAAATATGCTCGTGTGTCTGCAGCCTAAGGCCAGTGTCAGATGAACATTTTGAAGAGCGGAAGGAACCACGTTCCTTCTGTCTGACGCCTGTCTGGCCACCTTGCTGAGGGCAGTTAGTGCGCTCAGTGCTGCAAGGCTCAATCCTCCTATGGAGGATCGCGCTTTGCAGCTCCATCAATTCACGTCCTAGCGCTTTGACGGAGAGGCCTGCTGCATGGGTGCAGCACGGCCGCTGTTGCGCTTGCAATTCGTGCGCACGCAACAGCGTCTGGCCGGCCCCGTCGCAACGCTGCGACGGACACCGGAAGCCATGTCAGTAAAGGCGAACCTAGTGCACTCGCCTGACACTGGCCTTAAGCGTGACATTTTGATGGTTAATTGGGGACCAGAAATCTTAAACAGTTCCTGCACTTATTTTATTTTTAGGACTAGACCCTGATTTTACATTACAATTATTAAGTGTTTCTTCATTAGGTAAAGATCAAGGTCCATGTAGACAAAAACAAAATTAAATCTTATAAGCTTTGTTTATGTTTGGTTTGCTGTGCATTATAATGTATCTTTTAGCCTGTATTCCTGACATTTAGAATGAAGATGTTACGATAAAAGGAGTTATTTTGTAAATGTGTGGAACTGTGTATAATGGACAACCTATCCGAGTGCTTTGATCAGTTATACTGTGATTTCAATTAACACTGCAAACACGCATTTGATGGCTTATAGGTTCACATAAAAAGGTTTACGGGTTTTACCAAGCAAAATGCCTTATTATTGTGATAGAATTGGTGTCTGTGCTTAAGATATATTTGTTTGCCCTGCTGATTACTAATTGTTCAGGTGATGTTTTCAGCTTACCATAATAAGGTCTCTAACTTGTTCCAGATGGATAAAGCTATTTTAAAACAGCTGCTACTCAAAAAAAAAATACATTTGATTACCTACATGGCTTAAATGAGAACTATAGAAAAATTCTTCAACGAGTATAAACTACTGGGCACATGCAGAGTTATTTTTTCTATATGATGTGCGTTGTCATATATAAATATCATCTGGAGATAGAACATAGGAAAAGTTAAAAGAAAAAAAACAAGTGATTTACATAGGATTTGCATGTCATTAGCACATACACCCAGTTATACTCCTACGCAGAATGAACATCATTTAATTATTTTCACACATATATTTACGACTTTGAAGCAATCCAAGATTTTCCTTTATGTAACCAAAAATCTATGCAATATTTAATATAATATTTCTGTACACCCCCTACAAATAGATACAAGCATCAACTTTATTTCAACATAATCCTTAATATTAGCTATTTATATAAGCAATATTAATATCACTTGATAATGTAATGCTGTGAAAAGTTATTTTAGTTAAAATGTCTCTGTGGAGCTATAACACAATGTAAAAGGATAACTTTGAGTGGGAAGAATGCAGCCGAGTAAACAGGATCTCACTTCGATCTTGACTGGGAAATGGTACACTTAGAAAGCTAGATAAAAAAAAATACGAATTAAAATGCATTTTTATAAAAATAATGGTGTTCAGTATTTATATAGCAGTATATTACTGGCTAATACCACATAGATATACAGGTAAAAAATAGAGGACTTTGCCAGTGATCTTTTTTAAATAAATAAAAAGTCTATACCAGCTGATAGTGTAGGTAAATGTAAACACACAGACTGATGGTGTCACAAAGTCATAAAAACAATAACGATAGAAAGAGAAAAGGTAAACAAATAAAATCAATGCTAAACCAATGCTGAACTCATTGCAGGAAACAGCTTTTCAACTTGAATGCATTAAATGGGAACAGTCATTGGGACTCCACCAGGTTGACAGACAGCATGGCACTCAGATTACACTCAGCTAAAATATCCACCATAAATTATCAAATGACTGAAGTTCAGCTTTATATCCAGCCACATGTCCTCAGGAGGTTGTGGCAAGTTTTAGCAGGTCTTGCAAGGAGCTCCATATAAATTAACTCAATGGAAGTCTTTTTCCTAAAGCACTGTGATTATGGACACTGTAGTGCACTTCAGACTAACAGGTTTAGAAACATAGAAAAATGTCGGCAGATAAGAACCTTTCGGCCCATCTAGTCTGCCCAATTACATGGATACATAACCTGGATTTATCTTTTGTTTAGGATAGCCTTATTCCTATCCCATGCTTGCTTAAATTCAATTACTGTTTTGGCCTCTACCACTTCAACTGGAAGGCTGTTCCATGTATCCACCACCCTCTCAGTAAAATAATGCTTTCTGATGTTACTTTTAAACCTTTGCCCCTCTAATCTAAGACTATGTCCTCTTGTTTTGCTACTTTGTTTCCTTTTAAATATACTCCCTTCCTCTACCTTGTGGATTCCCTTTACGTATTTAAATGTTTCTATCATATCTCCTCTGTCTCATCTTTTTTCCAAGCTGTAAATGTTAAGATCATTAAGCCTTTCCTGGTAACTTTTCTCCTTCAAGCCGTACACCATTTTAGTAGCCCTTCTCTGAACTCTCTCTAAAATGTCTATATCCTTCTGGAGATACGGTCTCCAGTACTGCACACAGTACTCCAAGTGAGGTCTCACCAGTGCTCTGTACAGTGGCATGAGCACTTCCCTTTTCCTACTGCTAGGTTTATTCAAAGAGATCCGAATGGCTGCCGAAAGGGATCCGACGCTTGGGAAAGGGATCCTTTGTTGGCCATTCGGCTATCCAGAGAGCAGGCAATTTGCCAAATCTTGGCGAATTGCCTGCACATACGGTGCCTGTTCGGTGTCTGTTTGAGGGCAGTGAAATCCCCATAGAGAAGCAATGCTTCGGCTATTCAGAGAACAAAAACCAGCAGTGAAAGGTTCCCGAAATGCCCTGTAATTCGGCAGGTTTATTCAGGCGAATCCCATAGGCTTCAATGTTACAAATATTCCCGTTTTAATTCAATGTCTAATAAACTGTTTATTAGAATATTCTGCAGTAAAGAGTTTCTTTATTTATAGATTTTTTTAGGATATTTTAAGCATTTTTCAGGATTTGTTTTTCAACTTTACATATTTTTTCTGTAACACCCCTTTTTAGTATCATTCCTTGAATCGCATATGTAAATTTCAGACATTTTCGCTGAGTAGTTTCTTTGCAAACAGTGTTTCACTTTTCACACATTCAAGCAAACTGTTTTTGTAATTTATTCACTCCATTCGTCTGCGGTGTCGGCTTTTTCCAGCAGCTGCGCTGCGTGTGATCGGCTCCTGCTCGGGTTTTTCCGGCGTTGTCGGAGGGTTAATCCAGATGTTTTTGCAGGTTTCGTTGTGCGTTTGCCCTTGTTTTGCGATGAGTTTTCGGCGGGTTTGCGGTGACTTTTCCCCTGCAATTCGGGGACCCTGTGGTGCTTTCTGAATACACCGCAGGGTCACCAAAATGGGATCGCCAAATCGCACCGAATTGAAGAGAACGAAAATTCACTGAACGTGCGGTGGCTTTTCGATTCTCTTTGAATAACCCTGTAAGGCTGTGTTTAAGGTTATGGTCCCTAAGACAAGTGCTCCCCTGGCTGCTTCGAAAGTCCCTCTCCTTGCTGGTACAAAATATCCTAAAAAATAAAGCGATTACTATAGGGTTAAATGGGAGAAACGGGGTTAAACATTAACCCCTCCTGACCCCTTCTGGAACCCCACTCCCATTTTAACCCTTTAGTCTTTTTAATAACTTCAAATGAATCCAGCACCTGCCTCCTCAGCCCTGGCCAAATGTGACAAGCTTCCTTACAAGATGCAGCCGTCAAGTGACTGGCGGAAGGCTGTAGGCTTGAGCAAGCATCCAGCCAATCCAATAGCTCTCAATACAAGCACCATATAAAATAGTCTCAAAAGTCTCAATCATCAGGAAACTGACAACAGTACTCGCTAATCTCAGGTTCATGGCGGGATTAATCCCCCACACTCAGTAGGCTGAACTAGCACTTTGAGATCCCGATTGAAGGGAGGAGAGAGGTACTGGCACTCAGGTCACTGTGACCTCTCAAATTATGATAAGTAGTCACAGTGATTAGAGAACACCCTTTAACACCTTCGCTGCTGATCTCATTAAGACCATTTTGTGCTGATCATGTTTACACATGTTTTGAAGTCATGTTGTATAATAGGACCAAGACAAAGTATATGCATTTTTTAATATTCAATTTTAACTGAAACTGAAAAAACAAAATTTTTTGATTGTGTTTTAGAGGATTGTATTGTATTACTAATGAGAAAAAAGAGGTATGTGAGGGTCCTGAGGAAGTACATCGATCGGCACTAGTGGCCTGCTCTACGTCCAGGTCTCAAGGTTTTAGCTCGATTGTGCCATTACAGGGTCAACTGCTCCACATGCAAATGAGACTGCTGTGAAAAAAAGAGGTTTGTGAGGGTTCTGGGGATGATCAACTAGTGGCCCGCTCTACCGTGGGGACCGCGCAGGTCTCATAAGGTTTAATCATCAGGGGTTGCTGCACCTCTCGTGCAGAGATGACGTCTGTGGCAGTACTGGCCCCCCTTTCTGGGTGTAGCAGTCTGATCTGGATATAGAGCAGTCATCAATGTAATGGCACAATAGAGCTAAAACCTTGTGAGACCTGAGCAGACCCCGCAGTAGAGAAGCCAATAGTGCCGTGGCTTGTCCTCCGGACCCTCACAGACTTCATTTTCTCACTATACGTTTACAGGGTAATCCAGACTTGATCACATGCTCGAAGTGTCCAGAAGATTGTCAATTTTCAGTCATTGACTCGGAGGCTCCTATTTGCTTCTCTTTCTTAATATTTAATCACAGCAGTAAGAGAAAAAAGTGAACAAGTGAAAAAATCGAACATAAATTCCCCTTAGCCCCTCCCTCCAGTCCACAATCCCCTGCGGTCCATGTCTATATATGGGGTTGAACCAGGAACTGCGCCCTCTTTCTTACTGCTCAGCAGTAAAGTATCGCTGCATTACTCCTTATACTTTTATTTGTTACAGTGTTACTATTGCGCTGGCTGGTCGGTTGTCCCGGCTATGACCTAGGGGCGGCCGCCGGCTGTTTATATATACATGTATATTTTTATTCACTGCGCTGTGTAATTGGTAATTCTTAATGTGTTTTCAACTACATTGATTTTCGCGGGCCTGTCCCCGCGCGCGCTGTGTAATCGCCAAGTTTTTCACCTCGCGCCCGCTCTACACTTCAGACTCTGCTGTGGCCGCGCCCCTCATGCCGCCCCCTTTACCTCAGACACGCAGCCATGAGTAAATGCTGCACAAAATCCAAACGCTCTCCCTCTGCCTCAGCATCCGACTTCGAGTCAGGGGAGGGCTCTATGATGGCGGACGAATTTCAGGAGACTACAGAATCAACCTGAGGTATCCCTTTATCTGATCCCCCTTTGGGAGCGGTTATGCAGGCCTCTATTACCGCAGCTGTACAGACAGCAGTCTCCAGTTTATCAGCCGACCTCCACCGCTCCTTAGAAGTTGTCATGGCGGCTGTAAATGCACTTCCTTCAACACCTGTCCCTTCTAATCCCAACCCAGATTATATTCAGTCAGACCCTGCAAGTTCCCATTACATGGGACAAAAAGCGGTTTCTAAAACTAAACAAATTGCTAGAGGGGCTGGCAACCCCGCAACACTGCCAACTTTTGATGCAGAGTCCCCATCTCGGAAAAGAGCCCAAAATCGCAGGGCGCATATGGCGATTGCCCCAAAAAGGTAAAAATCGATCTTTGATACGACTCCCGCAGAGACCACTGGGAAGGAATTGGTTTTAGCCACCCCCCGTGACGATGATACTTCTGATACCCCAGATGGCTAAGATGAGCTGGCGCTGTATGCGTCTGACAATGACCAATTTGATTGGGATGAATCGGAGAACCCCCCTCTTTTTTATGAAGAGGGTAACGTAATATATGACCCCCACGGAGACCCTCTTTTTTGCCCTGAGGATCTTTCCCATCCTCAATCCACCGCATGGTATCCCTTACCACATGTAGAGAAATGGGTGGATGCTAACCTAAGATGGCCTTTAGACAAGGCTACTAGACAGAACATGCGGGCTGAAAGCCCACGCCCTTCCACCACAGGAAAAACCTGTGTTACCCCGGAGGTCGACCCATCCATCATAAAATTTATTACTAATCGAGGATGGACCCCTAAAACTGGCCTAGATCATGCTTTTCGCACATACGAAGATAAATTATTAGATCTGGCAGGCCCCTTAATAAAACTTTTTAACATCGCTGAGGAAGCTAAACTAGCTAATTCCATCCTTTCACCTACCCTTGTCCGCGATTGGGTTCAAAGGGCACTGTCGTTTTTTGGTAATGCTAACTAGCTGCAGAACGGCGCAAATCTATACTTTTGAAAGTTGACAATCAACTGACGGCCATAGCGGTCACCGACTTAGGCAGCGCAGCTCAAGGGTTTTTATTTGGGGAAGCCTATGTCAAGAGTATGGGTACATACGCCAATACCTTCAATTCATTAGAGAAAATCTCCTCCTCATTAAAACGTGTATTTAGGGGCCGGGTTTTTGGAAGGGCCGGTAGATATAGGGGGCGCCCTACCGGCCGTCAAGGGACCAACACCAGGTCTTTTCCAAGCCCCGCAACTCAGCAACCAACAGAGTTCCAATCCTCTGGCTCCTTTTTCCCCTCTCGAACCCATCCTTGGCGCGCTCGAGGTTTCCGAGGTTCCAGAACCCCATTCCGCGGCAGACATCCCGCAGGTAAGATCTCTGATATTTCCCTCTCCGGGGGTTCAAGTCGGGGGTCGAATACAATTCTTTATTCACAAATGGCGAACCCTTACGTCAGATCAATGGATCCTAAATACGGTGCAAGGGTACACAATTTCTTTTATGTCAACCCGGATACAACCTCTTGTCCCAACACCACTACATTTCCCTCGGGAACAAGAGGGACTGATGGACAGGGAAATACAAGACCTATTGGTCAAAGGGGCCATACAACAGGCTCCTACCGAGTCTACGGGATTTGTCAGCAACTTGTTTCTGGTCTCAAAGAAGGGAGGGGGTTTACGAACAGAAATCAATTTGAAAGAACTGAATTTATACGTACAGTACAACCATTTCAAAATGGAAGGTATACATTCTCTCAGAGACATCCTGCGTCAGGGGGATTGGATGGTAAAAATCTCAAATCTCAAAGATGCTTACCTTACTGTACCAATTCACGTGACCTCTCGAGACTATCTTCATTTCCGGTGGCAAGACAAGATGTGGAGGTTTACTTGCCTTCCTTTCGGCTTATCTTCAGCTCCGTGGGTTTTCACAAAACTTCTAAAACCAGTGATAACATCCCTTCGAGCACGAGGAGTCCACCTCGTCATATACCTGGACTATATCCTGTTGATGGCAGATACCGAATCTGTCCTGCTATCCCACCTACGGTGGACAACGGATGTACTACAGGAACTAGGTTTCCTTATCAACATAGAAAAATCTTTGACAATACCTTCACGGAAACTGGTGTTCCTGGGCCTAGTGGTGGACTCCACCTCGATGACACTTCACCTTCCACCTCAAAAGATGACGTCGATCCCGAAAGAAATACGAAGTATTCTCCAAAAAGATCATATTACTCTTCGTTGCTTGGCACGGATGATCGGACTGCTCGCAGCCACTCGCCTGGCGATTCCTCCGGCTCCACTATACTACAGGGCCCTCCAACGCTTGAAGGCCCATTTTCTCCGCAAGAGATTCCAATACTCTTCCCCAGTGATCCTCACCGACGAAGCCCGGCTGGATCTGATATGGTAGATCGAGAAACTCCAATATTGGAACGGGAGACCCTTGATCCAACCAATTCCGACGATTACCATAGAATCGGATGCTTGCCGCACCGGCTGGGGAGCTCGACATGGCCCACGAGACGGGAGGTCGATGGTCCACATCAGAGACAACTCTACACATAAATTGTCTAGAACTATTGGCGGGGTTGTTCGCAATCCAATGCTTCACGAAAGATCAGACTAATTGCACCATTCTCCTCAAACTGGACAATTTGTCAGCAGTTCAGAGTATCAATTACCTAGGGAGCCTGAGATCAGAACCTCTTTCGATGATGGCGAGGAAATTCTGGTCCCATTGTTTCACCAACAACCTAAAAGTTGTGGCCCAATTCATTCCGGGCATGACGAATATCGTGGCAGATTGGAACTCCAGGCACAAGGAGGATTCCGGAGATTGGAAGTTGCACTCCTCGGTGTTCGCAACGCTTGTCGCTCGTTGGGGGCCCTTAGATATAGACCTGTTCGCTTCCAGACTCAACACTCAAGGGCACGTTTCTTCAGCTGGCGTCCAGATCCAGAGGCAATAGCGACAGACGCCTTCCTACAAAATTGGACAGGATCACGACATTACACATTCCCTCCATTCTCCATGATAGCGAGAACATTGTCTCTCCTTCGTCTTCAACGGGTGACGGTTGTATTAATAACACCCCTCTGGAAGGGTCAACCATGGTTCCCATCACTATTGGAATTGTCAATCGACTTCCCACGTCTTCTTCCGATTCGCTCAGACCTATTATTGAATCCGGAGGAACTACCTCACCCATTGTTTCATCAGGGTCAGTGTCGCCTAGTGGCATGGTTGGTCTCGGGGGACTTGGATCTCTCCCTGGCATTTTGGAATGGACTCGTTCCTTGCTTCTGGAGGCCTGGGCTCCAGGGACACGTTCCTCATATGGTTCAGCATGGCGAACTTGGTTTAGCTGGGGTGTGGAAAGACAGCTGGATCCGTTTTCAGCTCCTGTGAATTACTTCTTAGATTTCCTTACAGAATTGTTTCATGACGGCCGTGCATATCGTACGATAAATGTGATGAGATCGGCTGTCTCTGCCTCACATGTGGGTTTACACGGCATTCCTATAGGTCGCCATCCATTGGCGTGCCGTTTACTACGAGCCATTCGGTTAACTCGGATCCCAACTCCTCGTTATACCTCTACCTGGGATGTCTCGGTTATTTTAAAATTTTTGACCAGTTGGCCATCTAATGAAGCCCTTTCCATCCGACAATTGCCCAGCGAAATTGTTAATGTTATTCTGTCTCCTTTCTTGTAAAAGAGTGAGCGATGTGCGTGCTTTAGATGTTCCGTCACGTTCGTTCGGCCCAGATGGGGTTACATTTGATATTGTTAGACGCACAAAAACCTCCATCACCTCGGTTTTCTACCCGTATTTGACGGATCATCCGTCTATTTGTCCAATATTGTGTTTGCAGGAATATGAATCCCGTACGGATCAGTTTCGCCCTAGTGGAGTATCCCCTCTATTTTTGTCTATTAAGGTTCCTCATAACCCAGTATCATCAGCAAGCTTAGCCCGATGGATGCGTTGGCTTATGTCGGAGGCAGGTATTGACATCTCATGTTTTGGTGCACACTCTGTTAGGAGTGCTATGGCTTCATCCGCGGTGTCCTTGGGTTGTCGTTTAGAAGATTTGATGCGGGCCGCAGATTGGTCCAGAGAATCTACATTGCGTACCTTTTATTTGAAACCATTTTCACATTGGTCTACCCCGATTCTGGATGAACTTTGAACCAGCAAATAGGAGCCTCCGAGTCAATGACTTAAAATTACTAAATTTTCCTATTACCATAACGGAAAGTTAGAATTTTAATAATGACTCGGAGGCGAGTATTTCCCTCCTCACCCTCCCATATGGTATGTTTGCTCTAATTTGTTTGTGTATATATTTAAATATGTAATAAACATTACAATAACCAAATAATCTACTGTTCTTATTTCATGGGATTTTCATATTGATGTGTATGTATAATTATTTAACTATAATAAACGAATTGTTTTATCAATTACTTCCCGTATATTATACTCCGAATTCGGCCTTTGATTGCCAGTAACGGGACTTTTCTCTAATCCCTGGTCCATGTTTTCTGTTCTATTTTTCAGCCACCTGATTGGATTCAAGTACAGCCTTCTCAAAGCTGGTCCTCTACTCCTTACGTTTCCCCGTGTTGGTTATCCATTCCTCTACATCGGATTCTCCTTCGTTCCTGTTGGACTTATTACTTCTGGTTCCTTATCCTGTTCGCAGCAAGAAAGAGGGTGCATTTCCTGGTTCAACCCCATATATAGACATGGACCACAGGGGATTGTGGACTGGAGGGAGGGGCTAAGGGGAACTTATGTTAGATTTTTTTCACTTGTTCACTTTTTTCTCTTACTGCTGTGATTAAATATTAAGAAAAAGAAGCAAATACTCGCCTCCGAGTCATTATTAAAATTCTAACTTTCCGTTATGGTAATAGGAAAATTTTGTAATTATACCCTCCTGACAAGGCTGAAACAATACTCTGGGTTTGCTGCACCTCTCGTGCAGGGATGACTTCCTTGGCATTTCACTGCTGACAACCCTTTCTGGGTGAAGCAGTCTGATTTGCATATGGAGCAGTCATCCCTGTAATGGCACAGTGAGACCTGAGCAGGCCTTACCATAGAGCAGGCCACTAGTGCCGTTACTCATCCACAGGACCCTCACAAACCTCTTTTTACTCACTTTTATAAATAAAATGACTATGTATAGAACACTGAACTTGCTCACGGCATGTGAAATGAAAAGGTGAGTGATGGCCTAGGTATTGCATTTTATATGTGACAAATACATATTTTTTTATTTTATTTTACTTGTGCACAAAGCATAGTCATAATTGATATTGTTGGAAAGGCCAAACTCTGGCCTTTCCAATGATATCTCACATGACACTTTAGCTTACATGGTGCCAGAGATACAGAGATCCAAATAACCCCTGTCTCTCCTGTACAGGGAATCCTCTGCGAGGCAGGCGGATGTCCTGACGTCAATGGGCTGAGGTCCTACAGGCGGGGCTGACATCTGAGATGTCAGCATGGTGCAGGAGGAGTCCACTACCAGTGCCATATCCCAGCAGGGAAAATGGAGGATGCGCGCAGCGTATCATCTTCAGCCAACCAGTTAATGGAATGTGGTCTTCTTGAGGATTGCCTTCGCTTTGATATCACATTTCTTCAAAGGCAAATGGTATTCTTTGAACATAGCCACTTTGTCTCTTGAGAGGCAAAGAAACTATCCTTTAGAGACATTGATTGGGGTCACAAAAATTGCATGGAAATTAGGAACCATTTGACCATAACAGAAATAGGCCTTGGTCACTCTATATGAAGTCTATAACTTATTACAGAAATCCATACCCATCATTAACAACCATAACCTGGTATATACCAAACACTTTCACACATACACAATCACAGCTCACCTGCAGACTTTACTGCATTCTCCAATCAATAAGCGGAACAACAATATTCTGATCAAATTATCATTGTTTAAAGATTTTGTAGCAAATTGAGCAGAATTTAAGTAATTAAAAGTTAAAAATGTCAGTTGTCAGCTAGAAAGTTCCAGCCTGTAATTACATCACCATTTTTAAATTCCGATTGACAGATACTAAATAATAAAAATGCTACTGAGACCATGGGTTGCTTAGCAGGCAATTAGAAACTGGAATTTCAAAAGATTAACCGGAGACGAGCTTGCATATTGGCAAAAGATGGTGAACGCCATCTTCCATATGGTCCAAGAGGGTGCTTGATTATCAAATTTCCCTCTGCCACCAATGGAACAGTATTCCTAAAGTCAAAATTTAATAATTTGAGTTGGTTCTTTAAAAAAGAAAGTCGGTCTTTCCACTACCAAGAGGTTCCTCAAAAAATGAGAACCACAAAACGACAATTTTGTTGTCTTGAAAGTCTTTAACAACATGGATATCACTCACGATTCATTGTGCGGGGTTGCAGGTTTGAGCCCAATGTGCAGTTAACATATTGGAGGGAGGCAGATATACAGGGAACAACAACAGAAGTAAACCAAAAATGGAACAGCAAATAATAATAAAGTATAGGAGGTGGCTGGGTGAGACAGGAACAGGAAGAGGACTGAATAGACATATACAATACAAAGGACAGAATACACCAGGCGGAAAGAACAGGGCAGGACAAAGCTGGACAGAGGATACACTGAACACAGAAATTAAAGACAAAGGAGCAGGACAGGAAAAGGGCTGACTATAAACAGAAATCAGGAGACAGAAAAATGAAAGAATACAAGACAACTTACTGAAAATAGGACAGAACAAAGAGGGGGCTGAGGACCAGGACACACAGAGGTTAGAAGTTCAGGCACAATATGGGCATCCAGACGAGGTCTCCAAAATGGGGCAAATAATGGTCAAAGTCCTTAGCTTGGGACAGGGCAGACAGCTGGCAGAAGAGTAGCCAATGTCCTTTGCAGGAGTCAAATAATGAGAAGGCACAAATGGAAGGTAGCAATGGAAGGTCACGAAGGGAATCCAGGAACACGAATGGAAGGTAGCAATGGAAGGTCACGAAGGGAATCCAGGAACACGAATGAAAGGTAGCAATGGAAGGTCACGAAGGGAACACGAATGGAAGGTAGCAATGGAAGGTCATGAAGGGAACACGAATGGAAGGTAGCAATGGAAGGTCACGAAGGGAATCTAGGAACACGAATGGAGGGTTGCAATAGAATATCTTCAGACATACTAGATGTGCACTGCACGCAGGTCAGACAAAAGGAAGGACTTCAATGCAGAAGCAATCTCCTGAGGGTGGGATGTACCTATAAAGGAAGTCCAGTTATTCTGTCCATATATACCATCTTCTCTCCATTACTCACAACTTGTGTATTACGTTTACATCCATATCCGTTCATGGAGTTTCTCCTCTAGGTTTGGGTTATAGGTAGCTGAGCCGACCATTCTAAGGATCGGAAGTGTAGGTTAGCAGTACTGCATACAGGGATTCGCATATTAGTGGTTAGAGAGGAACGTGACAAATAGTCACAATAAACCAAAACATATCTTTGACAATAAATAAAGCTCGTCCCTATTGACATTTCTGTAGTGAACCATATAGAGTATTATATGGTATAATAGATAAATGTCCTTACATATAGAGGCTCATGTTTGCTACAATGTTATCATACCTGTCAATAAATCACTGAGTCATATTTCTTTTTTTAAACACATGTAAGCATAACATGCAGAACACCAGTCATTGTTCAACATTGTAAAGTTAGCTGTTTAGAAGAAGATGTTACAGAACTCAAAGTGCAACAAAATTCCTTTCATAGCCAAGAGCTACCAAGGACAATTTGCTTAACATGAAACATTTAGGATCCCTAGATATAAGTGATGTATTTCACTCCAGTAACATTTAAACGCTGTGCTGAAGAATTCTATTAAATGGCAAATCCTGGTAGGAAGACCACAAAATATGTTAGATATATATATTTAAATTGGAAGTACTTATATTAAAATATGCAGCTGTAAAGTGATTGAAAATTTGACTTTTAGTGCTTTCTGAGCTCAAAGGGAATATTGAGGATGATTCTGAAATCTGCTTGCATATTTTAAGAAAATTATTAATGTTAAGATAATGTAGAACAACTGCTACCGATTCAAATCTGCTGTACAGATCGGCAGAAAAACAGATAAGGCAAGAAATGTGTTTTAAAGATGTTATGAGGACACGGTAGGGTTGAGGTTATCATTTTTTACGTCTAATATTACATTGGTTTTATTAAATTATTAATATGTGGCAGTGGATTAAAAGATATCTTCAGCAGGGTTAGTGCTGCTCAGGAAACCAAGACACTAGGGGCTTTTACTGTCAGCCACTGGATTCCTTTAATGAGAGGGAGGGTGATAGCTCAGTGTCTTAATAAATAGTGAAGTTGTATAACGTGGCAATTACAAAAAAAAGGAAAAGCATCAGCAAAATTCCACTCTCTATTCTATAAAACAAATAGGAAGCTTGAAAGAGAAAAAAATAAAGCCAAAATTGGGTTCCCCCCATTTTCCTCATTGCTGGACCCCTTGAGATATAAGGACTTCTCAGATTAGAGTGGAATCCTTTTTGTAAGCCCAAAAAAAAATAAAAAAAAAATATTACATCTAGTTTAAGTTAGTCAACATTAGAAGCAATGTATGATAAAGCAGATGATAAGGTTAACTATCACTTTTCTGCTATTATATTGCCATCACAAAGCTACCTTTAAGAAAAAAAATGAAATAAAAACTCCATGGCAACATATGCAGCCTCCGCAAATCTATGCTTAGTGCCTACAACCTGCTCTAACTATAGAGAAAATCCTGAGATAATGGCGTTCAATTTCAAGAGTACCCTCACCTGATCTATACTGGCCACAAGAACATATCATTATGAACACAGAGAAGCAATCTGTGTATCTAAAGTGCCTAATTTAACTTTGCCAATTTCCACTCTCAGTGCCACATGTTAGATGTGCGCAAAGGGCAGCACTTAAATAAGATGGGGTTCTGTAGGTCTCTAGGAACCCAATTAAAACAAGAATGGTTATGAACAGTATCACATCTCTTCCATGTTGGCAATCTGGGTCAAATAACACAAGCTGAGGATCTCATGAACCAAAACGAACCTAGTAGATTCAAGTAATGCTTGATTATGCATCATCTTACAGTATATGCAACAATACAGCAAAGTATAAAACCTTATCCATGAACAGCCTTATCCGCTCTCTGGATTCAATGACCCTGTCTTGGTATTCTACAGCAGTCATTTTATTTATACCCAGGTACCTCAGATAACCCTTAGCTAGTCTTAATAGGTACATCCTCTCAACTCACATGGACTACATCCACCTCCGATACATTGTAGAGGGACAAAGACAACCACCAAGCCAAAATAAACTTCTAATTATGTAATTATGTACAAAACATGTAAAAATAAATTCAAATCTTAAAGATACAGAGGCTGACGGTATAAACATTTGTAAATACAAGGATATAACATAGTTTCAGATTGAAATTATGGGTGGACAATGGCATTTTTTTTAAACTAGTACCATAATTAGCTCTACCCAAATCTCACTAAAAGAATACTTCAATTCTGGTGATTTTTTATCATTTTAAATAGTTTTAAGAAGGTGGTTCCCAAATGCGGTCCTCAAGTACCCCTGATAGGCCATATTTTATAGGAATGTGCGTTTCGAGTTTCGGAATTTTCACGAAATTTCCCGATTCGTGCATTCGATTTTCGGACGATTTTCTGAAAATATTCAGATCCGAAAACGGCAGATCCGAACAAATTTTCGTGCAGAAACGAAAACTTTTCGGAATTTTCGAATGGACTAGAAATGTGTAAAATCGAAATTCATTTTCGTTCCATTTGTGATTTCGGCTCCATTCCTGATTTCGGTTCCATTTCAGTAATTTCGGACATCGTATTTATATCGCTGATTCTGTAATTAAATTTTGTATCATTTCCCATCTCAATGTATCCTTCTTGGAAAACCAGAGAAATCTCAATGTATCCTTCTTGTAAAACATGAGAAATCTCAATGTATCCTTTGTGTAAAACCAGAGAAATCTCAATGTATCCTTCTTGTAAAACATGAGAAATCTCAATGTATCCTTCCTGGTAAAATCCTTTATAAATAAATAAATGTATCGTTTTTGTAAAAAATGACAAATCTCAATGTATCCTTCCCGGGAAACCAGAGAAATCTCAATGTATCCTTCTTGTAAAAAATTTGAAGTCTCAATGTATCTTTTTTGTAAAAAATGAGAAATCTTAATGTATCCTTCCTGTAAAACATGAGACATCTCAATGTATCCTTCCTGGAAATACAGAGAAATCTCAATGTATCCTTCTTGTAAAACATGAGAAATCTCAATGGCAGAATTATCGTATCGGCAGAATTATCGTATCGTAGAATTATCGTATCCGAAAAACCATTAGTTTACGTCAAAACGAATAGACACTTTGAAACGAGTAGAACAGACGTTCCGAAAAACACGAAAATTTCCGAAATCACAAAAAAAAGTCGATACGAAAAACTAAACGAAACGAACCGAAACGAAACTTTACAAAATCCGAACGAACCGAACCGAAAAAAAAAATCGGTGCACAAGCCTAATATTTTATGGATTACCTTGGGGAAAAGCAGACTGAATCCTGCAATCACTGAGCAGCAAATCATATCACCTGTGCTTTGATTCAGATATCTGGAAAACCTGACCTGTTGGGAGAACTTGAGGACCGCGGTTGGGAACCACTGGTGTAAGGGAATGATGTTTGGTCTGAATTCAATTTGATGTCTGCATGAGGGTATTGTATGTGCAGTATATTAATTATGCCCTTAGAAACAACAGAGAAGGAATGTTAAACAGATTATGAATACAGAGAACTACAGTATAATAGACTAACGATATTTTTTTTTTCCATTAAAAACAGCAAACAAAAACATAAAATCATACGTTTATATAGGTTATCCATTTACAGGGAAAATATGAAAGTTGCCACCTACTGGCCATTAATATAAATGGCGCAATAAAAAGGACGCGGATTTAAAAATGTTCCTCACACTTAGACGGTACGACAAATAAGATAGCATTTGACACGAGCAAACTGCAAATTAGCATCATACTTGCACTAGATTTCTGACATGAATACAGTGCAAAAAAGACACTCCTAATTTTAGGATTAAGAGTTGGGCGAGTATTGGCGTTCGGGTTAGTATTTGTGCTTCCATGAAGATTAGGATTATAGTTAGGGTTAACTCATCTCTAACTGACAGTTCATTTCACTTTTGACTCTCCTGTTAACCCTAAACCTAACACAATAATTTTTGCACAGAAATAGCATCAGAAAACAGACACGAGAATGGTGCCAAGTTGAAAAGAAAAAACAAAACAACACTATTGTGTAATTTTGTCATGTCAAAAACGACTTTTTCGAAATTCAAGCAGCATTTTTAAAAGTGCAATATTTTTTATACGTCATTATTATTGGCAGCCACAAAGTGGAGACTTGCCAACAGTAAACCTTATTTGCAGATTAACGATTAAGGCATTTTCCTTGTTCCTTCTACATAGTGATGCAATGAATATTGTCCAAAACACTGGATATCAAGAAATATTAGTGTTGTTATTATTCTTTATTTATATAGCGCCAGCATATTCTGCGGCGCTAAACAATGAGCACAATATAGACAGGATTACAATATATGGAGACTGAACAACATTTTGACACACCAGTACAGGAGGAAACGAGGGCCCTATTCCCCATGGAATTTACAATCTAGCAAGGTTGGGGGCGGAAATAGGAGGAGAGGATTGCAAGGTGAGAGTGATGGACTGCAAGGTGTGAGTGATGGACTGCAGGGTGAGAGTGACGGACTGCAGGGTGAGAGTGACGGACTGGTTGCGTCAGTGAGGTGTATTAGTGAGTCGGGTGGTAGGCTTGCCTTGAATAGGAATGTCTTAAGGGAGCGATTTAAGGAAGGGAAACTAGAGGAAAGTTCGATAGTATGAGGGAGAGCGTTCCAGAGGATGGGAGCTGCTCGTGAGAAATCCTGCAGTCTACCATGGGAAGAAGTAATCCGGGGAGAAGCTAGGTGCAGGTCACTGTTTATTCCTTTAGAGAGCGGGCTGTGGTGTATTTGTTGATTAATGAAGACAGGTAGTGGGGAGCTGGGTAAATGGAGGAGGCGCCTAATGGAAGAATCCCGTGCATGCACACTGGACTGCAAATCCGGGACTCTGACGTGGAATGAAGAGCATTATGGGGAAACGTTGGATATTTGTACCAGACACGTGGATATGGAGATGATTACATTTGGAACACCTGAGACTTGGGTAGTATGGGTCCTATATATGTGGAGCGCTTGTTTTCGGTTTTATTTCAATAGACTAACTGATGAAGCTGTATTCCAGCGAAATGTGTATTGGCTACTATTGTGTTTATTATTTTGTTTGCTGATTAAAAAAATATTTTAAAACCTGAGAGAGAACTATCATTTCGGTGAAAGGAGGATTGGTGTACCCTACAATTGCACCAGAAGCGCTTATACCGAACCAGTGTCATCATCACAGGCTCTAGACCACATAGAAACATAGAAAAATGTCGGCAGATAAGAACCTTTCGGCCCATCTAGTCTGCCCAATTACATGGATAAATAAACATGAGTTTATTTCCATCGAAAACATGCTTTAATTACACCACGGTATTATTGAATTATGCTATGGTCCTTGTGTATAGGTTTTATCCATATGTGAATCACCATAAGGACAAGCGGACGTGGGACGGGGTCACCCCTGAAAGGACAACTGCTGATATATTGAGTCTTATTGCACTTAGGCTCTGACCCACGTGAGTGGCCATTTGTCTACACATGATCACATTAGGCTAAATTGTATTTACATACTGCGCAATTGTGCTCATTTTTGATTTGTCTTTCATGCATCCAAGAATATAAGCATTGTGTGATTCATTATCAGGGTAATATACTCTAGTGTGTACATGTATTGAGCTGTTGACATTATTGATGTATATGCATATGACTGTGTGTGTTTCATAGATTTTGCACATTCTTCACCACCTTTCTATGGGATATATACAGGCACTTTCCTTATTCTTAAGTGGGGAGCTGAGTTAGGGAGAGCTTTGTAGTTCAGGGTAAGGATTTTGAATTTAATTCTGCATTGGATGGGGAGCCATTGTAGGGACTCGCAGTGAGGAGCAGCAGAGGGTGGATGAGGTGGATGAGCCTGGCAGAGGCTTTCAGAATGGATTGTAGGAGAGAGAGGCGGGAGAGAGGGAGGTCAGCTGGAAGATTATTACAATAGTCAAGTCGGGAGATTACATTTACATTTTTTTAACCACTTCAATGCTAAGGACGCGCTCAGCGCGTCCTCAGCATTGCCGCTGGTATGCGGAGGACGCGCTGAGCGCGTCCTCGCATTGGGGTCAGCGTTCGGCCGGGTTCCGGCCGATCGCTGGCCCCTCCGGTGCGGGCTGACATCCTGGATGTCAGCCCGGCATCCGGAGCAGTGGCCGCCATTATTATGTGTCATCGCGCCCCCGCGATGACACATAATTCAGGCGCCCCCCCCGCATGTGCGGAGGAGGCGCCTGAAAGGGAGGGGGGAGGTCCTTCGGACCTCTCTCCTCCCGATCGGCGGCTCACAGGGGCTTAACCCAGGCATCATTTGGAAGGGCACAGCCTGCCCTTCCAAATGATGCCTGGCATTAACCCCTGGGGAGCTGGATCGCAAATCGGCGCTGAAAAGCGCCGATTTGCGATCCTTCCCGGGAGCTGGCCGACATCTTGGATGTCGGCCAAGCTTCCGGGAACTCCCCCAGAGGACTGGCGTCATCGTGCGTAGCACGATGACGCCAGTCCTAGCATTAACCCCTAACTGCCACGAACTGTGGAGATAGGGAGTTCCAATGAACTCCCTATCTCCCGATCCGTGGCAGTTAGGGGTTAAATTTTGATATCGTTGGATCGGCCAGAGCATGGCCGTTCCAACGATACCAAACATGAAAGTAAAAAAATTGTAAAAAAAAAAATAAATAAATAAAAAAAAAAAAAAAAAAAATTAAAAAAAAAAAATAAAAAAAAAAAAAATAAACACTTTTTTTTTTTTTTTTTGTTTTGTTAATGCAGCAATATTGTTCCCATTTCAATTATAATGTGAACAATGATGCTGCATTAACGATTTTTGTATGCGGTGCGTTTGTTAAAAATGGTGTCATTTTCCCCAAAAAAAAATGTAACGAGACCCCATCTCTAATTTTTTTAACAAGCGCACCCCATACAAAATATAACCGCAATTGCTCGCATGTTAAAATGTGGAAAAAAACACTTTACACGCTGTAAATTATTGAAAATACATATTTTATTGCATTTTTTGTTATAATATACAAACATGACATAACGTATACATATAATAATGACATATTATGAATCTACCGAGTCTGACGGAAATAACGATATATAATATGTCGATGTCATATACTAAAATAAGCCTTAAAAACACGTTTAAACATGATGCGCAAAACAGGTAAAAAATGACCTCAGCACAGGGGCGGGAAAAGCCTCAGCAGCGAAAGGGTTAAGTGTTAAACATTTTTTTTAGATAGTATAGGGTTAGAGGTAAACTTAAAAAGCTTAAAATCATAAGCAGATTGCTTTTATATGGATTGCTATTTTATAATGTATCAAGGTTGATTTGCTAAATAATTGTTTTTTAAAAGTAATAACATAGATTTTTCAAATTGTTGAAACTGGTGAGGAGGTTACTTCTAGATAAGAAAAGATAGTGGACAATGAAAGGTACCGGCTGAGTGGAGTAGAGGTAACATCACTGCTCTGCATGGAGAGAGCCTGTGGAGACATGGGTTTGATCCCGACGAGCAACCTCTCCAGTAAGTGTCCTTGGGCAAGACACCTAACGGTACATACTCGCCACCCAGGACATACTTGAAAACGAGAGAAATCTCAATGTATCCTTCCTGGTAAAATCTTTTCTCAAAAAAAAATAATGTATTTCCTTACTATTAGATATACTGCATAGTATTTGAGTATGAATACAAGCATTCAAAGGCTCACATGTCACAAACACAGCAGTACCTGTGGATTTTAGAAAAGGTTTAGTTATAAACTCTTTATGACAGGCTCAATTTTTAAGGCTAGGCAATTCTAAAGTAATGGTTGCCTAAGGGTCCAGCAGTGCATCAGTTTTCACTACCGGATAAACATGGCCCCAGGAGGATGTGGGGAAGCAGAACATTGCAAAGATTATATTCTAAGACACTATCCTAAGGCAGGTTCTGGGATGACTCGCTGTACCACGGTTACAAGAAAAGAGAAGGAAGTCACAGAGTGATATATAGTTATAATTTGTTTTGCCGTAATATATGGTCTAACGCTAGAGGATGGGAAGAGATATGAGCACAAATAAAGTTAAATTGCTTGCTTATAAAGCTTTGTTCTAAACACCTAGGATTATTGTAAATATATATAGTTAAAATTAACATTATTTTACGCAAATCTGTTGTAGACTGCGGCAGCCAGCTTCGCATTAACCGGTCTTTTACTAGAAGAAAAGTCAGCAGATGTTTTACTGTGGTGATAGACCAGCAGATATGGGCCTCGTCTGTACCTGGATCGTAAAGCCAGGAACACTAGAGAATCCAAATTCCCATGTATCGGCACATTCAATTCTTCGTTTAATTATTTTTAACGCAGAGACATGAATGAAGGATTAACAATTGCCAACTGGACAAACAAATAAGAGACATAATAAGAAGTTAACAGGCCCAGATGGGTAATTAGTCAAAACAGGAAAATGCCAGGTGAGCCAAAATGGCCAAAGTTACGGGCTGACTTAGAAGACCATAGCATATGCCACCCAATCCATGCATGGTCACGTCTAGCTACATATGGACTGGTGAGAAGATAAAAGGATCTCCCTAATTAGAGCAGTGCAAATTTGGTATTGAAATCTGTCTTCATTAGCATTAATTAGTTATGTTTTACGCAAACACTGTCAACTTTCCAAACCTATCCATGATGAATCAATAAATAAGACCTTGAACCCACCAGCAACCAGAAATACAGATGCAGCAGGAATCACAAGTCAAGCAATATGCATATTCTATGCAAGAGACCCCAATTGTCCCTCCTGTCTAGGTCTGTTGCCTTTTAGAGAGATATTGAGAATTGTGCCTTGGAAATGAGTACTTGAACGTATCCCCCGAAAGGACAGTATGTGTCCCCTATTATTTGACAATGCAGAGTGTCTTGTTTTGCAACCAAGTAAACTAAACGTCCCTTTTTTTTAAATAAGAAGTTTATTGAGAACAAATGCGTAAGAATACATTGCAGAACATTATCAGTAGACAGTGTTAAGAAAGTTGACATCTGCAAACTGTTAAAATAAATACTGCCGAACCCAAATCGGTAGCGATCCATTATACAGATTTGACATCTGTGAACTGTGCGTCAGGAAACAAAGCTGAACCCGAGTCAGGAACGATCCACTAAACAATAGATAAGGCCTGTGTCAGACGAACGCAGTGATCACGTCCGTGTTGCCGCACAGTTTAACGTCCATCGTAGCATAGAATCATGAGCAATAGAGACCCACACATGAACTACGTGCGCACCGAACTGTGTACGCACAACGCACGTGGCAAACGGACACGAGTTAGGCAAGAACGTAAAACCGCCAAGACGGACACTCAGAGTGTGCCACGTCTGTGTAGCGGCCAGTGTGCGTGATGATACAAAGTCAGACGTAGTGCATTTGTGACGTCCAGCACCTTGACGCACAAAATGGCTTTTCATATCATTTTCCAATTTTTATCATTTTTCATATTAATTTTGTTTCCCACAATTCCCTATTTTTTCTATGTACGTTGACAAAAATGGATCATGTGGTGTCTACAGTATCTTCCGTCAGTACGTCTGTCCGTTATGCACGCACACAGAGTGCGCTCTGACTGTGTTCGTCTGACATTAACCTAAAAGGGAAGGCCCTGAAAGTAACAAATAATTCACGGACCACCACTCAGCCATGAGGCGAGTAACGACGACCATTGAGGGAGACATTATATTCAGGCAATAAGCCGTCCTCTGTTGTGTGTGGAGACAGAAGGGCGGGGCCATAGGCAAAAAGAGTGTGAGAGAAGGCCATTGTGAGACGAGAGTAAGAGAGATAAGGGAAGAAAAGAGAGAAAAAAATGATACTGACAGAGAGAAGACAGGAGGGTAGGGGGAGAGAAGAGGGGGGGAAGAAGGGGAAATAGGAGAAAGAAAGAAAATAGGGTAAGGATAGGGTACAGGGGGGAGAGGGTAGAATGTAGGACTGAGGGTTATGACCAATGAGGGAGCAGCCGACATTGGTGCATTATCCTGCTGGAAGTAGTAGATGAGCTGCCCTGATTAGGAAACAGTGTTCGCTTTTGCAGCATAGAAACTATAGATATTGTAGGGCAGCACCTTCCCTGTGCTCACCCTCTGCATAAATAGTAATGTGTAGAAAACATAGCCAATTTGAATATACATAACACGTCGCAAAATATATAAATTTCTATTCAAAGTTATTTTATTTCACATCATGTGCTTTGTTGTATGTTGTCAATATTTATGGAAAAAAAAAATGCATATCTATGTACATTTCATAATACCAGTCTGGATATTAACCACTTTTTTTTTTAAAGTCTCGCAAAAAATTGCAACTGAACTGTATTAGGCTGGGGTCAGACCAGCGCACTTTTAACGTGCGTTCTGGCGCACTTAATTTACAGCTGCACTAGCAGCAGATGACGGGCAATGACGGCCAATATACGAAGTACGGCCGCACAAAAGTCCGGCCGTGCAACGCAAGTGGAATTTGAACGCATTTTTTCGAATACGCAGAACCGCTAGTACTGACGTACAGAGTGCGCTGCGGCGGCATAGCGGCGTGTGTGCGTGATGAGGAGATGTCAGACACTGCTTATGTCCAGCCTACATAACGTCCAGATGCAAAAAAGGGTTTTATTGACGATCCGTAAAAAATCACGCACGAAAATGCTCGTCGTCTGACCGTTTTTGCGCATTCCGTGAAAAAATACGTCAATGCGTTCGGACGCAATTTTTGACGTTCGCGGGGAAAAATGCTTTCGTTTGACCCCAGCCTTAATGTGATGTTGAGAAGCTTTGCACCTGACATTATTTAAATCCTTTAATAAAATAAAAACACATTTACATTCAGCTAGCCTGCCCACAATAAAAATAGTCTTAAGAGCAATTTCACAAACTCAATGATTTATGTTTGAAATTCATTAAGCTTTTTAAATGAGTTAAGTGGACAGCGCCACCTAGAGGAAAACACAGTCCAATGTATACAACCATTTACAGTGCTATTCTTCTACTCATGTTCTTCTGTCTCTGCCAGACATTACGTGTGCATTTATTGTAGTGATTCTGTTTGAGTAAACACACTTTCTACCTTCAGCCTTCTTGCTAGATTGCAAGTTGAATTTCTGACATAGAATAGACTGTTCAATAGCTTGATGTTTTGAGAAATAGGTTTGTTCAGGTGACAGCAGCTAAAAAAAAAAAATATAAATCAATTTTCATTCATACATTTAGTTCACTATAGAAATCCCAGGTGGGTAGATAAAATGTGAAGCCGACTAGAGTATATTAATAAATCCGCTATTGGCGTGTCACAGGCGCAGTACTAGAGGTAAAGGACAGATGTGCTTGAAATGCTTCAGTATGAAGCACGCAAGGGAAATATGTATATCTTCACTTTGATCTTTACAACAAAACAAAAAGGAAATGTAAAAATAAAAAATATGGATAATTTAAAATAGTTAATGGGATACCCTATTGGGAAAAAATATATATATTTTTTCCCTTAAATAATTGGGCAGAAATTGCTGAAAGCCTCTGCTGATTTTTTTTTTCCTATTTTCGGGTGAATTTACTCACCTTTGACCTTGGTGCATGCAACTCCTCCACTTCGGCTTAGGACCTCCTGAACCCAGACGTCTCTGTATCTTTTCTGCACAATTTGCGGCCCTACACAACTTGCATAACACAGGAACTGCAAACTGCACAACGGGACTTGCGCACTCTACATATGCAAGCTTTGTAGCGCCTGCGCAGCATGATTGATTGGAGATGCGTGCATATGCAGATCCAATCCATTGACTGCTTCTTCGAGACGGCTTGTTATAGCGATTGGTCCCAAAGAGGGTGACATTGGCACACCCTCTGCGTACTGACGTCACTAATGACCAGCAGCCAGGAAACTCAAAAATGCTGGTGACACTGGGCGGGTTGGAGGAAACTGAGCCACTTCACCTAGTGAAGTCTCCAGATCGGGCAAGAAGGGGGGCACTCTTCACATCCTGACCACTTAAACGGATAAGGTGGTCAGGATGAAGAGAGTTTCCTTTTAATAATATAAGAAAAAATAAGCGTAATAGAATATATGTGTAGTGTGTATGAGTGAATCACAGAGCTCCACAGCAATAAAATTCACAGAAATGTGCGGTGCGTTTGAATGTATCACAAAGCTCCACAGCAATAAAACTCACATTAATGGGCAGTGTGTATGATTGAATCACAGAAATCCACAGTGCAGCATCATTGTTCATATTTTAATTGAAAAGTGAACAATCGTGCTGCAGTAGGGTGGGAATTTATATTTATTTTTCTTCAAAGGACCACTGTATCTCTTCCATAGGGAATAGGGCATTCACTGCCAGGCGGGAGGGGAACTCCGCCCATGCGTGATGACATCAGTGGGTAGGGATAGGTTATGCAGGTGGAGCTGACATCAGGTGGAGCTGATGTCAGCTCCCTGTGGGAGAAGTCCACAATCAGCACCAAAATGGCAGCATGGGTTGCAAACGTCCTAGCAGAGGAGCATCTGCCTTGCCGGTAGGTGCCGGTGCTTAGTACCGGTGCGTACCGGCAGAAAAAAATCCCTCGCTGTGGGTCTATTTTAAGGAAAGGACCTGGAGCGACTGCTCTATTAGCCCCTACATTAATCCGGCCCTGCTCTTATAACATATATCCAGGCATATGCAATCAATAATTATCAGCATCACAAAGGAATATATTTGCCTCTGGCCAACCTTTAACAAAGCACAGAGTTGATCTTTTTACCTTGAAGCTTGATAAAATCAATGACTTATTAATACATGTAGGGGTAATCACTAACATGCACACATATCTAGAAACAATCAATTATATATTTAGAAACCCAGGCACACTCATTGACAAACACAACCTACATACACAGAGACACACACACACACACACACACACACCTGCCCAGTCACAAGGTTCTCCCTCATGCTTATTAATCACCCAACAGGCCTAAGCTGTCACCCAGTGTTTAGAAGGACTACGGGAAAGTCAGGGCTGCCATCAGAAATCTTGGGACCCCATACTGAACCCATTGATGTGGCCCCCTCAGTAATGAGTCAGAGTGATCTGACCATCCCCAGATGCCACAGTCCACCAGGAGGTTTCCTGGTATCCCATTGGGCAAGTTCTGGGTGACATGGATGGGCCCTTACCTCTGTGGCACATAGACAAGCTTCATGGGATTTGGCAAGGACTGGGGCCCCCTGAAGCCACAGAGCCTCTGACAATACCATGGACTGTCACCCCCTGATGGCTGCCCTGGGGAAAATGAATGGCAAGCACCTGTATAACGTGGAAAATATTTAAAATCAGGACTTTTGAAATCCAAGCACAAGAGCTAATGCAGTGCTTGTGTATGAGCAACACTATCTGGCTGCTCACCCCGGCAGCTTATCATCATACTTTTAATTGGAGGAAGCGATACCCTGGTGGAGGCTAACACCATGTGGCGATTCATTTAACCACTTGGGATATACTAGATGCCTTTATACTGAACCACTTAAATAAAAGAGGGTCATAAATTCGCGAGTATATTTCCTCCTATCCTCCATCGCCATATAGAGAGTGCTAGATTTGCGCAATGGAGCTTTTTTACTATTTGAAGTGCCATATTGGAAAAATATACTGTGTTTGAAGTTTGATGTGACGATGAGTCTGGGCGGTACCCCCTTATAAGAGGTCAGAACTAAGGCCAGAGATTAGAGCCAATGGGGGCTCCTTCCTTGTGAGTTGAAACCTATAACTGTTTTCTACTAATAAGACTTTATACGTTGTACAGACAATATTGCACTATATGTCCCCTTTTTTATATTTATATGTAATATAGGACAGTTAATATGCAATAATTGGTTATACAGAGAAATATTGAATATCAGATAAGTAATCTTCTGATTTAGGAGTGTGTATAACATCACCGGGATCTAATTTGTGCGCTCTCACACGGACTGGTGTCTAATTGTTTTTAGCTTATCATCCTGGTGCACATTCTTATCAGGGTGGTGTGTCCCCTTTTGAGGTCAAGGATGCACTCATTGACGCAAATAGCACCATAGCCAAACCCACCATTGGCTACACCTTCTGCACTCCCGATCTGGACACACAATACTCACTCAGCCTGAAACAATCAGATCATTCACAGGAGCATCAGAGGTTGCAATACATGTTGTGAGACCTTAGGAAAAGCACAAACCTGATTTTTTTTTTTGCATTACAAAATATAACAAACTATCTTGACCAATATATTTAATTAAGAAGGCGATAGAGCATTAGCATTAAATTCTCTAACATGTCAGGAGGTTGCTTAGAATTAAAAAATAAAAGTTTAAAAGTAAGAATAAGGGGACAGTGATGCTTAGTGAATATAGCAGCTGGGTGCTAGGCTTCACAGCAACCTAAATAGTACTAAGTTATCCCGTATATTGAACAGATATCACAAAGAAGTCTGTTGTAGATGTATGTCAGTCAATACCTGTATGGGGGGGATACACTACCCTCGTCAGTATCACTCTATGAAGCTCTAAAAGCAAAACACTTTTTTTTTAACCAATTCCCGCCGCAGGGCGTACTATGCCGTCCCTGGAAGAGCAAAGTCATATAAACCCTCTTAGTCAGTATGATAGATTACTATAACAAAGTAACTGCATTTAAGAACACGGAATGTTAATGAGAAAATGGCAAGCTTAAAATTCTAGATTAAAGAATTAAAATTAAACCGCTCGCGGATGCCATTTGGATATACTGTGATAATGTTTTGGAGGGTTTGTTGAACGTACAAGTTCTACAATGGCCTCAATCAGTATGTGTCTTTAGTAGGTTTCAGCTATGTTGTGGGGGTGTCCAGTGATGATAATAGATGGCTTTGCAGCAAAATGTCTATCAAGATTTTTGATATGGAGTGGTTAAGAACACTGGCAATAGAAATCCATCCTAGGTAACTATGAATCTGCTCGTCATTTAGATTTTTTGGCAAAATCTTTAACCCGTTAGCGTTGTGGATCAGAGTATGCCATCCTGGCAGCAGGTGGGCATAAACACCTCATGGCAGCATTATATACGCCACAGTATTCTGGCACTGTTATAGCCTGCCTCCCTTCCCTTTCCACCGATTGAGGTCATTGGCTGCAGGAGGACTTCCCACGTTCTGGGAAGGGAGGTGGGCTGGATAAGTTGCCAGAAAGTCATGGGGTGTACCGCGGTGTACCAGGCCACCCCAGGGCATTTAAACCTGCCTGCCTCCTGTCAGACCCCGAGTGGCAAGGGGTTAAGAGGTCCATTCTGTCAGTTGTGATGGGTATTAACTTTACATAAGGGGTGAAGAGGTCAGAATCAAGGAGGACACAGAGGAAACGAGTCTGAGATGGATGTAATGGTGGTATCATTAAGCTGAAGGAAACCTATGCAGGACGGTTTTATATAGAATGGGAAAGAACAACGAGTGAGGTGTTGGAAAGGTTGAGTTTTAAATAGGTGATAGATAATGTCATTTCCTGCCCATTTGTTTCTAACACGGAGGAAGAGAGATCAGGAGAGGAGAGATAGATCCAAGTTTCATTAGCATAGAGGTATTATTTGGAAGGAATTAGAATACCAAGAGGTGATGTCGATTGAAATGAGAAGGGAACCCAGAACAAAACCTTGAGGTACTCTAGCGGAGTGGTGCTATGGGGAAAGAACAGAGCCGAACGGCGAAAGAGACACCAAAAGATCTGTGAGAGAGAGATAAGATCAAAAACCAGAATAGAGCAATGCAACTGGGACCAGGGTGGCAGGCACTGCACAAAAGAAGTGGGTAGTCAACTGTGACAAAGCAGCAGAGAGATTAAGAAAAGTAAGTAGAGAGTAGGGATTTTTGGATTTAGCAGCAACTAAATCATTTGACGCTTTGGTCAGTGCAGTCTTAAGAGGGTGCTAGGAGTGAAAACAAGCCTGAGGGTTATGTAAGGAGGTAGTTAAAGAAATTGAGAAGCCATGTATAAACCGGACTCTCTAAAAGCTTTGAGGCAAAGGGAATTAAAAAAGTTGGAATGGTGGTGAAAGAGCCAAAAAATGTCTTCTTTAAAATGTTTGTTACTCAAAGTATGTCTTGAAGGCAGAGGGGAAAATCCCCAAAGCAGAGAGCAAGGTTGAAACTTTTAATCATAGGAGGGACAATAACTGTTGAAACACAATGACTGAGATGCAAGGTGTAACAGCAACTAGGGTTTACCGGTCTCCGGCTGGTGTACCAGACCCAAACCTGTTGCATAGTCCATCCCTTCTCTTCAGCCAAGCTGATCCACAGCAGCTTTCCTTCTCACAACCCACAGTCAGAACTTGAGGGAGTGCTGTATCTTTCTATCAGGGTTATTCAGAGAAAGGTGAAACTCTGGAGCAGTTTTGGAGAAGTGAATTTTCTAGGTCAAAATAGCCAAACCAGAAAAATTCTCCTATTTATCTCACTTTCCAAATCGGCTATTTTGACCTAGAATTTTTACTTTTCCAAAAGTTCTTCCTGAGTTTCACCTTTCTCTGAATAACCCTCTTAACGCTCCACAGACACCAGACACAACTTAATGCAGGGGAATTAATATATGCTTTAATGGAGAATGGGTCCAGTTATATGGGCAACAGAGGGGGGGCAACATTACACAATCAACAGAATACATGGTCTACACGGGGAGGTTGAATTTTTTCATGAGAAGCAGAAACCTAATTAGTATACATACTAGATGGGATTGGCAAACACACATCAGATCAATCTAAGGACAAACAGATAGTGATACAATGTAGACGAATTGTTCTTGCAAACACAAACTAACTCCTAAAATACAGTTTCATGATAGGTGTCCACTTATGCGCACTGTCCTTGAGGACTGCCTTTGCCAAAATGGACCAAAATCTCTTGGTAGGAGGCCAGCATCCACACTTCATCATGCACAGAGGGCATATATAGTGTGAGCAAGAAGGCCAAGGTGCCAAGGAGGGTGAGGGCGCAATCAGGGGCGTCGCTACGTGGGGCGGGGGTGCGGCCTGCACCAGGTGATACCCGCCCTTAGGGTGACAACATCACCCTAAGGGCAGGTGTCTCACCCTGCGCCACGTGTTCTCTCCCTGCGAGCGTCCGAAGCTATGCAGCTTCGGCACTCGCCTGGGGGAAACACGTCACCAGCCGAGTTCTCGCAAGATCGCGGCTGGTCACGTGGCTCCCCCAGGCGATCGGGAGCAGAACACGTGGTGCAGGAGGTGAGCTGGGGGCATTATCCATGAGCTGGGGCAGTATCCATGAGCTGGGGCAGTATCCATGAGCTGGGGCAGTATCCAGGAGCTGGGGCAGTATCCATGAGCTGGGGCAGTATCGGAGCTGGGGCAGTATCCAGGAGCTGGGGGCAGTATCCAGGAGCTGGGGGCAGTATCCAGGAGCTGGGGCATATCCGGGAGCTGGGGCATATCCGGGAGCTGGGGCATATCCGGGAGCTGGGGCATATCCATGAGCTGGGGCAAATCCATGAGCTGGGGCAAATCCATGAGCTGGGGCATTATATCCATGAGCTGGGGCAGTATCCATGAGCTGGGGCAGTATCCATGAGCTGGGGCATATCCATGAGCTGGGGCATTATCCATGAGCTGAGGCATTATCCATGAGCTGGGGCAAATCCATGAGCTGGGGCATATCCATGAGCTGGGGCATTATCCATGAGCTGGGGCATATCCATGAGCTGGGGCATATCCATGAGCTGGGGCAAAATCCATGAGAGGAGCTGGGGCAGTATATCCATGAGAGGAGCTGGGGCAATATCCATGAGAGGAGCTGGGGCAATATCCATGAGAGCTGCTGGGGCATATCCATGAGAGCTGCTGGGGCATATCCACGAGAGCTGGGGCATATCCACGAGAGCTGGGGCATATCCATGTGTGCTGGGGGCAGTATCCATGTGTGCTGGGGGCAGTATCCATGTGTGCTGGGGGCAGTATCCATGTGTGCTGGGGGCAGTATCCATGTGTGCTGGGGGCAGTATCCATGTGTGCTGGGGCAGTATCCATGTGTGCTTGGGGCAGTATTCATGTGTGCTGGGCGCATATCCATGAGAGATGGGGCACTATCCATGTGTGAGCTGGTCTGGGGGCAATATATCCATATGTGAGCTGGGGCAATATATATCCATGGGTGAGCTGCTGGGGGCAATATATAATTGTGAACTGGGGCAATATATCCATATGTGAGCTGGGGGCAATATATATCCATGGGTGAGCTGCTGGGGGCAATATATCCAGAGCTGCTGGGGGCAATATATATCCATGTGTGCTTTCACTGCCTTCGAACAGGCACCGTACTTGCTGGCAGTTGGCAAAAATTTGTGTGAGCATATGAGAGAGCTCCACAGCAATAAACCTCACAGTAATGTGCGCTGTGTGTATGAGCATTCATTGTTATATGGGAGTACTGATTTATGAGTAAGAGTAGTTTAAAAAAATCCGTAAAACTCGGGGGGGGGGCGACACCATAAGTTACCGCACCGGGTGACACCAACCCTAGTGACGCCACTGGGCGCAATGGTAAAGCGAGCTTTGTTTATACATGGGTAGGTGGTCAAGAGGACAACTAGTAAGGCAGGAAGATAGGAAAATGCAGAAACCTCTTCTTCAATGAAACAGATATCTTTGTCGTGTTTGGTAGAGGGTTTCGTGGAAATAGGAGAAACTAACAAGTTAAATGTATGAAAGACATTTCTGTGGTCATGAAAGAAGATGGAGATGAGGAACATGTAATATGTTTGATTAGGGAGGTAGAGAGCGAGACTAAGAACATAAAATGAATTTGTAATGCAAAAAATTATCTCTAGTGCAAACACATTCAGTCAGCCAGACAGGTTGGGGTGTGGAAGTACTGAATGGCACAAAAGAAATTCAGAGGGCCGAGCTGTATTGGATGGTGGATAGGTCATGACAGTGGAATTTGAGATGGATGAGAGAAGCGGATGTAGTTCAGCGGAAAGGTATTGTACATTCAAGATTCCTTTAAAGTCAAAGTGTTTTTTCTGACTCTGTACAAACGTTTCAGGGCAGAGCGCCCTAAGTGTTTCTCCTCTAAGTAAAACTGATCATACGAGTGGACCTTTATTGCAATAAGATTGGAAGTAGGTGCCTGGGTTGGTGGCAAAAAAGTTTACAAGATAGGAGATTGTGATCATAAAGAGGAAGGGAAGTGTTTGTTATTTGAAAGACTGCACACAAGCTGCAGCATATAAGGTCCAGACAGAGGAGATATGATAGAAACATTTAAATACGTAAAGGGAATCCACAAGGTAGAGGAAGGGAGTATATTTAAAAGGAAACAAAATAGCAAAACAAGAGGACATAGTCTTAGATTAGAGGGGCAAAGGTTTAAAAGTAACATCAGGAAGCATTATTTTACTGAGAGGGTGGTGGATACATGGAACAGTCTTCCAGTAGAAGTGGTAGAGGCCAAAACAGTAATTGAATTTAAGCAAGCATGGGATAGGCATAAGGCTATCCTAAATAAAAGATAAATCCAGGTTAAGTATCCATGTAATTGGGCAGACTAGATGGGCCGAAAGGTTCTTATCTGCCGACATTTTTCTATGTGTCTATGTTTCTATTATTGCCAACTTGAGGTGTAGGGACATGGGACCAATGTGTGACACCCATGGTGAAGGTGATAGTGAGGAATTTACAAGGGTGAGTGTTGGTAAGTGAATCAATAAAAATGTTAAAGTCACTACGAACAATTGTCGAGGATACTGGAAAAGAGTAATTGAGGAAGCCAGGCTGAGTAGTGTTCCAAAATAAGTTAGAATAAATTACTACTACACATAGATGGAGCAGAAGAGGTGAGTAGTAAGTGGGAAGATACAGAGTGAAAAGGTTGGAAGAAATATTTTCGGGATAGGAAAATGTCTACTCTTCCATACTTACAGGTGCCAGTTCTCAGTAAGTGGGATATTTGGAGTCCACCATTGGGAAAGAGACTGGACCAATAAATTAAGCAGTAAATAAAAGAAAGAGAATTTAGTGACACCTGTAAACAAGATGGTAATTCCAAAGGGCATGGAGAAAAGGCATTGCAGTTGAGGAAAGAGAGAGGGAATGTGGATAATATTAGCAGGGTCTTAATTGCATGTTGAGTTGAAGGAATAGAACCAGGGTTAGGTGAGGCATCCCGAGGTATTAAAACTAATACAAAAATGAGTGAGGGGATTGAGAGTGAGATTTAACTGAGCATTAAGTGGACAGATCTGAGTGAGTGGAAAGGAGTGAGTAGAAATGAAGCAAGAACTCTATCCACAGATAAAAGTGGCTCGTCCAAATAGGACAATGGAGTTCATTTCACTGAGATGTAAGCATATCTGTGCATATTTTGCCCAGTTTTGTTAACCCCTTAGTGACCGGGCGGTTTTACACAAATCCGTCCTTTAGTGACCGCTGCTGTTTTTACGTTTCTGCGCTGTTAGTGTTTACGTCAAATTTTCCTCTTACTCGTTTATGTAACCCACACATATTTTACACTGTTTTTCTCATCATTAAATGGACTTTATAAAGATACCATTTTTTTCATCATTTCATATAATTTACTATAAAAAATATTGTGAAATATGACAAAAAAATTGAAAAAACACCACTTTTTCGAACTTTGACCCCCAAAATTTCTTCTGTATCAACAACCGTCAAAAAAAATTAATTCCTTAGTAGTTTCTAAATTTAGTACTGAGTTTAGCAATACCCAATGTTTACATATTCCTCGCTTTTTTCCTTATTTTATGTAACAATAAGTGCAAGTAGCACTTTGCCATTTCCAAAGAGTTTATTTTCAAAACTAGTGATAGTGACATTGTAACACTGATATCTGTCACTAATTCCTGAATAACCCTCCACATATACATATTTTTTTAAAGTACACAAATCAAGGTATTAAACTTGGGGTATTTTGACTCTTTCCATGCAAACCATTTTACCACAAATCTATGCCAAAGTTTGAGAAAAAAAAAATGTTTTGGTGATTTTTTTTTTTGAACGCAATTTAAGAATACATGTACTGTGAACTTTAAGGTTTACTGCCAAAGAGCACCCCAAAATATGTTCAGCAACATCTTCTGAGTAAATTGATACCACCCATGTATAGGTATGTCGGGTCATTTGGGGGCTAATAGGCCTTATTTGGGGGGTGCGCATTTCAGTTTTCCAACTTGGAATTTTCACATTTCGTCATCATGCACCCATGTCCTATTTGGGACATTTTTGAAGCCGGCCAAAGTAATTTACCCCCATCAAACCATATATTTTTAGAAAGGGCACACCCTAGGGTGCTTCAAAGAGTTGTATTTTAACACTTTCCATGCACTAGCTCTATGTCAAACTTTCAGGTAGTCACTTTTTGGGTTATTTTTTTACACACATTGTACTTTAGGCATGAATTGTCAAATCCAGTTATGGGTTACTGCCAAAAAACACCCCAAAATATGTTCAGCAACATCTTCTGAGTAAATTGATACCACCCATGTATAGGTATGTCGGGTCATTTGGGGGCTAATAGGCCTTATTTGGGGGGTGCGCATTTCAGTTTTCCAACTTGGAATTTTCACATTTCGTCATCATGCACCCATGTCCTATTTGGGACATTTTTGAAGCCGGCCAAAGTAATTTACCCCCATCAAACCATATATTTTTAGAAAGGGCATAGCCTAGGGTGCTTCAAAGAGTTGTATTTTAACACTTTCCATGCACTAGCTCTATGTCAAACTTTGAGGTAGTCACTTTTTGGGTTATTTTTTCACACACATTGTACTTTAGGCATGAATTGTCAAATCCAGTTATGGGTTACTGCCAAAAAACACCCCAAAATATATTCAGCAACATCTTCTGAGTAAAGTGATACCACCCATATATAGATTTGTTCTGTTGTTTTTGGGGTGCTACGCCAATCTTTGACATGTGCTTGTCAATTTTCTAATTTGACATACAGTATCTTCTTTGCTTATCTTCTTTTTAGGGGCCTTTTACATACCCCAGTTTTATGAACGTGCATATATTTGGTAAGCTAACACCCCAAAGTATTGTAAATGGAGTGTTTTTATGCTATGGATGCAACCGTTTGCTCCAAACAAATTGGATACTGTTTGGTGGTCATTTTTCATTTTCACACCCACATTAGTTTTGGACTGTGATTTAGGAGACACGGTTGTTTGTTACTGCATGAAAACTCTCCAGGTTGTTTTCTACAAGGTCTCCTGAGTACACCCATGCCCCCCATGCATAGGTTTGCCAGGATTTTGGGAAGGTTCAAATACAATTTTTATGATTTTGTCATTGGAGTTGAAATTGAGATTATTTCTTCAGCTAGGCCTAGCTTTGGTTTTGGGTCTACCGCATACCCCAGTTTGAATTATTGCCAGAAAATTGTTTATATTTGTTATGTTGACACCCCAAGGTATTGCAAATGGAGTGCTTTGATGCCATGGATGCAACGGTTTTAGCCCAAAACATTTGAGAAGGTGTGTGGTGTAATTTTTCAATTTTCAGATTTTTACGCCCACATTAGATTTGGACTGTGATTTAGGAGACACTGTTGTTTGTTACTGCATGAAAACTCTCCAGGTTGTTTTCTGCAAGGTCTCCTGAGTACACCCATGCCCCCATGCATAGGTGTGCAAAGATTTTGGCAAAATACAGCACCAATTGTAGAACATAAAAATGTACGAATAAAATGTAAAAGTCTGGTGCAGTAAAAGAAAAAAAAAACTAAACTGAACTAATTAACTGGAGTGTGAGAAAAAATAGAAAGGAAAAAAAAAATCACAGATCACGCACAGTGTGATATAGCTTGAAACAGTCCCCAAGACACAGACCGGGTTGTCCAGGGCATTCTGGGCAGTAAAAGATTGTGTCTCTCCTCTGCCCCCTCTTGAAACACACCCTGCACCTTTTTTGGGGTTTCTGTTTGCCCTCAGTAGGGGGGATTTTATAAATAAAATGCGTAGCCCCAACTCTGTCCCCCATCACCGCCCGGGGAGCAGGTGCATCCTGGTACAAAAGCCCCGAAATGACCTGGAGCTGAAACTGTAAAAAGGACAGCGTCACTCCGGGGTTTGCCTTTTTGCAGAGCAAAAAGGCATTGTGGGTTGCAATTTGCATCAGGTAAATTGCAACCTTTTTGTACCAGGCCCTTGACTTCCGCATAATCTGGTAGGGCTGGAGCAGCTGATCTGCCAGATCAACCCCACCCATATGCCGGTTATAGGCTTTGATGCACACTGGCTTCCTGATGCGCTCAGCTCTGCCACGTACAGAGACCTCCACAGACCTCTCAGTGTGGATGGTGGATAGAAGGTATACATCCTTCTTGTCTCTGTACTTGACCGCCAAGAGCTCCTCTTGGCGCAGAGCTGAGGTCTCCCCCCTTTTTAACCGGGTGCGGACAAGCTGTGCTGGGAAACCTACGCGGTTCTTGCGAACAGTACCGATGCTGCTGTATCAAAACAATACAGCAGCTTGAACAAAGGGACACTTGTATAAAAATTATCAACATACAAGTGGTACCCTTTGTTCATCAGGGGAAAAAGTAGGTCCCACACAATCTTGCCACTGGTTCCCATGTGTTCTGGGCAACCTGGAGGGTCAAGGCTACTATCCTTTCCCTCGTACACCCGGAAGGCCTGAGTATACCCACTCTCGCTGTCACAGAGCTTATACACCTTCACTCCATACCTGGAGCGTTTGGAAGGAATATACTGCTTGAATCCCAGCCTTCCCTTGTATTTCATTAGGGATTCATCCACGCAGATATTCCTTCCAGGTGTATAAGCCTCTGCAAACCTGGCGGCGAAGTGGGTAATCAGGGGGCGGATTTTATACAGCCTGTCAAACTGGGGATGCTCTCTAGGAGGGCACAGGCTGTTGTCACTGAAGTGCATGAAACGCAAAATGTTTTCATACCTTCTACGTGACATTGATTGGGGGTAAATGGGGTAGAGCAGATGGGGCTACTGCTCCAGTAGGAGCGAATTGAGGGCTTCTTTATGATGCCCATCAGCATAGTAAGTGCCCAGAATTTCAGAAATTCTGGCACATCTAGCGGGGTCCATTGCTGCCTTGCCAAGTAGGAGTCTGGCTTCGCAGCACAATGCTGATGGGCATACAGATTTGATTGGGCCACGATGTGGCCCAACAAATCATCCCCCATAAACACCTGCAAAAACTGTGTGGCGGTAAATCCTGCAACATCAATATTGATGCCAGGATTTGCCGTGAAAGGAGGGATATCTGGCCTCTGGCGATGAGGCACTACCCACTCCTCAGCTGGAGCTGTGCGTCTCCTGCTGGCAGGTGGTGACCCAGGATCTGCATCAGAAACATCACTAGATACATCAGCCAGCGTAGATGATGTATCTAGCGACGTCTCTGAGCAGTTGGCGGGGTCAAAATCAGGGTCGGAGTCTGACGCAGATGCCTCAGATTCTGACGCCAGGATGGCATATGCCTCCTCGGCGCTGTACACCCTCTCAGACATTATATATAATAGATTATAAAATTTTATAATTATTATATATAATAAGCGGATTGTTGGTTCTTAGAAGAACCGTTGGGTTTCACAAGAAAATACAAATAAACACCTAAATCTCTCTAAATCACTCTAAACCTGCCTCAATTCTTCTAAATCTCTCTAAAATATCTCTAAATCTGCCTAAATTTTTCTAATCTCACTAAAATCTCTAACCTGTCAAATCTGATCTCTCTCTCTCACTCACCAAAACACAAGTGAGGAGAGGGAGGGAGAATCACAGAGGTCAGAGCCAATATTTACAAAATATTGACCTGACCTGACAAATTAGAAATTTTATTTTGATTTTTTTTTACCTCTGATTGGATGTTGCTAGCCTGCCTCTCTGATGAGGCAGGCTAGGAACATCCCACTCAGCCCAAGATGACCCTGCCCTTAGAAGGGCAGCGCCATCTTGGCTGTCAGTTTATTTTATTTTATAACTTTTTATTGATTTTTATTTTTTTATTTTTTTTACACTTTTTTTACTCTGCTGGGTGCCTTGATCCCTCGAGGCACCCAGCAGAGCACCTGATCACTCATGTGATCTTTTTGTACTGAGTGCCACGATACCTCGTGGCACTCAGTACTTCCTGCCGCTACCGGAAGTGATCGCTCGGGGGGAGCGATCACTTAGCGGACCGGCGGCAGGTAAGCATATTGCAAGGATGCCTCGATGTCGAGGCATCCCTGCAATATACACAGAGCAGCTGGAAGCGATACCAATCGCTTCCAGCGCTCTCTAGAAGTGCCGGGCACCTCTCCGGTAAAACCGGATGTTGATCGCTCCGGGGAGCGATCACAAGGTGCCCCGGCACTTCTCACCGCCATTGCACGGATGCCTGGACTCCCAGGCATCCTGCAATGGCGTTTGAGCTGCTGGAAGCGATCCGATCGCTTCCAGCGCTCAAAAAACCGCAGGACGTACCATGGTACGTTCTGGGTCCTTAAGGGGTTAATAAACTGTTAAATGCCATAAGGCCTTGCAAATAAGTCTGTCAAGTGAGAGCAGTTGCTATGGACTTCAAAAGTGAGTACCTCGTCAAGATGAACATCCTGCTCCAAAATACCTGTACTTTGTAATTCAAGAATCAGGACATTGGTAATTGTGATTTAGGCTTACAGATGCAAACTTTTTGAGTATCCTGGGAGTAACGAGAGTTTTACAAACCCCTATGTTTGGGATTATGCAGGATGAAAGAGAACAAAAGACCTTTTTATTATCAATACCTATGAATATATGTGTCCACCCTTAAATTTTCGTATTCCCTTTCCAACTGGGTCCATGCCTGAATCACTTATATTCTCAAGTATGTAGAAGTTCATTACTTGATACTCATTATTTTGTTATACTCAAACAAAGATGACGTAGCCTAACCATGACTCATCTAACATGACATTTTATAATAACAAAACCTATTCAGATTAACCAATCCTATTCAATTTATATTTCCAAAATTTATCATTTTTTCAATTACTTGTTAAATTTACTAAAAATAATTATCGAATGTAATCTACATTTTCGTCATATCAAACAATAGCCCACACAATTAAAAATACAATAGACAAATACAAAAAAGCAGTTGGTGACGTTATAAACTTTAATAGTTGTTTTTGTGAAAATTAGTCAAAGCTGTTCCAAGTACATTATGAAGACTTGAAGTATATCCCCAGGAAAGGAGTAGCTGTTTTTCCTACGCATGAGTAGATAGAGCATTAGTTTTGAGGTGGCTGATACAGAAATGTGATACACTGTTACAATTCTTAACAAATACGTTAAATATACTGTGTATATGTATACATATTTGTATTATTTTGACATATGTTTTGTATATTACCGCTACATAATTATACATAGAATATAGCACATTACATTATTATTTAGGGACATCAAACATATTTGCTCTCTAGTGGGGAAATTATTTAAGTTTCAGAAATGCATTGCATTTTTTAATTTACTAAATTATAGTTAGAATTGAAGGTAGATCTTTATGGAAGAGTAAATATTTTTCCAAGTGTTTTCAAAGTTTTAGAATTATACGTTAAGGAAATAATACTACTTGCTAAATACATACCTCAAAAAGGTAGAATGTGCATTCCATACTGAAAGGCCCTTCTCCCTTTACATAGCCAAGCTATTCTGCACCCTATTTCTTCCTGATGTCAATATCGAAGCATAATTTCCTCCTTTAGCTGTCCAGGCAATGTCCTATATCACTGGTGAGACAATTGTTTATGCAAATGTTGTGCCTGGAACTCCTGCACTGCACAGAACAATCACAAAACCACAATCAGTGCTGTCAAGATGCTAGTAGCCGTTTTTCAGATTGTCATAAAGTTCCTTGTTGAAATGAAAAAAGTTGGCCAGCCGAGCATCGTATAGCTAAAATAAATATTTTAATAAATGTAATAATTGTAAATTTGTTTTTATTAACTAATTATGGCCATCACCTCTGTTTCTATTTCAACTTCAGAAAAGGTTATCATTCCTTATATAAAATCCTTAAAAGATATAATCGTATATGCCTTCCAGATGACGTGTCAGGTTTTTGTAGTTTCTATAGATAGATGTATGGAATATAGTGTCAAATTTCAGCCAGCAGCGGCAAGTGTACCCCAATCGACCAGTAACACAATTGCCACAGAACAATATTTTAAAAAGTTCCATTATGCTGACAGTTGTAAATACTTCCTCTAATTACTCCGTATTTAGTCAATTATTCTATATACCCTCTTACCTGTGCAAGCATGTGTTTTACGGTGTGTTTAATTTACTCCTTTTCTTCCTTAGCTCCCAACTCCCCAATGGAAACTAGGCAGGAATAGCTATCAATTCTATACATTTTTATTGATTGGCTATCTTGAAAATAAAGTTTGCTCTTCTTCAGAAGGTCTGTCTGCTGACAATACAATAAATTTTGCTACTCCTGGCACATTGTACTTAATAATGAGCTTGCTCATCTCAACAGTGGCTTAGCAGCATTTACATTTAGTGCAGAACATAGCTTTATTTCCTACGTCAATGCACAATGGTGCAACGAATATAAAGGGGTAATAAATTTTACATCCTTTATAGGGGTTATCCATTAACCACCATCTAACGTCAGCAAATAATGGTAGATCTAAAATAGTGAATTCATAATTTAGGGAACCACCACTAGTTTGTTCCTCATTCTTTCCGCTATAGATTACACCCATGTTGTTTAGCATAATTCTCAGCCCATTTTTCAATCGGGTTTCCTCCATACTTGCTACCAAGTTTATTTAGTGCAGATTTCACTGTAATTTCAGTCTCTTGTAAGTAATGTAGCAATGTTTTTACTGTTCAATGAAGATAGAAACTTTAAAATAATCACTGGGGACACAAATCATACAGTTATAGATACACAAATTGTACATCAATGGGCTGAGTATCCTCCAAAAGAATGAAGAAAATAGATACAGACACTTAAACCTTGCGATAATGTTAATTATAATTTTTCCAAGATCTCCTCACTTTAAAGCTGCAGTAGCCAAGCAGGCGGAAACAAATACCATCCCAACAAATAACATCCAAACCCATACGAAGAATCTCCTCTTTCCACATCCCTATCGTTGAGCAAACATCAGGTGTAAGGGTTGTATGAAGGGTAAATGAGGCAATTTATGTCTTTCTTGATGTGATCCTTTGACTTTCAGAATGTGTGACAAGTGATTATTATATATCCATGTAGCGAACAGCATAAGGAGAAAATGACACGTTACACATGAGAATCATCAAGTTAGCAACTAGCAAGAAGGGAACCAAGAAGCAGGACGCCACGATCAAATTGAGGCAACTGCAGGGGACAGCGATGGAGCGCAGGGACAGGTATGTATCCAGCCCAAGTGTGGCTCGGGGGTTACCGCTTTCAGCATAGAAATTTAACCCCGAGCCACACTTGGGAAAACCGCTAGGGGGCTGGATAATTGCACCGATTCTGACATAAAATATGTAAGAATCGTAACACCAGGAAGGTTAAGAGCAAAGATGGGAGAGTCTCAACAGCTAATGTAGACACACTGGTGAACTTCAATAGTAGAGAGTTTACATTAAAAGTTGAAAATGACATGTAGTGTATGGCGCTGCGGATCTGCCAATCTGAAATGTGAATTGTAACGAGTGGGATGCATGAGATAATATTATAGCCTGCAGGTATAGTGGGATATATGGAATAATCTCATAGTCTGCATTTCTGACAAAAGCATCAGTGACATAAAAGGCTTTAAGCCAAACAACACTGAACACATGTAATGCTGAAGTATCATTCAAAACTCCAGGTTCGCAAATCATCAATAAGCAAATAATATGTGCCGCGATAAACGGGTTAAAGAAACCCCTTATCTAGGGTATAGAAACATAGAAACATAGAAAGATGTCGGCAGATAAGAACCTTTCGGCCCATCTAGTCTGCCCAATTACATGGATACTTTACCTGGATTTATCTTTTGTTTAGGATAGCCTTATGCCTATCCCATGCTTGCTTAAATTCAATTACTGTTTTGGCCTCTACCACTTCAATAGAAACATAGAAAGAAACGTATAATTCTCAATAGCTGAAGCTATGTCTGTGAGACCTCTTATTTGTTCCCACTTACCTTAATAGCTTTCATTTATTTTTTTTGTTGCAGAACGCAGTACAGAAAAGGTAGAGCTTGAGACGATGCAAGTTGCAAGGCTGTTCTCCACTAATGAAGAGAGGCAGAACCGGACAACTAACCATCCCTTAAAGCTGTATTTAACATCTTTATTCAATATATTGTTGCAAATCCTCTAATCTATACAATAAACATCTTTTGTTTAAAACTACAAATGGAGAAATTTGTGCTTTTAAAAAAAATTAATAAAAACAAAGACTTGCCTGTTTTGTTTTGATATCCATCATCTTCGTTTCATAGGAGGGGCGTCTACTATTTGTCATTTTCCTTGATTGACATTTGAAATCACTCCCATAGGACTGACAGCATGTGGGTGTCAAGGGAATGATTGAGACAGGAAGCTCAGGAAGTTTCCTTTTCAAATGATTTTTAGGAAAATTCTAAGGGTTATTCAGAAAGCATGGAAATTTCAGTGAGATTTCAGTGCTTTCTCGTTCGGCACACTTCGGTGAATCCAGTTCGCAACCCTGCAGTGGATTTGTTATTCACCGCAAGGTCGAATTGCGCAGAATGTGGAGCCACTGAACATCTCTGATCTGACCGCCAAATGGTGAACTTCAGAAAAGAAAAAAAAAAAGGGAACTACGCTATTCTTTAAAAGGTGTTTAAAACAAATATGCATGAAAGTGTGTGGAAAAAATAAAACAGGTCCTACAAAAAAAATATAAAATGATCTTCTATAGAATAAAAATAAAACGCCTTTAAAAATAAATTGAATCAAACTTTTCACCTAAAAAATCCCAAAAAATTCCAAAATATAAATAAAACAATGGTTTCCTAAAAGCGAAAAGAATAAACTGTTGAATAATAAAAAAAATATTAAAACCTATTTTTTCTTTACATTGAATCCTATGGGGTTCACCAATTTGAACCTGTCGAACTGAATCACCGAAAATCAGGTCATGTCACTGACACTATGGTGCAGTTCGGCGTTCTCTGAATAGATTAACCATTACTTTTCTATGGGACAATTGCGCTGTCAACGAATTGCATCAATCTGTGACGAACTGCACCATATTTTGCGGTCAATTCCAACTATTTGCCGAAATGACAGCTTTCTGAATAGCCGAACGGCCACGAAATTGCACCCTACAGTGAAATTCATCGTTCGGTGCCCTTTGGTGGCAAATTAGCAATGTGGCCAATAGAATGTACAGTGAGGTGTTAGGCTAGGGTCAGACTAACGCATTTTTCGAGTCTTCCATCAAAAAGTGCGTCCGGATGCATTTTGCCGCTTGCGTTGTGCGGCCGTACTTTGTATGTTGGCCGTCATTGGCTGCTACCACGGCCATAATAAAAGTGCGGCTAAGCGCACGTTCACACTGCGTTCGTCTGACCCCAGCCTAAAAATATCTTTAGTACGACAGGTGTACTTGAAAATAAAACAAAAAAAGAAATTAGGACCCCAGCAAAAAGAAAACAAAGTATGGCAAGCAAAGGCATGGGCAGGGGTGGCTTGGTGTGCCCAACATACTCTAATGATGGGTGAATTGGTCCTGCCTCTGTTCAGTGACTATTGCTTTGCAAAAATATGCATTACTTGCTTAAATGTAAATTTGTACTTAATATTTGTTCCATGAGTGCTCACCCTATTGAAATGGGCTGCAGAGTCAGTGATTGTTACTCTTTGTTGCTGGAGAAATAAGATTGCTATAATACATTCTGTGCAGATAATGTAAAAAGAATTGGAGAATTTACAATTCTAATCCACTTATTTGCAGCACTTGTATGTGGGTCTTAATGCAGTCATGTATAAAAGCTACATATAGGGTAATCCACTTAATACAATGTACAGACTCTACGGTACTCTAGTACCATACTACTTCGCTTTATAGTTTTTAAATTTACTATTTCGTTGATTGTTTTTCCCAATTAGATTTAGGTTAATGAACCCCACTGCATAAAATGTCAGGTTCTAAGGCTGGGGTCAAACGAACGCATTTTTCACATCGTTCGTAAAAAAGTGCATCCGAATGCATTGACATATTTTTTCACGGAAGACGCGAAAGTGGTCATACGATGTGCATTTTCGTGCGTGATTTTTAACGGAGCTATTAAAAACAAATGGACGTTATGTTGGCCGGACATGTGCAGCGTCTGACGTCTCCTAATCACGCACACACGCCGCTATGCCGACGCAGCGCACTCTGTGCGTATATTGGCCATCATTGGACGTCATTTACTGCTACTACGGCCATAATAAAGTGTGGCTGCACGTGCGTTCGCACTGCGTTCGTCTGACCCCAGCCTTAGCTACATGCCATGTGGGGTTTTTTTGAGAAAGGATGTTACCAGGAAGGATACATTGAGATTTCTCTCGTTTTCAAATATGTCCTGGGTGCATATGTACCGTTAGGTGCCTTGCCCAAGGACACTTACTGGAGAGGTGCTCTTGCTGGGATCGAACCCATGTCTCCACAGGCTCTCTCCATGCTGAGCAGTGATGTTACCTCTACTCCACCCAGCCGGTTGTAAAGGTACTCCCCACATTTCAGCCAATATAAAAGGAAATGTCATCAATCAATCCCTCCCCTTTCCTATTTAATTTTCTAGAAAACAAGGCTTCCTGGTGTTTTAATTTAGAGAACTATAGTTTCTGTTTTAACCCCTTCACTGCTGAGCCATTTCACCTCTAATTTTGACCGTTTGTGCTCATCATGATTAAACGCGATTTGAAGTCACGTTTTATTATCCAACCCAGACATATCATATATCCATTTTTTTACGTCAGACTCGGCAGATTCATAATATATCATTATTATATGTATACGTCATGCCCTGCCAGGATGCTATAACAAAATGTAAAAAAAAAAATTTGAATTTTACATTAATAGTTGAAAATGACATGTAGTGTAGAGTGCTGCAGATCTGCCTCACCTGAAATGTGAATTGTAACGAGTGGGATGCATGAGATAATCTTTTAACCTACAGGTATAGTGGAATACATGGAATAATCTCATAGTCTGCAACTGTGACAAAAGCATCACTCTCCCTGGGCAAAATCATTAACTGCTTTGACTTTAATTACCACCTCTATGCTGATGACACTCAAATTTACCTCTCTACCCCTGATCTCTCGCCTCATGTCCCTTCCAAAGTCAGTGACTGTTTATCTGCCATTTCCTCCTGGATGGCCTCGTAAAGATTAACATGTTGCAGACTGAGCTCCTACTAATTCCTCCCTCAAATGCCTTCCCACCTCCTGACTTCTCTATCATGGTTGATGGTATCACTATCTCTCATCAAGCCAGGTTCGTTGTCTGAGTTACACTTGATTCTGCTCTTTCCTTCACCCCCCACATCCAGTCTCTTTCCTCCTCCTGCCGCTACCAATTACGTAATATTTACAGAATTCGGCCATTTCTTACTGCTGACACCACAAAGCAACTCATCCGCGCCCTTGTATTCTCCTGAATTGACTATTGTAATAATCTTCTAGCCGACCTCCCTCTCTCCCCCTTACAATTCATTCTAAATGCCTCTGCCAGGCTCATCCACCTCACCCCCCTCTGTCTCTGCCGCTCCTCTCTGAGAGTCCCTTCACTGGCTCTCCATCCACTGCAGAATTAAATTCAAAATCCATACCCTGACCTGCAAAGTTCTCACTAACTCAGCTCCCTGTCCTCACTAATCACCAAATACACCCCAGCCCGCTCCCTAAGATCAAACAGTGACCTGCGCCTAGCTTCTCCCCGCATCACCTCTTCCCATGATAGACTGCAGGATTTCTCACGTAAAACCATCATCCTCTGGAATGCTCTCCCTCGTACCGTCCGACTTTCACCTAGTTTCCCTACATTCAAACGTTCCCTTAAGACATTCCTATTCAGGCAAGCCTTCCACCCGACTCATTTATACACCTCATTGCCCCAACCAGTCCATCACTCTCACCTTACAGTCCTCTCCTCCTGTTTCCTCCCCAACCCTTCTAGATTGTAAATTCCCATGGGAACAGGGCCCCCGTTTCCTCCTGTACTGGTTTCTCAAAATGTGGTTCAGTCTCCGTGTATTGTAACCTTATCTATATTGTGCCCATTGTTCAGCGCTGCGGAATATGCTGGCACTATATAAAGAATAATAACACTAATATTTCTTGGTATCCAGTGTTTTGGACAATAGTCATTGCATTTCTAGATAGAAGGAACAATAAAACGCTGCGGAATATGGTGGCACTATATAAATAAATAATAAGTAAACTAGTGTGAATGGAATTAGTCAATATTTACTACTTAAGAAAATATCTTTTATTTGTGATATATTTGATTTGACAACTGATTATTGTGTAGTTTATTCAGTAAGCATGTCTTCTTCCAAATTACAGCGATATAATTGCCATAGGTATTGACAAATTGATGGCATTTAATTAAATATTCCATTTGTCAATACCTTCCGTTGTTCACGAGTCAAGAAATGATTTCTAAGGAGTCATTAGTAGATCGACGTCAGGAGGATTATGTTTAATGTGCTTGTTCACAAACAGACTGTATTTCATGATCTGCTTTTTGTAATTCTAACAGTGTTACCATATTTTACACAAAATGTGAAAATACTTTGGCCTAATTTTTTTAAAAAGGTTTCATCCACTACGCTTGGATTTTTTTATATTTATCTTCTAAAGGAGTCCCTTAAAGATTAGAATTGGTGAATCAGATCAGTATTTGGTGAAATTGAAAGCTCTCTGAATAGCCGAACTGTCACGAAATTGGCCGTTTGGTGTAATTTGGTGGAAAGTTCGGTGCTCTTTGAATAACATTTCTATAGGATATATTAGGTGCTCTCCTTGAGGTGTACAGCATATCATTGAGTTTCTCATAGTTTTTATGTTCTGGACCTTTTCCACTCACTTTCTTATACCCACGATGGTCTGTTTCTATCTTGCTTCATACAGGGCTTCCGCCACTGCTTTATCTGTGTATTGCTCACAACCTCTGGAACACCAGTACAAGTGATATATATAATATTTATACACTTTTTTTTAATGGGGCTGGCTATTGGAGTGGCTAGGTTATCCTGGGACTCTTCTACACTCGCTACCACTCTCCTGTATTGATCATACGTTTATTATATTACGGTGCTAGAATTAAAAGTTATGTTTTCTTTATACCATACTTTACTATCATTCATACATCCCACCTCTGGATTTTCATTACAGATGTTTTCTTGTGTCCACTTACAGGCAGAGACCCTGCCCCCAATGCCCTGGTCCAGCTGTGCCTCCAACCCCCATTGCAACTCCTGGCCCCGGCTTCACGGAAAAGGTTAAATACAGCATTGGAGAGATCCTACCAACATGGAGCTCTCCATCACAGGGACAAGGAAGGAGGCCAGGAGAGCCAGCCCAAGACTCTGTGCTGCCTGGGTCCAAGAATGAAGTGCTACCCCCCTTCCCCCCAAGAAAAACACTCTAACCTAAACAAACACATATCAAAACAACACATATCACAGAGCACCACAGAAAAAAACTCACAGTAATTTGCAATGTGTGTGAGCATATCACAGACCTGCATATAAATAAAACTAAAATAGAATTATAGATTTAAATAGATGTTTTAATTATTAAAATATCAATTATATGCCTGCCTAAACACACACACACACACACACACAGAGTCTGGCTATACACACACTCACACAGCCTACCTAGACACACACTCACACGGCCTGCCTAGACACACACTCACACGGCCTGCCTAGACAAACACTCACACCCAGAGCCTCGCTAAACACACTCACCACACATCCAGAGTCTGGCGCGATACACTGGCACCCAGAGCAGTGGCGTCACTAGGGTTGGCGTCACCCAGTGCGGTAACTTATGGTGTCACCCCCCGAGTTTTACAGATTTGTTTTTAACTACTCTTACTCATAAATCAGTACTCCCATATAACACTGAATGCTCATGCACAGCTCACATTACTGTAAGGTTTATTGCTGTGGAGCTCTCTCATATGCTCACACAAATTTTTGCCAACTGCCAGCAAGTACGGTACTTGTTCGAAGGCAGTGAAAGTGAAAGCACACATGGATATATGTTGCCCACAGCAGCTCTGGATATATTGCCCCCCGCAGTTCACCCATGGATATATACTGCCAGCTCACATATGGATATATTGCCCACAGCAGCTCACCCATGGATATATTGCCCCCAGACCAGCTCACACATGGATATATTGCCCCAGACCAGCTCACACATGGATATATTGCCCCCAGACCAGCTCACACATGGATATATTGCCCCAGACAGCTCACACATGGATATATTGCCCCAGACCAGCTCAGACATGGATATATTGCCCCCAGACCAGCTCACACATGGATATATTGCCCCCAGACCAGCTCACACATGGATATATTGCCCCAGACCAGCTCACACATGGATATATTGCCCCCATACCAGCTCGCACATGGATATTGCTCCAGCTCTCATGGATATGCCCCCAGCACACATGGATACTGCCCCAGCAGCTCTCATGGATAATGCCCCAACAGCTCTCATGGATAATGCCCCAGCAGCTCTCATGGATAATGCCCCAGCAGCTCTCATGGATATTGCCCCAGCAGCTCTCATGGATATTGCCCCACCAGCTCTCATGGATATACTGGCCCCAGCTCACCTCCTGCCACCGCGTGTTCGGCGCTGTCTGAGCTTCTGGGGGCATGGAGCTTGGGCACTTGCCTGGGGGAGCCACGTGACCAGCCACGATCTCTCGAACTCGGCTGGTGACCTGGTTCCCCCAGGCGAGCGCCGAATCTCCATAGCTTCGGACACTCGCAGGGAGCCGAACACTGCGTCGCAGGGTGAGATACCCGCCCTTAGGGTGACACCGTCACTAAAGACTTTGATTTCATTTCATTTGAAATCAAAGTCTTGGTGACGGTGTCACCCTAAGGGCGGGTGTCACCTGGTGCGGGCCGCCCCCCGCCCCCACCTTGCGATGCCAGTGACCCAGAGTCTGCCTAAACACACACACCCAGAGCCTGCCTAAACACAAACACACCCACACAGCCTACCTAAACACACCCACACTCCACAGAGCCTACCTAAACCCACACCCACACACCCTACCTAAACACACACACACACCCTACCTAAACACACACACCCTACCTAAACACACACACGCCCTACCTAAACACACACACACGCCCTACCTAAACACACACACGCCCTACCTAAACACACACACACGCCCTACCTAAACACACACACACGCCCTACCTAAACACACACACACACACCCACAGCCTACCTAAACACACGCACACAGCCTACCTAAACACACACACACACACACACCCACAGCCTACCTAAACACACGCACACAGCCTACCTAAACACACGCACACAGCCTACCTAAACGCATGCACACACCCAACCTAAACACACACACACCCTACCTAAAACACACACACCCTACCTAAACACACACACACCCTACCTAAACACACACACACACCCTACCTAAACACACACACACAGCCTACCTAAACAAACACACACAGCCTACCTAAACAAACACACACAGCCTACCTAAACAAACACACACAGCCTACCTAAACAAACACACACAGCCTACCTAAAACACACACACACACAGCCTACCTAAAACACCCACACACCCACAGCCTACCTAAACACACGCACACAGCCTACCTAAACACACGCACACAGCCTACCTAAATGCATGCACACACCCAACCTAAACACACACACACACCCTACCTAAACGCATGTACACACCCAACCTAAACACACACACACACCCTACCTAACACACACACACCCTACCTAAACACACACACACACCCTACCTAAAAACAACACACACACACCCTACCTAAACACACACACACACCCTACCTAAACACACACAGCCTACCTAAACACACACACACACCCTACCTAAACACACACACCCTACCTAAACACACACACACACCCTACCTAAACACACACACACACCCTACCTAAACACACACACACACCCTACCTAAACACACACACACACCCTACCTAAACACACACAGCCTACCTAAACACACACAGCCTACCTAAAAACACACACACACACACACAGCCTACCTAAAACACACACACACACACAGCCTACCTAAAACACACACACACACACAGCCTACCTAAAACAACACACACACACACAGCCTACCTAAAACACACACACACAGCCTACCTAAACACACGCACACAGCCTACCTAAACACACGCACACAGCCTACCTAAAACACACAACACAACCTACCTAAAACAAACACAACACAACCTTACCTAAAAACACACACACACAATACCTACCTCTCAAAACTTACACACACACAACCTACCTAAAAACCACACACCACCACACACAATACGTACTAAAACACACACACACACACACAATATGCCTACCTTAAAACACCACACACACACACAGCCTACCTAAAAAACCACATGGCACACCACACAGCCTACCTAAAATGACACACACACACAGCCTACCTAAAAACCACACACAACACACAGTCGCCTACCTAAAAACACACACACACACACACACCAGCCTACCTAAAAACACACACATCACCACACAGCCTTACCTAAACACACACCCCACACAGCCTACCTAAACACACACACATCACCGAACCTGGTACCGTTCCCCAACACACACACACACCCTACCTAAACACACACACACCCTACCTAAACACACACACCCTACCTAAACCACACGCTTTCCTACTAAAAACACACACGCCGTACCTAAAACACACGCACACACCGCCACCAGCCTACCTAAAAACACACGACACACACCCTACCTAAACACACGCACACAGCCTACCTAAACGCATGCACACACCCAACCTAAACACACACACACAACATCCTACCTAACACACACACACCCTACCTAAACACACACCACACACACCCTACCTAACACACACACACACCCTACCTAAAACACACACACACACACCCACCTAAAAACACACACACACTACCCTAACCTTAAAACACACACACACCCTACCTAAACACACACACACACCCTACCTAAACACACACACACACCCTACCTAAAAACCACACACACAGCCCTACCTAAACACACACAGCCCTACCTAAAACACCACACACACACCAGCCCTACCTAAACACACACACACGCACACAGCCTACCTAAAAACACACACACACACACAGCCTACCTAAAACACACACACACACCCCTACCTTAAACAACACACACCACCCTACCTAAACACACACACACACCCTACCTCCTAAACACACACAGCCCTACCTAAACACACACAGCCTACCTAAAACACACACACCACACCACAGCCTACCTAAAAACCACACACACACACAGCCTACCTAAAACACACACCACACACACAGCCTACCTAAACACACACACACACACAGCCTACCTAAAACACACACACACAGCCTACCTAAACACACACACACACAGCCTACCTAAAAACACACCACACACACAGCCTACCTAAAACACACACACACACACAGCCTACCTAAAAACACACACACACAGCCTACCTAAAACACACACACACAGCCTACCTAAAACACACACACACAGCCTACCTAAAACACACACAGCCTACCTAAAACACACACAGCCTACCTAAAACACACACACACAGCCTACCTAAAACACACACACACACAACCTACCTAAAAACACACACACACACAACCTACCTAAAAACACACACACAACCTACCTAAAAACACACACACAACCTACCTAAAAACACACACACAGCCTACCTAAAAAACACACACACACACAGCCTACCTAAAAACACACACACACACACAGCCTACCTAAAAACACACACACACACACAGCCTACCTAAAACACACACACAGCCTACCTAAAACACACACACACAGCCTACCTAAAACACACACACACAACCTACCTAAAACACACACACACACAGCCTACCTAAAAACACACACAGCCTACCTAAAACACACACACAACCTACCTAAAACACACACACACAACCTACCTAAAACACACACACACAACCTACCTAAAACACACACACACACACACAACCTACCTTAAAACACACACACACACACAACCTACCTTAAAACACACACACACACACAGCCTACCTAAAAACACACACACACACAGCCTACCTAAAAACACACACACACACACAGCCTACCTAAAAACACACACACACACACACAGCCTACCTAAAAACACACACACACACACCGCCTACCTAAACACACACAGCCTACCTAAACACACACACACAGAATACCTAGGAGTTCCTCCATGTCTTCCGGGTGTGGTTAGCGTGTAAATTTTTTTTTTTTTTACATTTTATCATCCTAGCCTTTGCGGTTATATATTCAATGGGGTACATGTGTTAATAAAATTAGAAATGGGAACACTCCCCCTCCCTGGGAAATTATGTGATTTTTAGCTAAAACACAAAAAATAAAAATCATTAGTGTAGCATCATTGTTCACATTATACTTGAAATGGGAACAATATTGCTGCATTAATAACCTCCACCAAAAAAGAAAAACACGATTTTTTTTATTTTTAACATCATCTTGTTTGTTGTCATTGGAAAGGCCATGCTCTGGCCTTTCTAATAATACCAAACATTAACCTTTAGCTGCCACGGATTGGGAGCTATGGGGATCCGAAGGATACCCCCATCTCCACCATAGGGTTTCCATAGGGAAACCCCTTGGCAGCTAGGGGTTAATTTTAATACTAATGTCATCACATCATGTGAGATGGTGCCAGTGGATGGCAAGAAGGCCTGGAGCCTTGTGTGACATCCAAGACTTCAGTCACCTCTGGTAGAGGTCCGTGATCTGGTGCTGTCGGGGTTAAAGACAGACATCGCTTAAAAGGGCAGTGGCAGACTCTGCCCTTTCCATTGGTGCCTGTCTTTAACTTTTATCTCCTCCTGCTCGGGAGGGAGAGGGGTCAGAAAGGACCCCCTCCTATCAAGCGATCTTCCTGCTTTGCGGGGGGGGCATGAAAATGATGGCATTGCCGGGAGGGGTCTTAAACGCAACGTCTGACTTCAAGGAAGTCAGATCGCCACGGGATCCAGGCCCCAGAAGAGAGAGGTGCGTATCAGAGTGAATTCTCGATGCGCGCGCAGCCGAGGGCGCACGCGCATCTAGCGACGGCGATGGACGCGTTACAAACTGTTTTATTGTATAGGATAAACAGTGTTGTGGATGTTACCTGGATAAACCCTCTGCATGAGCCGAAATGTCGGGCTACAGGCTATTTTTTAATGCTTTAATAAAGTTTGTCTTATTTACTTAGAGTTCCTGAGTGCACCTCCTGGGATTTCTGTATATTTACTTTTTGAGATTTTTGCACCAGGCCTGTTGGTTTATCGAAGGAGAGTGCTGAACAAGGGCAAGCGATTATATATATATATATATATATATATGACAGGCTGAATGATAGACCAATACACATACATAGACAAAAAGAATTTGATTTGCATGCTATTTACTAGGTGTCTATATACGTTTCCTTTTTTTACCCCCACATACGTTAACATTCACATATCAAAAAAGATAATTTGTGCAAAAAAAGATAAAGCAGCTTGCTCCTATGTATCTGGATATAAATAGAATACAGTTCTTGTACAGATGGAAGGTAAATATGTCACCCTTATATTTTTATAATTAAATCTGTGTCTATGGTAACATTGTAATTACCATGTGGTGCTTGTTAATAAATTATATGGAAGTACCTTGCACGTGAGTATACATTCTGAAATGCTGTTTTTGTGAAATCCTTGCACTCCAAGTAAAATATAAATATACTAATAGAATTCCTTGTTTACATACACATGGTACCACTTTTTCTAGAGCCGATGCGCGAGAGGAACAATTGAGTAATGTGCAATTGGCTTAGCCTCTAAAACGAACGCATAGAGCTAGATTTACTAAACCGTTGCATTAAGATGTTACCTTGATAATCCCTCAGCATGAGGGTTTTGGAAGCAGGACGCTGCGATCGGACAGAGGTGACTGAGGGAGGACATCAAGGGAACGCAGGGACAGTTATGCATCAGCCCGAGTGTGGCTCAGGGTTACCATTTTCGGCTCTGAAATTTAACCCCGGGCCACACTCGAGCATACCGCCAGGGAGGTTAAATATTTCAAAAGTAATTTATTATGTCGATGTTCCACCCCACAGGAGGAGGAGCTATACATTCACAGACCAGAGTGTCGGGCGTTGGAGTGCAGGAATTCTCGTGGAAATATATATATATATATATATATATATCTCCAAACATATACACCCATTTCTAAATACACTCATAATTAACTGCATTAGCCCTATATGTATACACCGATCAGGCACAACATTAAAACCAACAGGTGAAGCGAATGAATGAATTCGGATATACAGGTTCTGCCTGTCATCTAAATATTACAATAATAAAACAACGCTAACGCACACATCCACAATAATATGACTGATATTAAGAGGACACATTTTTGATTACTGCCATTTAGCAAGAATTTATAACTTGATAGAGTTTAACATTGTGCTTATTTTAACCCAAATTTTTGTTAAATTGGGAAATAGACACAGAAGTCAATTATTACCAGCATCAAAAAATTCATTAAATCAGGGCAGATTATGTTGTATTTTACACATAGATTGCATTCTAATATTACATGCATTCTCATATGTCAGCAAAGAGCATTAGGTTTGTTTCTGTTTTTCACCTTTAATATCCACTTTTCGTATTGTAATTTTATGTGTAGGAAACTTCATGATCTTCAAGATCCACAGCTATTGCTTGTTTGAAACGGATTATTATCACAATAATTTTGTGCACCGCATCTGTTTGTATTAAAGCACCACCTCCCACCAGAGCTATATTTTGATCCAAATGTAAATGTCACTGAAGATATACCCTTCATGAGCGGTAATTAAAATATAGCCGAGCCTGCATTGCCGTAAGAGAGATAATATAACCCAGAAGTCAGTGGAAACAATATCAGATCTAACATTGGAAATGGATTCAAAATTGTTCAAGTTACCCAAAATATCACTTGTAAACATTCTATGAATTAAAGACATAGAATCATTACAACCGCTAAGGTTCTCTTACAGCTCTAATTACAATCCATCAGTGATGACATCTTGGACATCGTCCAATACAATATCTAGAACTGTATTGTACAATACAGTATCTAAATGCCAAATAATTTTGCATTTGGGCCCCAGAACATGCCCCTAAAATTTGTAGCAGTGTGGGCATAATGCTGTGATGTGATGTGTATCACTGGCATCTCCCCAGCTGGTTCTGCAAAAAGCCCAAAACTGTAGTAATTCCTCTTCACCAGCAGATGGCACTGTCTGCCTAATAGATTATAAATAAAGAATAATAATTACTGTAATAAAGTGCCAGCATATTCCAGTGTTGTGCAATGGCCACAATACAGACAGGGTAACAATACATTGAGCAACATTTGACAAATCAGTATTCCTGTGGGAACTCACAATCTAGAAGGGTTGTGGGTGGAAACAGGAGAAGAGGACTGCAAGGTGGGAGTGATGGATGATGATACAGAAATGAATACATTAGGAATATTCCCACATATTTCTAACCGTATAATAAATTTAAAATTATTTTCCAAAAACCTACCAGTTCCTGACTGTGGTTTCTGAAAACCCTTCGGTAGAAAGGAGTTACATATTTACAAGGTTAGTGGAAAATGCAAACTGAAATTGAAGTCATTCTCTGCTCTAGAAGCCTCAAACAATACATGTATTACAGCATCGTACTACTTTTTCAAAATGGGGAGAAATATAACAAATTGTATCATAAATGTGCAAATTTCATGGAAACAGCAACACAATTGCTAGATAGACATGTCATTAGAATGGCCACTAGATTTACCCTAAACCACTTCCAAAATCTTCTATGTCAAACTAGACTAGACTGGACTAGAGTTAGTTCGACCAAAGAGACAGATTTAAGTTCATTTTCTCTGCAATTCAGCCAATTTTCAGTTTGAGAGTTTTAATTAAGGGCATATTGGGATTTTGATTCCCGTTTGGCTCAATTACCGGCATTCACACCTATACTCTCAAATGGACTTTCCTCTTTGGCGATTTAAGTAGGTAATCCGATTTTTGAAAAAATATCAAGTACTGAAAGGTGTTAATAACGAAAGGAGAAATCAGGGAAAATAAATCACACAGAATACTCTCAATTTTAATATTAGTGTTGATTTAACTCTGTCCTTAAAATAACCCTAACTATAAAGATAATTATATCCCTAAAGGCAACCCTAACACTAAAAGTCCTGAACACCATGGGTTACTGTCAGGGTAAGGACGATTAACAGGAATTCCTGTGTTGAGCATGAGTTTTTTCTAGAAAGAAACATTTTTCCGAATAGGCCTATGGCCGAATTCGTTGAGTTGGCCATTTTTAAAAAGATATAGGTCAAAACAACAGATTTTTTTTTTTTTTTTAAATACCAGCCAATTGATTCCGTTGTTTTACAATAAAACTTACACTGCTTAGCCACAGCATTAAAACCACCGTTTAAATATTAATGCATTCTGTAATAATTTTTGCCTTTGACTCAGTGCATCATGTGATTGTGCATGACTACTGTGTGTGTCAGCTTTCAGATTTGCCGGATAAAATAAAATTTTAATTTAATTTTAATAATTACTGTTAATTTTTATTTGATCCCTTTCACTACCAAGTGCTTTTTGGAAACAAAAAGTATTTTTAAAACATGTATTCTAAACATGTGATGCATTGTTAACACTTTAATGTGTGGTATAAAAGGAATTTTGCATAAAGACTGTCATTCTGACATAGTTAAAAGATTAAAAATGAGGGGGGGCATGTCCGCACCTCAAGGAGAGCAGACGTCACCCTGTGGAGCTCCAGGCTGTGACACCGATATTTGGTTGAATACAGCCACTAATTTATTCTGAATCCAATGCGCTCTCCTCCGGTCGATTGCTGAAGGCCCTGAGACCCAACTATATCAATTTGCAGCCGGTACGGGGGAGTGGAGTGAAGTTTGGGCCCCTTCCTGCCTTGACGTGGGTGCAGCCTCCGCATACCTACCTAGATGGGTAAGAAGACCGGCAAAGCTGGGGTGGCAGGCATACTCACCCGGACATCGCTGGGCGTTGGCCGTGCGGTGGAGGCACGGTTCTATGGATATGGAACACCACCTGCGTCCCCTAATGGAGAGGCCCTGCCTGCACCGAGTGGGGACTTGGTGGAGCTGCCTCCTACGGCCGCTTACCGCAGCGGATTTACATACCGTCATGGAGGACTTTCGCTCCCTGTGGCGTCAGGAGGACCTGCGCGAGGTACGTGCAGCATTGGAGCCTCTGCAGACTCAACTCACTGCCGTGCAGGTGCGGGTGCAGGAGACGGAGAAGATGCAGGCTGAAGCTACCTCCAGATTTGGTGACCTCCAATTACAAGTGGCCCGCCTTAACTCTGCGGTACTGTCACTGGAGGATCGTCACCGCCAGCGGAACCTTCGGGTGCGAGGGATACCTTAAGAGGTACAAACGGAGTACCTTCTGCCCTATGTGATGGGCTTGATTTCTCACCTCCTCCCCAATGCGGTTGCTCCTTTGAAACCTCCGGTCCTGTCGGTGCTGCGTCTTCGTGAAGCTGCTGCCGTGCCGGAGACTGCTCCTCGCGATGTTCTTGCGGCAACTCGCTCTGTGGATGTTCACTGCCGGATCCTTGCGGCCGCTGATCATCAGTCCGAGTTACCTACTCCTCCGGATGCCTTATTTTCTTCCATGACCTTTCTTTTCCGGCGTTGACGGCTCAGAGACGCTTCCGTGAGGTCACTACCTGGCTGCGAGAACGGGGAATCTGCTATAGATGGGGGGCATCTGTTCCTCATTGTGCACCTTGATGGTAAACCGCACCCCGCGGCTACCTTGGAGGAGGCGAGAGAATTGCCACGATGGGAATTGAGCCTACACCACTGAACCCTGTGGCCCTGCTGACAGATCCGGGCTGAGGACCTCTGTGTGATAGTTGCCCCAGTTCCTACCTGGATGTGATTGTCCCTCCGCCCCCCCCCCCCACTTCTGAGGACATATCCCCTTGATGACGATACACCACCCGTTTTTCCTCCCTCACGATTCAATGCGGATTTTGAACGGGGACTTTTTACCTCCCCCCCTCTCCCTCAGTTTGGCATTTGTTTGCGGGACTTGGCTGCTTATGGGGCTCCAACGGCTCTGTTTTTTTTTCTTCCTGTCCCTCCCCCTTTTTTTTTAAAGAAGTGGCAGGACTAAGGGTGGTACCAGGTGAGCTGACTGAGTGGCCACCATGGCTCTACCTACTCTTTTTGCCCTGGGTCGCCCAGCTGTGCGGCCTCTTCCACGGCACCTTGTCTTTTTATCCAGAAGCAGGGGGGAGCCGGGAAAGCCGCGACCCCTTCTTGGCAGTCCTCCACCTTTTTTTTATCCTTGTACGCACCAATGCCCCGAGCTGCCTTCGTGGCCCCAGTATGGACCTTGCTGACAATATCGTCTTGCTTCTACCCTCCCCGTTCCCCCCTAATTTTTTTTTCTATATTACTTTCTTTTTTCTTTTCTGGTTTCTCTGCGTTGACTTTCTCAGAAATTTATTGATTGCTTACACATGTCTGTTTTTCTTGAGTGCTCATATATTGGCCCTGCGAGGCCACCTTTGCAGGTCGACGTGTAACCTTTTATATTTTCCAAAATAAAAATCTTGAATTAAAAAAAAAAAGATTAAAAAGGTATAATTTGCCCATTTTATCAGTGACATACTGTATATGGATTTATATTGTACAGTAAATATATATTTGGGCATAATGCTTAAATTTCAGTAATTATAACTAGCTAAATCTTGTCCCACTACAGTAGTGAGAAACCTCTGGGGCTCTCCCTGTATTCTGCCCTTTCCTTGGCTGTTGTAATGCAGCAGTAAGGGTTGTTTTTGTTACAGTGATTGTGGGGGCTGTGCTATATAGCTTCATTGGTTGACAGCAGTGGGTTCTCAGGGAATTCTGTTTCTCCACATGGACCAAACTAATCTCATATTACAAAATCGTACAAATGGAATGGTGCGTTTCAATTTTCTGAATTTTTTTATTTCAATGCATAAATGTATATACATTTTGCTCGTTAAAAGGTTAAAGGTAGCTAAGAAATAGGTAAACTCATTGAAATAAAAATAAATCAAAGTGTTAACATTTAATTACAAAAAAGACAAACCATAACCCATAACCATTTTGATGGGTTCATGTTTTTTTTTTTTTATCAGTACCTTCCATATTGAGTGAAATGAGAAAGTAAAGCAATGCATAATTGGACAATTACCAGAATTCATGTTATCACGTCGAAAAGTAATTCCCTGAGATAAGATTAAATAGAAAACAGAATACAGTAATATTTAGTTCCTTCCAGTTGTTGGCGAAGACTATGTAATAAGTTTGCACATTTTTATCAAAGCTGCACAGGTTTCTTAACCATCTGCTCCTGGCTAATTTATCATTTAGAATTTTTTTTTCTGCAGTAATTTTGAATAATGGGCTAATTTAATTTCTGGCTAGAGGAGATGTTTTTGCTCTTTCACCCATATTGTTGAAAAGTGTACTGGAAATCTAAAAACAAAATATAAAACAGTCATTGGCTTTGTTAGCATGAGCAAAAAATAAACCATGATTGGTTTGGTATTATTATTAGAGATGGGATTAAGGTTAGGAGCTTGGATTACTAGTAGAGAGGTGTGCGGGGTTATCAGTTTAACCCTTTATTGACCGCGTGGTTTTACGCAAATCCGTCCTTTAGTGCCCGCTGCTGTTTTTACGTCTCTGCGTTGGTAGTGTTTAGGTCAAATTTTCCTATTACTTGTTTATGCAACCCACACATATTATACACCGTTTTTCCCGCCATTAAATTGACTTTATAAATCTACCATTATTTCTATCATATCGTATAATTTACAATAAAAACAAATATGAAATATGATATGAAATATCTACAACCAAAAAAAGACCCCTGCTAAATAGTTTCAAAATTTTGAGAATACAAATACACAATTTTTACATGTTTTTGCTTTTTAACCCCTTCACTTCTGAGCCAGTTCACCTATGTGCGCTGAGCTCATTATGATTGTTATGTGATTATGTCATATGGTGAGGATGTCAGTGGGTGGGGGTGACCTGGAGGCTTGGCTGACATCCAAGTTGTCAGCCACCTCCAGGTTTGAATCACGATCAAATGGTTAATTACTGAAAAGAGCATCTCTCTAGGTGTCATGGTTGGGGAGATAGAGGGCTCCAAATGAGCCTCCCTCCCCTTGCTGGATTTTAATGCAGGCACCAATGGGTACCTGTCGATGACGTCATCACGCAGCATGATGACATCATCGTGCCTGCCTGCCGGCCCCATTGAAATGGCAGGGCAGGCATCCAGCCTGCCACAGACGCTGTGGGAGCCGGCGAGGGAGGTAAGTATCGGCGGGAGAGAGGTTAGGAGCTCGCTGACATACCATGTACATCTGCGGGTCTAAGGGAGACCCGTGGGCAGGACGTACATGGTACGTCAGCAGTCAGGAAGGGGTTAAAGGAACAATCTACGCACCCTGAACACTTTAGCTTTTTAAAACTGCAGGCTGCATGGAGTGCGCCACCCCGTTTTGGCCAATAGCTCCTTGTGAAGAGGAGGAGTTTCCTCTGTCCACACAGCTGTCATTCAGCAGACAGAATTTTGAATATCCCACTTACTGGAGACAGAGGCTGACACAACAGCGATTGTTCTTACAGAAAGCAGCTGAGGAACTTGTGCACGTACATTACGCAGCACCTACACCAGTGTTTTTCAAACCTGTCCTTGGGACCCTCAACCAGGCCAGGATTTAAGGATCACCTTGGGGAAATTCATACTGAATCCTGCAATCACTGAGCAGCAAATCATATCACCTGTGCTGTGCTTCAGATATCCTGCAAACCTGGCGAGCCGGAGGGTCCTGAGGACAGGTTTGGGAAACACTGACCTACACAGACAATGGATTGGTGCTGCATGTACGCTCATAGCACCAATTCATCCTTCTGTGCATACACTGTCAGCAGCATCTGCCCAATTATTTAAGAGGGAAAAAAATTGTGAATGGAAGCGGTTACTTCTCTCAAATGTCTATGTATGTGGTTAGACCCAAATCTATCCTTTGGCCCCCACATTGAAAAACTCTCATCTAAACTTTGCCCCAAATTATGTGCCCTGTACAGAAACAAATCCTGTCTGAGCCCCGCGGTAAGAAAGCAGATTGTACAGCAAATGCTTATGCCAGCTTTTGAATATGGAGATTTAGTGTATGCAGCTGCCCCGTAAACACACCTCCAGAAAATTACTACAGTGTATAATTCATTCTGCCGCTTTGTGCTCAATGTAACTACATGACCCACCACTGTGACATGTTAAAAGAGCTAAACTGGCCGTCGCTGGAATCTAGTTGCACTCTTCACCTTTCCAACCTGGTGTTTAATAGCTTTTCTGGGAAGCCACCACCATATCTGAATAGACTGCTTCCCCCAGCAGTTCCCTCATCCTATAACCTCCGATCCAGGACCAGCACCTTACTTGCAATACCACAATACAAAAAGACAGTGGCTCGATCCTCATTTTCCTACCAAGCACCACAATTAAGGAATAACCTCCCAGACGCCATCAAATCTTCCCCAGTCTCAAGTCACTTAAGAGCTCCCTGTTAACATACCTCAATACAGAATACACCTCTAAACACGTAACCTAGTGAATATATTTCTTTTCTGGTAATCTGTATATTTGTGCAATTTTTCTAATATTTTGCATTTTATTATTTTGTATTTCTGTAACAACGGTAACAATTTAATGTTGCTGAACCCAGGACATACTTGAAAACGAGAGAAATCTCAATGCATCCTTCCTGGTAAAATCCTTTATTTATATTTATTTATAGAGTGTTCCTTTATAAAATTATATTCTAAATAGTAAGGGTGGAGGGTAAACGTAGGGGTTAGAATTAAGATTATGGGTACGATTTTTTTCCCTTTACAATAACATGAAAAAGAGAGAAACTCTAACACGACATACATCTTGTTGTGCCACGGCAACCTTTCAAGGTAGGTCCTAACCGACAAGAAAAAGTCTTCTGCTTTTTCTAACCCAAGAGACAAAATTGTAGGTGGTGTTAAGACGGAACCCTGTGTGAGCTGTGGTGGGTCCCATAATCGGGGTTAAAAGCTGAAAATGCAGGAGACAACTGGTTAAATACAGGCAACAACTATACAGACAAGAGGTGACGACACCACAAAACAGATCTCCGACAAAACAGATCAGTATAGAAACTGAAGGGTTAAAGCACAGATTAGACAAAGGAATAGCCAAGGTCGGTACACAGAGTAGTCAGAACAGCAACATAAAGGGTTAAAACCCAAACCAGAATCCAAATACTGTAGCCAGGTCGGTACACAGAGAATCTACATAGAAGCAGCACAAAGGGTAAAGGCTAGGGATGTACCGATACCGATACTAGTATCGGTATCGGTGCCGATACTCGAGCAAATGGTTCGATACACACCCCCCCATACCGGAAGCCAGTGCTGGGCCAGCTTGCCGGTATCCGTGGGGCTGGGGAAGCTGGCCACGTGCATGAAAAGCACGCGGCCAGTGTTCCCCTCCGGTGGCTGCAATACTTACTTGCTTCCGGAGGTCTGGTCGCGCTGCTGTGGCACGATCACGTGGCCACCGGCGCTTCTGTGACGCTGCCTCCAGCAGCCTCTCGGCTGGAGGCAGTGCAACAGAAGCGCCAGCGGCCACGTGATCGCGCCACAGCAGCGCGACCAGACCTCCGGAAGCAGGTGAGTATTGCAGCCGCCGGAGGGGAACGCTGGCTGCATGCTTTTCATGCACACGGCCAGCCTCCCCAGCGGTCGATGGGGGCATATCCATGTGAGCTGGGGCAAATCCGTGAGAGCTGGGGGCAAATCCATGTGAGATGGGGGCAAATCCATGTGAGCTAGGGGCAAATCCGTGAGAGCTGGGGCAAATCCGTGAGAGCTGGGGCAAATCCGTGAGAGCTGGGGGCAAATTCGTGAGAGCTGGGGGCAAATCCATGAGAGCCGGAGCATATCCATGAGAGCTGGGGGAAAATCCATGAGAGCTGGGGCATATCCATGTGAGCTGGGGGCAAATCCATGAGAGCTGGGGCATAGCCATGAGAGCTGGGGGCAAATCCATGTGAGCTGTGGGCAAATCCGTGAGATCTGGGAGCAAATCTGTGAGAGCTGGGGGCAAATCCGCGAGAGCTGGGGGCAAATCCATGAGAGCCGCCGCATATCCATGAGAGCTGGGGGCAAATCCATGAGAGCTGGAGGCAAATCCATGAAAGCTGGGGCAAATCCGTGAGAGCTGGGGGCAATATCCATGAGAGCTGGGGGCAAATCCATGAGAGGTGGGGCACATCCATGAGAGCTGGGGGCAAATCCATGAGAGCTGGGGCACATCCATGTGAGCTGGGGCAAATCCATGAGAGCTGGGGCATATCCATGAGTGCTGGGGGCAAATCCATGAGAGCTGGGGGCAAATCCATAAGCTGGGGCAAATCCATGAGAGCTGGGGCATATCCATGAGAGTTGGGGGACAAATCCATGAGAGCTGGGGCATATCCATGTGAGCTGGGGCAAATCCATGAGAGCTGGGGCATAGCCATGAGAGCTGGGGGCAAATCCATGAGAGCTGGGGCATATCCATGAGAGTTGGGGTCATATCCATGTGAGCTGGGGTATATCCATGTGAGCTGGGGGCATATCCATGTGAGCTGGGGGCAATCCCCATGTGAGCTGGGGGCAATCCCCATGTGAGCTGGGGGCATTCAATATATATATATATATATCAGGGGGGATATATACATGTGAGCTGGGGGCATTTTTATATGAGGTCTGTTCTTATTGGAAAGCGGTCACATGACAAGAAATAAAAGTATCGGTACTCGTATCAGTGAGTACTTTTTAAAATGTATCGGTACTCGTACTTGGTCTTAAAAAAGTGGTATCAGTGCATCCCTAGTAAAGGCACAGAGAATAGTCAGGAGAACTAGCTCAGGTTGGTACACAGAATCCACACAGGAGCAGGAAAGGTAAAAGCAAAGTACAGAAATAAACTAAAATAAATGCAAAGGCAAGGAAAACAGGGAACGATATAAAATATAAACCAGAGAGCAAGGCAAGGGCAAAATATGACAAAAATAAGAGAAACCAGGACAATCCGGCAAGGGAAAACAAGGAACCACAATTAAAGCAGAACAAAATATACAAACAAATCAGAGGAGCTTGCTACCAGCATGAATACAGAGAAACACATTGGGAGTGATTCAGATTAAAGAGCCTGGCACCATGGGAGAAACACCCATTTATAGGAGGCTGTATAAGTGCACAGCACAGGCAGGTGAACCTGAGGATAGCTTATAGTAAAGAAACTCCTGGACTGGAATACAGGCATGGCAGGGCAAGAACTAAGAGCCAGCTCACAAACAGGGGTCAGGGCTGGAATTGTGACAGGTGTATAGTTATACACTCAAACACAATTCTCATTTGGAGCAAAAAGAAAATGTGGTGGAAACAGTAACAAAAAAACAAACAACGTAAACGTCAGTCTCGTGCTGTACCAGAGGTGTTTTTTTTGCTGCTGAGCCTATCACATTTTCTTTTTTACCCCAAAGGAAAATTATGTTCTATGAGGGTATAAATATAAATAAACATTCACAACACCAAATTTTAATATAATGATTCACTTCCTTTTTTTTAAATTACCTGTAACTGGGAAAATAAGAGAATCTCGTGTGTATGGGGTATTCCCAAAATTCAAGACAAAGTATATGTATTGCACAATGTATGTTTTATACAAAAAAAGGCCAGAATTCTCACTTTAAAAAAAGTATATATGGTTACGTAGATAAGCTGTATACAGTTTATAGGAAAGTGACTCAAAGTACATAATGTCAAAGTACTAAAAACTTGCCCAGAAAAGAAAAAGATATAAACCCTGACATTCAAAGGGTTAAAATTATTTTGCTATGAAAAATCTAAAATAAATATACAGTATATATTGTTTTTTACTGGTCATGTGATGGCTGTAAACCATTGCCGGCAAATTTGCTTTGATATATCTTGTACATTATTTTCTTTTTTCCATGTTTTTTGTGACATTTGGAAATTAGTAATGGAGGGGTTAACCCACTTTATTTAGTGACCATATTTTAAAAAAAAATGTCCTTGATGAAAACAAATGAACACGTAAATGAAGAAAGTTGTGTATTGCTTCCTCTCAGTGTTAATGAATTGCATAACCTTTTTAACCTTCACATAATTTTTACATCTTATTACACAGATTAAATTAGCATCCGTTATTTAATCATCCAAGGCACCTACCTATTTCCACTTTAATTTTTAGATGTTCAAAAAAATGACATTCAAGTATTTGCCAACTTAAAGGGCCATTTCTGCATTAAAGATTATAAAACGGTTGAAAGAATAAAAAGCATTCATTGCAATTTGTCTTGTTAGACACTGGAGGGAGATAGGAACACAGCACATATTATCTTTTCCTTTTTTTTTTTACAATGTTCAACCAATAAATATATCCAATGGCACGAACAATTATTACAAATAAAAAGTGAGAGATATAATAAATCTGATTAAGATTTTATTATGCTTGCCGCAGCAGAGATAAAAACCTATCAGAGTAGTTTATATTAGGCACAGAATATCTTAAATAACCCAAATCCATTCATGTGTGTGTTTTGCTGCTAAACAACATGCCTAACAGAGTGATGTAAAGCAGATTGTGTATGAGTTGATTGTCAGTCTCTACCATATAATATAAATACAGCCCATCTTGCATGTCACACTGGGATACACTTCAGAATGTATTGCACACAGCGGCGTAGCGTGGGTTGTCAGCACCCGGGGCAAGGCAAGAATTCTGCACCCCCCCCAACCCGTGGACACGGTAACACACCCCGATTCCCTTCTACCAGTAGAGTATTGTCCCCCTTATCCCATAAGCACATGTATTGCATATTAACAAAATACTGATATAATAAAAAAATTAAACACACATGCCCCCCCACGCTACACCACTGCTATCAGTCACCCTGTCCCAGTAAACCATAGCATAGTTCCACACTCACACTATACCTAGTCACTCTCTCCCAGTAACCCCAGACACTCACTCTCTCGCCAAGTACCACAGTCACTCTCTCCCTCAAGTATCCCCAGTCACTCTCTTTCCCAGTAACACCACTTTCTCCCAGTACCCCCAGTCACTCTCTCTCCAAGTACCCCAGTCGCTCTCTCATTACCTCCACTTTTACTCAGTACCCCCAGTCATTCACTCTCTCCGCAGTCACTCTATCTCAAGTACCCCAGTCACTCACTCTCTTCCAGTATACCCCAGTCACACTCTCCCAGTACCCCAGTCACTCTGTCTCCAAATACCCCCACTTTCTCCAAGTACCCCCTGTCACTCTCTCCCAGTATTCCCAGTCATTCTCTCCCTGAACCTCCAGTCACCCTCTCCCAGTACCCCCTCACTGTGTGTTGGTCACGCTGCTCTGGTGTCACACAGTGTCGCCTTCCTGCGTGGAGTTGCTGGTGGCCTGGTGGGAGCTCTCCAGGGGGCTTAGTAGAGATCGGATTTTAAATGTGCTGCAGGGCAGGTGCCTCCTTCCTTCCTGTTCAGGGGCTGCAGGGCAGAAGCGGCAGGGGACTGGCACAGGGCTTCAAGGGGGGCTGACAAGCATGGTACAGGGTGTTCCGTCAGATAATGCTGCACTGCCTCACGTGACTCATGTCAGCGTTAAGGGGGAGTCAGGACAGAACTTTCTGTCCTGGTCCTACCTTCCGGACGCTGAGTGCTAGGTCACCACCGGCACTGTAAAAGTGGTGGCTGCCCGTGCAAGGGCCTCTCACGGACACCAGTGTCCATGAGCATACACGTTGCTGATCCATGCTGGAAAATATTAGTGGTTCAAATTTCATTTGAAATTTTGCTCCCCTAAGAAAATTGTGCCCCCCGAGGCCCCCCACGCTACGCCACTGATTGCTCAAATGTAAATGTATCTGTGAAGCAGAACTACAGATTTGCATGAAGCTAGCTGTAAGCCCCTATTTTCAGGACAAAAAAAATAAATCACTGATATGTCTTGACTGTCTTCTTGAGTAAACCAGTTATGCAGACACATATAATTCTTGACTATTTAAAGTGTACTTCTACAGGTCAGGTGCACATTGCATGCAATGCCCCATTGGGTTACTGCAGTGGTCTTGGTCAATACAATGTCTCATCCTTTTATGAGATAGTGCAGCCTATACTTTTCAGCTCCAGGGTTGGGAGGATTTATCTTATCTCTACATGGGTAAATTGTAAAGCTATAAGCGGGTCCCTGCGAAGTCCTCAGAAGTTACTCAGCGCACTGACATATCAGTCAGCACGTTGCACTGCAATCAGGCTAGAGGAGTGAGTAAAAGTTGATCCTGTAGGTCAGCTCTTCTGCTCACAGTTGTCACTCGCCCCAGCAGCATGGTACCAGAAGGGAGTTAATCCCTTCACTGCTGATGTGTGGGACACGTCCTCATTGATGCACGTTACATGCTGAGGACGTGCCCCACACGTCCTCAGCTGTGCGGGACCCCCGGCGGAGATACTCACCTCTCTGTCCGGGGTCCCGCGGCGTTCTGACTTCAGCGTCCTTAGACGCTGAAGTCAAGCTCCTCCCGACGTAAATGACGTCATCGCGCCATGATGTCATTTCCAGGTGACCCCCCCGGCAATGCCGGGAGATAGCCTGGAAGGGAGGGGGGGATCCGTTCGGATCCCTCTCCCTCCCGATCGAGAAGAAGCAGTGCCAAAAGCCAGGCACCGCTTAAAAGGGGAGAGTCTGGCTTTAACCCCTCAAGCGCCGGGTCGCACTTCAGCGCCTTGTGGCGCCGAAGTGCGGCCTAGCTCCGGTGGGGGCCGCCATCTTGGATGGCGGCTCCACCCCCTGGTCCCCCCTCGCTGCCCGACGTCATCACAGCGTGATGATGTCAGATAGCCGGGGAACCCCTAGCTGCCTGGGGATTTCCCAAGGAAATCCCCTGGTGTAGATAGGGGGTTCCTGTGAACTCCGATATCTCCAGAACCATGGCAGCTAGGGGGTCATGGAGGATGTCATTTGAGAGGCCTGAGCATGGCCTTTCGAATGATACCCAACATGACTAGGTAAAAAGTAATAAAAAAATTAAAAAATAATAAAATTATAATGTGAACAATGATGCTGCACTAATGATTTTTTTCTATGGGGTGCGTTTGCTAAAAATCACGTAATTCCCCCTACAAAATGTAACAACTCCCCATTTCTAATTTTTGTACAAGCGCACCCCATAGTAAACATAACCGCAAACGCTCATGTGATAAAATGTGAAAAAAAACACTTTACACCCTGCAGATGATTAAAAATTCAATTTTTATTGCATTTTTTTGTCATAATATACAGGCAGGACATGACATATACATATAAAAATGATATATTATGAATCTGCCGAGTCTGCCAGAAAGAACGATATCTAATATGTCTGGGTCATTTATTAAAATGTGACTTCAAATCGCGTTTAAACATGAGCGAAAGCGGTAAAAATTAGCTCAGCACGCAGCGGTGAAATGGCTCAGCAGTGAAAGGGTTAAACAGCTAACCTTTGACAGAGAATTAATTTTTTTTTACTCAATTATTAAAATGTTAGGAAAAAAAATGCTAGAGTAATTCCGTGTTACATGAGCCCACCTTAAGTTAGGTGTAACAGACACACCTTGACTCTGTAAACTGTCTGTCTATTTACCGTAATCTGGACATTTGTGCATTGGCATGGAGATATTAGTTTTGCATCATAAAGCGTTTACTATGGAAATATGATTAAACATAGATAGGCATCATTTAAAATCCCCAACACTTTAAAATCTAACCAACCACTACCACTGAGAAGCTAACTTTGGACTGTATGGCCGCAGAGGACATAAGGAACAGAATCCACTTCACTGCTTTCTTCCTCTCATAGGAGTTCGGAATTCATGTTGTACTTATGTATAAATTCAATTACATCTGTCTAGTTACTTGATACTTTATAAGATATAAAACCAGAAGATGATATAAAGGCTGAATAAATTAAAACACTTTCACCATGTATTTGCAACCCAATTGGCAGAATTCTTCAAGATTCTTTAAAACTGCCCAATGACGGGAGCTGAAAAAGATTGAAATGCTCTGAATGGACTCTATCATTCAAAGTGGAAGCACTGGCACTATTTCACTTTATAGATGAACCCAGCATATTTTTCAAATTTTGTTCATGAGATGGCATTACATTTGAAAAAGGACAATGTCTGTAAGATGACAGGTCGGTTCATTTCCAAACTTGAATACCCTCTCCTGCTGCCATGGATGGTGGAGTATAGGGAAGACAGGTGTCCTCTCTACATACTGTATACTACAGGGAATGGGTGTTGGGAGTGGTTAAGGTTGCTCTCTGTTTAACCCCTCACTTGGAGAGCATGGGAGGCGGGGAGATAGAGTGGAAATAACATCCTCCATTTATTCATCCAAACATGGGTGAACGGGGGCAAAGAGGGTACTGGCATTTCTCAAGTGTAGGCCCCATGCCACATCCAGGAGATAAGGTTCAGCAGCAGATGGGTTACATGTCAGCTTACCCACTTTGGTGATTAAACACAGCACACCAAAAAATTGTGGGGTTAATTCATTACACTGTATTTTTTGCATGCACTGCAGTTAGTTAACCATTAGGCTAGGGTCAGACGAACGCATTTTCGCGTTGTCTGTGAAAAAGTGTGTTCGAACGAATGGACGCATTTTTTCACGTAATACGAGATAGCGGTCATACGATGCGCATTTTCGTCCGTGATTTTGTACGGATCATCAATAAAACACTTTTTGTGTCTGGACGTTATGTTGGCCGGACATTAGCAGTGTCTGACGTCTCCCAATCACGCACACACGCCTCTAGCGGACGCAGCGCACTCTGTACGTCCGTACTAGCAGTTTGACGTTCTAGAAAAAATGCGTTCATTGCGTTGCACGGACGAACATTCGTGCGGCCGTACTTCGTGTGTTCCCCGGCATTGGACATCATTTGCTGCTAGCACGGCCGTGATTTCGTGCGTCTAAACGCACGTTAAAACTGCTTTCGTCTGACCCTAGCCTAAACCAACATTTAATAGTCAACATTCACTTATATGTCTCATCTGTGTAGAAATAGGTTCTGAATTTGCCAAAAATTACAACAAATTGCAAATTAGTCTGAAAACAAATGCACGCGAATATTGTATTTGTTCCATTTAAGATTTACAGCTGGTTTCTTAAAAGGGTTGGATAAATAATTTAAACCAAGATTGTTACTTCAGTAAATGGAACACGTAGATAGGTGACTGCTCCTCATCAGCCCTTAGAATTAGAAATGGAGAACAAATAATGACTCGTCACTCGACGCTCAAAAGGTTCATTCTTTTGCGTCAGACATCATTTGCCAATTTGCAATGAGCTATTAATACTGTCATTTAGGAGTCTGTGATATGATGTCTTACTCTAGGGACAAGAGAATCACACCATCCAGGAGGGTAATGGAATTTCTTTCATTATCCAGTTTTTACATCTTAGGAGTCTATTCACTTAGCTGTTCCATTTGCAGTTGAATGGCAAAACTTGAGAAGAATGACAGAATAGAACAAAAAAAGCACCATTTCATCTTCGTCATTCATTAAATGCACAAAGTTTGACGATCAAACTATTGTAGTCAAATTTGAGCATGCAAGCCTTCTATTTTGGCGTCTGCTGAAAAAAGTATAGAAAGTGCTGTCACTATTGTATAAATCTGTCTATTAACCAGTATCAAAATCTTCAGATAACCAACTGAATCAGTAATGTCAAAATTCAGACAGTACAGTTTGGTAACTCATAGCAAAAGGAATGTTTTCTTTATTTTTACATTAACTGAACGCATACACAAGATGTAGCTGGACTCTCCATATTTGGTGTATATACAGTATTATTAGAATATATACAGTATCGTGAAGATTGCAGGTGCTCAAATAAAATCCCAGAGGGCCAGCTCCAATATCCAGGTCATAAAAGAAGAAGGGGATCCAGGCACTCCACATGTGGTGTAAAAGCACCTTTTATTTGGATGATGATGATGTGAACAGCAATGCACCAACTATTTTAAAAATGGCATAAGCAGTATATTCATTTGACCAGATAATGACACTAAGACGTACTCTACTCTTTCATACTTTTGGACAATTTCTTCCCTCCTCTCCACAGTGATCTGAATTAGATTTTCAGCTGGGTCTCTGCGTGGTGCCTTCTAATGTGTCAATCCTGATATCGACCAAAAAACCAAATAAACTGCTGCAGCAGATAATATTGACCAAACAATAGAAATCAGGTGTAGTTGGTTATGCTCAGGTTATCAATAAAACTGACTAATATTGGGTTTCATTGTCTACTCGTGTCTTGCATGCTACTAAATCTTTTAATGAACTCTGGTTGCCACCGGCCATGAATACCTAATCGCTTGTCAGAGGCCTGAGCACTGTGGAGATAGGAGACAGACAATTTTTTTTAATGAGGCACTTGTGTTATATATCAAAGTTTTGAACTATAAATGTCGTTCTAAATTAAGAAGCTTAAAAATACTATGTGATCTCTGAAACACATAAGGGAAACGGAGAACGTAGAGCTGAAACGACCATGTGTAAATGAATCACTGGACATCAAACAGCTAATACAGAGGCATAACTAGAAACCTCAGGGCCCAGGTGTGGAAATCCATAAAGCCCCCCCCCACACACTTGGCAAAAACATAACCCAACCTCCGTCATCCCCATGCACTGGACCCCTCCAGGTCCACAATGTCAACTCCAGACAATCAGTGTCCCATTTTTTTTCCCAGGTACACGATGACCACTTCAGTCCATCCCATATTATTGTAATGTGCACCATGTATATCTCAGAGCTCCACAGCAATAAAACTCACAGTAATGTGTGCTGTGTATGAGCAAATCATAGGTGAGGCCCTGTCCCTTGCCAAGCCGCCAAGGTGAGGCCTAGACCAGTTGTGGGTGGGCCCCCTGAACTCAGGGTCCCAGTTGCAGTGGCACTCTCTGCACCCCTGGTAGTTACGCCCCTGACTGCGAATATGAAATTGGTTCAACGTCCATGTTTTCCTTCAGTGGATACCTCCAAAATTCGTATTTGTTTTGATACAGTCAGGGCCGGCCCAAGACATTGTGCTGCCTGGAGCGAAGGCTGAAATGCTGCCCCCCCCCCACCACCACGTAACCCCAAAATAAGACCACGCAACATGTCCATTGTGTTATATCATGATATTTATAACTAAGATCCAAGTATAACACTAAGTATTATATTTTAAATAACTTTATTGCGATAAAAACGTTAAATAGTTTAAATTGTTTTATTGAACAGCAAAACAAATAGTGATATTGGGTATATATTGCCCCCAGCTCACATGGGTATATAGTGGCCACAGCTCACATTGGTATATAGTGCCCCCAGCTCACATGGTATATAGTGCCAGCTCACATGGGTATATATTGCCAGCTCTCATTGGTAAATGTTGCCAGCTCTCATGGGTATATACTGCCAGCTCTCATGGGTATATATTTATTGTCAGCTCTCATTGGTATATACTGGCAGCTCTCATGGGTATATATTGCCAGCTCTCATGGGTATATATTGCCAGCTCTCATGGGTATATACTGCCAGCTCTCATGGGTATATACTGACAGCTCTCATGGGTATATACTGACAGCTCTCATGGGTATATATTGCCAGCTCTCATGGGTATATACTGACAGCTCTCATGGGTGTGTATTGCCAGCTCTCATGGGTATATACTGCCAGCTCTCATGGGTATATATTGCCAGCTCTCATGGGTATATACTGACAGCTCTCATGGGTATATACTGACAGCTCTCATGGGTGTATATTGCCAGCTCTCATGGGTATATACTGACAGCTCTCATGGGTATATATTAATGGGTAAGTCGCTTACCCGGGCCTTCTGCAGGAAGACCAGAAACTCCATGGCCGTGCGCCTTAGTGGGTCCTGCAGGACATGACAGTGCGGCCTCTGGCAGTCCCTGGGCTCCTGCCAGAACAGGCACGGCACGAGCTGGAAGAAACTGCCGGACCGCAACATTCCACCTCCAAGCAAGGAACCTCGTCGAGTCCATAGCGCTTCCCGCCAAATCGCACAGCCAATCCGAATGCACTCTGCAGAGGGGATTAATTACAACTCCTGTGCCTTGAGATTTGGCTCGGGAAGGGGGGCAGACTGAGGCCTGGCGGACAGATAGGCTTTGCAGGGAAGGCGTGGCCTCGCCTAACGCCGCCATTTGCTGCTGCGCACACACACACACAGCTACCAGGGGCGGGGTAGACAGGGAGCGGCGCTCTAATCCGTCTGCCTGACTTGCTGAGCTCCGGTCCTGGGGAAAAAAAAAGTGCAGCAGCGGGAAAAAACGCCGCTTTACCGTGATTCGCCGCCTGGAGCCCTTGCTCCACTGTGCTCCATGGTAGGGCCGGCCCTGGATACAGTCATAATTTTCTTTGACATTTCTTGTATCACTTTAACAATATTATCTGTAGACTACTAAGCCGGAAATTATGTCTAGGATCATATATTATTAGTATTTGTATGTAGCTCATTCACATGAGCATTTTACAGATTGCATCCCCCCATAAGAATATTCCATGAGTCTTGATATTTTTATTTTGGATTTCTTTCAGCACTTTTAGATATCCAAGGATGATTTGACTCATTGGACCTATACTTTTAACTATGCTGTTCATTGGTAGTTCTTATAAAATGTCAAAAGCACTTATAAAGTTTTAGGTTTTCAATTTATTTTCATTTTGTATATAATTGTTTTTATGAGGTTTGGTACTACAGTAAGCAGTACAATACAATACGGTGAAGCTGGAATACAGAAAAAGGAAAATTAAAATGTAACAACAACATTACGGTTTTAATTACTTTAGTATAGTTTTAAAGAGTTGAGTGCTCTGAATCTGGTATGCTATGTTCCTTGGTCTCAGAAGCACCCTTATGTAAAATGCGTGTTCAGGTTGAGTGCAGCCTTTCCATATAGAAAGGCCTACAGGAACTGGCATATGGGTAAGGCTGTAATAAAGAGGACCCACCAGGTGAGATGCAGAGGAAATGAGGGGAGTGGAGGGAAGAGTTTGCCAACAGGCGAATCGACAACTTCTCATAGGGGAGGGGGCCTGGGCCTGATATAGTCAGGTATGCTCTCCTAAATTTACAGGCATCATGCCTTACATATGTACTCCTGTATAACACATCAAATACCAATATATACATATTTAAACTCCGTATGATAATTGATATTGTACATAATCATGGACAGTCCATGGTCTGCCATCATGCCAGGTGTGGCTGCCCTTTTAAGAGAACAGTCAGGATATGAACCCTGAGCACCAACGCTCTCAGTCTTGTTCCCTGACCAGTCTGTCACAGGGGTTTTTCAGGTATATCCATTATTTAGTGAATAAACGCTTATGTATTTTAATACAACAGGTAGCTGATAATATTTGAAAAATTAAGGTATCAGAGATATAAGTTCATCTTCACAGTAAGGCGACTTCCCAATCGGAGATTATTTATGCACTATTCTCGAAGTGTAGTGCGAGATGCGTTTTTGTTTTATATACTGCACAAATTATAGCCTGGACCTTACTAAATATTACATCTTACATATGAACAGAGTTGATCCATTCATATTAGTGAATGAAAAATGTATGGTAACAGCACAAATTAAATTGCTATGTTCCAAGTGAAGACTATTCAAGCTTGTAATGTACTTTCCTTGTTGCTAACCCGCAGTGCTCGGGTCAGGTTTTGTGTCTGATAAACCTTAATTACATTGCCAGTTGTCTTCAAGTAAAGCAAGAAATAATAGACTTTTACTCCTCCGTAGTTGTTCTTTTCCAGTTTAAAAGTAATTTAGTTTAATTTACTTTTAAACATATTAGTGAAATTTCTTAAAAACATATTACAGGTAAAATATGCCATAATTAAAGCAAACTGGCTCTAACCGGATAATCAGCTGTGTTGAGACATTTTTAGAGCATGCAAGCTATTATTAACATAATTGTACAGAGCTTTCAGACTTGCGAAAGATGTTATTTCTGAGAAATCAAAGAAATCAACTACATACAAAACAAAGTCAGGACTTTTCTACTTATGTTATGATAAAGAAAAGTCTGTAAAAGGGTGGTGATTTACTAGTTATAGGATCGGTTTAGAGAAAAAAGAAACAAACAATGGAAGACTATAAAAAGGATGCATAGTGGAATAGTACAGGGTTCAAAATTTCCACTTGCCTACTCGCTTTTGGCAAGTGGAAATTAAGTGAGGGCGAGTGGAAATACACAAACAGGCAGCACAATAAATTATTTTGTGCTGCGTTTTCTGGTGGTGCCACCGTGCAGTCCCTCTTCCCCTGGCTGCATGGTGGCAGGAATCAGGTGCCTAACCTGACCCAGCTCGTCTCTGTCACTGGCAGGGGGGTGGAGAGGAGCTTCCCTGTCTCCTCGCTCTGCTCACACTGGGGTCTAATGACTGGGTATACATGTATATGGAGTCTGATGTCTGGGTATTAATGTTATTTTTGTAACTTTATTCTAAATAAAACCTTTAACAGTGTAATTTCATAGGATAATTTAAGGGAGTGTGTTTAGGGGCAGAGTTAAGGACTGGGTAGGGGTGGAGCAACTGGTGGCGAGTAACTGTTATGGCCTGGTTAGTAGCTTGGGACTTGAAATTTTGAGCCTTGGAATAGTATAACATGTAATGGCCAAGACATCTAACAGAACACACTTGCCTATCACACAATATCGGCTGCATAGCCTAATGGTAATGTCTCTGCTCCTCAGCCGCGGAGAAGGGTCAAATCCCGATCAGAATGTCTGACCAGCATGTCCCTCCTCTACAACTGTGGAGAAGTAATTTTCTACCTTTAAAACATGTAGAAGTGGGTTCAACCTCAAGACCATGTCACTGCTCTACGGTCATGGAAAGCAAACGCCGATACCACCAGGACAGGGCCGGCGCTGCCGCTAGGCGAGCTACGCGGCCGCCTAGAGTGCAGTGCCCGCCTAGGACGCAGCCGGCGCCCGACCACTTTAAAAAATAAACTTGTGTGGTGCGGTTTCCTCTAACGACGTGAACGCCCGCTGGCTTGCAGCTTGGCCGCTCACTTGAGATGGTAACCACGTGACCAGAGCACGAGATCCTCTCGTGAGACCTCTGCGCTGGTCAGGTGGTTTCTGGCGAGCGGCCAAGCTGCATGTCAGTGGCTGCTCGCTTCCTCAGAAGAAGATGCCAGCAGAGCCAGGTAAGAGCTGGGGCAAATATACCCAAGACCTGGTGGCACTATATACCCAAAAGCTGGGGGCAATATATACCCAAGAGCTGGGGGACAATACATACCCATGAATCTGAGCTGGGGGGCAATATATATACCCAGGTGAGCTGGGGCAATATATATACCCATGTGTGCTGGGGCAATATATATACCCATGTGTGCTGGGGCAATATATAGCCATGTGTGCTGGTGGCAATATATACCCACGTGTGCTGGTGGCAATATATACCCATGTGTGCTGGGGCAATATATACCCATGTGTGCTGGGGCAATATATACCCATGTGTGCTGGGGCAATATATACCCATGTGTGCTGGGGCAATTTTGATGTGAGCTGGGGCAATTCCCATGTGAGCTGGGGCAATACATACATACAGCCCATGTGAGCTGGGGGCAGTAATGTGTGGTGTATATAAGGGTATAACAGAGCTCCACAGTAATGTGCAGTGTTTTGTTTTGGGGGGGGCACAAGTAGCTGGTCTTGCCTAGGGCACAAAAGAGTCTAGCACCGGCCCTGCACCAGGAGTCTCCTTGAGCCAGTCACCTAACCATATGGATGGGACTATCTCATAATACATGTAAAATTCTGCTATACGTTGTAAGTTCCCTTGGAAACAGAGTCCCCCTGTATCCTACTGTATCCATGTATGGTGTTCTAATGTATCAACCCCTTGTACAGCCCTGTGGAATTTGTGGCACTATATAAATAAGCATAAAATAATAATGGGTCTAATGTAGGCTGAGGATGTGGTAACAGCGGCTTTTGGAAAAAGGATAGACAGGCCGAGTTAGAGATACAGTCCAAGGATTTAAAAATGGGGTAATGCTTTATAAGATGGTAATTAAAAATATATATAAAAAAATGTAAATGGCTCAGAGCAAGGACAATGCATAGAATGTAAAATTATTAAAAATATAAAGCAAGTTGTGAAAGATATGATGCCAAAGAGAGTCTATAATGAAACATACATGAAAAAACTAAGGCCAAGTCAAAGCTGAACAAACAGGCAAGAATACATAAAGGGGTCAGAAAGCCATGGTTGGAAGCCAGTAGATTAAACAAATTGGTTTATAGACAGAATGTAGTGCCAGCATTAGCCACCAGGAGCTCAAGAGAATGCACTGGCAGGGTTATTCAGAGAAAGGTGAAACTCTGGAGAACTTTTGGAGAAGTGAAAATTCTAGGACAAAATAGCCAAACCAGAAACATTCTCCCATGTATCTCTCTTTCCAAATACAGCTATTTTGACCTAGAATTTTCACTTCTCCAAAAGTTCTCCAGAGTTTCATCTTTCTCTGAATAACCCTGTGGGTTTCCATAATGAAAATACCAGAAGGCAAGAAAGGAAAGAATGGTAAATCAGCAGCTGCCTTAGGCACAGATGATATTCCATCCTTCACAATGGAATGGCACACAGACAACCAGACTATCACTGCAGCTCTAATAACCACATAAAATCAATCCTGTACTCTAGTCACACTGCTCCTATGCAACATTGTACACCATTAGTACACATGGATTCCTTCATTGTAATATCATGGCACAGCATAGCAGGCAACATTCTTTGTATAGTGAATCTCACTCATCATGAAAGGAAAAAACAGAAGAGCAGCTTCCAAAACAATAGTAAACATCTATCTGGCATTGGTATTGTTTTGCTACTATATTAAGATGTATTTGACTGTTAACTGGATTTAAATTCAAATAGAGTTTCTATAATCAATGACTCACCAATATTATTTTAGTGTTTAGAGCAGATTTAAATTGCAGACCAAACAAGACACAGCCATTTTGTAGCTGCCAAATTATGCGCACATTTACTGTAGGTCTGCATATTGGCAGATGGCTCACATTAGCTTAACACCATTCTATTCCCGGACAGTTTATTTTGCATATATTACTACTATATGATGACAAAATCGCTATATGAAAAATATATATAGAGACATCCTTTATTTTTTTACAGTTACAAACTGCTGTGGTTACAAAATCTAGTTTTCAAAGTCAACGTTTCAGAAATAAGAAAACAATTAAGTTATAAATTTAAAAGGTAGTTTGTTTATAAAAGTGTCTGTATATAAAGGTTCTTATTAAGGCACATAAAGCCTAGCAAGCACGTATGGTCAATTTGAGCCAACAAGGCCAGACTGGCACATAAATCAATTCCAGTGTATATGAGGCAATCAGCCAATATTTTCTTTTCAAAATAATTAAATTGAGCTCCCGTTCTTAAAGTGTTGGCCCGACACTAGTTCACACTAGTGAACATTTTATAGTTTTTAACTGCAATGAGAAAAATACTGTACTATTGATCTATCTGCACATGTGTCACATTGTGGGAGAGACCTTTTTTTTGCTGGCAATATGAAGATATTTTGCCAGAATCAAACTGATCTTCACAGTAGAAGGAATGTTTTTTAGGTTTCTCAAAATAGCATCAAGGTCCTTTGTATTTTATTATGATTACCAGGAAAGGCTTAATAGGCTTAATGATCTTAACATGTATAGCTTGGAAAAAAGACGAGACAGAGGAGATATGATAGAAACATTTAAATACGTAAAGGGAATCCACAAGGTAGAGGAAGGGAGTATATTTAAACGGAAACAAAGTAGCAAAACAAGAGGACATAGTCTTAGATTAGAGGGGCAAAGGTTTAAAAGTAACATCAGGAAGCATTATTTTACTGAGAGGGTGGTGGATACATGGAACAGTCTTCCAGTAGAAGTGGTAGAGGCCAAAACAGTAATTGAATTTAAGCAGGCATGGGATAGGCATAAGGCTATCCTAAACAAAAGATAAATCCAGGTAAAGTATCCATGAAATTGGGCAGACTAGATGGGCCGAAAGGTTCTTATCTGCCGACATTGTCTATGTTTCTATGTTTCTATTATGAAATTGTTAACTAAGAGTAAAGTTTACACTGCTCAACATAGATGGCTGCCAGGAGTCAAGACCTAAAATATTATGCACAAAAACTCAATCGATATTTCTTCCCACTCTTAAGCATTTTCATCTTGAATGTAACCCACCATGTATGCACTGTATTATACTGTATATATGTGCCTGGCATCCTCCACCATCACCTCTTCACATGCCAGACTGCAGGACTTTTCTAGTGCAGCGCCGACTCTATCGAATGCATTTCCTTGCAATATCACACTGTCCCCAAATCTGGCTTCATATAAACGCTTCCTAAAAACCCTTCTGTTTGGGGAAGCCAACCACCCAACTCCGTAACAAGACATCCAACAGACCTAAAAAAATGGTCCTCATCACTGCAGCCCCCCCTCCTGTTTCTATCCCCTCACCCATCTAGATTGTAAATTCCCACGGGAATAGGGCCCTCCCCTCCTGTATCTGCTGGCAGCAATACTGACCTGCCTCCTCTATGTATTGTAGAATTGCCCTGTCTTTACCCTTTGCACGTTGTACAGCGCTGTGGAATGTGTTGCCGCTTAATAAATAATAATAATAATATATGTGGTGGAGAGCAAAAAATGAGATTAAAAGCCTCCACAATGCAAATTATAAAGTTTATTATTGCAGAAGCCATTTACATGTCACAGCAATTCAAAAAACGGCATTACAGAGCTCATGTACTACATTCCCCTTATGCAGCACATAACTCTGGGTAAGACATGCAAATGATGTCTGCAGTTTCCCATCTTTTTGCATTCTGGGTCTGCTTTCACACAGGACCCCTTAATAAATGCCATGCCTTACTAGATGCATTTTTTTTAGCAGAGATCAGGTTTATGCAACTGGTCAAAACCACATACATACACACATATATATATATATATATTCTCAAACAGATGGCCACACTCAATCAAAAAATAAAATAACAAAATTTATTAAAGCCTATTTAAAAAGCAAGTCCCGACGTTTTGGCTCTCTTAGGAGCCATTATCAAGGTTACAGAAAACACAACACCAATGGGTTATAAAGAAAAAAACTGCCTTGTATCAACGGTTCAGACTGGTGGTGTTGTAATGATGTGGGGTATATTTTCATGACACACTTTTGGCCCCCTTGGAACCAATTGAGCATTGTTTAAATGTCACAACCTCCCTGGGTATTGTTGCTGACCAAGTCCGTTCCTTTATGGCCACTGTGTACCCATCTTCTGATGGCTACTTCCAGCAGGATAATGCACCATGTTACACAACTCAAATCATCTCAAACTGGTTTCTTGAACAACTACTTGCCCTTTTTATTCATGATTATTGTATGATCACATCTGCTTCTAGAGATTAAGACCTGACTCAAACCATGTTCCGTTTAATTCCTAAATATGTTGTTCTTTACTCACCTCAAAAAAAAAAAAAAATCTGGTATCTTGGTCTTTGCTAGTTTCATACATGTAAGCATTTAGGTATCAATGTTTGTGTCTCCACCCATAGCTTTCTTTATCTTCTTTAAAATGCATACCACACATAGAGCAATATGGAATTCTAGCTCGAGTTCAATTATTTTCTGCATCTTGTGAATCGAGTAATACACAGCTGAAGGAAGACATTTGTGTACCCCTGGGAACGTGAATGTCTTCATAAATTATTCATAAAATTTGAATTGAACGTCAACTACGTCAAAACAATATACAAAGTCTTCATAAACAAATCACACACAATGATATATTTTCATGTATCATAAAACACAGTGTAAATGTTTTCAGTGCAGAATGGAAAAAGCATCTGAAACCCTAGGCTAATGGATTTCTCCAGTAGCTATGTGGAGTCTAGCTTCAAATGAAATGGAAACCAATCAATGAGATGAGATGAGATGGATGGTCTGAGACACCCCAGCCTGTAAAAAAAAAAAACGAGAAAAGTTAAGGAATGTTGTTAATATTGCTATAAAAAAGTCAGAAATGAAAATGCAATTAAGTCAAACACATCCAGTGTCCATAGGGTCTTGCCAATACAAAACAAAATGGAAGGCATTATCTGCTAAAAAAGGTTTTATCCTATTTGGTTGATGCCTTTAAAAAAGATCCGGAAAAGCGTGATATAAACTGATAAGAATTAAAATGTTAATGCACTGTTTATTGAGCCAAGTGGATTATGAAATCTAAACATTTGTATTTTCCCCACTTGAGAACAGATGGAAAGTGCACAAAGTAGGGGTTCAATCCATCTTTTGGATCAGCAACAAAGTTTGTAGAAGATTTAACTAGATGGATATTAGTAATTTGTTCATAGTCCAATGGAGAAGGTGGTCAGTCTATTAGGGTAATTGGTACAGCCAATTTATGTGGAATAGTCTTGCGATGTCTAGGCTTAACCGTATAGCTGCAGTAATATATCAAGTAAATTGGCTCTAACTTTTACTCCAAGTATGGACTGCAAAATTATTGGTGGGATAGTTACCTAGGAGCCATGCGGAACCCATCTACCGCTCATAGAATTATGTGTGCGTTACCCAATACTGAGATGTGGTCGAAAGTATATTTTCCATCTAAATTACCATGTAGGGCAAATGATTACCAATATTCAAGAGGTTTATAACTACACTCACACTCAAACAGCCTCCCAGTCTGATGGATTTGGGTCCAGCGGGTTGGTTATATAGCAGTCCTTTAAATCTATGTTTACCAAATAAATTCGTCATAGCATGTGCTTTGGGATATATCATGAGAACTAAAGGTTTGCCAAGGGTTCCCCTTTGTCTTTGATGGTCTCAAGTCAATATACACTAGGTCATGTCAATGATAAATTTTGTGGAAAACAGGCATGTCTTTTTATGTGCAGCAGTAAAATAAGTAAATGGTTTATTAGACGTATTAGGGGGCATTACATGTTTTATATTATTAGCTCTGTCACTGGTAATTGGTTGTATAGTCAGTGAAAAAGGCAGAAACTAATTGCTCTTCAGAATTAGAGAAGTAATCATGGTCTGTATGCATACGGCTTCAAAGCTTTAACAATTATAATTATTATACAATTTATAGAATAGTGTTCTACAGAAGGACGGAATTCTATTGGAATCAGTTAAATCAGGAGCTGATTCATTGATAGGATTGTTTCTGAATATAAAAAAACTAATTTTAATCAACCTCTGAGGCTCAATTTAACAAGCCAGGGTTCTCATTCATAGCTCTGAGTGTTGACCAGGTAACATAATTTGTGCATTAACAAAATAAATTATCACTATCATTATTTGGCTGGTATTTCATTTGAACTGTGAAGATATGTATGTAACATGATTCTATTCTGTCTTTTGTAGCACAAACTGTCCTCTTAAGATTTAGGATCACGCCATCCCCTGTGCTTAGGTTTTACAGTACCTCACAGGAGTGAGTACACCCCTCACATTTTTATGAACGTTTTATTATACCTTTTAATGTGACGACACTGAAGAAATGACACTTTGCTACCATGTAAAGTAGTGAGTGAACAGCTTGTATAACAGTGTAAATTTGCTGTCCCCTCAAAATAACTCCACACACAGCCATTAATGTCTAAACCACTGGCAACAAAAGTGAGTACACCCTTAAGTGAAAATGTCCAAATTGGGCCCAATTAGCCATTTTCCCTCCCCGGTGCCATGTGACACATTAGTGTTACAAGATCTCAGGTATGAATGGGGAGCAGGTGTGTTAAATTCGGTGTTATCACTCTCACATATTGGTCACTGGAAATGCAACATGGCACCTCATGGCAGAGAACTCTGAGGATCTGAAAAAAAGTATTGTTGCTCTACATAAAGATGGCCTAGGCTATAAAAAGATTGCCAAGACCCAGAAACTGAGCTGCAGCACGGTGGCCAAGACCATACAGCGGTTTAATAGGGCAGGTTCCACTCAGAACAGGCCTCACCATGGTCGACCAAACAAGTTGAGTGCACGTGCTCAGCGACATATCCAGAGGTTGTCTTTGGGAAATCGATGTATGCCTGCTGCCAGCATTGCTGCAAAGGTTGAAGGAGTGGGGGGGGTGACAGCTTGTCAGTGCTCAGACCATACACCGCGCACTGCATCAAATTGGTCTGCATGGCTGTCGTCCCAGAAGGAAGCTTCTTCTAAAGATAATGCATAAGAAAACCCGCAAACAGTTTGCTGAAGACAAGCAGACTAAGGACTTGGATTACTGGAACAATGTCCTGTGGTCTGATGAGACCAAAATAAACTTATTTGGTACAGATGGTGTCAAGCGTGTGTGGCGGCAACCAAGTGAGGAATACAAAGACAAGTGTGTCTTGCCTTCCACCAAGCATGGTGGTGGGAGTGTCGTGGTCTGGGACTGCCAGCACTGGGGAGCTACAGTTCATTGAGGGAACCATAACTGCCAACATGTACTGTGACATAAGAATACAAAACAGAAGTAGTGTAGCGCTACACTACTTCTGTTTTGTATTCTTATGTTGATGGTTGAGTAACAAGGACCATTTAAGTGTTTCAGCGATTTTCCATATATATCTGATCAGCGCTACATTGTGATTGTTTTTATTATGTACTGTGACATACTGCAGCAGAGCATGATCCCCTCCCTTCGGAGACTGGACTACAGGGCAGTATTCCAACATAATAACGACCCCAAACACACCTCCAAGATGACCACTGCCTTGCTAAGCTGAGGGTAAAGGTGATGGACTGGCCAAGCAAGTGTAGCGCTGGTTTTAAATCCCCTGCCATTGTAGTACTTGCTTTTGACCACCGGAGGGAGACAAGTGTGATGTGAGACACTGAACATTGGGACTACATTTCCCGGCATGCTTTGGGAGCAGACACAGGAAGTGGGTGGGACACAGACGCTGACATCCTGAGCCTCATGAGGAGAGCTGGCAGAGCGCGCCAGGGAGTGAGAGGAGCAAGACGCAGGGCAGCAGAACGTGATATTGACCAGGCCGGAGCGCAGGTGGGGCCTGACAGAGCGAAAGACCGGGTTATTCCGCCTCATGAGAGGAAGACCCAGTGCTTCACCAGAATAACCCACGCTGATACCAAGTGAGCGAGAGGACCCCAAGTTAGGAGCACCGCAGATCGATCGGACAGGGAGTGCAGGCGGTGAGCTGGACATCTTGCGGCAGCTACAGAAAAGCAAGACAGCGGATCCGGTAACCCATAAAATCCCAGTCAAAATCGAGCGGAGAGACGTCCTGGGTCGAGCAGAGCACCAAGTATCGGGCGGATGGGTGAGAGGCCTTCCAGGCCATTGTGAAAATAGAAAGCACGCTGCTGTTTGTTTCAAAACCCACAGGGCCCCAACTTGACTAGTCGAAGATACCTCATAAATAATTCACTGGCCAGTTGAATATTGTACCCGGGTACCATCACACACACACACCTACATTCTTGGGACATAACCTGTACGGGACTCACTCCCCAACCACAAAGGGGATTAAAGATATATTTCTCCTTTTTTTTCCGCTGCGCGTTTCTCGAATTACGAAGCCTTGTATTTCTTTTCCGCTGCGCGTTTCTCGAATTACGAAGCCTTGTATTTCTTTTCCGCTGCGCGTTTCCCGCATTACGAAGTACTGTAAATATATCTACGTATACCATGTTATTCATTATATGCCATTTATTCTAGTAAACTATATAATTTATAAAATCCACGACGGTGCTGGAGTATATTTATTCCCTAGTGCGGGGAGACTGACCAGAGGTTCAATTTCAGCGGCTCCTCCGGGAGTGAGCGCTACACGTGGGGGCTCGTCCGGGATCCAGTCTCTGGAAAAACGCATTTAAAGGGTTAAATATGGATCCAGACACTGCTGCCAAGTGGTGTGAGGAGCACAGTGGTCAGTTAGAATTGTGTATAGTCATGGATATTCCTGCAGACACTTGGGCCGAAGATCAGATTCGCCAGGTCGTGGCCGCGCTGACGCCAGATCATCGGGGGTTAATCCTGGACATTGAAGAGAACCCAGATACCTCTCACACGTATGTTCTTTTTGAGTGGAGAAAGGGTGTTCCAGTGTGTTTTCAGGGCGCGAGCGTGAAGCTGACCGATGAGGTGGAAGTCCAACTGATTCAGCCAAGTGCGCCACGTGGCGAATCCGCGAGTGTTCCCGTGCCCAGTCCGTTGGCCATGATCGGGCCTGAATTTATAGTGGCTATTGGAGATTTGCTGGCTAAGTGTCAGAGAACAAGCCCTCTGCACACTAACTTTGGTTATCGACGGTTGAGAAATTTTACAGGAAACGTACCAACTCCGGCAGGAGAAGAAACCTTCGAAGAATGGGTGGAACAGGCGATGCAGGCTCTGGATGAGTGGGACGTCCCTGAAGCTCAGAAAAAGCAAAGGATCACCGAGAGCTTAAAGGGACCTGTGTCAGAGGCTGTAAGAAACCTAAAATTGAGTAAGAAAGACTGCACTGCTTTAGATTATTTAAATGTTCTGGAGGAAGTTTTTGGGCGAACGGAAAAGGCTGCAGAGCTCGTATATCAGTATGAACACACCTACCAGCGGAAAGGTGAGAGAATGACCGAATATATGAGGCGCCTAGATAAGATTCTGCACCAGATACTCCTCAAGAAAGGGGCCGAACCGGCTGAAGTGGATAAGATCTGAATAAAACAGATCCTGAGGGGCTCTCAACCTCTAGATCCAGTGATGCTGCAGCTGAGAGCAGAGAAGGTAATCAAGAACTGAAGTACCTGGAACTGATTCGAGCTGTCAGAGAGGAGGAGGCTTTACTGGAAGAAAAATCCTTCAGGAGAGGAGAAAGAGCTTACGCGCAACCTGTGCGGCATAACGAATGTTTGCAGCCTGAAAGTGACTCGTTGGATACATATGGATCCGACGTGGACGAACAAGAGCATCTGATCGCTTTTAAATCCACAGAGAGGGCTGTCAAAGAATTAAACCTCTCTGCACATGGTGAGTTGCACAAAACTGTTAAGTACAAGAAGCTCAAGCTGAATTGCAACAGGCGCACGCGGAACTGTGCTGAGTATTGTTGAAGGTGACAGAGACACAGACAGAGATGCAGAAGTTCCTTACAGACATGCAGACAACCGGAGTTGCTGTGGCGTCTAGCCAGGGTCTTTCAACCGAATCACAGCAGGTGACTGCGTCTCCGCTTTCTAAAAAGAGATGTTTCAGTTGTGGAGAAATGGGCCATTTCCGCGCACAATGCAAAAGCCGAAAGCCTGAAGGACATAGAGTTGAGGAGCTTTTGAAAGCCTTGGAAGGACTGTTATCCACCTCACTGGCGGGAAACGCCAGAGGGCACAAGTGAAGGAGCAACCTAGGTGCCCGAAGGTCGAAACCCGCTCCAAAAATCAAGCCAGGGCTAAGAGGGCGAGAGGGTCCAAAGTTTGGCCAACTGCTGAGCCTGCCAGGACTGAAAGAGTCACTCCCTTAGCATCCGGACCTACGTCATGGGGAAGCAATGCACACCCAAAACCTACACGGGCCAAGAAGAAGGCCAGGGTACAACAAACTGGGTCTAAGTGTCCTGGTGCCACCACCAAGTTTCCTGACCAGCTGATAGGTCCTTCTCCTATTGTGCCAATCCAAGTGGAGGGGGTCTACACTAAAGCCCTGTTGGATTCAGGGGCTCAAGTGACATTGATCTACCGAGACTTCTATGAGAAACACTTGAAGCACATTCCTCTACAGAAATTGAAGGATTTGGAAATCTGGGGTATCGGAACAGAGAAACTCTTATGACGGGTATCTACAGGTGAAGTTGGAGATCGGATCTGAAGTCATCGGACAGTCCGGAGGTTCTGATGCATTGGCCATTGTGTGTCCTCGGCCTTCAGGGGCAAACAGGAGTTCCATGATAGTGGGGACGAATACTGATTTGGTGCGACGCCTCCTGACACCTATCGTATTGGAAGAAGGTTCTACTAAAGGAGTACACCCAATGCTACGTCCAGTCTATCAGTGAATGGTCGAAGAACAGAAGGCACCTGCTGAAGTGGGGCGCCTGTGGAGATTGGAAGGAACAGAAAAGGTTCTGCAAGCAGGAGAAGTAGCAAGCTTCCGGGCTTTTCAGTCAAGTTGAACGGATCGCAACCAGGTCCCTATGTGGTACTGGAAACCGATTTTAATCATGGGAGTGAAGCCAGAGTAGAAGTAATCCCTGAAATAATCTCCACTAAAGCTTTGAAAAGAACACGAGGAAGAGTCTCAGTCAGCGTGTGCAATGTGTCTGATTCTCCAGTGGTCCTTAAAGCACGAATGCCTATCGGGCAAGTAGCGTCCGCTATGCCCCTCTCTCCTACCGATTTAGGAGGGGGAGTGGATAAAGAGATTCCAGATGAAAGATTCTACCCCAAGGACGCTCCCATTTCACCTGAATGGAAGAAACGTCTTCAGTCCCAGGTCCTAAAGTGGAGGGACTTGTTCTCGAAAGATGAGTTCTACGTAGGCCTAGCTAAAAGCACTGAGCACCGCATTCGATTACAAGAAGACAAACCGTTTCGTGAAAGGTCAAGACGAGTTCCGCTGGGAGACTTGGATGATCTACAAGAACAGTTGAATGAACTGCAAAGAACCAAGGTGATCCAAGAGTCCAGGAGTCCATATGCATCTCCAATAGTAATGGTCCGGAAGAAGAATGGTTCTGTCCGCCTATGCATAGATTATCGCACGCTGAATCGGAGAACCATCCCAGATCAATATGCTACTCCTCGGATAGAAGATGCCTTACAGTGTTTGTCTGGAGCAAAATGGTTTAGTGTACTAGACCTGCGAAGTGGGTATCACCAGATACCAATGCATCCTGAAGACAAAGAGAAGACTGCGTTCATCTGCCCATTGGGGTTCTTCGAATTCAACAGAATGCCTCAAGGCCTTACGGGGGCTCCAGCCACGTTCCAACGGTTAATGGAGAAGACAGTCGGGGACATGAATCTGATCGAAGTATTAGTGTACCTGGATGACATAATTATGTTTGGGAAGACTCTGGAAGAACATGAGCAACGTTTGGAGAAGGTCTTGAAGAGGCTCCATGAAGAGGGATTGAAACGGTGTCTGGAGAAATGTCAATTCTGTTTACCGTCTGTTACGTATCTGGGACATGTGGTCTCGGCAGAAGGCGTTTCGACAGATCCTTGGAAGTTGGAGGCCGTAGCTTCTTGGCCTAGACCCCACAACGTCACTGAACTTAGATCTTTCTTGGGGTTCTGTTCCTATTATCGAAGATTTGTAGGAGGATTCGCAAAAATAGCTCAACCACTGAACAAGCTCCTACAGAAGGAAGACACAGAAGAAGTCCACAAGGTCTCCGACCGAAATCCGTCAGCTCCGGGGCCGAGGAAAGCTCGAGAGTCCATCCAGGGAGAGTGGACCAGTCAGTGTGAAGGTGCTTTTATGAAGCTGAAAGAGAGTTTAACTCGAGCTCCTGTCTTGGCCTATGCGGACCCTCACAAGTCGTACGAGTTACATGTGGATGCCAGCAGAGAGGGTCTAGGAGGAGTCCTGTACCAAGAGTATGGTGGATTGCTGAGGCCTGTAGCGTATGTGAGCCGGAGCCTTACGCCTTCCGAAAAGAACTATCCTACCCACAAGTTGGAGTTCCTAGCCTTAAAGTGGGCAGTGGTAGACAAGCTAAAGGACTATCTGTATGGGGCCGAGTTTGTGATAAAGACGGATAACAATCCTCTTACCTACATCCTTACTACTGCAAAACTGGACGCAACGGGACATCGGTGGTTGGCCGCTCGGTCAGGGTTTCGGTTCAGCCTGACGTATCGCCCTGGGGTGAATAATCGAGATGCTGATGCTTTGTCGAGAAGACCCTACACTGCAGAATGGACTCAGTTAACTCCAGACGGGGTCCAAGCTTTGTGTCAAGGAGCAGAGCGCCGGGTCAAGGGAGGGATTGAAGCGGAGGCCATAGGAGTCATGGCTGCGGCTGTTCCGGAGTTCTACTGCAACCCTACGCAATTGAGGGATGAAAGTCTACCTGCCTTTTCAAAACAGGACCTGAAAGCTGATCAGGCCAGAGACCCTTTAATTGCGTTAACCATAAAGGCACTAACTGCGAACCAGCGTGAAATTCTGCTGACCAATTCCCCAGATGGAGCCAGATTGGTCTACAAAGAGTGGGAACGGTTGAAGATGTTGGATGGGGTGGTCTACCGAAGGGGCCCCTCAACCAATGCTGAAGAGACCCAACAGTTATTCCTTCCCACTAAACATAGGGAGAGTGTGCTGCGATCGCTACATGATGAGCATGGACATTTGGGCGCAGAAAGGACTTTTAAGCTGGTGCGAGACAGGTTCTATTGGCCTTGCATGAGAGCTGAAGTGGAAAGTTACTGCCATTCATGTCTGAGGTGTATTCAATGGAAGACCCTACCGACCCGAACCGCTCCAATGAGCCATCTGCAAAGTCAAGGACCCATGGATTTGGTGTGCATTGACTTCCTGTGCTTAGAGCCGGATGCTAGTGGGCAGGGAAATATTCTTATAGTGACTGATCACTTCACACGTTACGCCCAAGCCTTTTCTACGAAAGACCAACGCTCTCTGACAGTGGCAAAGGTTCTGATGGAGAAGTTCTTTATTCACTACAGCCTACCAAGGAGAATACACTCTGATCAGGGTAGAGACTTTGAAAGCCGACTTGTTGGGCAATTGCTGGAACTGTTGGGAATCCAAAAGACCCGAACTACACCATATCACCCTCAAGGTGATGCTCAGCCTGAAAGGTTCAATCGCACGCTGCTAAATATGCTGGGGACGTTGTCAAACACAGAGAAGCAGAGTTGGAGTCGTCACATAGTAAAGAGAGTGACGCCACTGGATACTCACCGTACCGTCTTATGTTCGGAAGAGAAGCTCGACTGCCGGTTGATTTGGCGTTTGGGTTATCTCTGGACCAGACGTCGGTAGCTTCCCATAGAAATTACGTGGATAGACTCCGAAAGAATCTGGCCTCTGCGTTTGAACAGGCCCGTTTGACTTCAGGAAACAGGGAGCAAAGGAACAAAAGGAACTATGACTTGAAAGTTCGGATACAGGATCTACAACCCAGTGATAGGGTTTTGTTGAAGAACTTGGGTGCTGCTGCGAGGCACAAGTTAGCGGATAGATGGAGTTCTCAAGTCTACATTGTCTGCAAGCAACTGCCGGGTCTGCCGGTGTATCAAATCCGGCCGTATGGAAAGGCTGGGCCTCTTAAGAACTGGCACCGGAATCATTTACTACCTTTGAGAGAGGCTGTGAGGATACCAGTTGGGGACGAACTTTCTCTGCCAAATCCACCTGCTCCACGTTTGCCTCCCGTTACTCAGTCTCAGCAGAACCGGGCTGTCGAAGAGAGCGAAAGGGACAGTGAGGAAGAGAGTTTTTGTCTGGACTGGATGCGCTCACCGGAACCTGAAGAGGTTATCTCGGTTCCTGAACGGTGGGAAAGTAATTTGAGGCCTGAAGCTCCTGAATTTCAGTTAGAAGTCCCCGAGATGATTGAAATCCCTGTAGTTCCTGAAGCTGAATCTTATGACTACAGTTCTATGCCTTCACTGGAAGGATCATACTCCGAAGAGATGTCTGGTCCAGTGGAAGACGAATTGAACCCGCGCCTGTAGTACTTCCACCTGAAGAGGAACTGATTGAGCCAGAACCAAAACGCTCTGTTCGACCACCCCAGAGACTCACCAGGACATAGCACTGAAGAGGCCGTCACCACAGTGCGAAGGTTGCCCGAAGTGTCTACTATGTTAGCTGAGGTAGCCCAAAGCATGAGTCAACTTGAGGAAGTGTATTTAACCCATTGTATGCTTGCTGCTGAGCCTGTATATGTTGCCTAATATGTGTTGAAATGTAATGCAACTGTTGTACCTCCTTGGAGAGACCCAAGAGTTCTAGGAGGGGGAGAGTGTAGCGCTGGTTTTAAATCCCCTGCCGTTGTAGTACTTGCTTTTGACCACCGGAGGGAGACAAGTGCGATGTGAGACACTGAACATTGGGACTACATTTCCCGGCATGCTTTGGGAGCGGACACAGGAAGTGGGTGGGACACAGACGCTGACATCCTGAGCCTCGTGAGGAGAGCTGGCAGAGCGAGCCAGGGAGTGAGAGGAGCAAGACGCACGTGTCACGGGATGACCCAAGAGGCTCGGCGCAGCGAGCCCAGGACTCAAACCCAAGACATTTTTTAAAAAGGACCTATGTCATGGAGCTGAGGTAACGCTCCATGCTTCAAACCTCAAAGGACTTTATGGTCATTTATATAGTGTGATTTTAAATATACTTTAGTGAAATGACATAGCTTTGGTTTTAAAACATACTTATATTCCTGTAGGTAAATGTGTGTTTCTGTAGCTAGTAAACAAGTTTTGCTGCTGTGTAATTTATGCGTCAGGGATTTTCCCCATTATCTAGCTACATGTTTAATTTAAGGGATCTCTGATAGTGTGTGTTTAATCTGATGTGCTGGAACAATGGATGTACAAACGTTGTGTGATCTGAAGGCTAAGAGAATGTGAAGAAGGTTTATTGTAAATAACGGACATAACTAATTAGTATGGGTATGCTACTAATTAGTATGGGTATGCAAATTATGACTGTTGTAGCATAAATAGTGGCGTTGTTCATTAAAAGTCAGTTCATCTGAGTGTTTGATACATGCAGGTTCGTCTGGTGTTGTCATTTCACGCCGGCTATATATCACCACCGCCCAGGAACGGGTCACTCTAACTCCGCAGCAGAACATCGATTCGCCGCGCCGTTGCGCCACCTTGGATCGGTACCTCGGGATACCGCAACCACCCCGAATCGGGACCTCGACTCAGCGCCGTGCCCCGCATCTTCAAGGAGACTCTACCGAACCGCGGTTCGCCACGCAGACCGTCTCCAGCTTTCCAAAGGTCAGTAGATCCGCTGCTCGAGACGCCGAGTGCCATGCCACTCGGTAGTCGGGTGGATTTCCACGTGGGTGCCCCATATACTCTCCAGATCTCCACAGCCACGTGGTCTTCTACCCAAGCCGCTCGAGACGCCGGGTGCCGTGCCACTCGGTAGTCGGGCTTGGCAACACCAAAGAGGGGGTCAGATAGAGCAGGACCGCAGGCGGATACCCCATTCCGCCACAGCAGGGCAGCAGAACGTGATATTGACCAGGCCGGAGCGCAGGTGGGGCCTGACAGAGCGAAAGACCGGGTTATTCCGCCTCATAAGAGGAAGACCCAGTGCTTCACCAGAATAACCCACACTGATACCAAGTGAGCTAGAGGACCCCGAGTTAGGAGCACCGCAGATCGGACAGGGAGTGCAGGCGGTGAGCTGGACATCTTGCGGCAGCTACAGAAAAGCAAGACAGCGGATCCGGTAACCCATAAAATCCCAGTCAAAATCGAGCGGAGAGACGTCCTGGGTCGAGCAGAGCACCAAGTATCGGGCGGATGGGTGAGAGGCCTTCCAGGCCGTTGTGAAAATAGAAAGCACGCTGCGGTTTGTTTCAAAACCCACAGTGCCCCAACTTGACTAGTCGAAGATACCTCATAAATAATTCACTGGCCAGTTGAATATTGTACCCGGGTACCATCACACACACACACACACCTACATTCTTGGGACATAACCTGTACGGAACTCACTCCCCAACCACAAAGGGGGTTAAAGATATATTTCTCCTTTTTTTTCTGCTGTGCGTTTCTCGAATTACGAAGCCTTGTATTTCTTTTCCGCTGCGCGTTTCTCGAATTATGAAGCCTTGTATTTCTTTTCCGCTGCGCGTTTCCCGCATTACGAAGTACTGTAAATATATCTACGTATACCGTGTTATTCATTATATGCCATTTATTCTAGTAAACTATATAATTTATAAAATCCACGACGGTGCTGGAGTATATTTATTCCCTAGTGCGGGGAGACTGACCCGAGGTTCAATTTCAGCAGCTCCTCCGGGAGTGAGCGCTACACATGTCTCCAGACCTAAACCCTATTGAGCATCTGTGGGGCATCCTCAAACAGAAGGTGGAGGAGCGCAAGGTCTCTAACATCCACCAGCTCTGTTATGTCATCATGAAGGAGTGGAAGAGGACTCCAGTGGCAACCTGTGAAGCTCAGGTGAACTCCATGCCAAAGAGGGTTAAGGCACTGCTATGGAAAATAATGATCGCCACACAAAATATTGACACTTTGGGCCCAATTTGGATATTTTCACTTAGCGGATTAGACATTAATGGCTGTATGTTGAGTTATTTTGAGGGGACAGCAAATTTACACTGTTACGCAAGCTGTACATTCACTACTTTACATTGTAGAAAAGTGTAATTTCTTTAGTGATGTCACTTGAAAAGATATAAAAATATTTACAAAAATATGAGGGGTGTACTCACTTCTGTGAGATCCTGTATATAAAAATAATATGTCAGATCTGAGCGTGTGTTTGTGTTTTGCGGAAAAAGTTGAGTGCTAATTGAGAGAGAGAAATCTTGGTTCCCTTCCCACGTTTCTTTTTTTTAGGACTTGACCCCTGCTCTTACCTTAATCTAAATCCTAGGGCAAAAAGTAACCGTAACCCTAATTGTAAAACAAGCGGAAATACAAACCCATACTCTATAAGTAACTCAAATCCTAACCCCTAACCTCTGGTGTGGGATGTAGGGAGTAGTATATAGGAAGGAAAGAGGGAGGGTGGGCGTATAAATCTAAGTATAATGGGGAAATTTGCATTTTCTGAATCAATCCGATATTTTTGGACATACCAAATATAATATTTCAAAATACCAAATCTGAAATATTTGGTTCATACATTTTTATCCATATTTTTAGCCACATATGTCTGTTCGGCAGTTTGTTCCAGGAAAAGAAAATATAGGTTTGCATTTATTCATCGAAATAAACATATTCCTATTTTTTTTTTTACAGTGAAAAATCTTAAGCAATATTTCATGATTGTCAGCCTTGAATAGTCAGTGATACGGCATTAAAAATAGTACCGGCTGGGTGGAGTAGAGGTAATGTCACCGCTCTGTATGGAGAGAGCCTGTGGAGTCATGGGTTCGATCCCAGCGAGCAACCTCTCCAGTAAGTGTCCTTGGCAAGACACCTAACGGTACATACTCGCCACCCAGGACATACTTGAAAACGAGAGAAATCTCAATGCATCCTTCCTGGTTAAATCCTTTCACAAAAAAAAAAAAAAATCCATACAGTGCAGTAAAAAGGTTGATATTGTGATGAATATAGGATGCTAGGTCAATCCATATATTCCAATGTGTTACTTTATTACTTATGCATCCATTATAATTTGTTACAGTTACATGTATTTATAAAGCGCCAACAAGTTTTCTAAAGTAATGAGTTTTCAGAGACTTCTTGAAGGACTGGAGAGATGGGGAGAGTCTGATGTTGCAGGGGAGGGATATCCATAGGAAGGGGGCAGCTGGGGAGAAGTCTTGAAGGTGAGAGTTGGGTGTGGGACCGAGGAGACAACAGCATCTGAGCGAAGTGATCGGGACAAGATGTACCTGCTAATAAGTGAGGAGATGTAGTCAGGGATGCGGTTATGGAAAGCTTTATATGTGAGCACCAGTATTATGGAATGGATTCTAAAGGAAACAGAGAGCCAGTGTAGAGATTGACAAAGGGGTGAGGTGTGAGAGGTGCGGCAGGGGAGGTGTATTAGTCTGACACAGGTGTTCATAACAGACTGCAGAGGCAGAATCTGGGATTGTTTAAAGCCAGAGAGAAGGCGGTTACAGTAGTCAAGGCAGGAGATAATAAGAGCTTGGATGAGTGTTTTAGCAGAGTCCTGATTAAGAAAGGTGCTGATGCGTGCAATGTTTTTTAGGTGGAAGTAGCAAGATTTGTTAGAGACAATGCTATTCTCAAATGCTAAACAAGCTTTCTTAAGTATAGCATGTTTTGTTTTAGTTTAGCTTTACGATGAACTCTTATAAGATATATCACTTCACCCTAGATTTACTTTTGCTCAGCCATTTACAACCCATTTTACATTAAATGTAGCTTAAAACAAAAACAAAATAATGTGTAATAAGGATTTGCTGGAATGAACAGCTCTAACTGCAAGTCCTGTAGCATGATAGATACGCTATTAAAGCATTAATTCTTTTTCATTTGTGCCATTGACCTTAACTCAAGCAAAGGAGGATGTGTAGAGGACGCCGAACTAAGTGTGTCCATCTAACTGCCACATTATGACCTTAAATAATACTTACTGTTGCATCTAAGTGCTGTGCAGCCACTGGTAAGAACATGATGTCCCACATAATGAGTAATGTGTGCAGTCCACAGAGGAGCAGCAACATTATCAGTTCTGCTACTGGCTGATCTAAACCTTGAATGTCAAACTGGAAAGTTGTGTGAGAAAGAAATGCTTCATGTTACTTTGCAGCACACAAAACTATAGACTTTGGTGACTGTCTTTTATTACGTGGGTTAAATTATAATGCATATTCGAACATCTACTTCTTTACATTAATTGCGCAATTTAGCAGTGCAAGCAGTAATAAGATGCAAAGAGAATGGTGCCATGCCCTCTATCTGTAAGACCTGTTATTTCCATGTATTTATAGTCTGATGCAATATGGCCCTGCAGAAGATTAATAATCTTTTCTATCTCTATTATTTCTCCTTAGCCAAGTTTATCTGCAGTCTCATCTTTCAAGCGAGACATTTTTGCATTATCAGTAACTCAGTGTAAAGGGTGCATCCCTTCATTAATGCATGTATTTTTAGTTCAATGCTCATTTGGATGCCATGGACACCACATTCCGTTTCTGTTCTTAAAGACGATCGTGTAGGTGGTCCGAGAGTTCAGAGTGAATTAAATGGAAATGACTCAGATGCTTACATAATTCTAGAGGAAACTAAATACGATGCGCTCGGTTATTCTGCAAGGTACTTGGAATTTTAAAACATTTATCGCATTAATTGGTATGGTACAAGCATAAATATATATAGTTTAACCCCTTCACTGCTGATTAGACATGTGCATTCGTTTTAGTACTAAAACGATTTAGTCAGAATTTTGGGATAATTTATTTTTTTTAGTAGGACTCAGAGAAACGAAACTGCTCAGTACAAAAAACGAAAGAAACTAAAATAAAAATGCACTACATTTTAGTTTCAGTCCTTTTTGTGATATTACATTAATGAGTGAAGGAGACCAGCAACGAAGAGCGCAACATCGCAACATCCGAAGTTCTGCACCCTCCACATGCCAATGCAGTAGGATGTTCTATACAGAGAGGGGCATTAATTAATGCAGGAGGATGTTCTATACATTATACAGAGAGGGTATTCATGCAGGAGGATGTTATATATATTAAACAGAGAAAGTATAAATTGAGGAGGATGTTCTATACAGAGAGGGACATTAATTAATTCAGGAGGATGTTCTATATATTATACAGAGAGGGGTATTAATTAATGCAGGTGGATGTTGTATACATTATACAGAGAGGGGTATTAATGCAGGAGGATGTTCTAAACATTATACAGAGAGGATCCTTTTTTTTCAGCCCTTTAAATCTGTGAGCGCTGAGATCGGCTGCTTGTTACATTATCTCTCAGTACAATGTATCAGGCTCAGTTGTTACAGTAACTGACTGTAATAGCGCTCAGAGTTTCCGTAAAACAAGGAAATAATATTGTTCTAACCTCTTATATATAAAAATATTATTTACTAGTTTTACTAAAACTCTGAGCGGCAGTCAGTTACTGTAACAGCTTTGCCTGACATGGGGCAGTATTACAATGTTGGTGCTAACTTAACCAGAGCTGTTGTAAACTGAAAACCTCCATAGACTATAATGGCTCTGGGAAGTTTACAACAGCTCTGGTTATGTTAGCACCAACTATGTAAAATGGCCCACATTGTGCTGAGAGTGAGAGATACTGTAACAAGCAGCGATCTCAGCCCTCTGAGGAGCCACTACAATAGTAATTGTATCCATTGGTTTTCGGATGAATGAAATTAGTTTTCATACTAAAGAACTGAAAACGAATTTCTTTAGTAACTAAATAAATTGCATTTTAGGACTAATCCATTAGTTCAAAACGAAATTTTGTGCTGTGCACATGTCTACTGCTGATCCATTTCACCCTTGTGTGCTGAGCCCATTATGAGCATATTGTGCTAATCATGTTTAAGCAGAATTCAACCCAGACAAATGATATATCATTTTTTTCCAGTGCACTCCGATTCTAAATATATCATTATTATGCATATACGTCGTGTCACGTCTAAATGCTATACCAAAAAATGTCAAAATGTAAATTTTCCTTCGGATTTCAATCATTTACAGCACATAAAAGTATTCTTCCACATTTTATTATCCAAGCTTTGTGCTTATGTATTCTATGTGTTACTTTTTAAAAAATAATTATAAGGAATGGATAGCCAGTTACTGCATTTCTCTAATAAAATACACAATTTAAAAAAAAATTGAAAAGACCAAGGACCTTATTACACACTTGTTAGTAAAATGGAGACGGTAACCGTCTACCATTTTACTGTCCATGTTCTGGAGTAGGCGCTTAAGGCCTAGCCTCGGAATGAAGCACAAGCCTGCTTGAAACCGGCAGTGGCGCAGTGCGCTGCCATGAGTATCGGCTCCGAGAGTCCACAAGACTCCATGGAGCCTTGCGTGTCCCGGCTGTGCGAGCTTGCTCTTGCAAGTTAGCGCCGCACTGCGGAGGAATCATGGAAGGAGTCTAGGAACTATTTGTTCCCAGTCCAACTCTGCTCTTGGCGAGAGAAAGAAGCAGATCTCACAGGCCTCTGCCCTGCGTGATGAGAGGTGAGTATGGGATTTAATGAATGGGGGTTTAGAACAGTGTTACTGTCCATAGCAAAATCACGTAACACCAACTTTTATGAGACATATATATCACAGCGAAATAAGGTCTCCTGGGTGAAAGCGCAAGAACCTTGGAATAGCCTGCGTTTCCACATGGAGGTAAAAATTAATGTCTCCTATAGTAAGTATAGGAAACGTTAGTTTACAATAACCTCGCTCAAGGAAGTAGTGCTGCACTTTTTTGTTTTCTTTTGTTACCAAACATGATCATGTAAATGTATCATTGGAAAGCTCAGACTCCTTTAAATAGGCAACTCCTTTAACCAGTTGAGCGTGAAGGACTTGCAGGAAGCATTCTCTCGTTTCACTCCAATGCGCAGAGGATGGTCCCCGCACGTCATCGCTTTCAAGCTCCCCTCCTACTGATACTCACCTCTCCGTCTGGGATCCAAAGCAGATTTGAAGCACACCGACGATATCGCAATGGAAGCGATGGCATCAGTTTCAGGTGGGGGGAGGTCCTTTGGACTGTGCTACCTCCCGATCGGGAGAATATTACGTTAAAAGAGAGACACCTTTGGAACAGGAAGAGTCTGCCCTTTCCAGCAGTGCCTCTCTATAACCCCTGAGGTGCCAATCCATGATCCGGTGCCAGATCGCAGACCTCTCCTAGAAGTGGCTGACATCTTGGATGTCAGCCAAGCCTCTGGGGTTCCCCCTGCCCACTGGTGTTATCGCGCAATGACGTCTGTATGAGAAATACCCCCTAGTTGCCAAGGGGTTTCCCTATGGAAACCCTATGGTGGAGATAGGAAGATCCTATCCCCTGATCAGAGGCAGATAGAGGTTAATATTTGGTATCATTGGAAAGGCCAGAGCATGGCCTTTCCAAATATATCAAACACGACCATGTTAAAATAAAATTTAAAAAAATAAACTTTTTATATTTTATTAATGCAGCACTATTGTTCACATTTCAATTATAATGTGAACAATGATGCCGCACTAATGATTTTTTCTTTATTATTACATTAAAATGAAATATGAATTATAAATTAAAATACCAAACACAAACGCAGTTTGTAAGTTTTATTACTGTGGAACTCTACAATACGGACATACACACTCCACATTACTGGGAGTCCTATTTCTGTGGAGCTTTGTGATACGCTCATACACATTGCACATTGATGTGGGTTTTTTCTGTCGAGTGGTGTGAAACGCTACGCAAGCCGCACGATAGTGTGAGTTTTATTGCTGTGGAACTGTGACTCTCTCATATACAGGAGCTTTACGTCTGTAGACTAGTAAAGAGACATGCAGCTTGTTCTTTGAAATTGACTGACATCCAAGAACGATGAGTCTGATAGTGAAGGGATAATAGACTCTGAAATGCACCTTTTCTCTAGCAGCAGGGAAACAGATAATGTGTGCCCTGATGAGATCCTTAATTTGCAGAGTCATTGCTGCGGAGAAGAGGGTTTTCAGGTATGTATTTTAGGAAGTGTCTTATTGCTAACAATCTTAACGGGAATCGCTAATTGCATGTATTCCTTAAACAATACAGAGTAAGTTGTAACTCTTATATGTTGCAGCTTTACACTTATTGCAGATGGAAAGAGTAAGAAATGAGAAGGAACTCTCGTTGCTATGGGAATTGTTAAAAAAAAATATCACAACTGTGCACCCACTCCATAAAGCTTGTTTCTACCATAAACTAGCCATTAACCCCTTCACATATAATACTTTACTACATTCCCTCTGAATAGAAATGGTAATGATATGTTTATGTGTGTGGAGCAAACCCAGAAGAGTTTTATATTAAAGCTTTCATCAAGAGCTATTCAGCCAGTGCAAATATAAAGATTAGCACTGCTTTGCTTGAACAGCAAACATTACTTTCTGCTGTTACATCCTCTGGCGAGTTAAAAGGGCTTATGGATCTTTTAACATGGAAACACAGATTTTGACAGTAGCTGCAGCCAATTGGTCCATCTAGTTTGCCAATTTCCAGGCTTAAAATAGAAGCGTTACACTTGCATGTAAGATTGTGTCTATTCATATCTTTCTTGAACATTTTAAATATCTTATCTATTGCTGCCACTAGCAGATCTACTATTAGGCCATTACGGCTTCTATTTAATAAAAAAAAAGTGCATTTGTCAGGTGGTCACTCAAAAGCAGTAGAGTTATTATTTTAACTGTAGCTTTGTTTTATTCTAAATGACATGCATAATCAACTTCATCCAAAATGTAGTTTACGATTATATTTAAGAATTTAATTCACACTGGAGAAACTGGAAACTTTGATAGTGCCGATACTATTAATAGCAGAGAATTGGATTGCAGCCAGATTACAGAAGAAGTTGATTGTGTTTTATTTAATGTCACCTTTTTACACTAATACAAAAGAGCAGCTTCTGGAAATCTAGCGGATATGAATTTCAAACCCCTAAACAGTGGCTGCATACTTTTTTTTTCTAATACACATTTTTAATTTGAATGACAGAAGTCATAGAGAATCAAATGAAAAGGCGGTCGTGCAGGGCCACCGGAGTGAAACACAGACACAAAGAAAAATAATAATCTATAAGAAGATTGCCAAGACCCTGAAACGGAGCTGCAGCACGTTGGCCAAGACAATACAGTGGTTTCTTAGGACAGGTCTCGCCATGGTCGACCAAAGAAGTTGAGTGCACTTGCTCAGCGTCATATCCACAGGATGTCTTTGGGAAATAGACATATGAGTGCTGCCAGCATTGCTGCAGAGATTGAAGGAGTGGGGGGGTCAGCTTGTCAGTGCTCAGACCATACGCCGCTCACTGCATCAAATTGGTCTGTATGGCTGTCGTTCCATGAAGGAAGCCTAAAGATGATGCACAAGAAAGCCCACAGTTCGCTGAAGACAAGCAGACTAAGGACCTGGATTACTGGAACCATGTCCTGTGGTCTGATGAGATCAAGATAAATTTATTTGGTTCAGATGGTGTCAAGTGTGTGTGGCAGCAACCAGGTGAGGAGTACAAAGACAAGGGTGTCTTGCCTACAGTCAAGCATGGTGGTGGGAGTGTCATCATCTGGGGCTGCACGAGTGTTGCCAGCACTGGGGAGCTACAGTTCATTGTGGAAACCATGAATGCCAACATGTATTGTGGCATACTGAAGCAGAACATGATCCCCTCCCTTCTGAGGCTGGGTTGCAGGGCAGTATTTAAACATGATAACGACCCTCTAAGGTGACCACTGCCTTGCAAAAGAAGCTGAGGATAAAGGTGATGGACTGGCCAAGCAGGTCTCCAGACCTAAATCCTATTGAGCATCTGTAGGGCATCCTCAAACGGAAGGTGGAGGAGCGCAAGGTTTCTAACATCCACCAGCTCTGTGATGTCGTCATGGAGGAGTGGAAGAGGACTCCAGTGACAACCTGTGAAGCTCTGGTGAACTCCATGCCAAGAGTGCTGGAAAATAATGGTGGCCGCACAAAGTATTGAGACTTTGGGCCCAAAGTTTGGACACTTTCACTTAGGGGTGTACTCACTTTTGTTTCCAGTGGTTTAGACATTAATGGCTGTGTGTTGAGTTATTTTGAGGGGACAGCAAATTTACACTGTTATACAAGCTGTACACTCACTACTTTACATTGTAGCAAAGTGTCATTTCTTCAGTGTTGTCACATGAAAAGGAGAGGCGTGTACTCACTTCTGGGAGATACTGTATGTGGACTTTTGCAAAAATAAATAAATTCTATATTTATGGTGATCTAACAGGGAAAGATATTATTGAACACCTGCATACCAGTTTAAAGAGAATTGTACCAATGGGAACAGAGTTCCGCTGCAAAAATAGCAGAGGAACTTCGTTCCCATGGGTTTGTCCCTGACTTGACCTATGAGGTATAGGTTAAATTTTTTCCAAATCAGGTTAGGTGAAAGCATTTTTTCAGTTATCCAAATCGATCCAATTACATTGGATCGATTCAGTAAATTTATTTCAGGATCCAATTTGTTTCAGCAACTTCGTGATTGGGAATTTAGATGCTTCCGAATAGCCAATATTTGGCTGAATTTATATTTTGTCCAAGCCATATCAGATTTATTTATAAAGTATTTTACCATATAATATACTGCTGACCACAGGAATATTATATCAAGTAACGCTCCCTAAATTCCAAAATTCAAATAATGTGGATGCTACAGTTTGCAGCTGTTACCAATGTAGCCAAAATTCTATTTTGCTGCTTGAAATTGTTTGGTTAAGTGACGTCTAGCCATTATAAAAACAAGTAGTATTATTATATGTGTATCTATAACAGGGATCTCAAACTCACGGCCCCCCAGATGTTTTTGCCTACAAGTCCCAGAATGCTTTGAATGCAATAGATGGCCGTGGAATCATGGGAGTTGTAGTTCAGAAACATCAGGGGGGCCAGAGTTTGAGAACCCTGATCTATAACAAACAATTCTGTCCTTAGTAGGCTGTGGTTAATATATTGTTGTTAGTTGGCGTGCAATGTATTTGTAACCAATTCATAACAGAGGAATAACCAGCAGTAGCATTTCTGATGTACATTTAACTTCCTTTTAAAGCAGGTTTATAAAAGAGTCACCAATGAGAATATTACACAGTAGTGAATTATACTTCTAAATATCGATGTCTACAGGAGGTCAGATGTATTAATATGATCTGTTACATCCGCATACTGTTTGAGGTAAATAATGTAAATGTCAAACAAATAACAAATGACTGGAGTTCAATGTTTCCAATCCAGATATAATACCTATAAATATGTATTTTCCTCCCCATAACATACAGTTATGCACTATAACAGGCTGATTTATGCTTTGACATCGCTTGCTCAAAATGTATGTGGTAATATAATGTTCGATATATAAATTTATGCAAGGTAGCTCTACTCAATTTTTGGCTGACACCTCTCCAGGTGCGCTCCAATTTTTCATCAAGTACAATATCTGTAATAATGTTAAACTATCACAGCTCTTCTACTTTGATATTTGAACGTAATGTTTGTGAATTTGAGAAACACCGACAGTATAAACTCAAGCAACTGTAGAAACAATGTATGTCCATTTGGCCCTTCATTAAAAAAAACCTTAGTAAGATTTTTAAAAAAGTTCTATAGAAAGTTTAGCTTGTTCCTAATTCTTGGTTCACCATATTCTCTTTCTGTAGCAGATAAAATCAGTTTGAGTGCTGCAGCAGAGACACAAGACTCTTGTATAAAAGAAAGAAGGGAAGGTGCCTTACAGAACAGAACGATTGTAGGAGAATAGTTCTTTTTCCGAACATTGTGAACAGGAATTCAAACAGCTTCCTATTAATTATGGCTTGACGAAAAAGGCCCAGCCTCTATTGAGATGTAGTGGTGTGACATCAATAAGCAGGTGGGAACATAACAAAAGACTCCTCTTCTCACTCCTTGACCACGAGATCCAAATCGATTAGTTTCAAAGGTATATGCTATGCTCTCCACCAACTTCTATTGCGAGTAAATACATTACACAAGTGTTCGGACTTTTTCGAGTATCCTTTCCCAACCCTTGCCAAAGTCACAAGCAGTAAACAGAGTATTTTTGGAAATTTAAAAGCTGAAGGAAAGTGGAAAGGCAAGAGTTAAAAACTATAGAACAGAAAGTTAAAAATATTTTGCTATATCCTCTGAATTGGGCGAAGAGAACTTCTTTTATGAATGCTCAGAAACACCAGTTTCCCATTACTTAACTGGCTGAGGCTGCTCCTGGTTTACTGCTGTCTGATGGAACACCATTGCAGTGTTCTCAAGATGGTGTATTGGTGGTGGGGATGATGCATCCTTCTATAATTATACTAGGGGCAGGACTGTGAGGGTCTGTACCTCTCATGTTGTGGGCAATGGGGTTCCTAGTCAGGATTTTTCTGATGTTGACCTTAGATTGTTCATGTTTTTCCATCTCGCTTCTGCTCAGGGCGTTTGGCCTGCTATCATGATTACAACTTTCCCCTGTCTCCAACCTCAGCTTGTCCTGACTACCCTCTTTATCTGTTTAGTCAGGCCATTATAAAGACTAAATAATTAGGAATTTTCCTATCTCTCCGAAGCTATAGCGGGTCTGTGTGTTGCTGTGAGGCATCAGGAATGGGAGCCCAGTTTGCAAGTCCGTAAGAGAGGAAAACTCACAACAGCCAATTGGATGCACAGGTGGAGCAGATAAGGGATCCTGGAGAGAGTTCCAAGGTGAGGTATAACAATGTCAAGCCAACATGCAAAATCAAAATCCATTCCACAAATCTAAATGGCAAACAAGAGTGAAGTCCATAGGTTCGGTACACAGATAAGTCAATAGGTAAATGCTTGGTGATTAACTTTTCACAGTAAGACGCACTGGACATATGAGCATTGAACAGACGGTGTTTGGCGTTTAAATATGGTGTCACTGAGAGGTCAAGCCCTTCCTGCTGACATGACTGGAGGAGCGAAGCTTTAGCATCTGGCTAGGCGGATCTAGGCCTACAGGGAAGACTGTGTCCATGGCTGGCATTTGTTTAGGGCTGTAAATACGTGGGCTCTGCACAGTCACTGCTCTTCCTGGTGGCTGCATTCAGGAGGACAATCACTGACTGAGGACTGCAGTAGGATTGCAGTTGTAATCCCTGGTTTATCTGCCCACCAGTGAATGCTCTGCCCAAAGGGAGCAGTCCAGCTATTGCTGTTGAGCAGTAGCAGGGACCGGGCCGTGAGACATGCAGTACAGGTAGCTACCGATACAACGTTTCAAAAGATGCTGAATAGACAAAAGTAGTTACTAATCGATTCTACAATTGAAGAAATCAACTGAACAATGTTATGTATTATACCAAAACAATATAGTCATTGCAAAGTTGTCACTTTGGGGTGCCTACATTCTGTATACTGCAGTCCATTATTTATATACCTTGATCCAAAGAGGTCTTGCAAAAAACTGTATATCGATCCCCTAACCTTATGCCAGTGTTACCGAACATAACAGCAATTACACATTTAGGCATGTATTCCAACTCTGTCGTATACATATGCAGAAGTATTGTAAACATAGCAACTCCATAGACTGCAAAGAATCTGGGAAGTTCCAACAGCTCTGGTTAAGTTTACAACAAGGTTGGAAAAGAGCCTATAGGTGACAATATATGAACTAAAAAAACTGTGGCAATTAGAACTGTGCAACGTTAAGGAACACTTTATGCATGAATAGAAGAAAAAAAATGAGAATCCATCTGGAACACAGAAATGTTTTTTTGGCTTTGTTACATAGCTGTAGAAAAATATAAATTCTCATTGTGATCCTATACTGATAATGAGTGGCTTTTGCTTAACCCCTTAGGGAGACAGGCTTTGCCCAGCGGGCGGGGGTTAATGCCAGCAAGGTGTACAGGTAAGCCTCGCCGACAAGGGCCTCCTCGGATTCCGGCCAGCCCCGCAGCTGATTTCAGCCTGCCCTGCAGCTGGCGCTGATTTCGGCCCACGTCATTTCTCTCTAGGTGGCGTAAAAGGTTGAGTCTATGTGTACATATATTCACACAAAATTCATATATTCACACAAAATTGCATAAGCAAAGATGTAAGCATACATATATTCATATCAAATATAAAAACAGCATTGCATATATGGTCTGATTGATACAGTATAAAAGATCCTTTGTAATGCAGTATTGGTGGTATATCGCCACCTAGTGTCCCTATTTCAAAAAGACTTTCAATTGAAGAAATGTGTAGTAAATAAAAGTTCTTTCTGATCTGCGGCACTTCTCTCTCTCTTGTACCTCCGAGAGAACAGGAGAGTGTGATTAGAATTGTGCCAAGCCCCGTATATTAACGGTCTGAATGATGGATGCACACTTACGTAGGCTTGGGAAGCCTTCTAAGTGAAGTCTTCAAAGTGAGCACTTACAGGAGATCTTCTGGTGAGTGATTTAGATTTTTGTTTCAAACAGATCTTTTCTATTCATCTTAAGGTTTTAAGTTAGGTCTGGTGAGTAAATTAGGTTAGGCTGGTGACTCATTTTCATACTGATTAGCATACAATTAGAATCAATTGGGTGGTATTTGCTTCAGGTTTAGCTTGTCCACTCCTTGCTGGGGGAGGTGTACTTAGGTGAATATATAAAGGTTGGGGATATTAGCTTGGTCTAATTGAGTTTGGGAAGCCTTCTAAGTGAAGTCTTCAAAGTGAGCACTTACAGGAGATCTTCTGGAGATAGTCTGAGGTTAGACAGGAGGTAGAAAACCTACAAAAAAGGTAAGATTTGCTGGTTTTAAATCCATTCTTTTATAATGGCAGGCTTGGTCCAGTGTAAGAGCTGTCATGCATTTGTTTTTAGATCCAATTTTTGGAGGTTTGGAGTGTGCCTGATATGTAGGCAGCTCTCTTTATTGCAGCAGGAAATTGCCTGTTTGAAGTCTGAGATTTGTAAATTATCTGTTAGAGAAACTCAGGCTATGACTGTTACTAAGCCACTGCCACAGAGGCCTCCTAGGAGCGGCAGATGGACTACTGTAGGATCTGGTAGACTTAGATGTGGATAGAATGCATGTCCCACAATCTGTGGCTCTTCTTAATTCTTTTGAGGCACTTTCAGAGTGTAGTGGTAAGATGGATGTAGGCTCAGACACCATAGTTGAGGAACCACCATCCACTATGCCTAAGGTATGCAGCACTGCAACCAAGGACAAAAATGAAAAGGTGGGACTTGATAAAAGGCAATTGTTGCTGGGTGATTCTATCATAAGAGGTGTTGAGCTGGAGAGTAGTGGTTTGGTGAGATGTCTTCCTGGGGCTACTGCTCGCAGAGACAAGAGACGTATTCTCAATATTGTCAAACAAGCAAAGCAACAAGGGGAAGTGGACGTTCTAGTCCATCTAGGGACAAATGACTTGGCTAGCAATGAGGTTTCTGAGATTAAGGAAGATTTTTGTGTTCTTGGAGGTGAAATACAGCAGATTGCGTCCACTGTATCATTCTCTGAAGTTTGCCTGTGCATAACATTCAAGATAGCAGCAGATGCGCAATAGGGAATTCAATTTGTGGCTTCGGGAATGGTGTCGGGAGCAAGGATTTGGCTTTGTGTCCCATGATAGCTCTAATTGGAGCAGAAAGGAACTGTATAAAAAAGATGGTTTGCATCTTACTCATAGGGGAACATATGTTCTCAGTGAGAAGTTCAAAGGTTTCGCAAAGAAATATTTAAACTAGGAGGGGGGAACAAAAGGGTAAAAAACAATCTGCCCGATTGTCCCCCAAAACTAAATCGGAGGGTGCAAGCAACATGCGAGGGAAAAAATGACAAGCTCAGAGTCGTGTCTACAAATGCTCGCAGTTTAGTCAATAAAATCAATGAACTAGAGGCAATGATGGCAGCTGAAAAAGTAGATTTAGTGGCGGTTACTGAGACATGGTTCAGTGAAAAAAATAACTGGGACATAACAATACCGGGGTACTCTTTATATAGAAAAGACAGAGAAGGTAGGAAAGGAGGAGGAGTGGCCCTGTATGTGAAAAACAACATAAAAACGAACCAAATAAAAGTGAGCGAGGTGAACATAGAGTCAGTTTGGGTTACGCTAACATTTGGCAATCATACAGTAGCTCGTGTAGGTGTGATCTATAGACCCCCTGGACAAGCAGAAGAACTAGATAATCTGCTGGTTGAGGATATAGCCAAAATGGCAATGAAGGGGAAGGTTATTATCATGGGGGACTTTAATCTTCCTGATGTGAACTGGAAAACCAAAACAGCTGGGTGCACCAGGAGTACAAATATTCTAAACTCCCTACTGGAATTATCTCTAACACAAGTAGCTGAGGAGCCGACCCGTAAAGAGGCCATATTGGATTTAATACTCACAAATGGAGGTTTGGTATCGGACGTTGTTGTAGGTGAAAATTTGGGATCTAGTGATCACCAGTCAGTATGTTTAATATAACAACAGGGATGGAGCCGCACCACACAAGAACGAAAGTTTTAGACTTTAAAAAAACTGATTTTTCTAAAATGGGATTTTGTGTGAAGGAGTCATTATCAGACTGGAGGAGTTTAAAGGGAGTCCAGGAGAAATGGGATTATTTAAAGGAAGCATTATTGAAGGCCACAGGAAATTGCATTCAGCTTGTTAGCAAAAACAAAAAAGGGAAGAAACCACTGTGGTACTCTGCAGAAGTGGCCAAAATAGTGAAGAACAAAAAGATAGCATTCAATAATTATAAAACAACTCAGAGTGAAGAAGATAGGCAAACCTATAAAATTAGGCAGAAAGAGGCAAAGCAATTTATAAGAGCTTCCAAAGCACACGCAGAAGAGAAAATAGCTCAGTCAGTAAAAAAGGGGACAAAACATTTTTTAGATACATAAACGAGAAAAGAAAAGTAAAACAAGGATTAGTTAGATTAAAAACAAAGGAAGGAAGGTATGTAGAAGAGGATAAAAGTCTCGCTGACTGCCTCAATGAATATTTTTGTTCAGTCTTTGCAGAAGAAAAGGAAGGAAAGGGACCTCAGTTAGGAGAGAGCACTAAAGAGACATTTACATATCAGTTTACAGAGGAGGAGGTTCTACAGCAGCTGTCTAAAGTAAAGACAAATAAGTCAATGGGGCCTGATGGGATCCACCCTAAATTATTAAAAGAGCTCAGTGATGTAATAGCAAAACCATTAACAGATTTATTTAACCAATCCTTGTTAACGGGAGTCGTCCCAGAAGACTGGAAATTAGCAAATGTTGTGCCCATTTACAAGAAGGGTAGTAGGGAGGAATCAGGGAACTATAGGCCAGTTAGTCTTACGTCAGTAGTGGGGAAATTAATGGAAACCATGTTAAAGGAAAGGATTGTTGAACATCTAAAAACACATAGATTACAGGATCAGAAACAACATGGGTTTACCTCAGGGAGATCATGCCAAACTAATCTTATTGATTTTTTTGATTGGGTAACAAAAATAATAGACACAGGTGGTGCAGTAGACATTGCTTATTTAGATTTCAGTAAGGCTTTTGATACTGTTCCGCATAGAAGGCTTATCAATAAATTGCAATCTTTGAGCTTGGATTCCAATATTGTTGAATGGATTAGGCAGTGGCTGAGTGACAGACAACAGAGGGTTGTGGTAAATGGAGTTTATTCGGCGCAAGGTCTTGTTACCAGTGGGGTACCTCAGGGGTCAGTACTTGGACCCATTCTCTTTAATATTTTTATTAGTGATATTGCAGAAGGTATTAATGGAAAAGTATGTCTTTTTGCTGATGACACAAAGATTTGCAACAGGGTTGACGTTCCTGGAGGGATCAGCCAAATGACAAATGATTTAGGTAAACTAAAAAAATGGTCGGAGTTGTGGCAATTGAGTTTTAATGTGGATAAGTGCAAGATAATGCACCTGGGACGTAAAAACCCAAGGGCTGAATATAGAATATTTGATACAGTCCTAACCTCAACATCTGAGGAAAGGGATTTAGGGGTCATTATTTCAGAGGATCTAAGGGTAAGTAGTCAATGTAATAGAGCAGCAGGAAATGCTAGCAGAATGCTTGGTTGTGTAGGGAGAGGTATTAGCAGTAGGAAAAGGGAAGTGCTCATGCCACTGTACAGAGCACTGGTGAGACCTCACTTGGAGTACTGTGTGCAGTACTGGAGACCGTATCTCCAAAAGGATATAGACATCTTAGAGAGAGTTCAGAGAAGGGCTACTAAAATGGTGTATGGCTTGAAGGAGAAAAGTTACCAGGAAAGGCTTAATGATCTTAACATGTACAGCTTGGAAAAAAGACGAGACAGAGGAGATATGATAGAAACATTTAAATACGTAAAGGGAATCCACAAGGTAGAGGAAGGGTATATTTAAAAGGAAACAAAATAGCAAAACAAGAGGACATAGTCTTATATTAGAGGGGCAAAGGTTTAAAAGTAACATCAGGAAGCATTATTTTACTGAGAGGGTGGTGGATACATGGAACAGTCTTCCAGTAGAAGTGGTAGAGGCCAAAACAGTGATTGAATTTAAGCAAGCATGGGATAGGCATAAGGCTATCCTAAACAAAAGATAAATCCAGGTAAAGTATCCATGTAATTGGGCAGACTAGATGGGCCGAAAGGTTCTTATCTGCCGACATTTTTCTATGTTTCTATGTTTCTATTCCTCGTGCTGCAAGCGGCTGGTCTGTGAAACCACTCTTCTTTTGGTGCTTACTCCTCTGTTCCTCCTGTGTTGATTGGTCCCAGGGCCCAGCAGATCCAGGACTTCCCTTCTGGGGGTGCTAGGATTCTTTGTATGGTGCCTTGGTCGAAAGCAATACCTGAAGCAGGGATGGCCAATAAAGTAGTGGATTTTATTCACATAAATATAAAAAAACAATAAAATGGGCTTGGTGGAGATTTAAAACAAATTAAAATAAATGGTGTCCTTTAAAACGCGCTCAGGTGGCGGCTTCAGTCATGACTGATGACGCCGCCACCTGAGCGGTGAAACGCGTTTTAAAAGACACCATTTATTTTCATTAGTTTTATAGCTCCACCAAACCCATTTTATTGTTTTTTTTATATTTATGTGAATAAAATCCACTTCTTTATTGGCCCATCCCTGCTTCCAGCATTACTTTCGACCAAGGCACCATACAAAGAATCCTAGCACCCCCAGAAGGGAAGTCCTGGATCTGCTGGGCCCTGGGACCAATTACCACAGGAGGAACAGAGGAGTAAGCACCAAAAGAAGAGTGGTTTCACAGACCAGCCGCTTGCAGCACAAGGAATAAACCTGCGTTAAGTGTGCATCCATCATTCAGACCGTTAATATACGGTGCTTGGCACAATTCTAATCACACTCTCCTGTTCTCTCAGAGGTACAAGAGAGACAGAGAAGTGCCGCAGATCAGAAAGAACTTTTATTTACTACACATTTCTTCAACTGAAAGACTTTTTGAAATACGGACACTAGGTTGCGATATACCATCAATACTGCATTACAAAGGATCTTTTATATCAATCAGACCATATATGCAATGCTGTTTTTATATTTCATATGATATATGTATGCTTACATCTTTGCTTATGCAATTTTGTGTGAATGTATGCAATTTTGTGTGAATATATGTACACATAGACTCAACCTTAGAGCAATACGCCACCTAGAGAGAAAATACCTCTCCTCCCACTCTTTCATTAGGTACAGGTTTGCGCTCTGGAGTGTGTCTCTCTCTTCTAAAAATTGTTATTACAGACAAAGTGTTTTGGGGTTTTGAATCTGTCAACCCACTCATCACAGAGCTGCACCCAAAGGGTACCATCACCACCTCACCCAGCGCTCCATATATAGGTATTGTGAAACCTTTTCTTGACGCACGTCATTGGCTGCAGGGGGACGGCCTGGGTTCAGGCATAGCATGTCCCACGGTGTTAAAGGGTTAACATTCAATTTATTTTGTCTAGTATAAACCTATAATTTCTAAAGGAAACTTAAAATGTTGGTGATCAAGTTATAAGTAAATATTTGTACTACTACCTGAGCTTTGCATCTTTAACCTACAACTTTTTCCATGTGCCAACCTCTATCTTATTATTTTAGCTAATAAAATTTCCCATTCATCTTGAATTCAAGAGATTTTATTTCCAATTCTAAAAATGAATAATAAATAGGAAAAGAACAATTCCAGCTGAAATGTGATAGCTCAGCGAAAGGAATGTACTATCGATAGAGTTCAGTAGTTATTAAATTGGGTACAGAGATTTATCTTACGTGGCCACTCCATCTGCAAATGTAAGGATGGATCCAAGTGTAGATATGGTATGAATCTAAGAATAGAATTTTGTTCGCTCCGCTCCGAATGAAATCTGCTGTAGGCTTCACCTTGCAGACTTTTACATAATGGATTTTCTTCATTTCTCACAGAGGAATCCTGTAAAAGGCTCTATACGTCTAATGCAGATGTCAGGCCCTGGCCACTATATGTAGTTTTTATACTGAAATTTAAATGAATAAAAGTATTTGGCATTTGAAAAACAACAAATGGGAATGACATGGTAGTATGTGTACTTTATTACAAAATATCAGTCAAAATCCAGTTTGTATTTAGTAGGGAAATATTTGTCCACTCAAACTGGAGGCGACAAACGTTCATACAAGCTGTCCAAATTAAATATAAAAGGTTTTTCTCAGCAAGTAATAAAGGTTTACTGTCTTCTGTCTGCTGAAAGTCATATTCAATTTGACACAAATAGGGTTATTCATTAAACAGCATTTTCTAGCTTTGCAAACAGCAAAAATAACTTTTGTTGCAACAACAATAAAGATTGGAGATCCGGATAGAGGAAAAACAAAGAACAGCGGGGCAGGATTTGTTGAGGAAGCTTCCTGTGCAATTCTTTGATTTTACCTATTTGGATGGACAAAGTTTATCATGGTTGCAAGAATGTTGATTTTTCGTTTGTTTGCAAAATCAATATCACTTCTCAACAGGCTGTGGGAGTTGGAATTCTTTGCAGAATACGGTCTTGGATCAAGGACAGTGAGCTACATTGGAAAGGCAGCTGTTCTTGAGCCGAGCCTTTATTAATGGATCCTTTAAAGTACGTTAATATACAGAAAGTGGTCACTAATTTGGAGCTGCAAGCAAAGCTAGTGGCAAGGTCAGAATAACAGTAGGAGCCATTAACAGCAGGATGGGAATAGGGCCCTGTGCGTCAGATATGTGCCAAACTTGTACTGAGGGGGGTGGCAGAAAGTACGTTTTCAAATTACATGTTGGACATGAGGGAACTCCACAAGACCAAGGCCTGAGAACTCCACAAGACCAAGGCCTGAGAACTCCACAAGACCAAGGCCTGAGAACTCTGGGAGCTATTTGCAGTAGATCATGCCACTTTCTGCACTGTGGGATATGGGGTCAGCAAAGGATTTGTCAGCTATTTCAATTTAAGTAAGTGACTCTGTTTATGCAAAAATCACATAACACAAGGCTCTCTAAACTGGTTTTCCTTGTAGAATACTGTCTGAAGCTGAGAACAGCGAGCTACCACAGAATAACTTGCTGTTCTTGCATGAAGATATTGTTAGTATCTCCCACACCATGTATAGGAAACATTAATGTATTATTATTATTCTTTATTTATAAAGCGCCAGCATATTCCGCAGCGCTGAAATTAAGTAAAGTAAGGAGCTGATGAAGACGCAAGCTTTGCTTTCAGCTCAGTTGGAATAGTGGTTCAGCTGTTATGAGTAACGGCTGCAGATGTTAATGGCTAAGTCAGAAAAGGGCTCCTGGTTGCTTATCAAGAGACATATATAATCAGACAGTGCAATGTGGGAATAATAGACAATTTAGGATTGTGATATTTTGTTGTTAAATGTTTGCTATTTGTGCAATGTTGTGTATAAACTCATTGTTTGTCTCCCATTAATGTTAGTTCTCTGACACTCATTGGCTAATGTTTGTGGGTATTTATTTATTTATTTAGTATTTTACCAGGAAGGATACATTGAGATTTCACTTGTTTTCAAGTTGTGACGTTCTGGGCCCCTGGCGCCCCCTCTGAAATATGTGAACATTGCCATTTAAGTTCTGGACTTTCATTTTCATTTTTGGATTTCTCGCCTTGGAGCCTCACCTGGACTCACTTGTTCTAATTGACTGGTGTTTAAAAGGAGGCATCACCCTAGGAAGGGCGCTGCCTCATTCTGATTCATTCTGATCTGATTCTCATTCATTTCATTTCTGTCCTGTCCTGGTCGTGTGCAGTTTTGCTTCTGGATCTCCTGTCTGACTTCAGGTTAATCTGTAGGACTTCTGGGTCAGGTTTATTCATAGCAATACCCTTGCTTAGTTCTGTTTATTTCACTGTTCATTGTTATCTAGGTTCTTGGATAGATAGATATATATATATTGTGTTCATCTGGTTTAGTTATTCTTTGTACTTTAGTTCAGGTCTGTCTGCCTCCTTACCTTTTGTATGTGCCCTGCTTATAGCCCTGTACCCTGTATTGGTTTTGCATCTCAGTATTTTGCTGAAAGGTCTCTGGTCTTATTTTCATGTGTATATTTTGTGCTTTTTGTTCTGGATCCCTGCTGTTTATTTAGTCTGGCTTAAAATAAATATCTTGCTTGCTGTTTCATGTCTGTATTCATGTGTGATCACTGCACGTTAAACTCACACCTTTCTACACCCATGCCAGGCCAGGCGCACTGTAACACAAGTATGTCCTGGGTGTGAATATGTATCGTTATGTGTCTTGCCCAAGGACACTTACTGGAGAGGTGCTCTGGCCAGGATTCAAACCTGTGTCTCCACTGTTCTAGAGTCTGGGTATGAGGCATATATATCCCTTTCAATATATACTTTGGAATGCAATAACTTTCCAGCTGCTTCAGAAAACCTCTAAACCGTATGAAGAAGCTGCCTACCCTGTCAAGATAGCATCCACTGGACAGATCTGGATGCTGATGTCACATTTTATAGACAGGTTATGTGACATTGCCCAGGTAAGGCAGACAGTCTGCGGATTGTTTTACCACGGGAGAATTTTTCTCTTTAATTCAGACACGAATTTCAGCATATGTTTAATTTGACTTTTGTGCGTCTTTCTTCTTGGTTGATGTTATAAATAAAAACTCAGATAAAAGGCAGCTGCGACACACTGAAAATCAGCATACTTAAAGAATACTACAAATCATGATTTAGAATACACAGTGTACAACTATTGAAAGAAATTAAACCTTAATGATGAAGCTGTGTCCAGACAGTTTCTCATAAGGTAACCCTCGGTGGTGCTTTATGAAATTGAGCATTTTGGCCAGATATCAGCCAACAGATGGTTATGCAAGATGCTACTTTGTAAGACACGTGTCCCAAACCACCTCGCTGATGAATGTATAAAAAATATCATTGGTATAAACCTAAACCTATGTTTAAACCTGACAACATATTAAAAATGACAGACATCGTTATCTTTAAAAGATTACAGCAGATATACAGTAGATTCACTTGGGAATCGGGGAATTAAGAAATACTTTCATAGCTCTCTTCCACAGATTTCTTCTAATACATCTGCCTTAATACACTAACCATAATACATTAATCTAGATTGGATAAAGCATTGATGTGGGAATGAAATAATTTAGAAGAGCCATCTAATTCAAGACAATAGATTATATGGACAGATGTTCTTTGCGATACAGGAATCCAGTGAGTGTGGTTTCTGAAACATGCCGTATGGATGAAAAACGAGTGTAGAACAGGAGTGATCCGGACTCCAAAATAAACCAGTTCTGGAGCTAAGACTATCAGGGTTATTCAAAGAGATCTGAAAAGTCACCGCACATTCGGTGACTTTTCTTTCCCTACACTTCGGGGGACTCGGCGATTCCTAATTCGCCAACCCTGCAGTGTATTCAGCAAGCACCGCAGGGCTCCCGTAGTGCAGGGAAAACCTGCCGCAAACCCGCAGAACACTCGCTGCAAACCCACCAAACACTCGCTGCAAACCCACCAAACCCTCGCTGCAAACCCACCAAACCCCGCAGAAAACAGCTGTATTAACCCCGCCGAACAAGCCGGTGAAACCTGACTAGCCGCCGATCACCACGCAGAGCAGCCTCTGGAAAAAGCCAACATGCAGACGAACGAGTCGAGAAGAAAAACAGTAAGCTTGAAAGTTTGAAATTTGAAACACTGTTTGCAAAAAAAAACCACTAAACGAAAATGCCTGGAATTTACATATAAGATACAATGAATGATAATAAAAAGGGCCGTTACAGTAAAAAGAAAAAACGCTTAAAAAAAAAAAAAAAAAATGGAAACCATGGTTTCCCAAAAAATGCCTAAAAGATCCTAGAAAATCTATAAATGAAGAGACTTTTTACTGCAGAATATAATAATAAACGGTTTATTAGATATTGTGTTAAAACGGGAATATTTTTAACATTGAAGCCTATGGGAATCGCCTGAATAAATCTGTCGAATGAAAACACCGAACAGCAGGGCATTTGGCAACTTTTCACTGCTGGTTTATATTCTCTGAATAGACGAAGCTATGGGGATTTCACTGCCCTCGAACAGGCACCGTACGTGCAGGCAATTCGCCAACATTTGGCGAACTGCCTGCTCTCAGAATAGCCGAATGGCCAGAAAAGGTAACCGTACGCTGAATTTCAGTTTTAGGTTACCTTCCGGGGCCAGATCAGCTCTCTTTGAATAACCCTGTAATTCTTTTTGATACTGTAACCTCACCACAAAGCTCACCCCTCACATCTCACATCTCACTTCAAAACACCCGTGAAAAGAATCAAATCGCATACGAAGCCTCTGATGCTGAAATTAACCAAATAAAAATTAAAAGAATGCTTACCTAGTGCTATTGTTAAAAGTATGTGAATGTGTGAGTGTACAAGTATGAAATGTTATTATGAAAATCAGTGAAGATTTTCGCTTATATGGCAATTGTATGTATTCTTTTGACTGCAGAATGGAGTTGCAGCAGTATGTGTTACAGTGTCCGTATGCACCAATAATGTTTGGATTTACATATGATTTTACAGATGTATAATATATACACAGTGTAACCGAGTATCATTTTACTGCATTTTTATGCTCTCGGTCTTCTTTTTTCTCTTTACTGTTATTTACCAGTTAAGGCTCCAGGCCCCTTGACTACTGAAAAGTAGCTGCACTGGATTAGGTTTTCCCTCACTGGTGTTCTAGAGCAGTGTTTCTCAAACCTCTCCTCGGAACTCCCAACCAGACCAGGTTTTCCAGATATGTGAAGCACAGCACAGGTGATATGATTTGCTGCTCAGTGATTGCAGGATTCAGTCTGCATTTCCCCAAGGTGATCTGCAAAATCTGGCCTGGTTGGGGGTCCCGAGGACAGGTTCGAGAAACACTGTTCTAGAGCAGGGCTGTCAAACTCCACCCCCCTGACGGTGATTGCCTACAATTCCCAGAATTCTATAAATACAACACATGGTAAGACAATCATGGGTGTTGTAGTTCAGAAACAGCAGGGGGTGGGCAGAGTTTGACAGCCTTGGCCTAGCAGGTTGACAAAGGAAGAGGACGGGGTGAATTTTGCAATGCATACACATTTTTAGAGCTATGTGGACCAAGGAATGCACTTCGGTTAGATTGTACCGGGAACATACGTAAAACTGTAGGAGTTAACAAAAGATCAGCAAGTTTATGTATCTGCACCTTTTATGGTATTATACTCATATTTCTCCCTCAATCACCCCTTGCTTTCTGTGACAAAGATTTGCAATAGCCTACAGTAGTATATGAAGAGCATATCACTCTCCTAGACAACCTCAAGGTAGTCCTAACCCATCCAGACACCGAAAACATCTGAGACCATAAAATTCTGAATCTCATTGCCCATTTTTTTAGGTCTGTTGAAGCATAATATTGATAGAGAATATAATAGGGAATAGTATTGTAGTGAATTAATCTCCATTAACGCCTTCACCACCAAAGGCGACCATATCTGATCTACAAGGCACCTGCTCCTGTCCCAATATCGAGTATAATTGTCGTGGTGTGTTTGTGTAGCGATTCAATGGAATTTGGTTTTTTGCAAAAGAAATTCCTTTGCAGTTGGGCTCAAGGATCTGCTCCCAATGCTTTATCACCTCAGGCATTATACCGGAGTTGGCAAAACAGTTTAACCTTTTCACTACCAAAATCGAGTTGACAACAGATTAAAAAGCCCTAAACGAAATACATTGAAAAGTACTTATAAGCATATCAAAGCATATTTTCACACCATTTTAAAGCAAGATTAGCATGCTCCCTGTGGAGAAATTAAAGACTTTATCTCTCTCGATTCACCCTGGACGGACATTAAACAAAGTTGCAAATAGCAGACTAAAATCTGCTGGGGTCACTCACTGCTGTACAGGGATAAGACTTTTTTTTTGAAATTCGAAGTTTTTTTATTATTTTTTTTGAATAACGAAAATATGACAGTGGGATACAGAAGGGAAAAAAACAGGGTATTCAAATCCTTTCAAATTACATATAAGGGGAACATAACAAACATACAAATACGAACGAACATAAGCCACCAACTCATAGTTGAAGAGTAGCGCATCGGAAGAGAAATAAAAAAAAATTAACTAAGCTCCCCCCATTGCAGGGTGGTACGGTATCCCAAGCAGGTCAGAATCCCCTCTGGACCGGAGAATCTGGGGCTGCAGTACACTCCGCAGCTAGCATGGAATCCCAGAGGGTCCAGTGATCTTTTTCCGGGTTGCGGGAAGTCATATATATGTCTAGCCATCAGCTCATAATCTCTTATGTTGTTCACCATATCCCTCACATCTCTGACTGTGGGAACCCACGTTTGCTTCCATCTCCGCGCTATCAGCAACATGGTGCTAGAGGTTATTACACAAGAAGTTTCCTTTGCAATTTACCCATCCGAACTATTGAAACCCCCAATAAGAAATCCGCAGGAGCAAACGGTAGAAGTAGTCCCGTTGCCTTTTCCACCAGGCCTGAAACTCCCCGCCATAGTGGCTCTAATGCTACACAATCCCACCAAACATGAGCCATGGTACCCTTTAGTAGCAGGCAGCGCCAACACATTGACGAGACCGATTTATTCCATATGACATTCCCTCGCCGGTACCAGGTACCAGCGGTACAATACTTTCCTCCTAACCTCCATCAGGGACGCACATCGATATGCTCCCCTGTCTAATTGAGCTTGGGAAGCCTTCTAAGTGAAGTCTTCAAAGTGAGCACTTACAGGAGATCTTCTGGTGAGTGATTTCGATTTTTGTTTCAAACAGATCTTTTCTATTCATTTTAAGGTTTCAAGTTAGGTCTGGTGAGTAAATTAGGTTAGGCTGGTGACTCATTTTCATACTGATTAGCATACAATTGGAATCAATTGAGTGGTATTTGCTTCAGGTTTAGCTTGTCCACTATTTGCTGGGGGAGGTGTTCTTAGGTGGGTATATAAAGATTGTGGAATATTAGCTTGTCTAATTGAGCTTGGAAGCCTTCTAAGTGAAGTCTTCAAAGTGAGCACTTACAGGAGATCTTCTGGTGAGTGATTTAGATTTTTGTTTCAAACAGATCTTTTCTATTCATTTTAAGGTTTCAAGTTAGGTCTGGTGAGTAAATTAGGTTAGGCTGGTGACTCATTTTCATACTGATTAGCATACAATTGGAATCAATTGAGTGGTATTTGCTTCAGGTTAAGCTTGTCCACTATTTGCTGGGGGAGGTGTTCTTAGGTGGTATATAAAGATTGTGGAATATTAGCTTGTCTAATTGAGCTTGGGAAGCCTTCTAAGTGAAGTCTTCAAAGTGAGCACTTACAGGAGATCTTCTGGAGATACTCTGGAGGTAGTCTGAGGTTAGACAGGAGGTAGAAAACCTACAAAAAGGTACGATTTGTTGGTTTAAATCCATTCTTTTATAATGGCAGGCTTGGTCCAGTGTAAGAGCTGTCATGCATTTGTTTTTAGATCCAATTTTTGGAGGTTTGGAGTGTGCCTGATATGTAGGCAGCTCTCTTTATTGCAGCAGGAAATTGCCTGTTTGAAGTCTGAGATTTGTAAATTATCTGTTTGTTAGAGAAACTCAGGCTATGACTGTTACTAACCACACTGCCACAGAGGCCTCCTAGGAGCGGCAGATGGACTACTGTAGGATCTGGTAGACTTAGAGTTGTGGAGAGAAGGCATGTCCACAATCTGTGGCTCTCTTTTTCTTTTTGAGGCACTTTCAGAGTGTAGTGATAAGACGGATGTGTAGGCTCAGACACCATAGTTGAGGAACCACCATCCACTATGCCTAAGGTATGCAGCACTGCAACCAAGGACAAAAATGAAAAGGTGGGACTTGATAGAAGGCAATTGTTGCTGGGTGATTCTATCATAAGAGGTGTTGAGCTGCAGAGTAGTGGTTTGGTGAGATGTCTTCCTGGGGCTACTGCTCGTAGAGACAAGAGACGTATTCTCAATATTGTCAAACAAGCAAAGCAACAAGGGGAAGTGGACGTTCTAGTCCATCTAGGGACAAATGACTTGGCTAGCAATGAGGTTTCTGAGATTAAGGAAGATTTTGTGTTCTTGGAGGTGAAATACAGCAGATTGCGTCCACTGTGTCATTCTCTGAAGTTTTGCCTGTGCATAACATTCAAGATAGGCAGATGTGCAATAGGGAATTCAATTTGTGGCTTCGGGAATGGTGTCGGGAGCAAGGATTTGGCTTTGTGTCCCATGATAGCTCTAATTGGAGCAGAAAGGAACTGTATAAAAAAGATGGTTTGCATCTTACTCATAGGGGAACATATGTTCTCAGTGAGAAGTTCAAAGGTTTCGCAAAGAAATATTTAAACTAGGAGGGGGGGACAAAAAAAGGTAAAAAAACAATCTGCCCGATTGTCCCCCAAAACTAAATCGGAGGGTGCAAGCAACATGCGAGGTAAAAAATGACAAGCTCAGAGTCGTGTCTACAAATGCTCGCAGTTTAGTCAATAAAATCAATGAACTAGAGGCAATGATGGCAGCTGAAAAAGTAGATTTAGTGGCGGTTACTGAGACATGGTTCAGTGAGAAAAATAACTGGGACATAACAATACCGGGGTACTCTTTATATAGAAAAGACAGAGAAGGTAGGAAAGGAGGAGGAGTGGCCCTGTATGTGAAAAACAACATAAAAACGAACCAAATAAAAGTGAGCGAGGTGAACATAGAGTCAGTTTGGGTTACGCTAACATTTGGCAATCATACAGTAGCTCGTGTAGGTGTGATCTATAGACCCCTGGACAAGCAGAAGAACTAGATAATCTGCTGGTTGAGGAAATAGCCAAAATGGCAATGAAGGGGGAAGTTATTATCATGGGGGACTTTAATCTTCCTGATGTGAACTGGAAAACCAAAACACAGCTGGGTGCACCAGGAGTACAAATATTCTAAACTCCCTACTGGGATTATCTCTAACACAAGTAGTTGAGGAGCCGACCCGTAAAGAGGCCATATTGGATTTAATACTCACAAATGGAGGTTTGGTATCGGACGTTGTTGTAGGTGAAAAATTTGGATCTAGTGATCACCAGTCAGTATGGTTTAATATAACAACAGGGATGGAGCCGCACCACACAAGAACGAAAGTTTTAGACTTTAAAAAAAACAGATTTTTCTAAAATGAGATTTTGTGTGAAGGAGTCATTATCAGACTGGAGGAGTTTAAAGGAGTCCAGGAGAAATGGGTTATTTAAAGGAAGCATTATTGAAGGCCACAGGAAATTGCATTCGGCTTGTTAGCAAAAACAAAAAAAGGAAGAAACCACTGTGGTACTCTGCAGAAGTGGCCAAAATAGTGAAGAACAAAAAGACAGCATTCAATAATTATAAAACAACTCAGAGTGAAGAAGATAGGCAAACCTATAAGATTAGGCAGAAAGAGGCAAAGCAATTTATAAGAGCTTCCAAAGCACATGCAGAAGAGAAAATAGCTCAGTCAGTAAAAAAGGGGGACAAAACATTTTTTAGATACATAAACGAGAAAAGAAAAGTAAAACAAGGATTAGTTAGATTAAAAACAAAGGAAGGAAGGTATGTAGAAGAGGATAAAAGTCTCGCTGACTGCCTCAATGAATATTTTTGTTCAGTCTTTGCAGAAGAAAAGGAAGGAAAGGGACCTCAGTTAGGAGAGAACACTAAAGAGACATTTACATATCAGTTTACAGAGGAGGAGGTTCTACAGCAGCTGTCTAAAGTAAAGACAAATAAGTCAATGGGGCCTGATGGGATCCACCCTAAATTATTAAAAGAGCTCAGTGATGTAATAGCAAAACCGTTAACAGATTTATTTAACCAATCCTTGTTAACGGGTCGTCCCAGAAGACTGGAAATTAGCAAATGTTGTGCCCATTTACAAGAGGGTAGTAGGGAGGAATCGGGGAACTATAGGCCAGTTAGTCTTACGTCAGTAGTGGGGAAATTAATGGAAACCATGTTAAAGGAAAGGATTGTTGAACATCTAAAAACACATAGATTACAGGATCAGAAACAACATGGGTTTACCTCAGGGAGATCATGCCAAACTAATCTTATTGATTTTTTTGATTGGGTAACAATAATAGACACAGGTGGTGCAGTAGACATTGCTTATTTAGATTTCAGTAAGGCTTTTGATACTGTTCCGCATAGAAGGCTTATCAATAAATTGCAATCTTTGAGTTTAGATTCCAATATTGTTGACTGGATTAGGCAGTGGCTGAGTGACAGACAACAGAGGGTTGTGGTAATGGAGTTTATTCGGGCACAAGGTCTTGTTACCAGTGGGGTACCTCAGGGGTCAGTACTTGGACCCATTCTCTTTAATATTTTTATTAGTGATATTGCAGAAGGTATTAATGGAAAAGTATGTCTTTTTGCTGATGACACAAAGATTTGCAACAGGGTTGACGTTCCTGGGGATCAGCCAAATGACAAATGATTTAGGTAAACTAAAAAAAATGGTCGGAGTTGTGGCAATTGAGTTTTAATGTGGATAAGTGCAAGATAATGCACCTGGGACGTAAAAACCAAGGGCTGAATATAGAATATTTGATACAGTCCTAACCTCAACATCTGAGGAAAGGGATTTAGGGGTCATTATTTCAGAGGATCTAAGGGTAAGTAGTCAATGTAATAGAGCAGCAGGAAATGCTAGCAGAATGCTTGGTTGTGTAGGGAGAGGTATTAGCAGTAGGAAAAGGGAAGTGCTCATGCCACTGTACAGAGCACTGGTGAGACCTCACTTGGAGTACTGTGTGCAGTACTGGAGACCGTATCTCCAGAAGGATATAGACCTCTTAGAGAGAGTTCAGAGAAGGGCTACTAAAATGGTGTACGGCTTGAAGGAAAAAGTTACCAGGAAAGGCTTAATGATCTTAACATGTACAGCTTGGAAAAAAGACGAGACAGAGGAGATATGATAGAAACATTTAAATACGTAAAGGGAATCCACAAGGTAGAGGAAGGGAGTATATTTAAAAGGAAACAAAATAGCAAAAGAGGACATAGTCTTAGATTAGAGGGGCAAAGGTTTAAAAGTAACATCAGGAAGCATTATTTTACTGAGAGGGTGGTGGATACATGGAACAGTCTTCCAGTAGAAGTGGTAGAGGCCAAAACAGTAATTGAATTTAGCAAGCATGGGATGGCATAAGGCTATCCTAAACAAAAGATAAATCCAGGTAAAGTATCCATGTAATTGGGCAGACTAGATGGGCCGAAAGGTTCTTATCTGCCGACATTTTTCTATGTTTCTAATCCGAACGCCCTCTCCCAAGCCTGGGAAGGTATCCGAATGCCCAGCTCCCCCTCCCAAGCCGATTGGAAAGACCAGATATGATCTAAGGATGGAACATTCAATGCTTCATAACATATAGAAAGGAGTTTCACTTTTGTGCTCGGTTTTACCACAAAGCTCGCAAATGGCGACAAGGGAGCCTGAGGCAGGGTAGGTGGTAAGCGCATACCCGGTCTACGTATTACAGACGCTATCTGATAATAAGACAGCCTCCAGGTCTCCGTTAACTTATAGCGCTGCTTAAGCATTTCGAAGGTCATCATATTGCCTCCCGATATCATTGGTGGAGATGTCCAATCCCCCTGGAGGTCCATCTATCACAGTCAAAATCTGCTATCCAGTGCTTTAATACCTCTATAAGGGGTTGCTAGCGAAAGGGAGGTAGTATTTATAAGGAGTGCCCGGCTCAAATCCCAGGCATGCAAATACCATCTAGTTAGCGGCAGTAACTCTGGCAAGGGAGGTCGCTGACGGCGTGTGAGCCATATTACATTCGTTATTAGGTATTGTTTCGCAAAAGACTGTTCTATGGCTGTCCATTGTGGAGGGCGCGGGGAGTGGAAGTACTCTGCTAGGGACGCCAGTACCGCAGCTCTATGGTACAGATGGACATTAGGCATAGCCAGTCCTCCTCTCCGTACGGGGAGGTTGAGCAGCCTGGTGGGAACCCTAGGACGGTTGCCGTTCCATACATAGCGGTTCAAAAGAGACTGAACCTCTTCAATATATGATTTAGGTAAGCGGATCGGAATGGTTCGAAAATAATATAATAGTTTGGGCAAAAGTGACATTTTAATAGCAGCCATTCTGCCCATCCACGATAAAGATGTCCTTTTCCATTTAAACAGAAGTTGTCTGACATGAGCTAAAAAGGGTTTGTAGTTGAGGTCAAATAATTGGTCCGGAGATTTAGAAATTTTTACCCCTAGGTACTGCAGATAGTCCTCCCGCCATTCAAACTGAAAATGCTGCATTAACGATTTCCTAGTGCTATTAGGGACATTAATAGATAATGCCTGAGACTTAGGCAAATTGATTTTATGATATGAGACCTCGCTATATTCCGTCAGGATTTCTCCAAGTCTTGGTAAAGATTCTGTAGGTTCCGTAATAGTCAGCAGAATGTCGTCCGCAAAAAGCCCTATTTTATATGTAGTCGGGCCCACCATAATCCCCGCCACCCCGTCATCCTGTCGTATTCGCTGCGCCAGTGGCTCTATCACCAATGCGTACAATAATGGGGACAGGGGGCATCCCTGTCTAGTCCCATTACTAATTCTAATCTGATCCGATAAAAAACCCGCCGTTAAAACCGACGCCGTCGGAGAAGCATAAAGCGCAAAAATACTTTGCAGCACCGGACCGGAAAGCCAAACTTCAGCAACACTTTTCGCAAAAACATCCAGTCCACCCTGTCAAACGCTTTTTCAGCGTCTAGCGCCAACAGTACACTCGGGATACGGTAAGTCTGAATCACTTGGATTAACTCTATCAGTTTCTTAGTATTATGCGGCCCCTGCCGCCCCCTGATAAACCCCACCTGATCTGAACAAATCAGCTTGGGTAATAGATCCGCCACCCTATTTGCTAAGATTTTGGCATAGATTTTGACATCAACATTTAATAAAGAGATTGGCCTGAAGTTTGGACACAAAGTAGGGGATTTACCTGGCTTAGGGAGAGGAACGATAGTAGTACGTAACATTTCCTCAGGAAATCTACCTTCCTCCGCAGCAGAGATGAAAAGCGAGAGAAGGTGGGGAGTCAACAGTGCAGAAAACTTCTTATAGTACGTGTCTGTGAACCCATCCGGGCCTGGGGATTTATGGGATGGAAGAGATTTTATAGTCGTTGCTATCTCTAGTTCCGTGAAGGGAGACGACAGTCCGTCCCTCTGAGTGGGAGTTAGGGAAGGAAGATGAAGGTCCGATAAATATACCGATCCACCCGTTCCTCGCTAGAGGAAGGAAGGAGTGGGTCAGATTGTAAATTATACAATTTCCCATAGTAGGTGGCCAGGGCGTTCCCTATCTCTAGTGGCTTATACACCGTCCTCCTTCCGGAGTCTATCACTAGGTGAGAAATTCCTAGAATTCGCCACCATGGGTCTAAGGCAGCGGGCCAAGAGCCGTCCTGGACGGTCCCTAAACGCGTAGTAGCGTGTCTTTAGTCTACGCTGGGAGTAGAGAAGGGCCTTGTAATTCCAGTCTGACAGGCGCGCCTGCGCTTCTAAGAGTGTTTTCAAGTGAGCCGGAGTAGGGTCTGAACTGTTCGCCTGCGCAGCTAGATGGATTTGAGACAATATTGAGAGTCTATCAGCCTGGCGGGCTTTGTTTAAACGAGAAGCCCATTTAAGACACACACCTCGCAGGACAGCCTTATGTGCTTGCCAAAGTGTTTCGGGCGTAATCCCTGAAGTGTTATTGAGCGCAAAGTATTCCTTCAGAGTCTGTTCTATTTCGGCCAGAGCCCCGGGGTCAGACAAAATGGAGTCATTAAAGCGCCACGTAAACTTCCCAGCTCCCCCCTCCCCTCCCTCCCCAACTGTCAAAAGGATCGGCGCATGATCCGACCACGTGATATCCAATATCTCGCAGTGCAGGACCTGTGGTAGAGAGGAGCCTTGTAGCAAGAAATAATCCAACCTGCTATACATATTGTGTACCTTAGAGTGGAACGTAAACTCTGAATCGCCCGGGTGCCATAAACGCCATACATCATATAAGCCATGAGAGGAGAACAGGTCGCTCAGTTTCTGTCCCTGTCTAATACTACGTTTGGTCCGGTATAGGGATCTTAGGGGATCGAACATCTCTCCCAGGATCTATACTATAATTAAGATCACCACAGATCAACAATAGACCAGTCGCTACAAGGGACACCCTGTTTAAAACTCCAGAGATAAAAGAAAGTTGTTCAGTGTTAGGCGAGTATACATTAACCAACGTATAAGTTTTGTGATTCAGTGAGCAGACCAGAATGAGATATCGACCCTGCGGATCCGAAATCTTTCTATGCAATTGGAATACGACATTAGATCTAATTAAAATCGACACCCCTCTCGCTCTGGTAGGACCCGTAGCGTGATATTGTGTGGTAAAGTTACGTATTCGCAGCAGAGGGTGAGCAAGGCGTTTAAAATGAGTTTCCTGTAGGCAGACCACATCCGCCTTCAGCCTCAACACTTCCGCCTCCAGAGAATGACGCTTAACAGGAGCATTCAGCCCCTTAACATTATATGAGAGTATCTTCAACATTGCGCATAATAACAATATGTGGGAAGTACACTTTTTTACCTATACTCAGGTAGCGAGTAGGTGGCGACACACAAAAACAACAAAAAAAAAAACACACAAACCAGGTATACACCTGAGAACTATGTACATCCTTGAGCAAAAACATCTCCAGCGAGAAGCCCCAAAGTATGGGGGACCTTCTCTAACACCTCACGGGAGGAGGGAGAGGGGGGAACCTCTAGGTCTGCGGAGGTAAAAAGGACCGCAAAATAAGAGAGAAAAGAGAAAAACACAAAAAAAAGCAAATGGTGAGAGCCAAGTGAGCCCAGTTTCGGGGAACACCTGTCCATGGAGCTTAACCCTCAGAACGAAGAGACCAGTTTCCCGCTCTTCTGGCGGGCATGCTGTCGTGCCCCAGGCGAACCTACAGCGGCATGTTCAATCCTGAGAGCCCTCAGATAAGACCAAGTAGAGCAATCCCAGACCCTCCAGGCCGCAAGTAGGATCTCCTCTGACTTCCTCACATGGGAAGGCCTCCTTCTTCAGATTCTGTAGGCCCATCCGTCACATAGGCAGAGCACCGATCTCATCTTTTACGCCACTCCGGATCTAGACGCTGAGTGGAGCCACGGGACGGAGGAGCCGGAGGAGAAGACGAGCCAAGTTGTTCCATGCCCCACTTTAAGGAGCCTTTTCCCGGCCGCCTCCACGAGGTGATTACGTGGAAAGTTCAGTTTCTGGCCACCAATAACTTGACCGGAAAGCCCCATCTGTAAGACACGCCATTCGCACGCAGAGCCTCTGTCACCTGGCGGAAATTCCTCCGGTGTTGTAATGTAGCCTTGGACAAGTCAGGAAAGATAGAAATATGTTCATACTCTGGTTTAAGAACATCAGGAGTACGCAAGGCCCGAAGCACATCCTCTCGCGGTTTAAAGTAATGGAGCCTAAGTAAACATCTCTCGGTGATCTCTCAGGCGCCGAGGGGGTCTTGGTAACCGGTGGATCCTGTCGAATAAGAGGGAGTCTAGGGTAGCATCAGGTAGAAGGTGTTGTAAGATATCCGTCACATATTGCGACAGGGCTTGTGTAGTCACCGAGTCTGGCACCCCTCGTATCTTTAAATTGTGGCGCCTCGACCTGTCCTCCATGTCCGCCAGTTTCAATAGAGCCCCCTTCAGTTGTTCCTCCAATTCCTCTACTCTCCCCGCCATCTCATTATGTGCTCCAGCCTGCTCCGCCATTTTCTCCTCCAATTTATCAGTGCGGTCTCCAATCTCCCGGATCTCTCTCTTAATATCCGCCGCTACAGAGTCTAAACGGGAGGTCAATCTGTCCGAAAGAGAGGTAATTAAGCCCTCTATGCGTGTGGCAAAGGCCTCCATACCTTGCTGTGCCAGTCCTGGGTCTGCCTCCGCTCCCGGCGAGGTCTGTGTAGAGCCGCCGCCATCTTAAATGCCCAGGCCTTCCTTCGGTTTCAGTCCCCGCGGTGTGAAAAACTCTGCCTTTGTCGTTTTTTTCGCGGCTTTTTGTGTTGCCATTGCGTTCACCTGGCCTTCTCCTGCCTGATAATTACTTTTTAGGGTATAATCGCTTAAGATATTCGTTGATTCAGTGTCCCCTTTGACGGAGCTCTGCTCTCACGCAGCCAGCTCTCTCCGCGGTCAGACCACGCCCCCCCAGGGATAAGACTTTGAGTTATAATGACTGAAAAATCCCTGTACAGTACAGTTGCAAGGTGTTACTGTAATTTCCATACACAAGCATTATGCTGCATACAGATAATTTTCTTTATAGAATACTGGTACTTTTTGGAAGCTGCACTGCTAATAATATCACTACAAATCCCCATAAGCAGGAGATCTGACCATTTTAATTATTTAGCTTTACCACAGTTACTGTATATAGCACAAAGGCCATTTCTTGCCGTATGCTGAATATGGAGGACCTGTTTGAAACTGTGCAAGATAAGCGACAGTAGCTAGAGTTCAGAATCTTCCATCCCAGCAATATTTCTGTAAAGGATAAGTGAATACATGGAAAATTAGAAATGAGCAAATTTACATTATTTAATTCTTTTAAAACTCAGAACAATTTGTATGCAAATTTTCTATTTTACTTTTACATAATTGTTAACCTTGCATTCCATGTTTCAAATGATATGGTAAACATTTCATCAAAAAATACTTGGTAGGGAAGGGGTTAACTAGGTTGGATCCTTATTTGTCCCTTCAAGAAGATAATGGAACCCAAGTGTATGTGGATGTGTATGTGGCCATCTACCTGCCAAATTGTGCATATATTTGAAAATGTGCTTTTGAGATTATCAGACACATGTTCAATGTATGTATAATGCAATTTTGTTTTCTTTAAATTCACTGGGTCTTGCTAGTTGACGTGGTAGTGAAGGGGTTAAAGGATGTGTGCATTATTTAAGGCTCTAAATATCATTTTTGCTAGCTGGAAATAATATTGCTGACTAACTGGTCATCAATTTTGTTATAATATATATTTTAAGATTACTCCTAAGGACTTCCAAACTCAACACACACAGCCACCACCACTCCAGACTCTGCACTCCTAAGGACTTCCAAGTAGACATGTGCATTCGTTTTAGTACTAAAACGATTTAGTCCGAATTTTGGGATAATTTAGTTTTCATATGACTCAAGAGATACGAAACTGCTCAGTACAAAAAACGAAAGAAACTAAAATAAAATGCACTACATTTTAGTTTGTCCTTTTTGTGATATTACATTGATGTGTGAAGGTAGGAGACCAGCAATGAAGAGTGCAACATCGCAAAGCTACACAAAAGATTTGTATGCGTAATCCTTCCCGACCCCTACCCGAAAATCTGACAGTGATAGAGCTCCAGAATACTCACTCGCAGCACAGACAGACAGCACAGGAGAGGAAACCTTTACTTAACCCTTGCATGTCTATGAGGCAGACAAGATGATAAAAGCAGCTGGAGAAGGAAAACATTCAAATAAATCACACTGAAAGCTAATGACAGGAGGGTTGGATAGTAAAAAACCCTTTATAACAAGCAGCGCTGGGAGAAGAGAGGACTTTATAAAATGTGTGTTATCTCCCCTCCCGCTCTGCATAATAGGGGCTTAGGTCTGAAACATTTTATATTATCCAGGAGCACTATCCCCCTTTCCTCATCTATAATACACATTTTATATAAACTCCTTCTCCTCTCCCAGTGCTGCTTGTTATAAAGGTTTTTTTACATCTGATACATTTAGTATCCAACTCACAGTTACTCTGTTATTATGAGCTGTCAGTGTGATTTATTTGAATGTTTTCCCTGGATTTAAAGTGCTTAATTTTATTATAAAAATAAATTTGCACCAGATATCTCTTCTCTGAGCTTTCAGACCGATTTATGTTAATATTTGCCCTCTCCCCTGCTTTTATATTCCTGTCTCTCTCCCCCACTTTTATATTCCCATCTCTCTCCCCCACAGAGATGCAAAGTTTATGTAAAAGTTCCCTTTCCTGTGCTGGATAAGCATTGCATTCCGAAGTTCTGCACCCTCCACATGCCAATGCAGTAGGTCCTACTAAGTAGGATGTTCTATACAGAGAGGGGCATTAATGAATGCAGGAGGATGTTCTATACATTATACAGAGAGGGGTATTAATGCAGGAGGAGGTTATATACATTATACAGAGAAATGTATAAATTGAGGAGGATTGTTCTATACATAGAGGGACATTAATTCTGGAGGATGTTCTATACATTATACAGAGAGGGGTATTAATTAATGCAGGAGGATGTTCTATACATTATACAGAGAGGAGCCTTTTTTTAGCCCTTAAATCCAGTGGCTGTGAGTGCTGAGATCGGCTGCTTGTTATATTATCTCTCAGTACAATGTATCAGGATCAGCTGTTACAGTAACTGACTGTAACAGCGCTCAGTTTCAGTAAAAGGAAATAATTTTGTTATAACCTCTTATATATAAAAATATTATTTACTAGTTTTACTGAAACTCTGAGCTCTGTGATGAGCAGCAGTCAGTTACTGTAACAGCTTGCCCTGACACATTGTGCTGAGAGTGAGAGATACTGTAACAAGCAGCGATCTCAGCACTCTGAGGAGCCACTACAATAATAATTGTATCCACTGGTTTTCGGATGAATGAAATTAGTTTTCATACTAAAGAACTGAAAACGAATTTCTTTAGCAACTAAATAAATTGCATTTTAGTACTAATCCATTAGTTCAAAACGAAATTTTGTGCTATGCACATGTCTACTTCCAAGGTATCCAGCATTCATCCATGACGTCATTCAAGCTGCTTCACTTCTCCACTCCTGCTGTTTTTATAGTCTCCTGCATTTTATGTACTATTCCCAGGCTGATTACTTTTCCCTTTAATGCCTTCGCTCCATTTTTGATAGTACCAAAAACGTCTGTTTTTCCACCATGCTTCCCCCACCACCTCCCCTCGCATGTCACTAACTGCTTGCATACAGACCCCCTCTCCTAAAAGCTCAGCCTCTTCCTTCCTACAGCTCAACACACACAGCCACCATCACTCCAGACTCTGCAGTGCCACCCACCCGATCCAGTCCTAGGCCCAAACGGTCATGCCTGCTGGTGCTCCTGCAGTGCGGCCTTCCCAACAGAGAGGGCGCCAGTCTCTGAATCAGGCCACTTTGAATGCCGCACCTGGTCAGGGATCTAGGCCTTTAAATATCAGTCACTGACTGCTCTGGGCCCTGACGTGGTTATTTCTAGCCCTCAGCGCGTGTGTATAGCTTCTGCATATTGGTTTTCTGGTTTGACTTCTGGCTTGTATATTGACTGTGTTTTCTGTGATTATCCCTTGGCATATGTTTATCTCGTGTACCGACCTCTGGCTTGTTATTACTACGATATCTCTCCTGTCCCTGATCTGTACTTTGATGTATTTTAAATTAGTACCTGGCCATTCTAAGGACCAGCTTTTTCAGTTTAGGGTTCTTTCTTGCCTTTCTGGGTTTTGTCTGCGTGCTGGGTGACTCTATATCCTTACATTACGTCAGGGACATGGACCCTGCAGACATTGCCCAGCAGTTTGCTGCTTGCTGGTCCCACATAAGGGAGGCTGATGACAAGATGTATCATTTAGCAATTTTGCCGGAAACGTTCTTGGAGAATACAGATTGCGTGCAGTCTCCCTCACCTGCTCCTATAACCCATTCTGACACTTCTATGGTTAAATCCACTGTTCCAGTGCAAATGTTGCCCTCTGTTACTTTCAGTGGTGAGGCTGCTGCATGCAGAGGATTTCTGAATCAAATTGATGAATGTTTTGAATTAAATCCTCATATGTGTACAACTGACAGAGCTAAAGTATGTTTTCTTTTTAACCATCTCAGAGACCAGGCCTTAGACTGGGCTACTGCATTATGGGAGTCTAAAAATCCCATAATAAATAACTACGAGGAATTTGTTACCACCTTAAAAAGTGTGTTTAACCCTTCCAGAAAAACAAATTCTGCTATTAAACGGTTAATGAGGTTAAGTCAGGGAGACAGAACTGTGTTGGAATATGCTGTTGTCAGAACCGTACCTGTCCGTTCCTATGTGATTCCATGCAAGTGGTAGCTGCATGAAAGGTGCTGCCCTTCTCGGCACCAGTGTACAGAAACAGTTAATGCTCCTAACACACACACACCTCAGGTCACGTGATACACCCCTGTGGCTAATCAATAAAAGTTCCCTCCTACCTTCCCACAGTGCTTCATTGTTGTCTCCTGTTCCTATGAACAAGACCTGCAAATACCAAGCTCCAGAAACCTGCTCTCCCTATCCACTCATTGTGTTTCCCCCTGCTCCAAGACCCCCCAATACTGACTGTGCTCTCCCAGGAGCAACTACCCTATCCACGTGCTCTCCCAGGAGCAACGACCCTTCCCAACGTGCTCTCCCAGGAGCAAACTACCCTTCTCACTGTGCTCTCCCAGGAGCAACTACCCTCACACCTGGACTCAAGGACTGCTTTCCCCATCACCCTCAGCCAACCTGTGAGTTCCAGTGTGCCCTGTCCCACAGCCCTCCTGTGTTGTTCTCCTCTCCCACGAAGTGTGTGCATCCAAGACCTGCATAACGGCCTCATCACCTGAAAGGCAAGTACCTGTAAGGTATTAAACCTGACAGCTGTTGAGTTTCAGACGCTTGCTGCCGAGGTTAATTGGGATAATGAAACTCTGGTGTCCTGTTTTCTGAAGGGTTTGTCTGACTCGTTAACCCTTGCTATTACAGCAAGAGATCTTCCTGGGAATCTGAATGATCTAATTCCTTTCTGTATGGAGATGGAAGACCAAATCAGGGACATGTGTAAAACAAAAGCGCAACCTAATAGGTTAATACCGTGTGTCTCCAGAGTTTAACCCTGCTGCATCTGACAACCCTGTACCTCAACCAATGCAGTCTGGAGAGATTAAATCCTCAGAGGAGAGGGGACTGGTATCAGAGGTTATGACATTGTCTCCTGTCTATAAAAAGCGTTGTTACTTTCCTATTATGATTGAGGTGGGTTCCTCCATTATTCAGGTAGAGGCACTTCTTGATTCAGGGGCAGAGGACAATTTTATGGACACCACTTTTGCATTGGAGAAAGGGATTCCCTGTGTGAAAAAAACCCACCTATAGCTATTCGTGCTATAGATGGCAGACCCCTTTCCATCCCATATATTTCTAAGGAGACCAGTCCTATTTCCATGTCTGTAGGATTTCTCCAATAAGAGACTGTGGTATGCCAACTCCTATCATCTCCTTCATGTCCTGTTGTTTTGGGGTATCCTTGGTTACAAAAACACAATCCAGTCATAGACTGGAGAATAAACACTGTTCTGTCATGGAGCAAATCTTGTTTTGATTCATGCATGATTCCTGTCAAGTCTGTGCACACCATAAATGTACCCACTGCTGCTCCTTTATCTGTATTGGTTCTTATACAGTATGAGGAGGGCAGGGAGGTTTTCAACAAAGGAGGGGCTGAGACTTTACCTGAGCATAGACCCTATGATTGTGCTATTAATCTTCTTCCTGGCACTTTTCCTCCCAAGGGACGAGTGTATCCTCTGTCTCAACATGAGAACCTCATATTGGAGGAGTACATAAAGGATTCCCTTGCTAAGGGCTTCATAAGGAAATCCACATCTCCTGCTGGTGCTGGGTTCTTTTTTGTCTCTAAGAAAGAAGGGGACTTAAGACCTTGCATAGACTATAGGGAATTAAATAAAATAACTGTGAAAAATGCCTATCCCGTTCCATTGATTGCTGAACTCTTTGACAGGTTAAAAGGTTCCCAGGTCTTTTCTAAGCTTGACCTAAGAAGCGCGTATAACTTAGTGTGTATTAAAGATGGTGATGAATGGAAAACCTCTTTCAATACCAGATCTGGTCACTACGAGTACCTTGTAATGCCCTATGTAACGCTCCAGCTGTGTTCCAGGATTTTATAAATGATGTTTTGCGTGATTTCATACACGACTGTGTCATCGTGTATTTGGATGATATACTTATTTACTCACCTGATCTCGCTACTCACCACTTGCAGGTTAAAAAGGTTCTTCAGACGTTGTTGAACAATGGGCTTTACTGTAAATTGGAGAAGTGTCTATTTGACCAACCTAAGTTAGCATTTCTAGGTTATGTCATTTCCGAGGAAGGATTTTCCATGGACCCGGCTAAACTTACTGCTGTTACTGACTGGCAATGTCCTATAGGGCTAAAAGCTATTCAGAGATTCATAGGGTTCACCAACTATTACCGCAGATTCATACTCAATTTCTCCACAATACTGGCACCCATTACCAATATGACCAAGAAGGGAGCCAATACCGTATTTGGTCCCCTGAAGCCGTTAAAGCCTTTGAGACTCTTAAAGAGGCTTTTTCTACGGCCCCTATACTTGTCCACCCTGATCCAAGGAAGCCTTTCATCCTAGAGGTTGATGCCTCTGAGACAGGAGTAGGAGCGGTTCTCTCCCAAAGAGAATCCCCTGACCAACCACTCAAGCCTTGTGGCTTCTTTTCCAAGAAATTATCTAGTGCTGAAAGGAACTATGATATCGGTAACCGAGAACTCCTGGCTAACATTTCTGCTTTGAAGGAGTGGAGACACCTACTTGAAGGAGCTCCTACTCCCACTATGATTCTGACTGACCATAAAAACCTGACCTTTATTGCCGATGCCAAAAGACTGTCATTCCGTCAAGCCCGGTGGTCTATGTTTTTGAGTCACTTCAATTACATAATCACCTATAGGCCCGGTAACAGAAATGCTAAGGCAGACGCGCTTTCCAGGCAATTTGAGGTCACAGAACAGCAAGACAGGGCCGCCATCAGGGCATTACGCCCAATACTGCCGTAAGGGGCCCGGTGGGGGCCCGGGCCGCCGGGTCCCGGGGGGAGGATCCCGGGCCCCCGACGGCAGCGGCGTCGCCCTTTAACAGCTCCGGTATCGGACTCGATGAGTCCGAATCCGGAGCTGTGTCCCTGCTGCTGCTGCAGGAGCCGGAGGAGACTGAGACACTGTGTCTCCTCCGGCTCCTGGCAGCTTCACTTCCTGGCTGGGCGGGGCCAAGCAGTGTGTGAGGGGCCTCCCAAGCACGTTGCTTTGGCTCCGCCCCTCCACTCAGTGAAGCTGCGCGCCGGAGCTGGAGGGACCAGGAAGATCAGAAGAAAAGAAGAGCAGAAGATTGAAGACAGCGAGTGGTGAGCCAGGGCCCAGACCCTAAGACCCAGAGCCCAGACCCCAAGGCCCAGGACCCAGACCCCAAGGCCCAGACCCCTAGGCCCAAACCCCTAGGCTCAGACCCAGGGCCCAGACCCCTGGGCCCAGACCCCTAGGCCCAGACCTCTAGGCTCAGACCCAGGACCCAGACCTCTAGGCCCAGACCCCTAGGCCAGACCCAGGGCCCAGACCCCAAGGCCCAGGACCCAGACCCCTAGGCCCAAACCTCTAGGCTCAGACCCAGGGCCCAGACCCCTGGGCCCAGACCCCTAGGCCCAGACCTCTAGGCTCAGACCCAGGACCCAGACCTCTAGGCCCAGACCCCTAGGCCCAGACCCAGGGCCCAGACCCAGGGCCCAGACCCAGACCTCTAGGCCCAGGGCCCAGACCCCAAGGCCCAGACCCAGGGCCCAGACCCCAAGGCCCAGACCCTAGGGCCCAGGGTCCAGACCCCTAGGCCCAGGGCCCAGACCCCAAGACCCAAACCCAGGGCCCAGACCCTATGGCCCAGACCCCTAGGCCCAAACCCATGGCCCAGACCCTAGGGCCCAGGGCCCAGACCCCTAGGCCCAGACCCCTAGGCCCAGACCCCTAGGCCCAGACCCCTAGGCCCTGACCCCAAGGCCCAGACCCTAGGGCCCAGGGTCCAGACCCCTAGGCCCAGGGCCCAGACCCCAAGACCCAAACCCCAAGGCCCAGACCCTAGGGCCCAGGGTCCAGACCCCTAGGCCCAGGGCCCAGACCCCAAGGCCCAGACCCTATGGCCCAAACCCATGGCCCAGACCCCAAGGCCCAGACCCTAGGGCCCAGACCCTAGGGCCCAGACCCCTAGGCCCAGACCCCAAGGCCCAGACCCTAGGCCCAGACCCCTAGGCCCAGACCCCAAGGCCCAGACCCTAGGCCCAGGGTCCAGACCCCTAGGCCCAGACCCCAAGACCCAAACCCAGGGCCCAGACCCTATGGCCCAACCCATGGCCCAGACCCCAAGGCCCAGACCCTAGGCCCAGGGCCCAGACCCTTAGGCCCAGACCCCTAGGCCCAAACCCATGGCCCAGACCCTAGGGCCCAGACCCCTAGGCCCAGACCCCTAGGCCCAGACCCCAAGGCCCAGACCCTAGGGCCCAGGGTCCAGACCCCTAGGCCCAGGGCCCAGACCCCAAGACCCAGACCCTATGGCCCAAACCCATGGCCCAGACCCTAGGGCCCAGACCCTAGGGCCCAGACCCCTAGGCCCAGACCCCAAGGCCCAGGGCCCAGACCCTAGGGCCCAGACCCTAGGGCCCAGGGTCCAGACCCCTAGGCCCAGACCCCAAGACCCAAACCCAGGGCCCAGACCCTATGGCCCAAACCCATGGCCCAGACCCCAAGGCCCAGACCCTAGGGCCCAGGGCCCATAGGCCCAGACCCCCTAGGCCCAGACCCCAAGGCCCAGACCCAGACCCTAGGGCCCAGGGTCCAGACCCCTAGGCCCAGACCCAAGGCCCAGACCCAGGGCAAATGCCCAGGGCCCAGACCCCAAGACCCAAACCCAGGGCCCAGACCCCAAGGCCCAGACCCTAGGACCCAGACCCCAAGGCCCAGGGACCAGACCTAGAGACCAGGGCCCAGGTTAGACCCCAGGGACCAGACCCCAAGGCCCAGTCCCAGGGACCAGACCCAGGGCCCAGGCCCAGACCCAGACCCAAAGGCCATCATACACAGCCCATTTCTGTGAGATTTATTGCTGTGGATTCTGTGATATGTTCAGACACACCGCTCATTACTGTGAGTTTTATTGCTGTGGATACTGTGATAAGCTAATACACACTGCACATTACTGGGAGTTTTATTGCTGTGGTGCTATGTTATGTCTTTTTTTTTTTTGAAGGGGGAGAAAAGCTCTTAGAGGTTGAGGGGGGGCCCTGGGGGGCCCCATCGTGAGGTTTAGTAAGGGGCCCCATCATTTCTGATGGCTGCCCTGCAGCAAGATAGACCAGTTGAGTCGATTGTTCCTCTGGAGAGAGTAGTGGCAGCTACTCGTCTCACCCTTACTTCTACACTCCTTACTCGTATCCAAGCTATGCAAAGTACAGCTCCCCCTGAGACTCCTTCTGACAAGTTGTTTGTTCCTGACGCAGAAAGAAAGGAACTACTCTCACGTTATCATGCCTCCAGGCCAGCCGGTCATCCTGGTATAAAAAGGACATTGTCAGCCCTTACACCGATGTACTGGTGGCCAGACATTGCCAAGGATGTGAGGGAATATGTACAGGCATGTGTGGTATGTGCACAATCCAAAGCCTCTACTCAATGTCCTGCAGGGCTATTGCAACCACTAGCCATCCCTGACAAACCGTGGTCACATATTTCTATGGATTTCATAGTAGATTTGCCAACTTCTTAAGGGCATACAGTGATTTTGACCATTGTTGATCGCTTTACTAAAATGGTTCATCTGGTTCCTCTAAAGAAATTGCCAACATCTAAAGGTCTAGCCAACATATTTGCCAAAGAGGTATTCAGATTGCATGGTTTGCCTCATGAAATTGTCTCTGATCGAGGTCCCCAGTTCATTTCTAGATTTTGGCAAAATTTCTGTTCCCAGTTGGGCATTAAAGTATCATTTTCTTCTGCTTATCACCCACAGTCCAATGGAGCTGCCGAACGTGCTAATCAGTCTAGTGAAAACTACATTCGTAGCTTCTCTTAAGGGCAGGATGATTGGGTTTCTTTACTTCCTTGGGCTGAATATGCTCTGAACAGTAATGTGAATGCCTCGTCTGGTCACTCCCCGTTTTTTGTTGACCATGGTTTCCAGCCTACCTTTTTGCAATCCCCTAGTGCTGACACTGGTCTTCCTGACTTGGACTCCTATGTTCAGTCTCTTCATAAAGTGTGGACTTTGGTACATTCCAACCTCTGTCACGCTGCAGTCCAACAGAAGACCTATGCAGATAGGAAGGACCCATCCGCCTATGCCTATGTTCCAGGCCACAGAGTCTGGTTGTCTACCCGTAACATTAAGTTACGTGTACCATCGATGAAATTTGCTCCACGGTACATTGGTCCATTCAAAGTCCTAAGACGTATCAACGAAGTCAGTTATGCGCTGGACCTACCTCGTACCCTCCGTATACCGAATACTTTTCACACCTCCTTGTTGAAGCCCCTTCTGTGCAATCGGTTCACCACTGTCATTCCTCGACCTAGTCCTCTACTGGTCCAGGAACAAGAAGAATTTGAGGTCCAGTCCATTGTTGATTCCGTCATTCCCGTGGTGGTCTTCAATATTTGGTGCACTGGAGAGGGTATGGCCTGGAGGAACACTCATGGGTTCCGATTTCTGATCTCCATGCCCCCCGTCTGGTCCGTGCCTTTCACCGCTCTCATCCCACTGCCCCACTGGAGGTCGCTCGTGGAGGGGGGGGGGTACTGTCATGCCTGCTGGTGCTCCTGCAGTGCGGCCTTCCCAACAGAGAGGGTGCCAGTCTCTGAATCAGGCCACTTTGAATGCCGCACCTGGTCAGGGATCTAGGCCTTTAAATATCAGTCACTGACTGTGCTCTGGGCCCTGACGTGATTATTTCTAGCCCTCAGCGCGTGTGTATAGCTTCTGCATATTGGTTTTCTGGTTTGACTTCTGGCTTGTATATGGACTGTGTTTTCTGTGATTATCCCTTGGCATATGTTTATCTCGTGTACCGACCTCTGGCTTGTTATTACTACGATATCTCTCCTGTCCCTGATCTGTACTTCTATGTATTTTAGATTAGTACCTGGCCATTCTAAGGACCAGCTTCTCAGTTTAGGGTTTTTTCTTGCCTTTCTGGGTTTTGTCTGCGTGCTGGGTGACTCTATATCCTTACACAAACTCATTCATTCCCCTCCACCTGTTGCCACTTTATTCTAAATCAACCTGTAGCTGGCTATTTTCTCTCTAGCCACCAGATCCACACTCTCCAGCTCCCCTTCTGTTTCACTTACCCCTGTCCTTTTGATTGTAAGCTCACGGGATGTCTGGCTGAGCACTTATGTAAAGTGCTGTATCAGTAGGGCAATTATCCTAAGGACAGGGCCATCTGTTCCTTATGTGTTTTAATAGGTCTCATGACTGCACTCCCCCATTGTACAGCGCTGTGGAATATGCTTGCACTTTATAAATACAGAATAATAATAATAATAATAATTATAACCTCTTCCCATGATAGACTGCAGGACTTCTCACGCGCAGTCCCCATTCTCTGGAACACTCTCCCTCGTACGGTCAGACTTTCCCCTAACTTCTCTTCCTTCAAACGCCCTCGTACGGTCAGACTTTCCCCTCACTTCTCTTCCTTCAAACGCTCCCTTAAAACTTTACTATTTAGAGAAGCCTGCCAACCAACTCACTGACGCAACCATCAATTACTCTCACCTTGCAGTCCTCTCCTCCTGTTTCCAACCCCAACCCTTCTAGATTGTGAGTTCCTACGGGAATAGGGCCCTCATCTCCTCCTGTACTGTTTGTCAAATGTTGTTCAATGTATTGTAACCTTGTCTATACTGTGCCTATTGTACAGCGTGGCGGGATATGCTGGCACTTTATAAATAAATAATAATAATAATAAAAAGAGCACTATTCCCTTCTAGGTGCTAAAATGGGGATGCTAATGGGGAAAGCCTGTGTCTCCAGGTTTCCCCTTGGCATCCCTATTTTAGCACCATATTCTGGGGCAGGCGCTAATTCAGCACCCTGCCCTGGAACACAGCGAGAAACATCATGAGACTCGCGGTAACACTTCTGAGTTCTTGCGAGTATCACATCCTGGCGTCCATAGAACGCCATGGAGGGCTGCGAGCCCTGCAAAACCGCTCAATGCCGTGGATGGAGACTGGAAACTATTTTCCCCAGTCTCACTCTGCACCTGGTGGCAAGAAGCAACAGATTGGGCCACCATTCTCGCCACGGGATGAGAGCCGAGTATCAGAATTTCTTTGGGGTTTTTAGCTGGTGGTAACGGATTCTGCAGAAGCAAAATTCAGTTACCACGTCAGTGGAGTAATTAGCATTAGGACTTTGTAATACGTTACTTATCCGAACACTAATTACGGATTGCGCTTCCCACGTTAAGCATGGGGTGCGGAAAGTACAGTAAGCGCATGCAAGCTAGCGCAATTATCGGTGCATTGATTTTTTACAAACTTTAGCATTAGGAATATGGGTGGCATGTGTTAAAGTCACTTATCCTGACGTTAACGCTTACTCGCCCAAAAGCTACAGTTAGCATTCACTAGTCTGTATTCTGTTTTTTTACTTTTTGATCTTTTTTTAGCTTTGTTAACAATACTGCTAGAAAGTGTCACGTTTTGCGTCTCCAGCCCTGTCCCCCTGTCCTCTGCATATGTATATTCTGTGCAGACATTGCTTTATGCTGCCATTCCTGGGTTGCAGCTCAGGGGTTAATATGGTTTCTGTTCTCCGAGCTCACCTGTTTGTCCTTGTCCTGATCCACTCCCCATAATAGAACAATGCGCCCATGGTGCATTGCTCCATCATTTTCACTTCCTGGTCTCCAGTGTGCTTGTATCAGCGAGCTACCTGCTGTTTTGTTCAAGTCCCAGTTTGTCGAGGCCACTGTTCCTAAGTCTGACAGCAAGTTCAAGGCCCCCAGGTCCCGTTCCCGGAAGAAACATAAGAAGGGGTCCAGCCCTAACCAACTGGTTGGTGTGAATACTGATACCATTTTGGCTGGTCCTATTGTTTCCACACATGGTCCTGTTCCAGAGGGTTATATCTGGACACCTTCTGGGATAGTGGTCCATGAAGCACACCTGGCAGTGTTCAAAAGTAACCCCAATGTCTGGATATGCCTGGAGGGGGATTCAGACCACTCTGAAGAGGAGTGGGACCCAAATGGTCTTTGGTGACCTTGCTTACTGCTATATGTCTTGTGTTTTTTGAGCGCCCAGTGGTCGCTCTTTGAGGGGGGGGGGGTTCTGTCACGTTTTGCATCTCCAACCCTGCCCCCCTGTATATGTATATCCTGGGCAGACTTTGATTTATGCTGCCATTCCTGGGTTGCAGCTCAGGGGTTAATATGGTTTCTGTTGTCCCAGCTCACCTATTTGTCCTTATCCTAATCCACTCCCCATAATAGAGCAATGCGCCCATGGTGTATTGCTCCATTATTTTCACTTCCTGGTCTCCAGTGTGTTGTGTATCAGTGAGCTACCTGTTGTTTTGTTCTAGTCCCAGTTTGTATAGTTTGTTCAGTATACTTTTGTCCGGTTTCCGGTCTGTCGATCTGCTACCCTTTTTATAGTGTTCTTGGTTTATTTCTGTTTATCTTGTGTTATTCAGTTTATGGTTGTTCTCTTGTTGTGTTTTGGTTTTCTGTTTATTATTTATATGGATTACCGATATTTGGCTTGTCTGACTTCCCTCCTGGTTCTGTACCCCGGCATCTGTATGACATTCTCGCTCTGGTTTTTCTGACTCCTGGCTATCCTTATTACTATGCTCATGTATGATCCTTGTCTGTACTGCTTATTGCGATTACTGTCATGTTATATGTTAAAAGACTCTGCACAGCTTCGAGGTAATTTTTTCTATAGCGTAAATCCGACGATCTCAAAGACTGATGTTGATGTACCAGCTGTGCCCAGGTCGAGCAGCAAGGTCGTTGTGCCCATGTTAAGCAGCGAGGCCACTGTTCCTAAGTCTGACAGCAAGTCCAAGGCCCCATGTCCTGTTCCCAGAAGAAACATAAGGGGGTCCAGCCCTAACCAACCGGTAGGTGCGAATACTGATACCATTTTGGCTTGTCCTATTGTTTCCACGCATGGTCCTGTTCCAGAGGGTTATATCCAGACGCCTTCTGGGATAGTGGTCCGTGAAGCACACCTGGCAGTGTTCAACAGTAACCCCAATGTCTGGATTTGTCAGGAGGGGGATTCAGACCACTCTGAAGAGGAGTGGAACGCGAATGGTCGTTGGTGACCTTGCTTACTGCTATTTGTCTTGTGTTTTTTGCACACCCAGTGGTGGTTCTTTGCGGGGGGGGGGTACTGTCACTTCCTGGTCTCCAGTGTGTTTTGTATCAGTGAGCTACCTGTTGCTTTGTTCAAGTCCCAGTTTGTATATTTTGTTCAGTATACTTTTGTCCGGTTTCCCTGTCTATCTGCTACCCTTTTTATAGTGTTCTTGGTTTATTTCTGTCTCTCCTGTGTTATTCAGTTTATGGTTCTCTTGTTGTGTTTTGGTTTTCTGTTTATTATTTATATGGATTACCGATATTTGGCTTGTCTGACTTCCCTCCTGGTTCTATACCGCGGCATCTGTATGACGTTCTCACTCTGGTTTTCCTGACTCCTGGCTATCCTTATTACTATGCTAATGTATGATCCTTGTCTGTACTGTTTATAGCGATTCCTGTCATCTGTATATGTTAAAAGACTCTGCACGGCTTTAAGGTAATTATTTCTTTAACGTAGATGCGGCTAGCTGAAAGACCGGCCTATCAGATCAGGGCTTCTGTGGTATTGCCGTGCAGAGGTCTTTAGTTAACCCTGTATTGCTCTTGTCACACATATATATATATATATATATATATATTGCTGTCTTACCTTTCCATGGTGTTGCCTTACCACAGCGCAAGCCTGGTGCGAGCATGACAAAGGCATTAAAGAGGTAAAAAGAGTATACGTAAAGTATTCTCGTGCATGCACATACTTATAATATATTATATATTGTATATTCGAAACCGGTATGCACAATTTGTTGTACAGATGTTTTTGCATATAAACGCAACAACCTGTTAGGAGATGTGGATTTGATTCCTCAGAAGACACTTGCTTGGGTTTAAATCATTATTTTTAATTGAAAGCATACACAGTAGCTCAGGAGTTATTGGACATGGTTGGAAATCCTGCATAAAAACTACTTTGTAAAAGAAAAAACTAAGTGTCAATCTTTTTAATGAGGTTGGATGAATCATCTAAACACTGTGGTTAGCTGTTTAACTCCCTATCTGCCAGTTGTTGTGCCATGATTGACATGAACAATGTCCTGAATCTTAGACATTTTAATTATTATTTGGAGACAGGATGCTAAATAAATAAGTGATACTTGTATGTCACCATTTTAAAATGTATTACTCATCACAAAATGTGATTATTTAACACACCAAAATGTTAAAACCAAGAGTTAAAAAGATGGAAAGAGATCAGATAAAAAACCTCTTGAAGTTTGCATTCAGAGGCACACCCACACACTGTTACACATTTGCTAGAACATGAAACATTGTTATTTGTTATGAATTTCCTTACTAGAGTTGCAGAGAGAGATCAATCATTTTGTTTATTCTTAAGATTGACATAGGTCGATGCACCGGCATTTTCATCTTAACCATAGCTGCCCACATCATTCTGCTACTTGCAGACATGTTGGGAAGAGAATGTAGAAGTCCCAAACGATTAGTGGTGATAGGAATTTGGTTTTCATTATTTCACTATAGTTTTATTACATCTTGGAATGTAAAGTATTTTAGCCTCTACATTTGTCAGGGACCAGGTTCTGGTGACACCGGTGATGTGGATATGAACCCAGGATGCAGTAAATAAAGGCAACACCAAAACGCTTGGCGTGAGTAGCAGAAAAGTATATTAAATAACTGGATACAAACAAAAAGGCAGGAATCAGTATAATAATAGTCCTTGAAAAACAATGCAGAGGATGGGGAAAACACAGTCTCTTGAAAAAGGGAATCCAGATAAGCCTCTGGAGATGGAGTGAGGAGGAACGGTGGATGGACCTTTGGACCTTTTTGCACTTCTTGCACAGACTGATCATTTAAAAAGGATAACAACTGATGAAGCCTATTGGTGAAAGCGCGGTTTTGTTGATCCTACTTAACTAGTACTTTAACAATTGATTTTATAGTTGAAGGTCTACCTTTTTATTGATTAACAAATGCATTTTAATTGAATTATCTGCTGCTCTGCAGTCTTTTTTTTCCATCAAGTGGAGAAATACCCTCCTTTTTTCTTGGGATATCGAACCGCTACAGCACAGGACCCCATGCTGAGAGAGGGGAAAAAAAGAAACACCACTGAACTATAAGTATTCCTTAAGTTATACACATTTATCATTATAATATAACCACTGTTTTGTTTAAATATTAATTCATTAGATGTTTGCACATTGGCCATTTTTGGTTTTAAAAAAAGTGGAAATTTTAGTAAGGTGCGCCTGGAAGTGTTTTTTCTTTTCTATTATATTCGTGTTTTTGAGGTTGTAAACACATATCTTCTAGCTTGCAGCACCGACCTATATTGAGCACGTCTTAATAATCTTACAACCACTAAGAAAAGCGCCAGATTAACGCTGTCTTTTACTGTTGGTTGTTTATACTAATAAAAATGTCTTCAAATGAGTCTGAATAATAAAAAAAGGTTTAAAATAAACTCCTTTTAAAAAGAATGGGAAACAAAATTCTCAACTAAAAAATACAAAAAGGTGTTCTAAAAAAAGATTGATGAAAATAAAAAAAAATTTAAATTAAAAATTTTATTTTTTTACATTGAAACCTATGGGATTCGCCTGTATAAACCTGTCGAACTGAAACACCAAAAATCAGGGCATTTCACTGACACGTCGGTGCAGTTTGTCATTCCGTGAGACCGTGAATAGATTACTGCTGGGACAGTTTCGCTGCCGCCATAGATCATTGATCTGCACCGTATTTTGCCATCAATTTGCCAGTAACTGGCGAATTGACAGTTTAGGGAGTAGACAAACTGCCCCAAAAATTGCACCATATGATGAAATTTACCACTCATTGCAATTCAGTGGCACTTTCGCCGCTTAGTGAATAACCCCTTATGTGTCATGTTCAGGAGGCTACATAACAATAGTGTAAACGTTTACATAGATTTCAAGAATTTAAAGCCTATAATTTTTTCCACTCTTTATCATTCATTCCATTGTGGTTATTGTGGCTAGTAAGTGCATTTTATTCTGTAAAAATGAGCAATTCAAAAATACTAATAAAAATTATGTTGCATTTTGGCACACTGTGGTTCATTGACTAAAATAGTTTGTCTAAAGTGCTGAGCTTGGAATCCCTATTTTCAATAAACACAACTACAAAACCTAAGTGGGGCTAATAAATAATATTTTTTTGTATTTTCTACTCTACATCTTTTTCCCCCCACAGATATATTCACTTACCAGTTTACCTTTCAGGGTCTTCCTGGGGGGAAACAATACAGATATACCGGTTTTGAGAAAAATAATGTGATACATTTATAAAAAGGCATATTTGCATTTCACAATGCTTTTCCTGCTTGATAAATACAAACACAAAATATATAATTTTAAAAAACGACACATCTGGCAACATTAAAGGAGTGGTTGCTAATGTTCATATTATGAAAACTGGGCCCATTAGAAGAAAAATAGACCCTGCTTTATTGGACTGAATCAGCATGAAGATGGGAGCCATAATTTTCACTTTATACAAACTAAAAAGTTAAAGGACACATTTTCTGAATTTGCTAGTGTAGCGCTGTGTTAAAATCTTGCTGTGGCATTACCTATTTTTGGCCACAAGATGGAGACAGTCGCGATTAGAGACACTGGACATTGGGACTACATTTCCCGGCATGCTTTGCAAGGAGACAGGAAGTGGGTGGGGACTGGACACTTACATCCTCCACCTCGTGGAGAACGCGCCAGAGCGCGCCAGGGAACGAGAGAAAGCAGACGCACTGAAGAGATCGCGAAAGGGCCTAGGCCAGAGCCTGAGTGAGACCTGTCAGTCCTTATTGGGTCACTCAACCTGAGGAGAAGGAGACTTGCCAGAATCCAGGAATTGCTGCAGACCGGAGGAACCGAAGACCTCGAGTGAGGAGTCACCGCGAGTTGATCGGGTACGGAGAGCAGGCGGTGAGCTGGACAAGCTGCATAAAGTCAGACAACGGATCCGGCCGCTAGTATCCCAGTCAAAATCGAGCGGAGAGACGTCCTGGGTCAGCGGAGCCTAAAGCAATCGTCGGATGGGTGAGAGGCCTCCAAGGCTGTTTTGTGATTAAAGGACACGCTGCTGTTTTCCCTTTAAAGTCCACAGGGCCCTAACTTGACTAGTCGAAGACATTCCTTAAGTAAATTCACTGGCCAGTTGAACAGTACCCGGGTACCATACACACATACACACCTTTTACATTCCGGGACTTAACCTGTGCAGGACTCATTCTGTTACGTTCCGAATACATATTTTTCTCTTTTCCGCTGCGCGTTTATCATAATACGAAGAGATTGTATTTTGGGGTTCGCTACGTGTCTCTGTTTTTCCGAACTATTGAGTAATTGCATATATTTTTCTGTTCGGTTGCGAATATTTTATTTTCCGAAATACGACGCCTCGTGTTTCGTTTCTTTTCCGCTACGCGTTTTACCGCAATACGAAAGTACTGTAATAATATCTGTGAATACCGTGTCTCAACATCTGCCTATTATTTTAGTAAACTATTTAAATGATAAAAACTCACAGCGGTGTTGGAGTATATTTATTCCCTAGTGCGGGGAGACTGACCCGTGGTTCATTTTCAGCGGCTCCTCCGGGAGTGAGCGCTACACGAGCATAACTAAAATTCGAAATCTCTCGCGACCTTCGAACTAAAATGTGGGAAATAAGGTATATATTTATAGAAACTGCTTGAAACGCTACTTCGAAACAGAAGTTATTGGTATTTCATTTATTATTTTACAATAATTACACCCAACGCCTGATATTGACAAAAATTATAATCATTCTTCCAATGACACCTGTTCTCGGATTCTAAGTCTTATGGATTTGGAGATACTGATGTCTAATGCAACCACCTCAAAACTTTTATATTGAGGTCAAGGGTTTCGATGTCAATATGTATTTCTGCGTTTATGTCACCAGGCGTCTGGCATTCCCTCAGTGAGGCTGTCAGTCTAGGATATACGTGAAAGTTGTGCCCGAATGCAAACCCAAGGTGGATAATAGGAGTGAGGTTCTGGCTCCACAGCCCCAGCAGTCACAGTGAATAAGAAACTCCAGAGTCCACGATAAATTTCAATGGATTTAATCAACAACAGGAAAAAAGGCAACGTTTCGCCATGACTGGTCTTTGTCAAGCCTAAAACACAATGACAGAACAGGGAATAAATGCACCAACAGACTGGTTAAGCAATCAAACATCATTGCAACCAGTCGTGTATGCCAACCAACAATTAAAACAATAGTCTACAATTGGATACATCAATAACATATTAACTTATGTAATTATATATACACGATGCTTATTAAACATCCAATAATTGGCGATGAATTGTAGAACAATGCCTATGAGAGAAGGAAGCGACTTAGTAATTATAAATGTGAAGGAAAGGATTACCCCTCTACTACAAGGGTCTAGGTTGACCCCATAGTGAAGATTTCTACCCTGCGAGCCAAAGAGCATGATGTGTTCGATCTAAGAGTCTGACTCATAATAGAGGACTAGTCCATCAACAACCCATAAGTTACTTATCCCATAACACTATTATCTGACACAGATAGGTAAGGGATACGGACTGTTTCATCTAGGGAAGGGAGAAGAACCATTATACGTCATAGAGAGGTACTCCATAGCGTATTTATAAAAAAGTGAGAGATCTGATTCTCTATTAAGGCCATGTGGAAGAGAGTATTAAGATGATGGATCCATATAATTCTCTCCTTTTAAGTAATTTTTCTCTGTCCCCGCCTCTTGTTAACTTAGCACCTCATCGATTACCTGGTAACGTAGCTGTGAGATATCATGTCCACACCGTAAAAATGTTCAGGAACCGGGAATTCATCTTTTTAGTTCTAATGTCTGACCTATGTTTAATAAAGCGATTTTTAACTTCTGAGTGGTTCGCCCACATATATCAACCCACACGGGCATTTCAATAGATACACCACGTATGTGAAATTACAGGTAATAACCTTTTTTATAAATACGCTATGGTAGTACCTCTCTATGACGTATAGATTGGTTCTCTCCCTTCCCTAATGAACAGCCGTATCCTTACCTATCTGTGTCGATATAGTGTTTATGGGATAAGTAACTTATGGGTTTGTTGATGGCTAGTCTCTATTATGAGTCAGACTCTTAATCGAACACATCATGCTCTTTGGCTTCGCAGGGTAGAAAATCTTCACTATGGGTCAACCTAGACCCTTTGTAGTAGAGGGGTAATCCTCTTCCTTCCACATTTATAATTACTAAGTCGCTTCCTTCTCTCATAGGCATTGTTCTACCATTCATCGCCAATTATTGGATGTTAATAAGCATTGTATATATAATTACTAAGTTAATATGTTAATTGATTATCCAATTGTAGACTATTGTTTTTAATTGTTGGTTGGCATACACGGACTGGTTGCAATGATTGTTTTGATTGCTTAACCAGTCTGTGGTGCTATTTATTCCCTGTTCTGTCATTGTGTTTTAGGCTGACCAAGACCAGTCATGGTCGAAACGTTGCTTTTTTCTGTTGTTGGATTAAATCCATTGAAATTTATCGTGGACTCTGGAGTTTCTTTATTCACTTGAGGCTGTCAGTCTAGACTGTTTCCACAAAAGAAAGGATGCTGTTTGCCATGGGATTTGGAGGATAATAAATTTGATGAAGGATGAATGGGAAACGTCACCGAATTCCAGAGAGAAATGAACCCACTTCCAAATTGTGACCTGACTGTCTGCAGGTCAGCCCACAAGAGGGGATCAGTAAGACTAAACTAAAAGGTAAGTTGTATAACCTTTTTTTTATTTAAGTAAAACATGGGAAGTTTAGTTCTTGAATGTCTTCTGTGAGTTTGCCTTTAAGTCCATCAGTACGTAGGAAACCCAGCGTAGAGAAAAATGAGTGATTAGAAGTAGAATTGTGTAAATGTTTTATGTACACTGAAGTGAATTACATGAAAGAAGCAACACAAGAAGTTTTTCGATTTTCAGTTTAGGCAGAATATATATAAATTAATGAAGAATAAAAAGTCAGTGTAAAATTAGGTTTTGCAAGTTCTATGGGGACCCCGCGGTGCACATTTTGAGGATCTCCTTTCTTTCAAGAGTGCATCAATCACTGTCTGTCACTGCAACAGTTCCACCTGTGCTTATGAAAGCACCATCTGTGATTATGAGAGGATATCCTGACAATTCACACAGCTAGAATATCTATTAAATGAGAATTCGATTTGCAAGTGAAACTTAAATGGCTTGTTCTATGGAAAAACAGGTCTTATGGCAATTACAGTAACAGAAAAAGTATTTATAACTTCCTATTTTAACTTGCCATTTCAATATTCAGAAAGCGTCGCTCCATGTTAAAAGTATGAAGAACTTGTTCTGGAATAACTATGCAGCAGGTTGCTGATAAACTGATAATAAAAGAAAATGTGTATTTATATGTTAAGATCTCTATTTCAACTAAAATAATATGAAGGCATTAAATCAGTGTCGAAAAATGTTGCTATTATTTTTTTGTAGTCTTCTCCAGATCTGTGCCGGCCCTCGACACAATCCTTTCTGAGTTCTATAGGTAATTCCTTTAAGATCAGGACTTGGTTTTTGCTCTGATTTGCATTTACTGCTTTGAGACCTTTATATAAACCGGTATGTGCCTTTCCAAATCATCTGAATCCGGACAGGAGGATCTAAAGTGTAGCAACATCTCAATGATGATCCAGAGTGAAATTGAACAGGACTAGCCACGCTCTGTGATGAAGGAGATGTGTTGCTTTGTCATTCAGCCCAGCGATCATACAGGAAACTTAACTCTAGTGAGAATATAGAACGACAGACACAAATTTCTGTCTTGGAAAATGCTTATTCTGGCTGTTTGCAAGCAGGACACTCAGTTTTGATACAAGGGGAGGGACACAAATTCATGGATTGCAAACCAATAAACAAGTGACACGTCAGACAGTTACAAAAAACGTTGCAGCCCATATCATATCTGTCAAACATTCTGACATGAAAAAAACATGTCTTTCTCTACTCTAAGCCATTACCTAGACTTCACAAACATTTCCTGTCTTTGCCCAGTATTTTACACAGGAAAGGCATTAGCAATGAGCCATCTGCATCCTACTAACTTCCTTGGCTAGCTTTCAAGAGGAAGTAGGGCTGACTAGAAAATCTGCCCTCCTTGGTAAAAAACAGGAAAGGAAAACAAAACAGACTCCAGCATTATCACGAATGGGCAAATTATTTTAAGACAGTCAGGGTCTATATATTTAGCTATCAAAATTACAAGATTATAGATATATGTGCATACAGAGAATTAAAAAAATACCTGTCAGAGGAAGGGGATGCGTCTGAGCTAGATTCAAGTACATAACAAATGCCTGAATACTCATTTCAATATGGTATTTCAGGTTTTTCATTTTAATAACTTAGCAATGTTTCACAAATCTGGGGTGTGCTTTGTCATTATGGGGTGTTAAAAATATATTGATGTGGGAAAAGAAAACTATTTTAGTATACAGCTGCAAAAAACAAAAAAGCCATGAAGGGGTCTGAGTACTTTCCAAATGCAGGGAATAATTACAGTAAAGTGAATTTTATATATACAGGTCTATAGCGATCATAGAAACAAATGTTTTAATAGCAGATTACATATATCAATAAACTACTACAAGGGATAATTCAGATAAATTGTCTATTGATGACCGAGTCGTACGCAAGGAGACAAGAAATACACAAAAAGACACGAACACTTGACTGTGGAATGTCGGGTATATTATAATGGAAAAGTTAAAATGGATGCCTGTAGCCATCTTGTTTTAATGTAAAGTCTTTTCTTTTTCAATTTTCATCTAGTTTTAGAAATTGACAGAGATTTTTTTAAATAGTTCATGGTTAGGTGAACCTTAAGAGTTATGTTTTTTTTTTATAAATGCTCTAGACGATAAAATGTCTTTATTTGATCTAATGCTGAGCTAAGTGCAAGACATGTCATATTTAAATATATTGGTTTGTTTTAACAAGTCCTTGAATTAAAGATATTTTTCTTTTTGGGTATAGGAACAAATTTAAAATCTCTATGCAAGTGTATAAAATATTCACAAAATATATTTTTATAATCAATATATTCAATATTTACAGTAGAAAATAGATGCTCCAATTATTTGTAGAGTAGAACTATACAACGGTATAATTATTGAAGAATAGAATTTCTGTTGATTTTAACTAGAAAGGCATTTAGGCTGGGGTCAGTAGACTTGTGCACCGATTTTTTTTTTTCGGTTCGATTCAGTCCGGTTCGTTCGTATTTTGTAAATTTTCGTTTCGGCACGTTTCGGTTCGTTTCGTTTTCGTTTCCTATTTGTATCGACTTTTTTTTCGTAATTTCGGAAATTTTCATGTTTTTCGGAACGTCTGTTCTCCTCGTTTCAAAGTGTCTATTCGTTTTGACGTAAACTAATGGTTTTTCGGGTCCGATATTTCTGCCGATACGATAATTCTGTCGATACGATAATTCTGCCATTGAGATTTCTCATGTTTTACAAGAAGGATACATTGAGATGGGAATGATACAAAATTACAGAATCAGCGATATAACCAAAAAATATGTTGTCCGAAATTACTGAAATGGAACCGAAATCAGGAATGGAGCCGAAATTACAAATGGAACGAAAATGATTTTCGGTTTTACACATTTCTAGTCCATTCGAAAATTCCGAACAAATTTTCGTTCCGTTTCGTAAAGTTTTCGTTTTCGGGAAATTCGGATCTGAAAATTTTTGTAAAAATCGGCTGAATCCGAATGCACATCCCTAGGGGTCAGATGAGCGTAGTGTTCACGTCCGTGATTGCGCCTAAAAGTACGTCCGTGATAGCATGAAAGAAAGTCCATTGGAGCCTGTTACACAAAGTACGTCCGCACTGAACTGCAGACGCACCACGGCCGCGGCAAACGGACGCAAGGCAGGCAAGAACGTACAACCACTAGAACGGCCGCACAAAGTGCGCTGCGTCCGCAACGTCCGCATAGCTTTGTGTGTGAGTGATGGAACGTGGTCAGACGGACTGCATTTATACGTCCAGCATTTTTCACAGACAAAATGGTTTTGCTTTTTAATTTATTTTCCCTCCTACATCCGTCAAAATATATGTCAGTGAAAAAAATGGACTGTGTGGTCACTACTGTGTCTTCCGTACTGACGTACGTCCGTGTGCACGGACGTACAGTCCGTAGAAATCACGCTCGTCTGACCCTAGCCTTAGCTGATAAAGAGTATTCAGTAAAAACCTTGAGAGGAGTGGAGATAAATTTAATTTTGACAACCCGAGACGTGCTGTCTGGGATAACTATAGTCATTCTTTGTTCAAACCAAGATAGTGGAATTGACCTTTGATCTGAGATAAGAGATATTAAAAATAAAGTGAAAATTTATTTGAAGAGCAACACTGCCCTCTTGAGGCATAGTAAATATTATATTTAAGAATAAAGTAATATTTAAATGAAAGGGGTAGATTTTTAGTGACGTCAAATTGACTATAACTGGATCTGTACTGTTCGATGCATTCATTCTGGCAGATCATCCCAGGACACGATAATGCATTGATTCAGAGATTCAGATCATTCCAACACACAATGCATTCAAGATATTACATAGCACTTAATTAGAACCACACCTCTAACTCACATGCATTGAATATCTGACATTGATAATTTTCACATATTCCAAAACAATATATTACATAAAGAATATTGCTGCTGTAACTCATTGAATCCAGATTGGAGAGGTAATGTATGAGAAAGCAAAAGTAAGGAATTAATGTAATTATATATATCTGGAGTATTTCTTGCAATAGATAGATCTAGAGTCTTCAAAATATTTCTAAATCTGCAGATAGAGATATGAAGAAAAATCGGATTTAAGGATTTTATCCTAAAGTAACTGCTGCAATGATATACGGATATACTGTATATATATTGAAATTGGAAGTTACGGTGATTGAAATTAATAAGCAAGGAATTATATAACTATAATATAAAAAGTGGAAGATTAGAAGCTTAATTTTCGATATTAGGGGAGGATTCACTAAATAAGTTTTTATTATTTATTCTAGAAATAGCTCATCTTTTGTTGATCCACGTAGCATAGAGAGATACATATATCTCTACAAGCTCTAGCTTGTTAAACATTGGTTTGCTGGGAAATACATGTTAATTGTTTTCATTAAGCAGAAATGTTTATTAACCATTTGTGTATAGTTACTAACGGATAAAGTAAATGATATTAATCATATATGCAGTTACTAACTGGAGATATATATATTGGGAAGCTAGTAGTCTATGTGCTGATGGATGTGGTTGTTTATGAATCTTTGTTTATGATCTGCGATTTGAAACTTTTTTGTATACGTAATAAATATATATATGTTTTTATCCGGTTATTGATTATTATATTCAAGGCAAAACACATACAATTAAAAGAATTTAGGAGAATTTCTAGGAAATATAAAACGATTGATATTTGTATCTCGTATAAGTTTCTTATTGACTATAAATCTCGACAGGAATAATATATATATATATGCCACAGCTAAAAACTCCACACAATATCCCCATTACCATGACATAAAAAAACATAAAACAGTGCTGCCAGGGGACTCCACACAACAACCACACACCTCCAAAACAACCAACTACAAATTCCTCCCATCACCTAACCAACCGATCCACAATTAACCTAAATAAAAGGAACCTCTACCCAGCACTGCCTACAAGCCCCTGCTGTGACAAAGGGGAAGCATACAAAACCAACCCCAACTAAAACAACCCTTCCCATAACACAATAGAAAAAAGGGGTGGGGATTTCTGTCAGCTCTACCTCAGGAGAAAAAGGTGCACAGAGCCTCCCTGCCCGCACCTTAAGTACCCTCCTGGAAACTCCGCCCACACATCTCCTGCTCAACCCCCCCCCCCCCACATGCGCTCCTTCTCTGTTCAAGAAAAATCCTCCTTGCGTCCTGGCATCAGAGGCAACTTAAGGGCCCTACGCCTTAGGTGCTTCAGGCCTTCATAAGTCGCCTACTGATGACTGATTTGTACGCAAGGAGACAAGAAATACACAAAAGGACACGAACACTTGACTGTGGAATAATAAATATTACATAAATCGGCCACAGCTAAAAACTCCACACATTATCCCCATGACATAAAAATTGCCATAACATAAAAACACATCATAAAACAGTGCTGCACACAACCACCACACACCACCAAAACAAACAACTAGAAATTCCTCCCATCACCCAACCAACGGATCCACAATTAACCTAAATAAAAGGAACCCCTACCCCAGCACTGCCTACAAGCCCCCGCCAAGAGCTTCTCACATAACCCCCTTATGGGAGAGCTCCCCCCCAGTAAAAAAACAGGGTTTGTTCGATCCCTTCCTTTAAACCAAGGATGAACAAATCCTTGCCCACATCCGTAAGATGAACTCCATCTTCCATAAAGTAACAAAAAACATCCTCCTCCTCAAAGGGGAGATGCCACACCAGCAATCTGCCTTACAAACCTCCCCAAACACCGAGTAACCTTCACCCGGCAAAGCCCCTTGCCTCCTGATCTCCGCCTGCCACCACACCATCTTCGGCAACATCTCTGACCACGTCACCACCATCCATGGCGACCACTCCCTCAGCTGACGCAGATCAGCCTTCATCTGCTCCAGCAGCATACCATGAGGGACCACACCCAGATCATTCCCCCCCACGTGCACCACCAACACATGGAGGGACTTCACCGTGCCTAAGGGCACCCACCACCGTCATCTTAAACTGCTCCCCCAGGAGCACACGGATTCCGAACCACCGGACCCGTGTTGCCGACCCATGCAGACCCATCTGCACTCCAGATGCTCGCACCAACGCCCTTCTCCGAGCCCAGAACACCAGCGAATCTCCAACAATCCACACCATTCTCAAAGGACCTACAAAACAAAACAAATTACCACCATCTCCACCACACAAAACTACTCCAAAAGAAAAAACTCCACACCACACCACCACACACCCACGAAAATAAACGATGTCCAGACCTGTAAAGAAAACATAACATAACCAATAAACATTCCAATTGCACATAAATACGCCAATAATTTTCCATATCTCTTTTTTTTTTTACATATTGAAAATGTAAACATAAACAATGCCAACAATATAATAATACAACATAACACCACCACATATCCTCCCAGCATTATACAAAAGTGTTTAAAAATTTGTACCACAACACCTGGCCAAACATAAGACCAAAAAGCCCTAGAGATCCACCTTCCCAATTCTTGAATCTCCGTTCCAGACAAACCAAGCCGAGAAGCTTCGGTTGCAGCACCAATCCGGAAGGCGTGAGATCCAAATTCGTCTGGATTCCTCCCCAAACTCACCAAATCCTTCTTAAAAATAGCCACAAACTGATGCCTAGATAATGCCGAGCCATCTGCATGACATAAAAAGGTCACTCCAGACTCAACCCGCACCTCCAAAAATTCCTTAATGTTCCTGACCAGACAAATAAAGCAGTTATCCATTCTGGATAAACCAACCCTACACCCCTTACCCAATTGATCCATCTAGGATGTAGAAACCCAAACAACGACCTCCTCAGTCCTCATCTCCTAACCATACCGCATCAGCTCCCAAACCACCCCCACCTTCTTAGAATTACAAACCAACTCACCTACTCAACATGTGTCATGCCCCGCTCCACGGCCCACTCCCGGTCCAGACCGCCATGCTGGGAGAGGTGCCCTACTCACCCGAGATCCCTCGTGGCGCGTCGCTCCAAGTTCCTGGTCCGCAGGATGGAGAGGGAGAGCCAGGAGACGCCCCACGCCGCCGACTGAATCCGAGTCCTGAAGAGGACAGTGCGCACGCGCGAGAACAAACTCTAAGTAGTATAAAACCAGGTACTCTGGCGCCCTCGGCTGGCCGATTAGGGGTACTGCATGACACCTGCTCTGGAGATCCTCGAATGCCTCCCATTGACCTACCAAAATTCCAGGTACCTCAACTCCACCTACAATACCCAGATGAAAGGTATTTCCATGATCCCATGAACCTTATTTAATTCCGCCTTCCTTCCCAGCACATTAACCAAGTTCTACTGTGCCTTCCGCCTCAGTTTCCAAGTGCTCCTCGTATCCTTGACCACGTTATCTTCAACTCTTCGACCCGGATTGTGCCACGGACTACGCCGCCTTCTTCAACCCTTCGACCCGGATTGTGCCACCGACTACGCTGCCTTCTTCGACCCGGATTGTGCCACCGACTACGCTGCCTTCTTCAACCCTTCGACCCGGATCGTGCCACCGACTACGCTGCCTTCTTCAACCCGGATTGTGCCACCGACTACGCCGCCTTCTTCAACCCTTCGACCCGGATTGTGCCACCGACTACGCTGCCTCTTCGACCCGGATTGTCCACCGACTACGCTGCCTTCTTCAACCCTCGACCCGGATTGTGCCACCGACTACGCTGCCTTCTTCAACCCTTCGACCCGGATTGTGCCACGACTACGCTGCCTTCTTCAACCCTTCGACCCGGATTGTGCCACCGACTACGCTACCTTCTTCAACCCTTCGACCCGGATTGTGCCACCGACTACGCTGCCTTCTTCAACCCTTCGACCCGGATTGTGCCACCGACTACGCTGCCTTCTTCAACCCTTCGACCCGGATTGTGCCACCGACTACGCTACCTTCTTCAACCCTTCGACCTGGATTGTGCCACCGACTACGCTGCCTTCTTCAATCCTTCGACCTGGATTGTGCCACCGACTACGCTGCCTTCTTCAACCCTTCGACCCGGATTGTGCCACCGACTACGCCACCTTCTACAACCCTTCGACTTGGATTGTACCATTGACCACGCCATCATCTTCGTTATTTCCCGTTGTTCTTTCTGGGACTTTGCCTACGAATTTCATTCCAACATTTTGACTGTATTATTTTCTGGACTTCAGTTACTATTCATGATTCACTAAAAAGATTGCTTTACTCTCCATCGTCTCCTGATTTCCTTATCCACAGCTTGCCATTGGGTTCCATACTCACACTTCACAGGGGACTCAAACCCTGCATTACAGAAGAACTTGGTTCATCATGGAACCCGCAAGCACAGCTCAAGTTCTTGCTATTCTCACTGAGCAGATGGCCGCCCTAGCTAATATGGTACAGAACCTACAGACCAGCCAAGAGACTTTACTCCACAGAGAGAGAAGTCGCGCCAAAGCCACGGCACTGCCTCCTTCACCCTCCGGCTCCATCATCCAACAAGCTGAACTCCTTACTCCAGAACCCAGAGCCAACGCACCTGAACTGTTTTCCGGCGATCGCACAAGGTACCGCACCTTTATTACCGCCTGTGAACTTATGTTTTCTCTTTGTCCCCGTACTTATGGATCCGATTCCGTAAAGGTGCGTTCAGCCATCTCGTTGATGTCCGGGGCTCCACAGGACTGGGCCTTCCAACTCCTACGTGAAGGGAGTCCTCTTCTATTCTCCTGGAATTCCTTTGTACAAGCCATGAACCCTATATATGATGACCCTCTGCGTTCATCACCCGCATTATCCACCATTCGACATCTGCGACAAGGACGACGACCAGTGGAGGACTACATCTCCGAATTTCGAGCTGTGGCTGCAGACACAGGCCTGAACGACGTAGGTCTTCGAGATCATTTCCGTTATGGCCTCTCTGATCAACTAAAGGATGAACTGGCCCGAATAGGGGTACCCACAACACTGGACGCCATGATCCTGCAATCTCTAACCCTGGACCAACGCTTTAGAGAAAGACGTCAGGAGAGAATGGCAGCCGCTCCTTCACTACCTGCCCGGCGGTCTGAAACTCCTTCTACGACCTCTGTCAAACCTCCCAACTCCACTCCTTCGCTCCCCGAACCTATGGAGATTGGTCTAGCATGAGGTCCCCTGTCCTCTGCCGAACGAAGCAGAAGACGCACTCAAAACCTCTGCCTGTACTGCGGTCAGCCTGGTCACCTCCTACATAGCTGTCCTATACGACCACCGCTTCCTTCCGACGGAGGTAAGAACCATCTTTCCTTAATTTCACTTCAATGTGTATTTGGTTCCACCTCCGCTCATCTCACCATTCCTGTCATCCTGCAGTGGGGAGATAGAAGTGTGAACGTGTCCGCCATCATAGACTCCGGAGCTAGTAACAACTTCTTCGATCTCACCCTCGCCACCTCCCTAGCAGTTCCTACACGACCAAAGACGACTCCCACGCCGTTACAAATGGTCGACGGAAGCACTCTACGTACTGGTCCCATCACCCATGAAACCACTCCTCTGTTGCTGCTCATCGGAACCAAGCACCAAGAGCACCTTCAGTGGGACATTGTACCTTCCCCTTTGTTCCCTCTGGTTTTAGGGCTTCCTTGGCTCCGTACCCATAACCCTTCCATCGACTGGTCCTCCAATACCGTCTCTTTTCCCTCTCATCATTGTGAACACCTCTGTATGAACGGGTATACCACCGAAAAGATCGGTTTTTCTACCTATCCAGCTTCTGAATTACCGGTCAAATATTCTGACTTTCAGGATGTGTTTGAGAAGAGAGGGGCGGACACACTACCTCCACACAGAGAATACGATTGCCCCATCGACCTCCTTCCAGGAGCACCCATACCCCATGGACGCATTTACAACTTGTCCGTTCCTGAATCCCAATCCTTGAAGGAGTATATTGAGGACGGGCTCCAAAAAGGATTCATACGTCACTCCACTTCACCTGCCGGGGCTGGTATCTTCTTTGTCGGGAAAAGAGATGGTGGGCTCCGACCATGCGTTGACTACAGAGCATTGAACGCAATCACGGTACGTAACCGTTACCCGTTACCACTGATCCCCGAACTACTGGATCGAGTGAAGGATGCTTGTATTTTCACTAAAATTGATCTTCGAGGAGCCTATAATTTGGTGCGCATGAGACGGGGGGACGAGTGGAAGACCGCTTTTCGTTCTCGATACGGTCACTTCGAGTATCGCGTCATGCCGTTCGGCTTGTGCAACGCCTCAGCCGCCTTTCAACACTTCCTCAATGACATCTTTCGTGACATCCTGGATACCTTCCTGGTGATTTACTTGGAGGATCTACTGATATTCTCCCGTTCTCTCCAAGAGCACGAACAACACGTCCGACTCGTCCTGTCTCGCCTCCGTCAACACAAATTGTATGGAAAGATCGAAAAAAGCACCTTCGAGACTCCATCCATCGAGTTTCTGGGATACATCCTGTCACCGGGGCACGTCGAGATGGATAAAACCAAAGTCAAGGCCATCCTCGATTGGCCAACACCCAAAGACAAAAAGGCGGTCCAACAATTCATGGGATTTGCCAACTTCTACCGACGCTTCATCCGATCCTTCTCACACCTTAGCGCACCTATTACATCGCTAACCAAAAAGGACGTGCGATTTCAATGGTCTACGGAGGCTCAGCAGGCCTTCAAAAGACTTAAGGAGAGCTTCACCCAAGCACCCGTTCTAAAACAACCTGAGATTCACCTCCCATACTACTTAGAAACAGATGCCTCCGACATTGCTTTGGGAGCAATCTTATCCCACAAGTTCGGGGACAAGAAACTCCTGCATCCGGTAGCCTTTTACTCCAGACGCCTCAATTCTGCCGAACAAAACTACAACATAGGTGAGAAAGAGTTGCTGGCGATTAAAAATGCTCTTGAAGAATGGAGACACCTTCTTGAAGGAGCAACACATCCTGTGACAGTTTTCACCAACCATCGCAACCTTGAATATCTCCGTACCGCCAAACGACTCCGACCCCGACCCCGACAGGCCAGGTGGGCACTTTTCTTCTCTCGTTTCTCACTGCTCATTATCTACCGACCTGGAACAAGAAATGGAAAGGCGGATGCCCTCTCCCGTCAGTATGATTCCAGCACCCCCACTACCGCAATTCCTAATGACACTATCCTGCCCAGTGACTTCTTTTGTGCCACAAAAGACACTCTAATGGAAAACATACGAAGACACAGTCGAAATCCACCAACTAACATCCAGGGACTCATTCCCATCGAAGGATTCCTGTACCACGAGAAACAGATATATGCGCCTCCTGAGACCCGTCTACAAGTTCTACAACATGCGCACGATATCCCAGCTTCCGGACATGGGGGTGTCAAGAAGACCATAAACACCGTACAACGATACTTTTGGTGGCCCTCCGTCAAGAAGGACGTTGCCGCCTTTGTCCTTTCCTGTCCTGTCTGTGCACGAAACCAACCACGAGCTCGTCCTGCCGGTCTTCTACAACCCCTAGCGCTTCCACTGCTTCCATGGAAAGATCTCTCGATGGATTTCATCGTGGACCTGCCTCCCTCACGTCAACACACAACTATCTTTGTAGTGGTAGACCGTTGTACGAAGATGGCCCACTTCATACCAGCGATAGGTCTCCCTACCACTGCCCACACGGCTACCCTCTTTATCAGAGAAATATTCCGACTCCATGGCATTCCTCATTCCATCGTCTCAGACAGGGGATCCCAATTCACTTCTCGCTTCTGGTTTCAGATGTGTCGTAGCCTAAAAATTACTAGATATCTCTCTTCTGCATTTCATCCCCAGAGCAACGGTCAAACCGAACGGACGAACCAGACGTTGGAACAGTACCTTCGCTGTTACACCACACATCTCCAAGACGACTGGCTGGACATCTTGCCACTCACTGAGTTCGCCTATAACAACCAGGTACATTCGTCAACTCGCCTTTCTCCTTTTTATGCCAACTATGGATATCATCCCGATATTCTACCCGACATACCTCTGAACACTCCGGTTCCTGAAGTATCAAACCGACTAAGACCCCTACGTCTCCAGTTACGAACGTTACGCCAACAACTACAACTGGCTCAAGACAACCAAAAAAAGTATGCAGACCGTAACCGAAGGCCTGCTCCACAATACACACCCGGAGACAAAGTGTTGCTATCCACTGCCCATCTCCGATTGGACTGCCCATCTAAGACATTGGGGCCCCGCTTCATCGGCCCGTTCCAGGTCCTCAAAATGGTCAATCCTGTGGCAGCCCATTTAACTCTTCCTTCCTCCTACAGGATTCACCCTGTTTTTCATGTCTCCCTCCTAAAGCCTTGGCGTGAAAATCCTTTTCCTGGACGGCACACCGACCCGGTCCCTCCCGTGTCTGTGTCCGGAGAAGAGGAGTACGAGGTCTCGAAGATCCTGGATTCCCGGCTTCGCTATGGCAAGTTGGAATACCTAGTTCACTGGAAGGGTTACGGTCCTGAGGACCGATCCTGGGAACCTGGCGCCAATATCCATCCTCCGGCTAAGGTAGCCTTTCACCTTCGTTACCCTTCCAAGCCGTCGGTGAAGCGCACCCGGGGGTCGCACCTTGGTGGGGGGTCCTGTCATGCCCCGCTCCACGGCCCACTCCCGGTCCAGACCGCCATGCTGGGAGAGGTGCCCTACTCACCCGAGATCCCTCGTGGTGCGTCGCTCCAAGTTCCTGGTCCACAGGATGGAGAGGGAGAGCCAGGAGACGCCCCACGCCGCCGACTGAATCCGAGTCCTGAAGAGGAAAGTGCGCACGCGCGAGAACAAACTCTCCTAAGTAGTATAAACCCGGGTACTCTGGCGCCCTCGGCTGGCCGATTAGGGGTACTGCATGACACCTGCTCTGGAGATCCTCGAATGCCTCCCATTGACCTACCAAAATTCCAGGTACCTCAACTCCACCTACAATACCCAGATGAAAGGTATTTCCATGATCCCATGAACCCTATTTAATTCCGCCTTCCTTCCCAGCACATTAACCAAGTTCTACTGTGCCTTCCGCCTCAGTTTCCTAGTGCTCCTCGTATCCTTGACCACGTTATCTTCAACTCTTCGACCCGGATCGTGCCACCGACTACGCTGCCTTCTTCAACCCTTCGACCCGGATCGTGCCACCGACTACGCTGCCTTCTTCAACCCGGATTGTGCCACCGACTACGCTGCCTTCTTCAACCCTTCGACCCGGATTGTGCCACCGACTACGCTGCCTTCTTCAACCCTTCGACCTGGATTGTGCCACCGACTACGCTGCCTTCTTCAACCCTTCGACCCGGATTGTGCCACCGACTACGCTGCCTTCTTCAACCCTTCGACCTGGATTGTGCCACCGACTATGCTGCCTTCTTCAACCCTTCGACCCGGATTGTGCCACCGACTACGCTGCCTTCTACAACCCTTCGACTCAGATTGTACCATTGACCACGCCATCATCTTCGTTATTTCCCGTTGTTCTTTAAGGGACTTTGCCTACGAATTTCATTCCAACCTTTTGACTGTATTATTTTCTGGACTTCAGTTACTATTGATGATTCACTAAAAAGATTGCTTTACTCTCCATCGTCTCCTGATTTCCTTATCCACAGCTTGCCATTGGGTTCCATACTCACACTTCACAGGGGACTCAAACCCTGCATTACAACATGCTCCAAAAATCCCAAACGGAAAGCTGCCCTCATGAGCAAAAACTTCATAACTTGAGGAACAAAATCCCCCCAAAATCCCATAAACCTTCCAATAACTGCCTTGACATCAGACGCCGTGTGTCAACCCTGCACCTTCCCCTCACATAACCCCGAACAGCACCCCTAATAACAAAATCCTTGGTGGCATCCCTCTTCCCAGAAATCTGAAAAAGAAAAACCAAGGCAGCCAGCAACTGCTGCACCACCCCAGGAGATACCACCGCTTCGAACAACCGAATGAAGTATGCCCTGAGCAGGCTCTCCTCATCCCAGCCACCAACCCAGCCACTCCCACTTCCATTACCTGACCCCAAACTAGGCCCAGCCGCACTTCCTTGAACCTCTGATGCCACACTCTCCATAGCCGACACTCCAACTCCACCAGCCCGGAAAGCACCAACCGGTTGTGGACTCCGCTCCCGAACCATAGTAACGGTGGATGAAAATACATTTCTACAATGAGCCTCGGACCCCGAAGTGCCATAACTAGGGATGAGCGGTTCGGGTTCGGACGGTTCGGGGTTCGACCCGAACTTGGCCTGTTCGATGAGATCGCGAACACCGAACATTTCCGGGTGTTCGCCGCATGTTCGACCACAATGGACCACAATGCATTTTCCCACTGGCCTGAAGCTCGTAATTGGCTACAGCCTTGCACCTGACCACAGGTCTGGTGCAAGACTGGTTCAACACTATGCCAATCACCGCTCAGAGTCCGGATTGGGCAAATTTTGCCCAGTCATGGGCTCACAGAGCTAAGTCCCTCAGCACACTATATAACGTTTCCACGCGCCGATTCTGCATGCATTTCAGAGGAGATTTCAAAGGAGATAGTTGTGTCTTGTTACTGCCGGTCTGCCACGCTACTGGGGGGGGGGGTCTGGGGGGGTCTCATTTCTACCAAATATCAGGGAATTTAGGTGATGTGTGTCTTGTCACTGTGCCAGCAAGTTTTTTTGGGGTTTACAACTTTCTTTAAAACATTTGTGAATTGAGGTGATCTTCTGAGTCTTGTCACTGTGCCAGCAAATCTTTTTGGGGCTCACTAATTTCTTTAAAACATTTGTTAATTGAGGTGATCTGTGTCTTGTCACACAGCCAGTACCACGCAGTATTTTGGGGGTCACAAATTTCTACAAAACATTTGGGAATTGAGGTGATCTGTGTCTCGTCACACAACCAGTACCACGCAGTATTTTGGGGCTCACTAATTTCTACAAAACATTTGTGAATTGAGGTGATCTGTCTCTTGTCACTGGCTGCCAGCTATCAGTGTGTCTCATTGAGTTATACCAGAGTTCTTTAAATCTTTATACCAGAGTTGAATCAGAGTTCTGTATATATTAATCTATATATCACTCACCATGTCTGAAAGAACAAAAAGGACAGGCAGACGCTCCCAGACACAGATAAGAGGGCAAGCAGCCCCTGTGTCGGGAGGCTGTGCCTTTGGTTGTGGTGGACGTGGTGCATCCTCTGCAGGGGCACGCTTGTCCTTTCTAACTGGTGCTGGCCGTCTTAAGCAGCAGCAACATACAGAGGACTTGGTGGATTGGCTAACCAGGCCATCCTCCTCCTCCGAGTCCTCTGCCAGCCAGGCTTCTAGTGCTTTACAGTCCACCTCAGCTGCCAAAGCATCTAATGCAGCCTCCATGTCCACAGCTACTCCTGCCGTAGCCTCGCTATCACACACGGAGGAGTCAGCTGAATTGTTTGATTACAATGAGAGTGACATGCTGCTTGAGGAAGCGCAGCAAGTACAGTGCTCTGATTCAATCTCTGAGGTTGAGGAAGGGAGTATAATCAATCTAGAGGAAGGGGGTGCTAGTGATGACACACAAATAACTGGCACTCATGTTGCCCCAGCAGTTGCAGCATACTGCCAAGTTGGCTCCAGTGACGAGGAGATAGGGGGTGATGATGACAATGATGATGAGGTCACTGACTCCACCTGGGTGCCAGATCGAACAGAGGAATTAAGTGAGGAAGAGGGGGAGGAGGAGGCACAGCAAACACAAGGCACAACATCCTCTGTGACCAACCGTAGCACTAGCCAGTCCAAGGCATCACATGTCAGAGCTGCTCCGGTGCAGAGTGCTGTTGTCTCAAAGAACACATGCAGGAACTCTGGGAGTTCTTTAAGAAATGTGCAGTAGAGCGCACCGTTGCTATTTGTAATCTATGTCAGATGAGGCTGAAGCGTGGGAAAGACACCGGACACTTGGGTACCACGTGCTTGAGGCGACAAATGAACACCTGCCACACATCCCGTTGGCGCAAAACTTTGTGTAGGTCCTCCTCCTCCTCATCTGTCTCTACCCCCACTGTATGTCCTGCCAGGTCATTGCCTACAACCTCCACCGACAGGGATGATGCTACAGTAATGGATGTACCAGGTCCTTCCTCACAATGTGACATCATCCCAGTAGCTGAAGATTTACACAGTCACATTACGTTGCCCCAGCTGCTGCAGCGTAAGAAAAAATATAGTCCCAACCATCCCCAAGCACAGCGTCTAAATGCCAGCTTAGCAAAATTACTCACATTGCAGCTGCTGCCTTTCCAGCTGGTGGACTCTGCTCCCTTCCGTGAATTTGCTGAATGTGCTGTACCACAGTGGCAGGTTCCAAAACACCATTACCTTTCACGCAAGGCCATTCCAGCACTATACCAGCGCGTGGAAGACAATGTTATCGAGTCATTGGCAAAGGCAGTCAGCAGAAAGGTGCATGTGACTTTAGACACGTGGTCCAGCAAGCATGGACAGGGTCGTTACATTTCCTTCACGGCACACTGGGTAACTCTGATTGCAGCTGGGAGGGATCCAAGATGGGGCTCTGTGCTGGAGCTTGTTCATCCACCACGCCTCTAGAAAGCTGCTTACATGAGGTCAGTCTGCTCCACTACCACCACCTCTTCCTCCTCTTCCTCCTTCTCTGTCTCTGGCGAAGTGGCAGTTAAACCGATGCCTGACAGGGTCTACGCAATGGCTCAAGCAAAAAGATGCCATACTGTGCTTGAGCTGGTTTGTTTAGGGGACAGGAGCCACACCGGGTCAGAAATTTTGTCAGCTCTGCAGGGGCAGGTGCAGAGATGGTTAACACCACGCCAGCTTGAGCTGGGAATGATCGTCTGCGATAATGGCAGCAACCTTCTCTCCACCCTACACAAGGGTAAATTGACGCATTTACCATGACTAGCACACGTCCTAAATCTGGTGGTACAGCGTTTCCTAACCAAGTACCCAGGGCTGCCAGAGCTTCTCATCCAGGCCAGAAAAGTCTGCAGCCACTTCAGACGGTCATTCCCAGCAAGCGTTCGCCTGGCAGAAATTCAATGAGAGTTCCACCTTCCCACAAACCGTCTGATCTGTGACATGCCCACCAGGTGGAACTCGACATTAGCAATGCTGCAGCGTCTGCACAAGCAGCAGAGGGCCATCAACGAGTACCTGTGTGAGTATGGCACAAGGACAGGTTCAGGTCAACTTGGTTCCCCCCCCCTCAGTGGCTGATGATCAAGGATGCATGCACTGTACTGTCACCATTTGAGGAGGCAACGAGGATGGTGAGCAGGGACAGTGCATGCACCAGTGACACAATTCCTTTAGTGTTCCTGCTGGAGCACACTCTGCGGGGAATTATAGATGTGGCACTAGAGGCAGAGCAGCGGGAGGAAGAGGAGGCCTTCCCTAGCGCTGAAGGCCCCAGTCTTTCCGCAGACAGCATTCCAGCGGGTCCTACTCAGATCAGACAGGAGGAGGATGAGGAGGAGGAATATTTAAGTAGTGGGGGCATTGAAGGTGGGGATTCCTCAAGGGAGGGTTTTGTGTGCCCAGAAACAGAAGGGCTAGTGCGTGGCTGGGAGGAGGAAGTGCACGATACGGTCATCCTCATTGACCAGGAAGAGTCGGAAGCTAATGCCACCTCCAACCTATGCTGCATGGGCTCCCTAATGATGCAAAGCCTGTTAAAGGACCCCAGGATTCGTGCAATCAAGGAGAGGGATCATTACTGGTTGGCAACCCTTCTTGATCCATGATACAAGGGGAAAGTTGCAGAGCTCATCCTGCCCGCACAGAGGGAGCACAGGATGAAAAAACTTGAGGACGCTCTAAAGCGACACTTGTGTAACACCTTTCCAGGCACTGGTAGATTACCAAGTGCTGACACACGTGCTTCTGAGGCTGGGGGTGATCAGAGGAATAGCGGTGAAGGCCAGGGCCGCTTGACTGATGCTTTTTTAAAAAAATTTTAGTCCTCGACGCCCAGGGTCGTCCAAATGTAGGCACCCATTGCCAGTGTCTTCACCATATGGTGCAGGACTACCTAGGGGCAAGGGCAGACCTGGATACCTTTCCAGCAGATGATCCACTGACTTACTGGGTGTTGAGATTGGATCACTGGCCAGAACTTAGCCAATATGCTATGCAGCTACTAGGTTGCCCTTCATCTAGCATGCTTTCCGAAAGGACGTTCAGTGCTGCTGGAGGTTTTGTCACAGACAAAAGAGTGCGTCTGTCCACCGACTCTGTAGACCGGCTGACATTTATAAAAATGAATCAGTCCTGGATCAGCAGCTATCAATCCCCTGATGCCGACGTAACGGAATAGATCTGGTATGTCTTCTGCATGCACAAAACCTCTAGCACTGAACTCTTCCACAATACCACAAAAGGGTTACGGTGTGAATGCACTTGCTGGCATGAAAGGCACAATATTTGGCTGCACTGACGCCTGTGCCAGATTTTTATCATTTTAATTTTTTCGAACAGCAGGGTCCAACCCTGCACTCTTCCACAATACCACAGAGAGGTTACTGTATGATGATACTTGCTGGCCTGGCATTAAAGGCACAATATCTGGGTGCACTGATGCCCATTAACAGATCAAAAACTTTTCAATATAGGACCACATGGTCCACCCCTGCACTCTTCCACAATACCACAGAGGGGTTACTGTATGATGGTACTTGCTGGCCTGGCATTAAAGGCACAATATCTGGGTGCACTGACGCCTTGACCAGAATCATATCTTTTCAATATAGGACCACATGGTCCACCCCTGCATTCTTCCACAATACCACAGAGGGGTTACTGTATGATAGTACTTGCAGGCCTGGCACCAAAAGCACAATATTTTGGTGCACTGCCACCGACGCCTGTATCAGATTCATATCCACAGAGGGGTTACGGTGTGACGGCACTGTTGGGGATGCTAAAGGACCAATTTTAAAGCACCTATTGTTACTTTCATCCAAAGCCTGCATATATTTCACAGTAATTTAGCCAAAAAAATCTGTAAACTTTTTCTGCATGTACGAAAAGGTCTCCTCTTTTCATACAGACTGCCGCCCCAAGCAGTTGTTTATGAATAGATTAAAGGAAAAGCATTTACCGTCATATGAAATGTCATTTTTTTGTTTTTAAGTGTTTCTATACATCCTAGAAATCCGCCACTTCACGGGCAGGTTATGGTGACCTCCTAGGCACGATATTTGAAGGAAGTTTTGTTTTTTATTTTTAACCCTTATTTCATGGAAAACTCACTGTCCCTTTAAAAAACGTTTTTTTTAAACTTTTTGTTCTTGTTTCCTGTCCCCCAGGGCACTACCCGGACCCCCATACACCTTTTATGGCAAATATGTAGCATATATGCCCTCTTGGAGGGCACTCTAAAAACCGAATTTTCAGCCCCATTGACTTGCATTGGGTTCGAGTTCGGGTTCGGACCCGAACAAATGGGAAGTTCGGGCTTGAACAGAACTAGGGGAGTGTTCGGCTCATCCCTATCCATAACCACCTTCCCGCTCCACCGTACCAAAACCTGAAGCAACCACACCTTCACCACCTGAACACAGAACCCCTTCGGGTTCCCGAGAAACCTAATCCCGCACAATACCACCCTATGACACCCCCCCGTCCACCTTCCCATCCACCAAATACCTATCCGCCGAAACCTCCGTCACAGAGACAGACCTCGATCCACCCCTGGGACCCCTGGCAGACAGCCACACCGCTCCTCTACCCGAAGAACCCCTCGACCTCCACACACCTTCTCTCCTGGTAGCGTCCACTACACCTCCACACCGACCTGAAAACAAAGAATCCATAGAAACCGAGACAGGCCTCGCGCTCCTAACTGCCAACCGCCTTGAAGCGCTCACACATGCCTCAGGCCCAACTGCATCACCTCTAACTAACATCTGCCTTACCAGCCATCCTCTGCCTCTCGCTGCCGCCGACCTCAATCTCTCAGTCTCTGGTCCACCGCTGGATTCCCCTCCAGGACTGAACCGGTCTGGTGGCCTAGAAGCCCTGACAGGCCGAGCTCCAACCTCAGACTCCGTCGCCAACACCTCGGCCAGACTCCTCCTCGCCCCCTTGTCAGGTATATTATAATGGAAAATTAAAATGGCCGCCTGTAGCCATTTTGTTTTAATGTAAAGTCTTTTCTTTTTCAATTTTTATTCTAGTTTTAGAAATGGACTCAAAGATTTTTTTTAGGAGTTCATTGCTAGGCGAACCATAAGAGTTATGGGTGTTTTTATAAGTGCCAGACATGATGCTATAGACCATAAAATGTCTTTATATGATATATGCTAAGACATGTCATATTTAAATTTATTGGTTTGTTTTAACAAGTCATTGAATTAAAGATATTTTTCTTTTTGGGGGTAGAAACATATTTAAAATATCTATGCAGGTGTATAAATATATTCACGTAATATATTTCTATAATCAATATATTCTATATATTCACAGTAAATCATAGATGCTCCAAATATTTGTAGAGTATAACGGTGCAAATAGTATAATTACTGAAAGAATACAAGTAAGTTGTTGATCTAATTGCAAAGGAATCTAGTTGATGAAGTACTTTAAAATCTTTGAAATGAGCAAAATAACGAGAGATATTAAATCAAATTTGACAACACGAGACGCACTGTCTGGAATAACTATAGTCGTTCTTTGTTCAAACTAAGATAGTGGTATTGACCACTGACTTAAAATAAGGGATTAAAAATTTATTTGTGAAATTATATTTGAAGAGCAACACTGCCCTCGAGGCATAGTAAATATTATATTTTAAGAATAAATATAAGGGGATCTATAGAAAGCAATATTTAAATGAAGGGGTAGATTTTCAGTGACGTCGAATTTACTATAACTGGATATGTACTGTTCGTGGCATTCATTCAGATCATTCCAGGACAAGACACACAATGCATTCAGGATATTACATCTCACTTAATTAGGACCACACCTAAATTTTCCCTCATGGGAATGCACAATTCTAATGCTCATGTATTGATTATCTAACATTGATAATTTTCACGTATTCCAAAACAATACATTGTATCCAAAGAATATTGCTGCTGTAACTACAGAAACATTGAATCCAGATTGGACAGGTAATGTATGAGAAAGCAAAATGAAGGGATTAATGTAAGAAATATATATATGAGTGTGTACTTTGCAATGAAATAGATTGAGATTTATCTCAATTACTGATAGATCCAGAGTCTTCAAAATATTTCTAAATCTGCAGATAGAGATATGAAGAAGAATCGGATTTTATCCTAAAGTATTTGTTGCACTAGTATATACAGAAATATATATATATTGAATTTGGAAGTTACGGTGATTGAAATTAATAAGCAAGGAATTATATAACTACAAAATAAAAAGTAGAAGATTAGAAGCTTAATTCTCTATTAGGGGAGGAGTCACTAAATAAGTTTTTATTACTTATTATTCTAGAAATAGAATAATTGATAGCTCATCTTTTGTTGATCCATGTAGCATAGAGAGATATATATCTCTACAAGATCTAGCTTGTTAAACATTGGTTTGCTGTGAAATACATGTTAATTGTTTTCGTTAAGCAGAAATGTTTAACCATCTGTGTATAGTTACTAACTGATAAAGTAAATGATATTAAATCATATATGCAGTTACTAACAGGAGATACATATATTGGGAAGCTCGTAGTCTATGTGCTGATGGATGGATGTTTATAAATCTTTGTTTATGATAGGAGATTTGAAACTTTTTTGTATACGTAATATATATACGTTTATATCCGGTTGTTGATTATTATATTTTTTAAAGCAAAACACATACAATTAAAAGAATTTAGGAGAATTTCTAAGAAATATAGACGATTGATATTTAGATCTCGTATAAGTTTCTTAATTGATATATCTTCGACACCCTCCACACCACGATGCCGAGCCTCTTCCCGCACCTCCGCCAACAGCGACTCCCACTCTCCACCTTCCACCATAATCAAAAACCGAGTAAATGAGTAAAAGGGGCAAAAAACACCGCTCTCTGACGCAGCTCAGATTTCTGTCAGCTCTACCTCTGGAGAAAAAGGCGTGCAGAGCCTCCCTGCACGCGCCTTAAGTACCCTCCTGGAAACTTCACCCCCACATCTCCCACTCAAACCCCCCACACGCGCTCCTTCTCTGTTCAAGAAAAATCCTCCTTGCGTCCTGGCATCAGAGGCAACTTAAGGGCCCTACGCCTTAGGAGCTTCAGGCCTTCATAATGTTAAATACTTGGTTGTGGTCATGCTAATGCGCTGCTATTGCTAGAAATCAGGGAAGCGCAATGAGGTCAGTGGCTGGTGAGGCACTGACTAGTATCAGAGCCAAATATACACAGATATTAACCAATTTCCTGCTGTTTGTGTTTAGCTGTAAATTATCATTTGCTGTACCCACACATATTATATATAATTTTTCTCGCCATTAAATGAACTTTCTAAAGATACCATTATTTTCATCATGTACTTTACTGTTAAAAATAAACTGATAGCAAGACTGTTTTTCTTTGCCTGTCATACTCTGTATCCGCCACTAGAGGGAGCAGCTTGTGCAGACCTCCTGAGCAGCCTACGCGATTAACGCAGCGGGGAAGCAGACCACCCCTACGTAAATTGCGTAGGCTGTAAAAAGACTGCGTGCACTGCACGCAGAGGAAGAGGACAGAGCTGATGGCGGGGGAGCGCAGAGCAGGTGAGTTTAATTATTATTTTAATGCTTAATGGCAGGTGAGGCCCTGCTTTACCTGCCTACCCTGACTGCATGTCCCTGCTAGAAATGTCTTAACATTTAGCATTAACAATTCTTTAATTTTGACTTTCTATGCCTAGAGTATCGATTTGTATTTAAATATAGTACTGCTTTATTTTGAGTGCAAACAGTGACACGGACAATGAAAATACACAGTTGAGAGGATCAGAAAGATAAATGTAATTACAAATGTTCTTGGGAAATGTCAAGCTTATAATACACTTGTTTCAACAAAAAAAAAATAGTTTGTTATGGTCATTTTTGATTTTCATTGCAAACTAAAATGTATTGTGCAACACAGATGTTTGGTGTGACTTTCTGCATTACTAGACATAGCATCAGGTTCCTTTCAAATTCCTAGAAGCTTGCCTTTATGTGTTATATGTATATACATATACATACACTGTATATATACACACACTGGCTGGATAGAGTAGAGGTAACATCCCTGCTCTATAACCGTGGATTCCCAGCCAGAGCACCTCTTCAGTAAGTGTCCTTGGGCAAGACACCCAATGGTATATACTTGCCTACAACACAATATCGGCTGTGGAGTCCTGTGGTAACATCGCTCCTCTTCAAACATAGGGAAGCAAGTTAAATCCCATTCAGTACATCCCTCCTGTCAGGTTTCCTCCAGTCTCTGTGAGCGTCACCCCACTGTTTGGGAGTTCTTGGCTGGAGAAGTGGAAACAGGAGTAGAGAGATGTTCCAGGAGAGAGAGGTGAGGTACACACCGAATTAAGGAGTACCTCCGCTTATAAGCCGAACCTGAGACAACCGAGGCTCCAACATCGGTGAGTTAGACTGAAAAGCTAATTCTGGCTGCAATTGTACACACTGTGTTATGCTATGGGAGCGCTGTCTCTCTGTATTTTATTTGAGGCCAATTGGAAGACAAAGAAGGGACACGCCACCCTATATCTGGTGTAAGGTGCTTCAACCTAGAGGCGGGATTTACTAGGCTCTATAACCCGTGAGTGAGTTTCTTCTATATACTCACCAAAAACTGTACGAAATAGTCTGCACTATTGTTTTTTCCTTTATTCTCTTTTTTCCCCCTTCATAATCAGTCTACTGAGAAGAGCTGCGACCGTGGGACACCTTACTCTACAACGCGGCTTATATGCTGTACAGCGACTTGCGACCACAGACCCTGGTTTCGTTTACATTTTGCACGTGCACTTTACTGTGGTTTAGGACATATTTACTTTGGACTATTAACCCAGAAGAGAACTATTCCTTATATTATGTTACGCACCACTGCACATTTCGTGTATGCACTTTATTGATAGGAAGAATTCATGAGCACATGCACTTTATATGCATTTGCACAATTGGTTTTATCACTCACTATTGTATCATAAAAATAGAATTTTATGCATGATATAATAACTCACCACTGTCAATTGGAGTGTGGATTGTGATTTTGCACATATATTTGTCATTTGCACAAATCTCGGGATCGGATGATCCATTGTGATATATAGAGCCACTGTTGATTTAGGCCCTATTAACAGTATCTGAATGGCCTTTTAGACCTGGGTTTGTAAGAACCAGAGATTAATTACTGCGCCAGTAGGACTTCCCTCGATTTTCCTCCAGTTTCTACCAGGCCCCCTGGTGGTCAGAGCATATTATCAGCCCTTATGGTTTTTAGGGTTAATCTCTTCAGGCTCTCCACCCCTGGAATCTGTGACTGATCTGGCCTGTGAGCACTTGACGTGAGCTGCCCTATTTTTATGGCCAACCGTTACAATTATTCTCTGGTTCAGTATAGGTCTTTACCTATTTAGTACCTGCACTTCGTATTGAGATTCTGAGAACCTGTGTCTGATATTCCGTGTATGAACCTTGTCTCTGGCTATTGATGATTCGGTTATTCTGACCCCTTGGCTTTGATTTCTGGATTATTCTCCTGTCTGTACCCTGTACCGAGCATATGATAGAATATAACCGTGTTTGACTTTGGCTTCGTTTTGGATTACTCTTTTGCCTGTTCCCTGGAATCTGTATTTCATTGAATACCTGTGTATGTCTTTATGTCCTGGTTTATGTTGTATTTACCCAGCAGCATAGTATAGGTAGTATTAGAGGCCAACTATAAAAGGACCTCATTCAGGGTTTAGGGCTCTGTCTGTCTGCTGCGCGTATTTCTTGTAACTTTCCGTGTGCTTGCAAACTCCTGTCATTTATTGTGTTTACCCTCATCCTTGTAAATCGGTTTTAGATCAGAAATCTTACCCAGTGCAGGGCTCCCCCTTGTGTCTGTATCCTGTACTCTCTCTCTTGTTCTGTTTGAGTATAGTTGTGTGTGTGCTGGATCTTGCATAATGCAGCAGACCGCAAACCTGCCTCAAGGGATTAAAAATGAACGCTATAAAGAGCCTTCCCTGGCATCTGCCTGGACCGCCCATGACTCCACCACAACTGGAGAAGCAAGGCTTGACCTTACAAGAAGCGGGTTCAGCCTAACCACCAGGTCGCTGATCTGCAATCATGGAAAGCAGACTTGGTCCCACTCAGGAGACACCACCAGCGAGTGTCCTTGGGCAAGACACCTAATGATATGGATGTGCCTACCTCACAAAAATACTTGTACTTCTCATAGATTGTAAATTCACTTGGAAACAGGGTCCCCCTGAATCGAGCCGTGTCATCCATGTGTGGTATTATAATGTATCAACACTTTGTACACCGATCTTGTAAAGCCTTACAGAATATGTGGCACTCTATAAATAAAGGATAATAATAATAAATAGATTATATACACAATCATATACCATAAACTTTTATTTGACGTACGGGTCAAGAGATCAGGCAAGAGATAATGCTTGAAAGATTACAACATTAAATACTGTACTAATATACACTCTAGTATTATATCTAGAAACAAAATTTTACACATCAAAAAGCATGTTTATGTATTCTACACACGTGCTAGCTGTGACGATTACAACAAAAAATGCTATTTAAACAAAATAATCTTGGTACAAATTGTTGTTTAGCATTATTTGGGAGGCAACAAGTGATTAAATAAGAATGTGTCACTTTCTTTATAGTCCGTTATCTAGTTGCAGGTGTGTATACTAGTTCAAATTGAACAGGTACCAGTATGCACAGAAAAGCTGGACTGGATTCTTATCAGGCACTCAGTAAGTGTTTTCACCCATTTTCCTAGGGCTACTTTTATCCCACTCTCCAGTATGTACTGGCCAACAAACTAGGAGCAATATATATATATATAAGCAATAAAGAACTGTTCCCTGCATTTTGTCACAACGTACTTAAATATATGCATGTTTGTATATGAGTGTGTGTGTGCATCCAAATGGTAATGTGCACAAGAAGAAGAGTGTGGGCAAGTGGAAAGCGTCGGTATGACCAAGCGTACTCAGTGCATTTTATTCTGCCATCCTAGCCGATAGCAGAAGAAAAACAAGGAGGGACACAAGAGTCAGCCAAATCAAAGTGCTCCACAAAATTTATGATATAAGGGGGAAAAAATGATGATCTGGTTAAATTCATGCATTATATTTATAAAACATGTAAACATTGCACTGTATATGTTCAGAAAGCAACACCTAAAAAGAGTAAGTGGACTTCATACTTTATTATGACAAGGTAAAGTTTTGGACATACAAAAAATATTTTGGAAAAGTGACCTCGACAGAGTACTTTCTTTGATTCATTTGAAACGTTCGCTGCCTTTTTATTACCGGTTTACATCAATAGACTCTTTTTGTAAAAGGGGGCTTTTTCACATACAGCCAAGCATTTCAGAAATGTTAGAATTTGTCTGACAGCGATTTTAAAAAGGACTCTTTGAAATGGGGGAAAAAGCAGATGTCATTACAGCCCAAACATGCTCACCTGTGCATAACGTTTGCAAGTGTTAAAGAATTCCACTCTATAAACTAGAAACACAGCCAGCTGTATATTAATCCTAAAGTTCTTATAAACCGGTTATGAATTCCCATGGGCAAAAGAAAGGAGTACAAAAAAGGTATTTAGCAAGATGGTCCTAGACACAAACTAATGATACCAAAACCACCAAAATTTAAAAGGAAAAACAATATATCTAAAGCAATAAATACACATACAGGATTATTCAGAGAAAGGTGAAACTCTTGAGAACTTTTGGAGAAGTGAAAATTCCAGGTCAAAATAGCCAAACCAGAAAAATTCTCCCATTTATCTCACTTTCCATATCAGCTATTTTGACCTAGAATTTTCACTTCTCCAAAAGATCTCCAGAGTTTCACCTTTCTCTGAATAACCCTGATAGTAACGCTATTATTCTTTGTACCACTGTGACTGTTGGCAATAGCATTTTGTCGACATTCTGGCCAATTCTAATTTTGGATTGTTGCTTAGCTAAAATGACACAAAGCTTTATGTTACAATTAGAAGGGGGCATCATTTTAGAGATCCCTTACTTCGAGTCATCTTCCATAACGAAATCCAACCTTTGCCGGGTTAATACCCTAAATTGGACCTTCTCTTGTGCGAGATGTGAGTTACAATTCTATTTTATGTTCTTGTAAGTCCTTTCAAAATAGAGAACAATGTGAATGTAAACAGCCATTAAATGACAGCTTTAATTGGAACACAGCAGTTTTGGTAACTCTAATCACCTGCACCTGTGGGTTAGAACATGTGGGTAAAAAAATGTAGGCCCTTCAGGAAGTGGATCAATATTTACAGAGCATGTGGACACCACCGTTCTTGGTTTTTGAAACCACATCACCACAATAATGCTTATTGTCTTAAGTTGATAAATACTTCAGTAAACGCCACAACTAGATTACATTTACATATGAACTGTATTTACTTTGAGTGCAGACAGGAGAATAGTCCTGGTGAAGTGTGATCCTTCCAGATCCAAAGTTGTTGACACCACAACAGGTCCACTTTAATGATAGTGGATCGTGTCCTATTTTAAACTGTGGAACAACTTTGGTTTGGTCCAATGTTGCTCGTTATTCTCTCCTGTAGCCACAAAAACAAAAAACAAAAATGATTGGCTCCCAAAACCTGGTTTATGAATCTTCAAAATCACGAAACATTAAAAGATATGATGCAGAAAATAAATACTCGTATCTGTTGCCTCTCTGAAGAGGAGGTTCAATGTGCCACCTCCTCAGCGAAAACCGGCAACATGGTGAGCATAAAGCTGCCCTATTGCCAGCAAAATCCCACAAATCTATTCTGGGTCTTGCTTACTGTAAGAAAGACTGCACGGCACCACTGCCAATATTCTTCTACAGGTCCTTGCAATTGTAGGGCTGTGAAAATTAAAATATAAATTAATCGGTTAATCGTTAAAAATTTTTTTGATCGATTAAATTAATTTTGATGGGGGGGGGCCCCATCAGCTCCGGTATTGGACACACGCTCAGGGCTGGATTAAGAGTATCATAGGCCTGGTGCCGAGTATTTTGGTGGGCCTTTTTATACAGTATAAACAAAATGAATTGCTGTAATGAGCGGCGTGTATGAGTGTATCCCACAGCAATAAAACTCACAGTAATGTGCAGTGAGTATGAGCGTATCCAACAGAAATAAAACTCACAGTAATGTGTGCTGTGTATGAGCAAATCAGAGCTCCACAGGATTAAAACTCAGTAATGTGCAGTGTTTATGAGTGTATCCCAAAGCTCCACAGCAATAAAACTCACGGTAAGGTGTGCTGCGTATATGCACATCACAGAGCTCCACAGTAGTAAAACTCAGTAATGTGCGGTGTGTACCACAGAATCTACTGAAATAAAACTCACGGTAATGTGCGATGTGTATCCCACAGCTCCACAGCAATAAAACTCTCCGTAATGAGCGGTGTGTATGAGCGTATCCCACAGCAATAAAACTCTTTGTAAAGAGTGGTGTGTATGAGCGTATCACAGAATCTACTGCAATAAAACACAAAAATATTATAATTATTTAAGTTCTATATAAAAGCATTTAAATTTAATTTTAAACCTATACTATTTTTTTTTTTTGAGAAAGTATTTTACCAGGAAGGATTCATTGAGATTTCTCTCGTTTTCTATTTAAATATTATTAAATTGATTACATAATATTTAAATTTATTTAAATATATAAAAACAAATCTATATTTATATCTAATCTATTTTCCCAGGATCTGTCCAGCACAAGATGTACTATGTGAGGGGGTCTTCCTGTCAAGGAATAGACCTTGCTGGGAAGAAGCTAGTTTTTAACCCCTGCAGGACCAGGCATCTGAGCAGCACACTACAGTGTACCTCAGCTGTGCTTTTATGCCATGGGTCCTGCTGCTCCAAAGGTCTTTCATGATCTATCAGCGTGGTGTGAAGCATACAGGTCCTGGCTGCAAGGGTTAAAAACTAGCTTCTCCTTCACAGCAGGGTTTAATCCTGGACAGGCAGACCCCTCACATAGCACAGCTTCTTGTGCTGGACAGACCCTGGGGTATACATAGGAGGGGGGAGGGGTCACTAGCTCAGCTTGACAGAGAGGGGTGCATGTAGTGCAGGGGAGAGGAACAGAGGGCAGGCAGTATCTCACCTCCTGACCTGGTGGGATGGGGGTCTCCAACCTGCTGAGCTGGGGCTGGTTACACATCCTCCTCACAGCACGCAGGAGGAGCAGGCAGCACAAGGCAGCACATGATTTTGGGGTCAGAAGAGCTGTTGCCTCTTCCGGCGTCCTGCAGCATGTGACTCACCAACCAGGAAGGAAGGTGAGTCAGCCGTTCCAAGCTCACTAGGGGAGGGGTTATTTCACATAAGGGGCGGCATTAGGGAGTACCTGGATGCATGCAGCTGTAACGTTCAACCAGGTAGGTGGGTGAGGTTGCGAGCCCAGAGGTGCAGTGACACAAGGAGGCAATGGATTGCAACAAGAAAGGGGTTTGAGGAGCTTCACAGAACATGAAGGGATAACACAGGAAAAGGGATGCGGACAGACAGACAGACTGACCACACAGGGACGATTCTTAAAGCAGGATAAACTGAAGTAAAAGGAAAAGTCCAGTATGCAGGGAGTCTATGATACACAGGTAAGTCCTTTAGACAAATTCAGGGGTTCACCTGGATGAAGCAAAGGGGTTCTTCTGGAGGAAGCCAGAGGGGTTCTCCTGGATGAAGCCAGAGGGGTACTCCTGGGTGAAGCCAAAGGGGTTCTCCTGGATGAAGCCAGAGGGGTTCTCATGGATGAAGCCAGAGGGGTTCTCCTGGATGAAGCCAGAGGGGTTCTTCTGAGATGAAGCCAGAGGGGTTCTCTGAGATGAAGCCAGAGGGGTTCTCTGAGATGAGCCAGAGGGGTTCTCTGAGATGAAGCCAGAGGGGTTCTCTGAGATGAAGCCAGAGGGGTTCTCTGAGATGAAGCCAGAGGGGTTCTCTGAGATGAAGCCAGAGGGGTTCTCTGAGATGAAGCCAGAGGGGTTCTCTGAGATGAAGCCAGAGGGGTTCTCTGAGATGAAGCCAGAGGGGTTCTCTGAGATGAAGCCAGAGGGGTTCTCTGAGATGAAGCCAGAGGGGTACACTGAGATGAAGCCAGACAGGTCCAGGGGTATGGAAGGCGGTTGTCTGGTAGGCAAGCAAGCCATCAGATCATCTGGTAAATCCTGCACACAGGCTTGTCAGCGAAAACAGGCTCCTGGCTGCACGAGTTCCACTTGGAAGTGAAGTTTGATGCTGAAGCCTCTAGGTAAGGGTGTGGTTGAGTAATATAGAGGCAACCAGCTGAATAATGCGATGCACCTGATACTTCGTGCAGAGCTGGATACGGCAACAGTTTATTCTGTGGCAGCAACTGAAGGGTGCTGCCCTGCAGTATGAGGAATGCAATAGCGTGTTTTATCATCTGCGGCGCCGCCGGCGGCGAGGAGCGTGACAGCAGCACACCCCCATGTGCACGCCAATGGAGAGGGGCTTCATGGTGGGCTGAGTCAGAACATAGAGGCAGGCTTAAGTGCAGGGACAGCTTGAGAGGTGCGTACAAGAAAAAAAAAATCTGACAGTGGGCCTATTTACAGGAAGGGGCCTGGAGCAGCCGCTCCATCCGCCCCTACGTTAATCCGGCCCTGCACACGCTGCTTGTGCGCCACCCTCCAGTCACGTGTGCGACGCGTGTGATGCACGCATCGCACACAGCGACTGGCGCAGGAAGAATACGGCAGACGAGAAGGCAGCGGAGGAGCAGTGAGTATGGTGCTGCCTGTCTTAGTCCAGCCTCGGACCCAGCCAAACCCCAGCAGGGCCCAGACCCCAGTGTCACGTTCGCCGTAGCACTCACCCCTGATAACCGTGATGTAGATCCTTTTGGACAGACCTCTGTACTTCTCGATTTGAAAGCAGTCAGGACCGCCAGCCCTAGCACTCCCAGCCAGTACCACTCAGTAGGAAATGATTTCGAGACCAAGTGTCTACTGAGCAAAAACAAGTTAACTATGCACGAACAGAGATTATTCAGAAGTTTCATGCACCATGGGTTAACATAAGCGTGGTCAAATATATAATCCGAATCAGCAACAGAGGGGGTAGTCATGCAGGCAGGGTTGGCAACAGAGAAGACACTCATTAACTTCGTGTCAGGAATGTATTTTGAGGAATCAGTACCCTGCAGGGCGGTCCTACAATCAGAGGGCTGCGTGGGGTCTATTTAACCTCAGTGTCTGCAGAGAGCGCAGTGCAAATACAGAAGGCGTCAGAGAGAGAATGGTCAATTAGGCAAAACAGGTCAAAAACAAGCAGGGTCCTCATACAGGCAATATTGGCAACAGAGCAGAGAAATCAGAGAGACAAGTAACACAGCAGGCGATGTGGAAATAACTCCATGTCCGGGCGACGAGCTGAATCTCGCGCCCTGCATTTAAAGCCAACAGCTCAGTGTCACCACGCCAAGCCCCGCCCCTCCAGACGCCGGCCGATCAGCCGGAACTCCTGGCACCCGGCCAGCCAGCAACACCGCCGGGTGTCTAGACCCCCCAGGGAGCGCCGCAGGAGCCGAGGATGTGACACCCAGGCACACACCAGGGCCCAGACCAAGGACCCAAGGGCCAGGACCCAAGGGTCAGGGCCCAGGCCCAAAACCCAAGCAGATCAGCTAAAAGTAGTTGGATCTGTATGTGTGTTATAATTAATCAAAATTAATTGATTAAAAAAATTCGATTAATCAAACATGAAAATTTTAATCAGTACCAGCCCTATAATATTTACATACAACATTCCTTCAAGCATGCATGATAGAGGAAGAAAAAAAGTACATAAAAAGCAATGTGTAAAGAAATATGTATATATAAGATCAAGTGCATTAATTATGTGAATCTGTTGACATTTTACACATCTGTTTGTTAATGTTACCCTTTATATTGTCAATTTTTGCTTATACTTCAAATTTTATTTAGGTAGTCTCAGTTATTGAAACGGTACTAAAAAGCGTAAATTGCTCTGACAGGAGAAAATGTGCACTTCAGTATGTGCTCTCCTTGGGAATCAATGACTGAATGCCAAATTTAGACACAGTAGGTTTTCCAACAATTGGATACCCACTCAGCAGTAATGTCTGTGGTTTTGACAGGATCATTTAACATGTTAGATCCAGACTGGTTTAATGAGAAAGTGAGGAGTAGAAATTGTTAGCTAGCTCCTTAGAAAGCATGGCAGACATGTAACTATTGTTATTTGCAGCTATTTCATGTTAAAAGTACAACTCGGGTTGAAAGCAATGACTTCGTACTCTCAAATATATTATAACAATTGTAAGTAGCTGTAACTGAATGGGTTGAGCAAAATCGGAGATTGAAATCACAGAATTAAAGTTTTCAATTCTGGGACTGCAGCACTGAACATTTGGCATTAACTTGCAGAAGATAATTAAGGAGTCAGTACATTAAGGTTCGACTTCTTCCAGAGCAATTACGTAAAACAACATACAGTAAATTTCAGAAAAATGCTAGTCTATCTTGCTTTGCATTCCACCATTTTTCAACCTTGTTGCACACAACACGAGTAAGCCATTGTGGCAACCTTCCTCTATTATTAACTCTAGCTTATATCTAGCTTATATCTAGCTTTTTGAAGTGTGACATTGGTATTAAATTGTGTCCTACAAACCCTACTGAATGGCAGGTGATGATCTAACAATGCATGCTCTTATTGTTTAATACTTTGGGTTTTATTCGAGAAACACTGATGTTTGCCAAAGTTGCAAACACCACAGAAAATTGCCATTGTTGCGATTGAGAGGACAGATTCTGCACAGAGAAACCCTAACTTGTAAACTGACCCTTGTAATGGCCAGGTTACTAGGCTATATAGGAGGATAGTCAGGCAAGCCGTGGTCAGGATAACATAAGTACACTTTATCGAAGAAACAGAGTCTAGGTCCAGGACAGGGGAGACATGGAGAGACAGAGCATGCCAGGGTCTGGCACGCGGTAAGGACAATAGAGAACGTACAATGCACTGAGGGGTACATAGAACTACAGGATGGGTAGAAGAAAGCACAGCTAAATATCCCTAGGTCAGCGGCTTTTGGTTGTTGGTGATAAATGAAGTCAGATGCCGAGAGAGTTTAAACACACACAATGGAAAATAACGCTTGGTAAACAACAGTAGCAATCCCAATGGACTGAGGGTGAGAAGAGGCAGGCGGGCCTAAGATCCCACCATCCACTGGTAAGGTATTAGGAGCAGATATGACCATCAGTACACCAATTTCTGCTATTTTTCTGTCCCTTTGTGAACTGTATTCACAAGCCTTCTGTAGTTTCATTCACACCAGAATGGCACACACATGAGAGGGGTTGGGAGTGGGAATATGCCCATTCTTCTACCAGTGGCCCACACACAATATTAGTGACTGGACAGCCGACAGTAGCCACCGAGTGGGGGACATAAAACAGGCGGAGGGACGCCCAAATCACATAAAATGTACAATCAGCTAGGGAGCTCAGCAATGTGCGTCCTCTCCTGTCTTCAGTCAGCTCCGCCCCCCCTATAGTCCAAGTTTTGTACCACATTTCTGGGTTCTACCGAAACCTCTGTAAAAATATATAAATAATTAATTAGATACATTGCCAAGAAATGTTAAACTTACCTGTGTATTTGTGAATGAAATAAAGTATATTTTCTTTTAATCGAGGGAAAATTAGAAACATTGTCTGTGCAATCTTTACGATTCCAACAATCATACTGACAGAAGACAAAAAGTAAATCAACCACTAATACTGCTGAGTGCTTAGAATCCAAACAGTAACCTAGATGTGCCTAAAACGATTTTTAAATACAAGTCTAAATACACAAACGTAAGCAAAACTCCTGAACCCATGACAATCTGTTTTTATTTCAATACCATAGAAAGACACATTCGATACATCATCAAATTTTGTTTAATGCCTCCAATATCTGCCACGTGGACTTCGCACTCCTTAACGCTGTGTCTCCAAACACCAAATGCCACAGAGCAAACCCCATCGTATGAATGAGAAGGTGCACCTAGTATGTGTCTTGTAATCAATTCTTTGAATTCATTAAGGTACATATTATTCATAAAATAAATATATTTGGAACACAAGATAATTGATTAGCTTACTGCACATGTATTTTGGGGAAGCAACACATTTTATCGTGATTTATTGCATTCTCTGCACAAAGAAGGAGATTATAGAATAATTTTTCTCATGGACTAGTTCATTAAATAATCTTTCTTAATATGGGTTAAATAACACATTGATCATTCAGCGCTTTTAAACTTTGGTTTTAGGATTACTAGTCTGACGATTATGCATATTGCTTTGTTTTAATAAATGCACAATAATCTGTAATTTTTGCTTAGGTTTTGAATATTTGAGGCTAAGTATGCATTTTGACAGATTTCATACATCATATTTAACTTTCCAGCAATTTTAGATGCCCTAGAACTATATAGATGCTATTAATCTTTAAAGCTTTACCAACATACAAATTTTTTAATGGCTATTTACCATTTAGTTTAATGTGTAATATTCTGCTATTAAATCAGATTTATTTATAAAGTATTTTACCAGGAAGGATACATTGATATTTCTCTCATTTTCAAGTACGTCCTGGGTTCAAGAATACTGAATTGTTACAGTCATTACAGAAATACAAAGTAATAAAATGCAAGATATTAAAAATAAAACAAATATATACAGAATAAAACAGAAAATAAATATGTAGGCAATATGTTCATTATGTTACAGGTTTACAGGTGCATTATGTATCGAGGTAGATTAGTAGAAATCTCTTAAGGGACTTTAGACTGGGGGAAGATTTGATGGCGTCTGGGAGGTAATTCCATAACTGTGGTGCTCTGAAAGAAAATGAGGATCGAGTCACTTTCTTTATGTATTGTGGTATTACAAGTAAGGTGCAGGTCCTGGATCGGAGGTTATAGGATGATGGAACTGCTGGGGGGAAGCAGTCTATTCAGGTAGTGTGGTAGATTCTATATACATTGTTAACAAAATAAGTATTCTGTTTTTCTTTTAATAGTGGTGTGTGGCATTAGGGCAGAGAAGTATAGATTAGCAAGATTTATACCAGGCCTGATCATTAGACTGCGTTAACGACAGTAAAATAACCCACAGAAAAGCAAAACCTACTACCAGCCGAGGTCAAGAACATGGAAAATCAGATAAACTACAGGACAAGCGAGTTAGGATAGTGAAATACAAGTCAAAATTAAAGAATCTCACCAAAATTGGCAATATACAGAGTTATTCAAAGAGATCCGAATGGCTGGAGAAAGGTAACCGAACGCTGAAAATCAGCGTTCGGTTACCTTTCCTGGCCATTCGGCTATCCAGAGAGCAGGCAATTCGTCAAATCCTGGCGAATTGCCTGCACATACGGTGCCTGTTCGGTGCCTGTTTGAGGGCAGTGAAATCCCCATGAAAAAGCATTGCTTCGGCTATTCAGAGAACACAAACCAGCAGTGACAGGTTCCCCTAATGCCCTGCCATTCGGTGGTTTAATTCAACAGGTTTATTCAGGAGAATCCAATAGGCTGCAATGTTAAAAATATTCCCGTTTTAATTAAATATCTAATAAACCGTTCATTATAAAATTCTGCAGTAAAGAGTCTATTTATAGATTTTTTAGGATATTTTAAGTATTTTTCTGGATTTTTTTTTTTTTTTTTTAAAAAGTCAGATTTTTTTTAACTTTACCTATTTTTTCTGTAACAGCCCTTTTTATTATCATTCCCTGGACCTCATATGTCAATTTCAGACATTTTCGCTCAGTAGTTTCTTTGCAAACAGCGTTTCACTTTTCAAACATTCAAGCAAACGGTTTTCCTAATTTATTCACTTCACTCTTCTGCGGTGTCGGCTTTTTCCGGAGGCTTCGCTGTGTGTGATCGGTTCCTGCTCGGGTTTTTTCCGGCGTCTTCGACGGGTTGATCCAGATGTTTGAGGGTTTTCGGCGTGCATTTGCCAGGTTTTCGGCGGGTTTTCGGCAGCTTTTCCCCGCACTTTGACAGCCCTGTGGTCCTTGTTGACTACACCGCAGGGTCGCCGAAATGGGAAAGCCGATTTGCACCGAATTGAAGAGAACGAAAAGTCACCGAACGTGCGGTGACTTTTCGAATCTCTTTGAATTACCCCGATAGTTGTGTAAATGCAGCTCATGTATAGAATAAGATTAATGATTCATTAGGGAAGATAATTTGCATGCATAACTGTAAACAAAATGTTTCAACTATATAGCAAATGTTAAAATCATCAAGAAGAATGTAACAACAATCTGCTGGCAGTCTTGAAGGTCACTGCTCTTATTGAGAAGTTGAGAGATACACATAAACTGTTTAACACCAAAGGGTACGCCAGGATTATGGTGTGTAGACAAAGTATACATGATGATCACGTAGTGGGTGGATATTGGAGGCCATAGGTGTGCGCACAGGGGTGCCTGTTGTGTCCAGGCACACCCTAATTTTAGATGAAGTGTTCATCTTTGATCTCCTACATTGATATTTTGGATGTTCCTTATCTGGCCCCGAGGGAACCCATTCACGTGGCCCCTTTCCTCAGTCTTCCGCCCCACATGGGGCCATAGGCGTGTGCCAATAATGCCACACTTTTTCATGGCGCCACCCCCCTCGGGTTTTTGTTTTATGTATATAGGACTTATTAATTATTTATTCTGTGATTGTGTTAATGTCATTTATGCGGGTCCCGTGTGACCACTTTTCGCTTTCTCTGATCTTTGTCTGCAATATACTTAAAATATTTTATCCATTCCTCTAAATTAATTTGAGAATGTAACAGGTGAATTCATGCACATAATGTATACCCTTGGGTTTCCGAGATAAGACCGACAACTGCCCGTTATCTCTAAATCTTGTAAAAACAGATGTTTTAATTGTTAAAAAAAACACTCTCTTTCTGAAGTTACTAGTTGCATAAAATGTGGTAACTTGAAAATTAAGAGGAGAAAAAGGTCATAATCACCTTTTAAGGAACATTTCCTGTATATATTCCTGTTTGTGATAGCATGGACATGCATGGACATCAAAGCAAGAATGATAATTGGGCTTAAACCAAACTAAGTCCGCTTCCACGCCATCAGGAGCTTTGAGATTTTATACAGATGGTCAACCACATAATAAACTATGGTTTTATTTTCCTAGCTCCAGTGCACTTGACATGTGTACTTTTTATTATTATCTTAAACTACCATTTTAACAGGTTTGCCCATCTTTTATGTTTTGTTTAACCTTTCTAGGTTTTGCTGAGAAATGGAGCTATAAAATAATTATTTTATTTTTCTTTCGAATGGATATCCACAAACATATTTTCTCCAGTCCATTGAGTAAAACTTCATTTACAAAATTGTAGAAAATCATTCACACTCCGATAGGCAATAAACATTCAAGAAGCAAATATATTTATATACACTGGCTTCGACAATAAATCTTGCCCCAAGGCTCCTATTAAACTCACTGCTGATTTACAGCGTTGCAAGATATTTGAAACAACATCTTATGTACTGTTAGAGATGGATCTGTTTCGAACGATGAAAAACAAATCGCTAACTGCATGTTAATAAGCAACAAAAACACTAGCATTAACTTTTGGTTTATATAAAAAACTGTAATGAAAACATTCCAGATCCTTAAAACACGTTTAAACAACTCTGTTAAAGTTCCACGGTCATGTGCAAAACGAGTTTTACCCATTTGACAGGGCATTTCCCCCTTTAAAAAAAATCAGCATTTTTTTTTTCCGCTGACCTACATAATGGCAAAACAGAAGATATTTTCTTTTAAAGAGTGTCCCCAATCATGTGACCGTGGCATGCCGCATGTGGGGAAAAAGCTGCAAGGAGAGAGTCATTCTACAGGACTGCACCCCGATCGGTGTGCTTTGTTAGCCGTCAGTCACATGCTGAGTGACAGCAAAGATCTGGACTTATTCAAGAATTGCAAATTTCCTTTGCATATGGGCTCCAGACATCGATTAAGATATATTTTTGTGAATACAATAATGTGAAGTTACAGTTGTTTTCGCCAACATCGTCTAACCAAAATGAATCCTCAACTATCCTGAAAGCGTTAGCAGGGCATGTAAATTTGATGTCAAATCCTGGCAGAATTTTGTTTAAATGTTTGCATGTTTAATTATTAGCCTATTTCATGGCATTATGTATATTTGTTTCATGGATAGTTTTCCACTACTATTTTTTCATGACAATTAACTCCTTCACTTCCAGTTGGCTTTCCATAAAATTCATAGCAGGACCCATGTTTTATGGGAAACCACTTTCCTTTAAGGGACACTAATAAAAAATCACCCCCCCCCCCGTTTTTTAACCTTAACCTATCCCTACTCCCTTAATAAATCGTTCGTTTTTTTTTTTTTTTTGTTAACTGTAGTACTTACCCTAAAATCCTCTTCTTTCCAGCGGCGTCTTTTTTTTTTTCATACTCCCCTCCCTCCTCTTCCGCTCCCGTCCTTCTTGAGTCTTCTTGCCTTCTGGTTTACGTGAGAAGCGCGCATGCAGGCTTCCACCCGGCTCCCTCTGAGGATTAGTGTTGCGCGCAAGAGGATGCGCGCAACACTAACCCTCAGAGGGAGCCGCCAGCTTCTGCGGTGAGTTGGAGACGTCATCGCGCTGAAAGCGCGATGACGTCTCCTACTCGGCAAAAGTCGGCAGAAGCAGGAAATATGATTCCCGCTCTGCTGACTGACAGCTGGGAGGGTGGAGTAAAATTCTCCGCCTCTCAGCTGTTTTCAGCATTTACAGCTGAACCGCTGAGCGGAGGGAGGGGGGACAGAGGGCAGCATACTCTGGGCATCATGACCACCTAAAAAAAGCTTAGGTGGTCATGTTGCCTAGAGTGTCCCTTTAAGCGCTACTACATGTATAATAATAAAGTTGTGGCTACCGGTTTCTTTGAAAGAGAAACAGAACTCTGTGCTGCTCAAATTGTTGACATGTCTGATGTGATGAAACTTTAGGGCACATTCCCCATATGGAAACAAATTTGGTCTGCAATAAACAAAATTCTTTTGCATCGCTCTAGAACAGTGGTTCCCAACCACGGTCCTCAAGTACCCCCAACAGGTCATGTTTTCCAGATATCTGAAGCACAGCACAGATGATAGGATTTGCTGCTCAGTGATTGCAGGATTCAGCCTGCATTTCCAAGTTAATCCTTAAAACCTGGCCTGTTAGGGGGACTTGAGGACCGCGGTTGGGAACCACTGCTCTAGAATATGATCAGATTGAGTTATGTCTAATTTGGGCAGCTGCACGTGCTTTTGAAGATTGATTTAATAGTGAACTTTGTCACTAATCCTTTCTAAATATTTATATGGCACAACACATCCACAAGCACAGTCAAGACAACAAGGAGGGATAACTATATAAAGCATAGAAATGATAATGGGGGGCGTGGTCTGGCACCGAACAGAGCGGACGTGCCTGGGAAGAGCTCCTACATTATATTCGTTTTTAAACGATGTTTATATCAATTTCCCCACATCGAAGGAGCCACCAGCCTACACCTGCCACTCAGGACCGCGGGAGAGTCACCATCAATCAACTAGAACCATCGGTGGCTGCGGAGGTGCCCCTGGAAGATCGTGGGCCTTCACCACGAGTGGAGCCTGGGCCGGGTGAAACCGTGACCGCGCTGATTACCACTTCCGGGGTTGCGATCGTTGACCCACCTGAGGCACGTGCCACAATCTCGGGGTCCCGCTTGTCGGTCAGGTGCCTTGTGTGACCACGGAGGTGATCCGGCACATGGTTTGGAGCCCTCAGCCGACGCTGGAGTATCACCGGACCTCGTCGGGCCCACCGTGTAAGTGAAGCCCGAGTCGCGGGTTGCGCTCCTTCATCGAGTGCCTACTTCCGGGGACGCAGCTGCTAGCCCCCTCGGACCGGGAGGGAATCCGCTGGCTACCACCGACCATACAGGGCAGGCCGCAGTGCAAAGGTCTGACATATAACCTCCCTGCTCCCCATAGCGGACTTCCCCGTCATTCGGGACACACACATACCGGCGCCTCATGTTGCGGCACCTTCCGGACCCCCTGGGAAGCGGAGGGACACCCGACTCATACAGTCTCGGAGAGACCGCTGTGTGGCCACGACTGGCACCTATAAAGCCTCCTGGGAGTGGATCTCCAATAGAACGGATCCTCACCAGCCCCTTGACACCTCCCGCAGGGATCCTCTGGACCCGACCTACATTGCCTTCCACCTGCACCACTGAGGTGACTTTTACACTGAGTGACTCGGCTAGCTGCCACCTGGCAATTTTTCAGGGTGATCCTCCCCGGCTTACCTGCCCTTTTTTATCAATTTTTCCCCAGATAATTTTTTCGGTGGACCTCAACGGCCCCACTATCCATGTGCTCTAGAAACTGATACCTCTGAAATTTTTCAATAACAAAAGAAAAAAAAAAAAATTTGGTGGCCCCTATCACTATCAGAATTTCCCCCCTCCCCCCTTTTTTTTTTTTGGGCGGCTCGCCAGCTGACTTACATGGCCGCCTAACATAGGAGCTTCCGCTCACCTCCGACTTCTCCCCTGCACCGCTGTATTCCAAAGTGACTATGGCCCGTGGTAGGAGAACCTCCCAGGCACCAGAGACCCCCGGACATGGTGGGGACCCCTCCACGCCCGGCATCTGCCAGTTTTTTGTCCCGCCGCCGGGCCAGACTGAGGCACCGGCCTCTCCTGCCATGGAATCGACTTTGCCAGGCGGCTCCTTATCACCTTCAACGACGGACGCATGGAAGGCCCCGGCAGACGTCCTTCAACTCCTTCGCTCTCTCCCAACTAAGCAGGACCTGACAGCGGCCAATACCGCCCTCTGCCAATTGCTGGCGGCAGATATCCAGCTACTGCGAGATGACATCACGGGCCTTCGAGATCGCCTGGAGCGAGTGGAGAGCGGTCACAGAGACCAGTCAACTTTAATCACTGAAACCACATCACGTGTTGATGCGCACCATCACCTATTACTCACGCTGACACGCCACGTGGAAGATCTCGAAAACCGTGGCCGCAGACAAAATGTCAGAATCCGGGGCCTACCTGAAGGGGAAGGGTCACCTGCAGAACTGGGTAGGATTTTGCTCCGCTTATTTAACACCATCCTAGGCTGTGACCACACCTCACATATTGACATAGAACGCTATCACAGAGCATTACGACCAAAAGGGCCAGCGGATGCCCCGCCGAGGGATGTTATTTGTTTTTTCCTCTGCTTTGGCGTCAAAGAAGAGATTATGCGCCGAGCACGTGAAAGGCCACATATCAAATTTGAGGGAGTTACTATCACTCTGTTCCATGATGTCTCCCCTATCACATTGCACACCCGCAGGGCCTTGAGACCACTTACACTGGCACTACAAAAAGAAAACCTACAGTACCGCTGGCTGCACCCCTTTGGGATTCAGGTACGCACCCCACATGGCCCGGTCACGGCCCGCAACGAATCTGATTTAGGAGGATTTTTACGAGCCTTACACCTCCCGCCTACCACCCTGTTGTCATGGCCGGACCCAACGGCGGCCTACGCACCCGAAACGCCGCTCCCGCAGCGTCATCCCAGACCAAAACACCCGAGACGAGAATCTCTTCAATCAACCACATTTACTCCCTCCAGTTCTCAGGAAGGAGGAGATCGTCAATTTGACGTTAATCCCAATAAAATGAATACGACGCTCGTCAGCTAGTGACTACCTTACACATAATCCTTGTGTACACCCAAGACCTACTTCCTTTTTCTTTTGACCATCGCACACGGAGGTGGCGGAACCTTTGACTTACCCTTTACTCTTTTTACCCTTCCCACGCCTGTGCGGAATTTGAGAAGGTGTTCACTCCACGTACCCCCCTGAGCTGCAACCCACCCATATCCTGGTGGTCCGTGTGGTCTCTCCCGACACCTCGATAGGTGCCACGGGTTTGTAGAACACACGAGTTGCGACAGCTCTGTTGATCTTTTTCTACTGTTTTACCTGTTTGATAGTTTTAAGTATTACCTTTGTCTCTATTGACTAGGGCATTCTACTGTTTGTTATTAGTTAACCCTATCCTTGATTGATGGCATTCACCCCAGACACCCTTAGGGTGCTCACCTTAAATGCAGGGGGCTTGAACATCCCCACGAAACGACATATCGCCCTTCGGGAATTTTCTAAGTTACGTGCCTCTGTGATCCTGGTACAGGAGACTCATTTCGCTCTTGACAAAGCCCCGAGTTTCCGCAACCACCATTTCCCCACAGGTTATTTCGGGAACTGTAAAGACGGCAAAGTTTGCGGTACGGCTATTCTGTTCTCCAGACATGTCCCCTTTACGCTCCTGGACACTAAATACGATGAGGGGGGCAGATACACCTTGGTTAAGGGCACCATAGGCTCTCAGACCTATACCTTCGCGTCTGTCTACCTACCCAACAGGGGCCAACATCAAGCTCTGCGTGACGTACTCCGCACCGTAATGTCATTCAGAGGGGATGCTCTTGCTAGGGGGAGACCTTAATCTGGTGCTTGACCCCCGGGTGGATACCTCCTGCGGCATGCCTAGTGTGGCTCCCTCAGTGCACCAACAGGTCCGACTCCATCTGCACGACAATAGATTGATTGACTGCTGGCGAGCCATGCACCCGACAGTCAGAGACTACACATATTATAGCACGATACATGACCGTTATTCGCGAATTGACTATCTGCTCATCCCATCTAACTTTGCGCACCTTATGCAGTTAGTCACCATAGGCACCACGGTATGGGCAGACCATTGCCCGGTTCTTATGACAATTGCAACCTCACTCTACAGACCCAAATCCGCACATTGGCAGCTAAATGAGACACTTTTGAACGACCCTGACATTAACGGGACTGCGCGACACGCTTCAACATTACTTCATTGAAAACACCTCCCCTGATTCTCCACCTCCGATAATCTGGGAAGCGCACAAAGCAGTCGCACGGGGCTATCTGATTTCACAGGGAGCGCGCCTCAAAAGAGAAAGGACACAACGCGAGTCCGAACTACACACCCTTATCCGCGACCTAGAACGGACACATAAGACTACACTATCAGACCAGATTTACACAGAACTCTTGGGGCACAAAGCAGAACTACATTCCCTGCTGAATATCAGTGCCTTAACCGCTATAAAACGTACCAAACGGCTTTTCTTTGACCAGGGGAATAAATGTGGGAAACTCCTAGCCCATGCCCTACGTAAACGCAACCGTACCATGTATATCCCTAAACTACGCACACCGGCCAAAAAGTTGCTTACACACCCACGGGACTTGATGGACCTTTTACTTACCCACTTCACAGATGCGTACAACATTCCTACCCCCTCTACCCCACTGTTGCAACCTGCTATTGACGATTACTTACGGGCCCATCTTGACAAATGCCTCCCACCAGAGACCAGACAAATACTGGAACAACCGATCACGGGGACAGAGCTAACTGATGCCATTAAAAGGACCCCGATGGGCAAGGCCCCCAGCCCCGACGGTCTACCCCTCCTATATTATAAAACTCTCCGGGAAATACTCGACCTGCAATGGCTTGTGGCCTTTAATTCTATAACGGACGGGGACCCACTGACTGCCCAGACCCTGATGGCCACAGTAACCCTCATCCCCAAACCAGGCAAGGACACGGAGCTCTGTGGCAATTATAGGCCTATCTCATTATTAAATCAGGATGTAAAATGATTTGCTAAAATCCTTGCCACTCGTCTTAGCCCCTACATCCCACAGCTTATCCATACTGATCAATCGGGCTTTATTCCAGGGAGGGAGGGCAGGGTAAATACCGTGCGAGCAATTAACTTGATCCATTTAACGTCCAAAAAAACGAATGACCCTATGCGACTTCTCTCCACTGACGTGGAAAAGGCCTTTGACCGCGTCAGCTGGCGCTTCCTTTTCAGCACATTGCGCCGCATAGGTCTGGGTCAAAACATGTTGGCCTGGGTTGGATCGTTGTATTCCACCCCCTCTGCCAGACTTAATGTGAATGGGGCCCTTTCACCCCCCTTTCGCATTCATAATGGCACAAGACAGGGCTGCCCCCTTTCCCCATTACTGTTTGCCCTCACCCTTGAGCCTTTCCTACAGGCGATCCGCACACACCCCCAATTGCACGGAGTATCGGTGGCAGGGACGGAACATCGAGTCGCAGCATACGCAGATGATATGCTATTCTTCGTCCGCAGGCCGATGGAGTCCTTACAGCATCTAATTAAACTTTTTGCAGATTACGGTACCATCAGCAACCTCCGTATTAATATGGAAAAATTGGAAATCTTACCCATAAATGCCCCTGCTGAACTACAGGCAACTTTAAAACATATGTTCCCTTTCCGATGGTGTCATAGTGCCTTAAATACTTAGGGATCACCCTCACTGCGACCTGTAAAGATCTATTCCATGCGAACTACAAACCTTTGCTTACGGCCCTAACAGCAAACCTACAACAATGGTCCTTTCCGCACATTTCATGGTTCGGACGCATTAATGTAGTGAAAATGAACATCTTGCCCCGCGTCCTATACCTTTTTCAAGCGCTCCCTATCCTACCTCCCTCCTTTTTTGTGCAGCTCCGCACAATGATATCCACCTATGTTTCGAACTCTAAAAAGCCACGCATTAGTCTGACCCTGCTGATGGCCCCTAAACAGTTAGGCGGCGTTGCCCTCCCACAATTCTGGCACTACCTGGCCTCGCACCTACAACGCATAATGGAATGGACCACCTGCTCATTAAATAGGTCATGGGTCGCGATAGAGCAAGGATCGGCGCGGTGCCCACTGTCCTGCCTCCCTTGGCTACCACTCTCCACGCAAAAAACCATGATCGACCCCCACCCCTAATACACGCCACCCTGAGAGCCTGGCGCTCTTTGAAACCATCAGCGGGCATAGCTCCCTTCCCCTCGCCGCTCCTACCCCTGCAGTGGTTGCCAGCTTTCTCTAGATCCCTGCTCCCGACAGCCGCAGATGGCCTGCCTCTCCCTCCAAGACCTAAGCACTTTCTGAATGAATCAGGCCCAATCCCTTGTGACCACTTACCCATTCCACACGCAAACTCATTCATACCGCGGTTCCATCATCACCGACTCATTCAATCATTACGATCCCTTGCCCCACTGACTGATTATATCAGACCGCTCACGCAATACGAGATGTTAATAGAGAGAGGCAGATACCCATCGCACTGTCCCTCTTTAATGTATAACATGCTCCAAGCCACATCATCGCTGAACAGTTCTGCTCACTCTAGCTGGGAACGTGACTTAAACTTAACCTTTGAGGACCACTAATGAAGCGCTATTTGCCAATTCCAGCTCCACAGCAGTAAGGGTTCAAGAGGCCAATTATAAAGTGCTCACGAGGTGGCATAAAACCCCCCAAATACTAAGCCATTACGCTGACGGGGAGACCGGCAGATGCTGGAGATGTGAGGCACCGAATGCCTCGGCTCTCCACATATGGTGGGATTGCCCTGTCCTCTTCGAATTTTGGCACTCCGTTCACGACTGTCTTTGCGAAGTCACGGAACCACCACCCCCATTTGCCCCGGAGTATTGCCTACTTAACCACACTGGAGGTCCCACCCGAGGTATTTCGGAAATCAATCACCGTCAGACTTCTACACGCTGCGCGCCTAGTTATACCGATGTTCTGGCGTAAACCCATTGCCCCTCCTCTTACTGTATGGTTGCGGGAAGTGGAAACTATTCGATCGGCAGAGGAAAGGGCCACCCTGTCTCTGGGTAAAGTTGCTGAACATTATCGCTCCTGGCACTATTGGCGAAACACCTGCCTACCCCGGGCGGGTAGGAACGTCCCCCAGTCTCACTGAATTCGCCCTCCTTTACCGTATACTTCCTGCTGAGTCCCCCCCCCTCCCCCCACTCATCCTTTCCCAAAGCTACAACTACCATTATGAAGTTTATACCACCCGACCATGGGCATTTGTCTCCTGTTCAGGGCCACCGCTTTTGTATATACAGCAAATGCCACGTTTTATGCGATGTTTTAAGCTCTTCATTTATTTACTGCAATATTATACACTGTTGATATTGACTATGTACGACTTTTCAACTTTTCAATAAAGAACAATATGTTAAAAAAAAAATGATAACAGATGGAAATCAGATCAATTTGTTACATATATGCAATCTTTAATATAAAGTAGGGGTGTACCACTTAATAGACATCACAGATTACAACTTTAAATATTTAAGCTATTGAAACACTGAATATTTATGAACATGATAAAAAATGTCACAATTGGCATGTAAATGATCGTTTGACAGGTTTTCTTGCTCTGCTTCTTTGGTGAGGGATCCACCTGTACTCTTTTTAGCACACAAACCGTTGATATGTCCCCGACTCTCCAGAACAGGCTTTGGCTTTACTTACCCAGGTAGCTCAGCACTGCCATAACGATCTTCTCTTTGGCTCTGAAAATTTCTGGAAGCATAGAAGCGTGATAACTAGGAATAGTTATGAATAGATTGCGCAGAACGCCAGCTCTAAACGGAACCTCACTTTCCAACACACTATCTAGCAGTAACTGAGTAGTAATCATAGGCAGCTGATAATTTGGTGAGATGTTCATGTTAGGATTGGTATACATTAAGATCTGAAAGATGAGACTTCACATTCAACAAATGGAACTTCTATGACTGTCCTGTAGTATATCACCGTTCTAAACATATCTGCTCTTCTGCATCTTGCTGTGGGAAGGCAGGAAGATTTAAGCCCAATTAAGCAAACATTGCTTACTTAACCCACTCAACAAATAGCAAACATTACAATAGTGAAAATCTGACAAAAATGGAATGCAAAAGAAAAGGAAACAAATAAGAATAGTAAAGGTCAAAATATACAGTGCACCAAGGCTATTAGTTACTGTCCATACATTTCTGGCCATGAAAGAGACAATGTGGTTTCAAATCGTGGAGCTGTATTTAAGGGATACTCCATACCCTCGAGCCCTCCGGCGGGGCGTAGCGTTCTTACCACCCAGTGACCAGCGGCGCCTGGCAACAGCTGCCCTTCACGGACCAGCGCAGACTTCCCCCAGGACAGCAGTTCGATAATACAAGAGTGTATCAAGAGATGCCCCTGCTAGGATAGCACTCACAAGATATAAAATCTTTAAAATTTATCGTCTCAACGGAGATTTCACACCACATCTGTCGCTCATGGAATATTCAGTCTGGAAATCCTTGCCGCCACAGGAACCACCAATCACCATCCAGAGTCAAAACAGAAAAATTTATTGGGGTGTATAAATAAAATAAGGATCTAACGCGTTTCGTGCGACAACCGCACTTCCTCAGGGATAAAACAGTAAAACAAACAATGTATGACAGATTTTCAAAAGTCTCCTTTTAAACTCCTTCCTCAAGAAGCCAAATTGAATGACTTCCGGTCCCTCCCTTTGGCGTGCGTTCCACCTTTGGAACGCAACGGAAGTGACATATCGCCTCTTTTCCAGAAGTGATGTAACACCGCTCTTTCTTCCTTCGATGCGACTCGAAAACGAAACGAAAACGAAGATCCCCTCTCAGTGGATCCGATCTAGAGTCCACGAGTTCCGGCGGTCCTTAATGTAATTCGGATAGTTCATAGGGATACGTTCCAAGTCACATCCGAAGAATTTGGCGATAGTGATTTATGAAAGGAGAAAGAATAAACAAATAAACGAAACGGAAACGAAAACAATACGATCAGATATGAAAACGAAAACGATACGATCAGATATTCTGATGAAGCAGTACCATAATTTGTAAGAACAGTCCTCAAAGTCCAAAAATTCTTCTTTTAATCAATTTTAACAGTCCTAAATATTTCATAAGGGTATATTTTCAGATCGAGTAAATTGAAAAAGAACATTTTCCTGGAGCAACATATTTTCAGACAACCTATTTTAAAGGCAGTTCTTAATATCCAGGTCCACATTCAGACCACCCAGTTTCCACGTGCCTAGTTTGTATATCCACTCCATTTCTTTTCTCGCTAGAAATCTGGAGTGGTCGCCACCTCTCTGATCATTCTTAATTACATCGATACCCAACCATTTTAGTTTATCCACTGTGAATTTAGGGCAATTATTGCAGTGTACTGGTACGCTATGATTCAGGATCTTTCTTCTAATATTGCCTAGATGTTCCAATATTCGTACCTTAATTTCTCTTTTGGTTTTACCCACATACTGTGCCCCACATGGACATTCCAATAGATAAATGATTTAACGGAAAATTCTTTCTGCAACAAATTACTTTTAAAATTAATTGTTTTTTTGTTTTGATACTGGCATGCCTTACACCTACCACATTTATGAAAACCTATTGGTTTATCCATTTGAAGAAATCCCTTATTAATCTCCTTTTTAGGAAGGAAACTTGGGGCTAGCTGACTCTTTAAATTATGTGCTTTTCTAAAGATGACCATAGGTGACCTTGGAATATCCTGAGCCAGAATAGGATCTGCTTTCAAGATATGCCAATGTCTATTTAGAATTTGTTTGATCTTATTAGCATGAGGATTATATTGGGTGGTGAACGCATATTTAAACCTTGCTTCTTCTCTAAATCCAACTTCTTTATGGTTTTGATTTTTTAGATGTTAACCAATTTTTTCTATCTTTTTGTTCTACTTTTAACCTATCTCGTTCGAATTTCCTTTTTTCATATCCTTTCTGATAATATCGTTCAAGAACCTTATTACTTTGTAAAAGACTTCTTGCTCAGAACAATTTCTTCTAAGTCTAATCAGCTGGCTCTTTGGTACATTTTCTAACCATTTAGTTGCATGCGAGCTGTCTCTACTTATTGCTGTATTGGTATCTGTCTTTTTAAAAAAAAGTTTTAGTCTCTATTTTTTCATCCTTAATATAAATTGTAAGGTCAAGAAAGTCTATACTCAACTTACTAATATTAAAAGTAAATCCTTAAATTGAAATTATTAGTGTTCAATGAATCAATAAACTCTTAAGAGAGTTTATTGATTCATTGAACACTAATAATTTCAATTTAAGATTTACTTTTTTTTAAAAAGACAGATACCAATACAGCAATAAGTAGAGACAGCTCGCATGCAACTAAATGGTTAGAAAATGTACCAAAGAGCCAGTTGATTAGACTTAGAAGAAATTGTTCTGAACAAGAAGTCTTTTACAAACAAAGTAATAAGGTTCTTGAACGATATTATCAGAAAGGATATGAAAAAAGGAAATTAGTAGGGATGCACCGATACCGATACTAGTATCGGTGCCGATACTACCGTTTTGACTCGTACTCGTACTCGTCAAAAATCGCCTGAGACTTTTACCGATACTTCCGCTCCAGCGGGACAGCAATCGCGGCCGCTGGGCTTGAAACTGCTTGAATCGCGGCATCCTCTGGCACTCACTCTGTGCGTGTTCGTCGCACGAGTCAGCGCATCACCGCAGCGAGAGACTGACAGATCACGTGGGACTGGCTGCTAGTCATAAAAGGAGTGGCACGTCTCACTAGAAGCAGGTGCGTATGTTCTGGCTGTCTCTCCCCCCCCCCCCAAGCGAAAAAAATAAATTTAATTTTGCCCAGCAACTTGTTTTTGTTAGTTTGCAGGGGGAAGGGACAGACATACTATAAACTTTGAAGGCCTGATGCAGCGGTTCGGACTCAGAGGCCTGTCCCGACACTCCGATAAATAAGTTGCTGGGCAAAATAAATTATCGGAGTGCCGGGACAGGCCTCCGAACGGCTGCATCAGGCCTGCAAAGTTTGTTTATCTGTACCTTCCCCAACGAAGGAAAATAAATTGATAGGGGGGAAAACAGAGTGCTGGGACAGCAGGACTCTGAAGCTTATATTCAGTCTGTCTGTCCCCTCTCTCCCCCCATCGCCTAAACAAAAGAAAATAAATTGATAGGGGAAAAACGAAGTGCTGGGGCAGTTATTGTAAACAGTGATTATAGCAAATTAATATTCATTCATCTTTGACCATGCTGTGAATACAGAATGAATAAACAAAATGAAATTTTTTTCCCCTTTGCTAAATAGTGAATAGAATAGTGATTAATTATTATTAATCACTATTCAGCAATGGAAAAATAATTCATTCTTTCGTAGTTTTAGAAAAAATGTGTCCTGTCCCTTTAAGAAAACGTATCGGTAATTGGTATCGGTGAGTACTTGAACAAAAGTATCGGTACTCGTACTCGGTCTTAAAAAAGTGGTATCAGTGCATCCCTAGAAATTAGAATGAGATAGAAAAAATTGGTTAACATCTAAAAAATCAAAACATAAAGAAGTTGGATTTAGAGAAGAAGCAAGGTTTAAATATGCGTTCACCACCCAATTGTCACGTTCCAAACCTGTCTTCCCACCCTCTGTATTTGTATTTTGTGTTTTTTCCCTTGTGTTTCTGTTGCTGCCAATTCCTGGGTGGCCTCCCAGGGGTTAATTGGTGTTCTGTGTGCTGCTCACCTGTTGACCCTTGCCTTGATTTCCCCTGCCTATATTAGAGCAATGTACCTATAGTACATTGCTGGGTCATTTTACTTTGCCTGGTCTCCTTGCGACTTGTGTCCTGAGAGCTCCTTGCTGTGTTCCTGTTATCCTCCGTTTGTTCATCCTTGTTTAGTTTTTGCCTCTGTTATTTCTGTTCCAGTTTATGTCAGTTCCTTTTGTTTATTTAGTTCTGTCTATTGCTGTATTTTGGTTTGCTGTTTATGTTCCATTCGGATTCCCCGGTTACCGATTTTGGCTTGGCTGACTTCCCTTTTGGTTCCTATTCCTATATCCTGTATGACGTACTCTCTCTGGTTATGACCTTTTGGCTTTCCTCTATATGACTACTCTATAGTATTTTCCTTGTCTGTACCGTTTCCAGGTAACCCTGTCATCTGTATACAACAAAAGACTCTGTACGGCTTCAAGGTAATACTTTCCTTTAGATTAGATCCGGCTATCCTAAAGACCGGCCTTTCAGTGCAGGGAATCTTTGGTATTGCCGTACAGAGGTCTTTTGTTAACCCTGTGTTGCTTTCATCTGTCCTTGCAGTTTACACTGCATCTCTGCATATAGGGGCTTCTCTCAGGAACCAGGGCCTCACCTTGCTGCGAGTTATATTCATAGGGATATATATATACAGACCGACCACTTCCAAGGATCGGAGGGCAAGGATAGGGTGGTGCGTGCCTGGTGGTACTGCCACCGTGACACCAATATAATCCTCATGCTAATAAGATCAAACAAATTCTAAATAGACATTAGCATATTTTGAAAGCAGATCCTATTCTGGCTCAGGATATTCCAAGGTCACCTATGGTCATCTTTAGAAAAGCACATAATTTAAAGAGTCAGCTAGCCCCAAGTTTCCTTCCTAAAAAGGAGATTAATAAGGGATTTCTTCAAATGGATAAACCAATAGGTTTTCATAAATGTGGTAGGTGTAAGGCATGCCAGTATCAAAACAAAAAAACAATTAATTTTAAAAGTAATTTGTTGCAGAAAGAATTTTCCGTTAAATCATTTATTAATTGCAATAGCACAGGAGCGGTTTATCTATTGGAATGTCCATGTGGGGCACAGTATGTGGGTAAAACCAAAAGAGAAATTAAGGTACGAATATTGGAACATCTAGGCAATATTAGAAGAAAGATCCTGAATCATAGCGTACCAGTACACTGCAATAATTGCCCTAAATTCACAGTGGATAAACTAAAATGGTTGGGTATCGATGTAATTAAGAATGATCAGAGAGGTGGCGACCACTCCAGATTTCTAGCGAGAAAAGAAATGGAGTGGATATACAAACTAGGCACGTGGAAACTGGGTGGTCTGAATGTGGACCTGGATATTAAGAACTGCCTTTAAAATAGGTTGTCTGAAAATATGTTGCTCCAGGAAAATGTTCTTTTTCAATTTACTCGATCTGAAAATATACCCTTATGAAATATTTAGGACTGTTAAAATTGATTAAAAGAAGAATTTTTGGACTTTGAGGACTGTTCTTACAAATTATGGTACTGCTTCATCAGAATATCTGATCGTATCGTTTTCGTTTTCATATTTGATCGTATCGTTTCCGTTTCGTTTCCTTTATTTGTTTATTCTTTCTCCTTTCATAAATCACTATCGCCAAATTCTTCGGATGTGACTTGGAACGTATCCCTATGAACTATCCGAATTACATTAAGGACCGCCGGAACTCGTGGACTCTAGATCGGATCCACTGAGAGGGGATCTTCGTTTTCGTTTTCGAGTCGCATCAAAGGAAGAAAGAGCAGTGTTACATCACTTCCGGAAAAGAGGCGATATGTCACTTCCGGTGCGTTCCAAAGGTGGAACGCACGCCAAAGGGAGGGACCGGAAGTCATTCAATTTGGCTTCTTGAGGAAAGAGTTTAAAAGGAGACTTTTTAAAATCTGTCATACATTGTTTGTTTTACTGTTTTATCCCTGAGGAAGTGCGGTTGTCGCACGAAACGCGTTGGATCCTTATTTTATTTATACACCCCAATAAATTTTTCTGTTTTGACTCTGGATGGTGATTGGTGGTTCCTGCGGCGGCAAGGATTTCCAGACTCAATATTCCATGAGCAACAGATGTGGTGTGAAATCTCTGTTGAGACGATAAGTTTTAAAGATTTTATATCTTGTGAGTGCTATCCTAGCAGGGGCATCTCTTGATACACCCTTTTATATACTTGTATGCGCTATCAGTCACTGTTTTTTACCTCCACAGATTCCCGTTTTCCCATATTTACCTCTTTCACATTGTCAAGACGCCTAAGGGAGAGACATCTGGGATATCTAGAGGTTGTATTTTTTGTTTTACATTGTCTGTTACACTCCAATTGTCTTTTACCGATAATACAAGAGTGCATGCGCCGAGAGATGGCTTCCCTCTTTGACAGCTTGGCCAGCACCAGCCTAATGTCGGCAAGCAACCGCATTTCTGCATAAGAACACTCTGGGCGAGTGAGCCCTCACTCAGCTATTTTGTTCTGTTGAGCTTACCTGTATATTCTTTACCTGATTATATATATATACACTTTATTGATGGATCTCCTGACTATGACCCCTGCTTACTTATATGACTTCCCCACTTGCCGCCTGCCTCTGACCTTATTACTTCCACTATGACTTTGCACGAACACCACCTCTCTACTACTGTCACGCTGGCAACACCAGACTAGTGGTGTGGCAAGGCTCTGGATTAGGTAAAAGCCCCTATAAGCAGAGATACCACTCTTGGCAGCAGTAACAGGAGCGAACAGCACAGGATAAACAAGAGACCTCTGCACTAGGGATGAGCCGAACACCCCGTGTTCGGTTCGCATTCGAACTCAAACAATTTCAAAAGTTCGAGTGCGAACACGAACCGAACTCCATGCAAGTCAATGGGAGTCAAAAGTTCGATTTTTAGAGTGCCCTCCAAGAGGGCATATATGCAAGATATTTGCCATAAAAGGTGTATGGGGGTCCGGGTAGTGCCCTGGGGGACAGGAAACAAGGACAAAAAGTTTAAAAAAAAAACATTTTTATAGGGACAGTGACTTTTCCATGAAATAAGGGTTAAAAATAAAAACGAAAAATTCCTTCCAATATCATGCCTAGGAGGTCCCCATAACATGCCCGTGAAGTGGCAGATTTCTAAGATGTATAGAAACATTTAAAAACAAAAAAATTACGTTTCAAATGACGGTAAATGCTTTTCCTTTAATCTATTCATAAACAACTGCTTGGGGCGGCAGTCTGTATGAAAAGACATTTTAGACGAGCAGAACAAGTTTAGTGATTTTTTGGCTAAATTATGGTGAAACTTAGGTGCTTTAAAATTTGGCCTTTAGTGTAGGCAACAGTGCCGTCACACCGTAACCCCACTGTGGTACTGTGGAAGAGTGCAGGGTTGGACCCTGCGGTCCTATATTAAAAAGATATGAATCTGGTAAAGGCGTCAGTGCACCCAAATATTGTGCCTTTTATGGCAGCAAGTGCCTTCACACCGTAACCCTTTTGTGGTATTGTGGAAGAGTGCAGGGTTGGACCCTGCGGTCCAATATTAAAATTATATGAATCTGGTAATATAGGTGTCAGTGGCAGTGCACCAAAATATTACTGTGCTACAGTGTATGGCAGGATGGAAGCGCACCAGCAGTAACAAGCAGCGGAATATACCAGACAGGGGCACAGAGCGAGAGTAGTTGTTATAACAAAACCAGCTCAACAATGTTTAGGCTGCGCTACTGTATATGGTGAGAATTGGCGCACACCAGTCCCGGCGGCTCTGCGTCATCACGCCGCGCCCTACCCCCTGATCACTCACAGCTGTGCCGGGTGCCGCCGGAGCTCCTGGCATTCGGCCAGCTGGCGGCACCATGCGTCCGGGGCCCCCCCCCTCCCGATTGCCACCCGGGGCCCTGGATGTCACAATATTACAATCCAAACACAAACGGGTTAAGTAACCAAATTTGTAAGAAGAATAATTAATGCAGCATATGAATCCTCACACTGCCGCGCAGCACCTTAAGGCCCGGGTTCACACCTAAGCATTTTACAGCGAGTTCCTGCACGCTGTAAAACGCATAAACAGGGAAATCCCATTATTTTCTATGGGACCCGTTCATACCTGGGTGTTTTACAGCGCGCAGGAACGTGCTGTAAAACGTCCTACGCCCAAAGAAGTACAGGAGCTTCTTTGGGGCGTAATGCAGCGCGTTCACTCTGCAGTCTATGGCCGTGAATGCGCTGCAATGCGCGTTCGCATGTTTTTTACGTTTGAGCGGTACGCGCGTTAAAAAAGGCACGTATTGCACGCGTAAAGAAAACGCAGGTGTGAACCCAGCCTTACAGTATAATTAATGCAGCATATGATTCTGCACACTGCCGGGCAGCACCTCTACAGTTTGTGGATCCAGGAATCAGGTGAGTATTAGAAGAAAAAAAAAAGTTTATTTTATGTTGCTGGGGACATTTAAAAATGTCCTCGGATTTTTTTTTTTTTTTTAAAAATGTGTCGCCTTACCTTAGCCTGGTGGTCAGTGGGGGCTCCATGGATCCTGGTTGGACAGAAGGGGGGGGGTCTGCCATGGCTCCCTCCCTGGAGTCCCTGCGCCACCTCTCTGCCACATGCACCCTGCAACCTGGATCCTGGTTGGATAGAAGGGGGGTCTGCCGTGGCTCCCTCCCTGGAGTCCCTGCGCCACCTCTCTGCCACATGCACCCAGCTGGCCAGCCCGCACAGATGCAGCTCTGTAATCTTGTGGCCGCATGCTCCTCAAGTCAAGGGGTCCTTGGGAGGGAGGCTCCGGCGGGCTGCCCTCTACAGTGCCTGATTTAGAGGGCCTCGTCTGTCTGATGTTTTTGCAACAAGAATGTTTTATCCCATAGGCTTTAATGTTAAAAATCTTACCGTTTTAATTCAATATCTAATAAACCATTGCTTAGAATATTCTAATCCTGCATAGTAAAGAGTCTCTTTATTTTATAGAATTTTTTGTATTTAAGCATTTTATATACTTTATTCCAATTTTTTTTTCTCGAACCGAACACGCCAAAAAGTTCGAAGTTCGCGAACTTGCGAACGGCCAAAGTTCCAATCGAACTCCGAACCGATCGAACCGAACAGCTCATCCCTACTCTGCACAACACTGGAAAAGCAGCCCTAAATCTGACAGGCCGGTCTTTAGAATAGCCGGATCTATACTAGAGAAAAAGAAACTAGAAGCTGTGCAGAGTCATAAAACATACAGATACCAGGGTACACTAGAAACTATACATATAGTACAGACAAGGAGCATCCAATAGAAATGTCAAGAAGAAAAGCCAGAAGTCCATAACCAGAACGTGTATCTTATACAGTAGCCAGGGATCCAGAACCAGGAGAGAAGTCAGCCAGGCAAAAGGGTCAAAACCAGGTAATCAGCATACAAATAATCAGAAAAAGCAAAGCAAAGGAGAAAAACTAGAACTAGATGCACAGTAGAAATAATTAGAACAAAATCAGAACAGGAAAGACTATGGGAACAGCAGACAGACAAGGAGGACAAATCCTAAGAAATAAGCTGAACAAGGAAACACAAACTTGAACAGAATAAACAGCAGGGAGTTCAGAACGTAGACCGGATATTGGCAGACAGGAACAAAATGACAGAGCACTGGCAAAAGGGCTCACTGCTTTATATAGGGAGGGGATCAGGACACACGGACCAACAGGTGAGCTGAAGGCAGAGCAGCAATTAATCCCTAAACTGCAACCCAGGACTAGCAGCATAGGGTGAGGCCTGCACATAAAAAGCATACATGTATACAGAGGGCAGGGCTGGAATGGGGAAACGTGACAACTACCTTTCTGCTTGTACTGCGACTCTGCAAGAACGCCGCCAGCCTATTGACCACTGCTTGCTTGACCTCTTGTCCGCTTCACACCCAGTTGTGCACTATATCTTCTGAATACCAGCTACACCCTTCTACACTACGAGGAGCAAGAATTCACCTGGTGTCACAGACACCAATAGACGGGTAGGGATATAGATATATATATATATATATATATTTAATATATATATTCCTCCCGGCTTGGTGTCTGCCCCGCTTAGGCTAAAATATCCTGCATGTCTGGTTCCACCATCTCCTGCATATATCCTTACACTGTAACAAAACCATTAGTGTCAGGACCGAACCTGACACTATACACCAAATCACATATCAATAAAAAGTGCGATCGACCTTACAGTTTTTAATAGAGCGGATTAAACCATTCAGGGGTGGAGTTGGTACTTGTGCAGTTGTCCATCACTAGCAGGGTTATCCAAAGAGATCCGAATTGCTTGAGAAAGGTAACCGAACGCTGAAAATCAGCGTTCGGTTACCTTTCCTGGCCATTCGGCTATCCAGAGAGCAGGCAATTCGTCAAATCCTGGCGAATTGCCTGCACATACGGTGCCTGTTCGGTGCCTGTTCGAGGGCAGTGAATCCCCATGAAAAAGCACTGCTTCGGCTATTCAGAGAACACAAACCAGCAGTGAAAGGTTCCCCTAATGTCCTGCCATTCGGTGGTTTAATTCGGCAAATTTATTCAGGAGAATCCCATAGGCTTCAATGTTAAAAATATTCCCGTTTTAATTCAATATCTAATAAACCGTTCATTATAAAATTCTGCAGCAAAAAGTCTCTTTATTTATAGATTTTTTAGGATACTTTAAGCATTTTTCTGATTTTTATTTTTTTTTATTAAAAGTCTGATTTTTTTTTTATTTTTTTTTCAGTTTACTTCTTTTTTCTGTAACAGCCCTCTTTATTATCATTCCCTGGACCTCCTGTGAAAATTTCAGACATTTTCGCTCAGTAGTTTCTTTGCAAACAGCGTTTCTTTTTCCCAGATTCATACAAATGGTTTTTCTAATTTATTCACTGCCTCCTCTACGTCACAGCTGCTTCGGCTCTGTGTGATTCGGCTCCTTTTCGGCTCCTGTTCGGCTCCTGTTCCTCTTTTTCAAAGGTTAATCCAGATGTTTTTGCTTGTTTTCAGCGTGCATTCGGTTAGTTGTCGGTGGGTTTACGGCAGCTTTTCCCTGCAATTCGGGGACCCTGTGGTGTTTGCTGAATACACCGCAGGGTCACCGAAATGCAATCGGCAAAAGGAACCGAATTGAAGAGAACGAAAAGTCACCGAACGTGCGGTGACTTTTCGAATCTCTTTGGATAACCCTGTAGGTTATAGGCAGACAGATTCTTCATAGAAATATCATGATCAAAGGAAACAGAGGTAATGTTTCTATTGCAGATACTAGTTAGTTTATTTCAATACCATTAAAACTTTACTTCATGGATAGGAACATAAACCAGACATTAATACAAAAAAAGTCATCATTCTTTAAACTTAAACGGGTGTTTTTACAGATTTTCTTCAATACTGCAACTGGCCGTGCTACTTTTTATACTCCAGTGAAGGTATCCAAACAGCGTTAAGCAGTAAGAGGGTTTATTTTACCTGTGTTTCTGTCTGGTAATATACAGCAATGCTTCTGCAGAATCCCAGGCAAAACCTGTATGGAAAAGCAAAAACACAGATACATATTTAATGCTGATTTTAGAAGTAAATTAATCATAGAACATTTATATATGAAAATGTATTCATGAACTTAGAAGAAATTTAGAACCCATAGTTACCGCAATATTAAACGGAACCTGCTTACATGATAGCTTTATTTCTCTCTAGATTGTGTTCAAGAGTTGCAGTTATTGGTGTATCAGTACTTATCGACCTCTATGCCAAGGGCTGATAGTCAGATGAGAGACTGAGGGTTTTCTTACCGTAACCCTACAGCTAATTTCTATCTAACTATACACAAAGACGCTCCATTTCACCTCAGAGCGGCAAAACTGTCCTCAGCGGATTTCAGAGAAACAAATTCTGCCACAGCCAAATTGGAACATCTTTGTTAGAGACACAATCTTTTAACGCGTCACTTTTTAAAGTGGCTTTTTTACGGCGCCATGGTGACCGGATACCATTTGTTCTTACCCCTGCTGGCCGCTCAGAGAATGCATACTTGCTGGGACTGAAGTCAAGGCATCAGGTAGCAATAATATACTCCTAGTTATTAAAATATATCTGATCACAAATAACTTAATTTTACACACCAAATACACTGCACTTGTAACAGCTCAGTCTTTAAAGCGTCGAGATTCAACTACCCAAATGCTACTTGTTGGCGTCAACCTCTGCAAAGCCTCAACTGTACACATGTACGAAGATAACGCCCTAATCCTAATCTATAACCAGCAAACCAAATCTCCCGCAGCTGAAGGCCGTGCTGCAAGAACAGTTCACAGAGGTAGAAAAGTGGATCAAACACAACAAACTTTTTCTAAATACTGACAAAACTGTAACGATGCTCTTTGGAACAGCGCCTAAACAACACAAATTCCAAACTCCCCATCTATGTGTTGGGACAAAATAAGATGGCACACTGACCACAGTCACTTCTCTCAAATATCTAGGTATGTGGTTAGACCCAAATCTATCCTTTGGCCCCCACATCGAAAAACTCTCATCTAAACTTTATCCCAAACTAGGTGCCCTGTACAGAAACAAATCCTACCTGAGCCCCGCGGTAAGAAAGCAGATTGTACAACAAATGCTTATGCCGGCTATTGAATATGGAGATGTAGTGTATGCAGCTGCCCCACAAACCTTCATAAACTTACTACATTGTAGAACTCATTCTGCCGCTTTGCACTACAATGTAACTACATGACCCACTATTGTGACATGTTAAAAGAGCTAAACTGGCTGTCCCTGGAATCTAGACTTCACCTTTCCAACCTGGTGTTTAAGAACTTTTCTGGGAAGCTACCACCCTACCTGAATAGGCTGCTTCCCCCAGCAGTTTCCTCATCCTATAACCTCCATTCCAGGACCTGCACCTTACTTACAATACAAAACAAAGTGTCTCAATCCTCATTTTCCTACAGAGCACCACAATTATGGAATAACCTCCTAGACGCCATCAAATCTTCGCCCAGTCTTAAAGGGACACTCTAGGCAACATGACCACCTAAGCTATTTTAGGTGGTCATGATGCCCGGAGTATCCTGCCCTCTGTCCCCCCTCCCTCCGCTCAGCGGTTCAGCTGTAAATGCTGAAAACAGCTGAGAGAGGCAGAGAACTTTACTCCGCCCTCCCAGCTGTCAGTCAGCAGAGCGGGAATCATATTTCCCGCTTCTGCCGACTTTTGCCGAGTAGGAGACGTCATCGTGCTTTCAGCGCGATGACGTCTCTAACTCACCGCAGAAGCTGGCGGCTCCCTCTGAGGGTTAGTGTTGCGCGCATCCTCTTGCGCGCAACACTAATCCTCAGAGGGAGCCGGGAGGAAGCCTGCCGATTGGCTAGCTTATGTGAGAGGGAATAGGGATAGGTTAGGATAAAAAAACGGGGGGGGGGTGATTTTTGAGTAGAGTGTTCCTTTAAGTCACTCAAGAATTCTCTATTAACATACCTCAATACGGAATGCACCTGTAAACATGTAACATAGTGAATATATTGCCTACATATTTATTTTCTGTATTAATCTGTATATTTGTGGGGTTTTTTAATATCTTGCATTGTATTTGTATTTCTGTAACGACTAACATTTCTATGTTCTTGAACCCAGGACATACTTGAAAAGGAGAGAAATCTCAATGTATCCTTCCTGGTAAAATACTTTGGGCCCTATTACATTCCTCGCGCAGCATGTTTTGCATGTGCAAATGCGCATTTGCACGAGTGGCATAACCCTATGCGCAGAACGTCGTATTTCAACGTTCGCGCAAACAATGCGCGTTATCGTTTAACGCGGATGGACTTGCGTGAGCGTGATGAACTGTGCGCGTCCTATACTTAACATTGTGAGCGCAAATTCGTTACGCGGATGGTATTTCAAATCGACGCACAACTTTTCACAAACGACGCTTGCGCGCATAATTTTAACGTCTTTGAAAAGCTGGTGGTAACTGCAAATCGGAACGTTCTGGCCGAAACGAAAAACACCAGCATGAAAAAAAAAAAATACAGCACAGTATAGTTACACATTCTACACATACCCAAACCAAAAAATTGTGAATTCGTGCATATTTTTTTTTTATTGCTGCAGCATGTATACTCAGATTTACTTTGACAGGCACAAAAACGTAAGTGAGTCAATTAAGGTAAATTGATGTCAATTAAGGTTCTTAATTCAGATTGGCTGAATACTGCAAAAAAAGTCTGCACACTGATTTACATGCGCAACGTTACTGCGTGCGTATTACACTTAGTTTAGCGCGTCGTTTTTACGAACGGTATTTTTTAACGGATGAGAACGTGCGTTCAGATCGGAATATCACGTTATTTTTCACGCGATAACGCTGGACAATGCGCGCAAAAAAATTGTGCTGCGCGAACGCAATTGCGCAAAGAATAGGGGCCTTTGTAAATAAATAAATACTTTTAACTAACTTTTAATTCTATGCAACATCTTGATTTTTACATTAATTATTAGGAAATTTAGTTTACCGAATGAAATAAACATGACTATAACCAACAAAGAAATCAAGAAAACCCTGGCCTCAAAATAAAGATGATTCCTCATGGGCATCTCACTAAGTACCTTAAGATTTATCAGGCTTTATTCATAGAGCCAATTAAAAAAGTTCACTGCTGCTCCATTTAGATAATAAACCGGTGGCATATACAATTTTATGAAGCCAGCATCAAATAAAACCTCTTAACATCTATACTGGCAAGAGATTTTCCCATTTTGTTTCTGAATTATTGGCATATATTCATTGATGTTTGCACTTTAGCCAGCAAGTTTTAATTTAGCCAGGAAAGTAATTGGAAAAACCTTGTACATTTTGTATGATCTTATTTACCTCTGTCCTGGGAATTGATCCCAATTAATGCATTTTCAATTTAAACGAAAGTACTAAGATTGTAAAACTGACAGATTATTTTACATAACAATTAATGAGATAAAATAAAACGCATATTGAATTCAGCACTAGAACTACCAGGTGTAAACTACATTTGGACCCATAGTCTACATATACTATGTGAACAATTTCTTGCGATAAAATAAAACAAACCATGGAAAACTCAGGAAATTCTAAGAGCAGTAATATTAATATACAGTACCAAGCAAAGATTTTGTATAGATTATGTCATGGAATTAGGAGACCCTCCAAAGACTAAAAATAAATATTCCACATTACAATGATTACGTAGATCCAAAGGCAGGGACTCCATGAACGCACTATAAATAATATACATTACTATCGATTTAAGTGGATCAAGGTGTACATATAGTGGTCTCTCCACCCAGAACAAGTTGGATGTGGTGAGGTGCATATCAGGCGAACAACATATAAAGAGGAGTAGCTCAAGAACGTTCACATTTGCTTTTATTTACGCTCCTTCAAGTATAGTCCAACCTTTATCAAAAGATTGTTGAGCAAGTACAAGGACCTGTAGGCATTTTCTCTACAAAAAGCCTCCGGGTGGAGCAGATCCTCACTCCGAGGTCTCAATGTAGCAGAAAATAAACTAAAAAAACTCTAGCAAAGTGATGTGAAGAGGTGGGTTTATTCCCCCAGTAAGCAAAGTATAGTTTTGACCTTGCCTGCCAGCAACAATTCCCCCCAACGGCAAGGGGTTAAAAAAAAATATTAGGATGTCTTTCTAACATCACTGTTAGAAATATTAAGGGTCATAATATTTAATATGTGGGTAAAAGCTTCTTGATCCAAGGAGAAATCTGATGCCATTCTGGGGTCAAGAAGGATTTTTTTCCCAGTATGTTGCATATTGGCAAGCATTTCAGACTGGGTTTTTTGCCTTCTTTTGGATCAACAGCAGTAGGTTATGTGGGAGAGGCTGAACCCGATGGACGCATGTCTTTTTTCAGCCTATGTAACTATGTAACTATGTAACTGTTATTCCACACTGGCAAACCTTATGCGTACACATGTCCTACAATACATTCAGGGATAGTCACTTAAGAGATCTCTATTAACCCCTTAAGGACACGCGAGTGGCACCCATAAGGGGTGTTTTTTCGACCGGCGAGACGTACAGATATGCCTCGCTGACAGGTGCCGCCACGCGGCTCTAGTTTTGGCCCGCCCCTCAGCCAACGCGTATCAAGGGCTACATGGGGGGCAGCTTGAGTTCAGGAGCAGTGGCAGCCCCATTGAAGACAGCAAGGTGTACATGCACTCCCTGAGTCTTCAAAGCCCTCCCGCTGCCAGGATGGCATAGAACATCCTGCAGCGTGAAGGGATAAATATATCTGGATACAGAATGCACCTGTAAACATGTAACATAGTGAGTATACTTCCTATATACAGTAGATTTATTTTCTGTGTAAATCTGTATATTTGTTTTTAATATCTTGCATTTATTACTTAACATTTCTGTACCTACTTTAAAAAGTCAATGTTCTTGAACCCAGGACATACTTGAAAACAAGAGAAATCTCTATGGATCCTTCCTGGTAAAATATTTTAAATAATTTATTAATAAGGGGTTCGAAGACAATTGCAAAATAGAGCACAATGTGACAAGTGATAGACATCTCTAAGGGTAATATTAAGGTTTGCAAAAAAAATAAAAAATCCTTTTAACAGATCCAACTTAAAAAAATAGAATAGCTCTCCTGGCTCATGTTATTTTTCGCTTATGAATAAATTCTCAAGAACCTGCTGTATTAATAATCTCCCACATGTCTATATATAGAAAACGTTAAAAGGAAATTACATATATATGTCAGCTTATACTCCAAACACAGAATGGAATCATGATTGAAAAGGTTTATTTCTTTGATAATCAATAGGAACGACAATCGATTTTTTTCTGAAAAATTGTGAATGGCTTTTGATGCCTACCAAGAGAGCTTGAAATTAACATATGACACACCACCTCTGCTGCAGAGGGGAATACCTAAATGCTTGTGCTACTGCCAAAATGGTGCATACAAACATGGGAATATAGGCACTGCAATTCAGTAAATTAACAACATCGCTAACTTTCCACATGGGATATCAAGGGCAGAATATTTTTAATCCGATTAGCATAGACTAGATCCAGACAAAATTCTATATAAATAGTAAAACAGGTTACAGTAAGGAATGTCTGAGCACGATGTCGATGCAGTTTTTGATTACATTCACAATAATATAAATGTCAGGTTTCCAGAGTATCAAACTCCTGCTACTCTACATTTCTCCCGGCCATTAAGTGTACTTCTAAATTCATTATATCTTTAGTTCCCTCCACTTTACCATAGCCCTCCAAGAACCTAGATCTTATTATCCCATACCATTTTTAAACCCTTCCATGAAGATGACACAGGGGATGACTTCTGTTGTTTCCATTCCATGTGGAGGGCAACTCCAACCTTAGAAGTTAAACTCACCTTTCCGATAGTCCCCCCCAAACTTGCTCACGTGGCATTTAAATATGGCATGTCATTATCTGCATGGGGGAGAGATTAATACCGCCAGATGCTTTGACCAATGCAGGATTGCTGCTGTCTCCTGCCTCTGATGTGACAAGTCAACACACTCATAGACCTAGCTGCAAACATGTGACAATCAATAACCTAACACTACATCAACCACATGTCATTGTGATATATAGACTGTCTGCCTTCATTGGGCAAGAACGCTTTTAGTCTCAAAGGGGTTAATTAAGCTTACATCAAAATATTAGGTATAACTGATTTGGGACACCAAGCTGGTTCTAATGCAAATAAAAGTAGTAATTATTTGCAGTGATCACAGTTGGATTATTAGCAATGCAGCTCCAAAAAAATACAAATTGATTATGAACATAATGGGCACTATTCCATGATGGACGTTAACATGAAGAAGGCAAGCAGAAAAGTCTGCACTTGTTGATTTTCCCTTACTGTCTCCATGTGTCATGTACCCATGCCCCCGACTCCCCGGGCACAGGCGCTCACACATACCGCATCCTCGCACACCGCAGCGAATCAGCATCCCACCGAAGATCCGCTTACTTCCCCATTGACAGCCGCAATGAATGCGCGGGCAAGCCAGGAACCTCCGGCGTGCATTACAGAGAGTGGCGTCGCACGCCAATGACGCGGACCCGGAATTAGTGCCGGCTACGATTGAGGACGCCGGCACCTGTCTGCAATCAACCCTCCATAAAAGAAGTCGGCGGATGCCGAGTAATCGCTCGTTTATTATTCTTGGAATACCTACAGCTACATTACCATATACTTATGATTGAACTCCTCGTTGCCGAACCTCTTGCTTATCCTCCTTGACTATCCCTGAACGCCACCTGCCTCTTTGACCAATTTTGCCTCCACTCGACCACCCTTGAAAGCCGCCAGCCTTACTGACCTCTGCCTTCCTCAAGATCACCAAGAACTACCAAAGCACCTAAACCTTCGCTCTCCAAGGAGTCTTTTTTCGCTGCTTCATAACAGTAAGCCTGCTGGACTACATATGTATATATGTTCTGCTTATAACGTCTCCTGAAGTAAAAGACCCCTCTAAAACCTGACACCACCTCTACTGCATATAAGGCGCTATACCAGCATACCTCTGGTCCTTATTGCAGTGGTTGTTTTGAACAGGACTACTACTCCTCATAGCCGGTTCAACTTCTGTATATAGATATATATATATATCTGAGACCATGTTAACGTCCTATTTTGGGGAAGGTCAGCACCTTCCCCCCGAAATGAGGTGCTAACTTCCTTGGACTCCATGGAGGCTTGCACTTTTGGGCTGCAAGCTCTGCCCTACTTCACTCTCGCAAGATCGCGCAGCGGAGTGTTCAAGAAGGAGACTAGGAACCATTTGTTACCAGTCTCATTCTGCTCCCAGTGAGAAAACACGGCAGATTCGGCCATTCTTTTCTCCGTGGGATGAGAGGCGAGTATGGGATTTTTAGGGGGAGTTTACAGAGTGTTAAATGATTTTGCATTTGCAGAACCATTTAGCACCAGCTTTCAGCAGTTGTTAAAATTTAGTTTGTACGCCCCTACAGTAAATTGCACCCGCACTTTATAATACCTCACTTGTCGAGACGTTAAAAATAGATTGCACTACCCATATTAGGAATAAGCAATGCTTAAGTACAATAAGCTCGCACAAACTGCAATAATGGTAAGGCTGGTGTCAGACAGCAAAGTACAGTAAACTCGCGCAAAAAAGCACCACTACAGATTCGCCAATGTGTTTCTTTTAACCCGTTAGCGAATCAGAGGTGATTCAGACACAGAGCTATCACCTCATTTAAGCCAACACGAAACACTCATGCTAGCATTAGGCAAGCTTACAATATGCAGGATTTGGGGTGTGAGTGGGGAAGTACAACTTATTTATAAGACTTTCGGGATTATTCAGAGAGGGCTGAAATGTCAAGGACAGGTCAGTGCTCTCTCTCGTTCCCCACACGTCGGGGAAATCAAATTTCCTGACCCTGCAGTGAATTAAACATTCACCGCAGGGTCTCCGAAGTGCGGGAGAAAGCCGCCGCAATACTGCTAAAATTATTGGATCCAATAATTTCGATGAGTCTGCATCTTTTTTTCTTTTTTTAAGAGTCACAGAAAATATTGAATCCAATCCTATAAGTTACCACAAACCTGCCAGACAGTCGCCAAATGCAGCCAATGAGCCAGACAAGCAGCCGGATGGGGGAAAAAATTAATAAAAAAGACACGATTGAAAGGGTCAAATTTGAAACACAAAAATGTCTGGAATGAACATGTAAGGTCCAGTGAATGATTACAAAATAAAATTAAAAAAAAGTCTGTTACAGGAAAAAGTTATTTTAACCCCTTCGCTGCGGATCACGTGTGGGGAACATCCTCATCGACTCCTGCTATATGCGGAGGACGTTCCCCACACGTCACTCGCAAGTGGGAGCCCCGGCGGAGATATTCACCTCTCTGTCCGGGGTCCAGTGGCATTCTGGCTTCAGGGAAGCCAGACGCTGAATATAGGCCGGCCCCCCGACGTCTGACCGCGTGATTACGTCATTTCCAGGTGACCCCCCCGGCAATGCAGGGAGATCGCCTGAAAGGGAGGGGGGATCCTTTTGGGAGTTTAAAGTATTTGAGGGTTTAAAGTAAAAAAAAAAAGGCACCAATTTAAAGGGCAGTATCTGCCCTTTAAATTGGTGCCTTTTTTTAACCCCTTACGTACCAGATCACGATCCAGCACCGTTCAGCGCCAGATCATGATCTAGCTCCGGTGGGGGCCTCCATCTTGGATGGCGGCTCCACCTCCGGGTTCCCCCTCACCTCCTGACGTATCGCTCATAGCGCAATGACGCCAGATAGCCAGGGAACCCCTAGCTGCCCGGTGATTTCCCAAGGAAATCCCCTGGTGGAGATACAGGGTTCCTTTGAACCCCGATATCTCCAGAACCGTGGCAGCTAGGGGGTCATGGAGGGTGTCATTCGAAGGCCTGAGCATGGCCTTTCGAATTTTACCAAACATGACTAGGTTCAAATTAAAAATAAATAAAAAAAATAAAAATATGTTTTCTTTTGTGTTGTTTTTATTAATGCAGCAATATTGTTCACATTTCAATTATAATGTGAACAATGATGCTGCACTAATGATTTTTTTCTATGGGGTGCGTTTGCCAAAAATCACGTAATTCCCCCCAAAAAATCTAACGAGTCCCCATTTCAAATTTTTCTACAAGCGCACCCCATAGAAAATATAACCGCAAATGTTCATGTGATAAAATGTGAAAAAACACTTTACACGCTGTAGATGATTAAAAATGCAAATTCTATTGCATTTTTGTCATAATATACAGACAGGACATGACATATACATATATTAATGATATATTATGAATCTGCCAAGTCTGCCGGAAAGAACGATATAGAATAGGTCTGGGTCATATAATAAAACGTGGCTTCAAATCTCATTTAAACATGAGGAAAAGTGGTAAAAATTAGCTCAGCACACAGTGGTGAAATGCCTCAGCAGTGAAGGGGTTAAAAAAATCCTAAGAGCGACACTTTTTGCTGCAGATTAAAAAGAATAAACGGTTTAATAGATATTGAATAAAACCGGAAATATTTTTAACATTGAAACCAATGGAATTCGCCTGATTAAAACTGCCGAATGAAAACACCGAACAGCAAGGCATTTAACTGATATTTCTCTGCTGTTCTGTGTTCGGTGAATAGGTTAACCATTGCTTCTCTATGGGGATTGCACTGCCGAGCAGGCACTGTATTTAGCTGGTAATTTGCGAACTCCCTGCTTTCTGAATAGCCAATTGGCTGCAAGATCGCACCATACGGGTAAATTCACTTCGGGGCCAGATCGGCTTTCTCTGAATAACCCTATCTAATATTCCTTGAATTATGACATAAATCACCCAGATAAACTTTTCTAAACAATATACATAAAAGATGTATCTTGAAATTTGGGAACAAATATATGATCAAAACATTCAACTGAACCCATAGAATTAATCTCCCCTGTGAAAAAAAAAAAAAAAAAAAGATCACTGCTGATTTAGAACAGCATGTTCATAATATTTTTAAACATTTTGAACAAATACAATTTCACTCTCAGATAAAAAATATCTGCTTAGCATTATTGCTTAAATTATCTGACAAAGACATGCATTAAAAACATCAAATTCTTTTGGGAAATTATGTAGAAACTGTTCAAAAAGAGATAATGTTCAATTTGTAAGCTTTAAAAATGTTCTAATGTGGTCGAGGCATGTTAATCCCAGAAGTAAATTCATCTGAGGTTTATGAAACAGTCGAGTTGACACCAATGCAGTGGTTTTTAAAATATTAACTATAATGGAATTATAGAACGACAAATGATCAATGTATAATATGGAGAAAAAATATATATTATCTATTACAGGAACACTACCAAAATATGAAAGGTCTTCATTTTGTTTATTTTATTTTTCCTGATATCTTACATGGCCTTGGTTTTTCGCTTGTACAGTATGTATAGTTAAGAAAATATTTTACTCTATCAGGGTTATTCAAAGAGAGCCGATCTGGCCCCGAAAGGTAACCGAACAGTGAAATTCAGGTACGGTTACCTTTCCTGGCCATTCGGCTATTCAGAGAGCAGGCAGTTCGCCAAATCTTGGCGAATTGCCTGCCCATACAGTGCCTGTTCGAGGGCAGTGAAATCCCCATATAGCAGCAATGCTTTGTCTATTCACAGAGCTTCAAACAGGAAAAAGTTGCCGAAATGCCCTGCTGTTCGTTGGTCTCATTCGACAAATTTATTCAGACGATTCCCATAGGCTTCAATGTTAAAAAATATTCTCATTTTAATTCAATATCTAATATACCGTCTATTATTATATTCTGCAGTAAAAAGTCTCTTTATTCATAGATTTGTTTAGGATCTTTTAGCCATTTTTTGCAAACTTTTTTTCTGGGCTTTTTTTTAATCGTTTTTTCCTTTTTCTGTAACAGCCCTTTTTATTGGATCTTCTATGTAAATTCCAGGCATTTTTGTTCAGTAGTTTTTTTGCAAACAGCGTTTCAAATTTCAGACTTTCAGGCGTCCGTTTTTTTTTTTGCCTCATTCGTCTGCATGTCGGATTTTCCAGCGGCTGATCTGAGCTGTGATCGGCGGCTACTCGGGTTTCTCCAGCGGAGATAATCCAGCTGTTTTCTGCGGGTTTCGGTGAGTGTTCGGCGGGTTTGTGGCAAGTGTTCGGCGGGTTTTCCCTGCACTACAGGGGCCCTGTGGTGCTTGCTGAATGCACCGCAGGGTCGGTGAAATAGTATTGCCGAATCGCCCTGAAGTGCAGGGAACGAAAAGTCACCGAACATATGGGGACTTTGATTCTTTTTGAATAACCCAGTATGTGTCACAGGGTGCTTACATTTTGTGATATTTTCTGTGCTCCTCGCTAGGTGGCTTTGGACACAGAATAGAGTCTATAGGTCAATCACGGATTCAAACTATTGTATTGTGTGGGATGTATTAAAATGACATTACCAGGGGTAGATTCTAAGTCTTTTAAGCTTTCTCTTTTATCTCATTCAGCTGCCAACTCTTGAGTAGTCTGGAGAACACAATTCACCCCCCTGCTGCTTTATCTAATCATTCCCTCCTCCACCTTATTAGCCTTATTAGTAAATGTTGCATCATGGGAAAAATCCACAAAATGGAAAAAGGAGCTAAAAATAAATGGAAAAGGAGAAAAAATAGCAGTTGCATGTGTTTTATAATGTGGTTTTATTTATAATGCACAATTAATCTAGTAACAGCTCACGTAAGTGGTCCCTTTAAGAAAACATTTATTTTAGAATCCCAACAACCAAGCACTGAGAGCTAAATTCAAAAGTGACTTCAGATCACAATAATCAAAATGGTAGATACCACAGCCCTTTCCCCACACAGGTGCATGCAAGGAGCATTGATTAACTCCCTGTAAAGACAGACACCTTGTTAGTCAGTGCTTCAGCATTGTACATTGCTCCTGTTCTCTGAAGCTTGCTTTGTCCCTGCACCTCCAGCCTGTTCCCTAAGCCTGCTCCTGTCCAGACCTCCAAACAGTTCCCCATGAGACCCTCCTCAAGGTTCCATGTCTCCTGCCAGTCTCAAGCCTCGTTCTCCTTCCAGTCAGCCCTCTTCCTTCCTTGCCCATCTGCCTTCTCTTACCTCTTGTAAGTTTTTTGTGTGTTCCCGCTCTGTCTGGTGTCTAGTCTCTATATAATCTGTGCCCAGTGTCCTGCATATTGTACCTCTGCTCAGTCTTCTTCTTGTGTCGCCTCTGTGGTTACCCCATTCCTGTCTTGTCCCTTGTCCGCTGCCTAGTAGTTTACCGTGTTACCAAGTTAAATATATCATTGCCAGGCCGTATCTAGGATTTCATGTGTTTATTTGCTTGCTCAATAAACTAGATTCATGGCCCACATCCCTAACTGTAACCCCTGCATAACCAGACCCATGTCCCACATCCCTAACTGTAACCCCTGCATAACTAACCCCTGAATGACCAGATCTCTGTCCCACATCCCTACCTGTAACCCCTGAATAACGTCAGTGCGCCAGGAGGGGTTTAAGAGCGGGGTCTGAATTTTTCATTTTATTTCTATGAAAAGGCCCACTAAACTCCTCAGCAACAAGGCCTATGAAACGCTTAATCCGGCCCTGGACAGGGGGATGGGGGTTCTTCTGTTGATTTTCTTTTTTTGCTCTATGAATGAGTTGGTTTGTTGTAGGACTTCGTAATAATTAGTCTTTCAAGTCATTACTGAACACATCCCATTAAACATTCACAGTGCGGTGGTAAATATAAATGAATACTTGGATGTGATAGGTAGTGGATTCTACTTTGGCAGCAATGACCTCAATAGTAACCTTTCTGGCAGCTGTGGATTAGCAGGTGTTTCATTTGATTCAGAAGTCGGACTGCCTGGCTGAAACCTGGACAGGTGGTAATCCTCTACTACAATTCCTAAAATTTGCAGCATATAGAAAACATGTTCCCTGGCTCATACTGAGAATGACTGCTGCAAGGAAAGGCCTGTTGGGTTCATGGTCCTAGGAAATAAGGAATAATAGATGGGCATACACACACACAAAAGTCAAAACCAAATTAAAAAGGGATAAAGTTGATAGAGACAAAGATTTTATGGGTCAAATTTAAGGAGATGTAGTTCATGTAACAGAATGATGCTCTCATGATAGGCCCTACTAACACTCCACTATACAATTATTATTATATAATATCAGGCCCGTCTTTAATATTGATTGGACCCTGGGCAAACATTTTTTTTGGCCCCCCCCCCCGAAAGCTCGCCAACCGCATAATTTTGCTCTCCACCCCCAACATCACAAAACAAAAAACTGTGACCCACACGCAGCACATTACTGTGAGTTTTATTGCTGTGGTGAAGCACTGCAATACACTCACACACACACTATCAGGGCTATTCAGAGAGAGGTGAAAAGCAGGAGAATAACTGGAGAATGAAAAATTCTAGGTCAAAATAGCCAAACCAGAAAAATTCTCCCTTTCATCTCACTTTCCAAATCGGCTATTTTGACCTAGAATTTTTCATTCTCCAGTCATTCTCCTGCTTTTCACCGCTCTCTGAATAACCCTGTATATATTAATGAGTCTTATTCTTGTGCAGCTCTGTGATACATGTGCAGGGTCAGCAACCTTGGCTCTACAGATGTTTTGAGCCTACATTTCCCATGAGACTCACCCAATCTAATGAGTAGCTGAGCATCAAAGGGAGATGTAGTTCCAAGGTTGCTGACCCTGTACCAGTTCAGAGGAGAGCGCTATGATTTTTCATAATAAACTTTTTATGCTTTACTATAATTACTCGTTATCAATTTTCCTGCTCTTTATCATGAATACAACATGGAATGCAGATCACACACGCACGCCACACACAATGCATGTGAAAGAGTAGGTTTCCTTGTCTGGCTCTTCCACATGTCTGAGGATTTGTGCTCCTGGATAATTCACTATGTGCCTCTTGAAAGGGGATGAATATTAGAGATTGTAAGCTCTTGAGTTGGAGAAGGCTCCTATTTTCCCCGCTTAGATTGTAACCTCACAGAAGTGGGCTTCTATGTTCCTTTCATTCTCCATATAATCACACTTTGTTGTGTCTGTCACTGGGCAGCGCAACGCTGGATGTGCTGAGGACCAGGATTAGCTGGGACACATCAGCCGCTTCCTCTCATAGATCAGCAGCTGTGACATAAAGGGGCATAAGGAGGGATTTCCCACTAAGCATTTGTAATAAAGGTGATCATGACAGAGTTTGTTTAAGGTTGTCAAAAATGCAAAACCCACACATTCTTCAGTATCAAAGCATTACACCTTCACCTTTATAGAAGATATACTTTCTATGGGACTGTAAGGACTGCCGTGTTAATGTCTGTGTAACTTGTGTCAGTGTGTTTCATTCTGTGTATGTTTATCGTGACCTGTGGAGAGTCCATAAGGTTAAGGCTAGGGTCAAACGAACACATTATTCGCAGCGACCGTCAAAAAGTGCGTCCAAACACATTGATGTATTTTTTCACGGAATACACGATAGCGGTCATACGATGCGCATTTGCATGGATCGTCAATAAAACACTTTTTGCGTCTGGACGTTATGTTGGCCGGACACTAGCAGCGTCTGACGTCTCCTAATCACGCACACACGCCGCTAGCGGATGCAGCGCACTCTGTACGTCCGTACTAGCGGTATTACGTTCTCGAAAAAAATGCGTTCATTTTCCACTTGCGTTGCGCAGCTAGACTTTTGTGCGTCCGTACTTCGTATATTGGCCGTCATTGCCCGTCATTTGCTGCTAGTGCGGCCGTGATTAAGTGCACTTAAACGCACATTAAAAATGCATTAGTCTGACCCCAGCCTTAGAACTACAACTCCCATGATGCCAGATGGCTACCTGGTAGCAGCAATCCAAAAACTAAGAAATAGGATTTAAGGATGAAATAGAAAAGCATCAAAAGGAAATGTAGTTCACAAGGCTCTGGGGCGACCAGATTAGACATACAGATCAGGAAATGATGCTGTAAAGAAGACACACTTTCATAGAGACTGAGGGGTTAATCAGCCTCCCAGCACAGGTGGTAAAACAGAACACACAGAATAAATACACAGGGTAACTGATTCCTAAGATTCCAGGCCCACTGACACCAGCCCAGGGCTGTAAACACCGGCTCTGGGGCTGCTGACTACATTTCCCATGATCCCCCAGACAGCTGCTTTCAGCAAAGAAGGCGAGTAACACCGGAGTTTGGTGTAAATAATAGACACAGGAGGTAGGAGGAAATCAGGGCAGGCCTGCGAACTCACGAGCTGCACCATCATGCAGAGAGGGTGGGTGGCTTGTGCTGCACTACAGCAGCGTTGGTGTCGTCTATCAGGTTCTGGGCAGGCTCCTCACATCTTGCGCTCGTTAGCTTGTTAACCCTTTGAGGCCTGGGAATCACCTGGACTGGGCCCGTCTCCCCAAGCAGCGGCTACAGAGAACGCAGAGAGAGTTAACCCCTCTGTGCCCAGTGCATGAGAATGATACCCAACCATTCTATGAGAGGCAGTCCCCATGCACTGGGCACAGAGGGGTTAACTCTCTCTGCGTTCTCTGTAGCCGCTGCTTGGGGAGACGTGGCCCAGTCCAGGTGATTCCCAGGCCCTTATCCCGCAGGATGTCGGTGATGCAGACCTGCTGGTTCTGGAGGCAGCTCTCCATCTGCCCCAAAGGTCACCAGGTCTGACCAGTTACTGTCGCGCTCGTACCTTTTACCACAGAAATCCTCCATGTCCACCACCCAGGCTTGGATGGCACCTCGGCCCACTGATCCATCAGCCCCCCCCGTCCTGATGGCCAGCCCAGTACATGCCTGCCCCAGAAATGAACTGACCTTTAGCTGAGCTGATGTGCACAGAGCACAGTGCGTCAACCATAAACCTTACCCGAGCCACCTTTAGCCACGTGGTGAAGAGGGAGGCGCCAACAGTGTGAGTGCCGTTCCCAGCCTTGTGTCTGCTGGAAAGAAGGCACGCACACTGCAGCGGCTGCCAGCCCCGCCCCTCTGTGACACAGTCAGACGGCGCCGGCAGTGAGCTTCATACCGGAGCTGAGGAGGACAGTTAACAAGTCGTTTTCGGCGGCGGTTGTTGCCGCGGGCCCAAGGGGGCAGCTGCTTTGGGCCCCTCAAGTGACTGGGCCCGGGGCAACTGCCCCTTTTGCCCCGCGTTAAAGACGGCCCTGTATAATATGCAACAAAAAAGGTCTTGAAGCAGAGCACTCACCCACCCAAGAACCTGGAAACCATGATAGGTTTAAATAAGAAATTGATCAAACTCATAAAGTAAAAATTGTAATACTTGTTCAATGTTCTTTATATATTCACAATTTTGTGGAGTAACAGATACAGTGTTGTGTGGGCAAGATTAAATATACAATTAACGGTTTTATACTCTCAATCTATGCTTCCTGTATATGTAGCTCTTTGCTTAGGCATATGCTACAATTTGCCCTAGGTTTATTTTATGTGGCAATATTTAGTCTATTAACATTTTCAATTAAAGAAAGAACAAAAAACTAAAATGGTGAATGTAAAACAAAACAAATAATTTTTTCCCCCAATCTTATACCAGGTAAATAGTGTTCATTTTATAGCAAGAATTACTTGACAGATATGTGGCTTGTTGGTTATGCATGAGGGAACCGGAATTTCAGTATGAGGTGTATATGCGTCATAGGTTCAGAAATATTTTGGTAATTCTGCATTAGGCAGACAAACTTTGGCATCACATTCGCTTTCACTAACGTGTCTTTAATGGGTGATGATCCAATTATGACCTTGTTTCCATAGCAACAGCATGTTTCTGCAAAGTTTTGCATTAATGAGATATATTTGTTCATAGAAAGATTTTATTATCTACATTTCTTTTTTGTTGTATTCAAGATTTTTATTTTGGAAAGGCATCAGCAATAACACATACAATATAGAAGGTCGGTCAGACTGTACAACAGCCACGCAGGGCTAAGGCTAGGGTCAGACGAACGCATTTTTCGCGTCGTCCGTGGAAAAGTGCGGTCGAACGAACGGACGTATTTTTTCACGAAATACGCGTTAGCGGTCATACGATGCGCCTTTTCGTCCGTGATTTTGTACAGATCATCAATAAAACACTTTTTGTGTCTGGACGTTATGTTGGCCGGACATCAAAATAAATAAATAAAATTAAAAAAAGGGGGGGGGGTCTGTGGCACGAGGTGGTATGCAGAAAATAGAAACAAACGGGAGGTGGGAGTCAACAGAATAACAAACTCAGCTAAGAAACAGTCAAAAACAATGCGTGAAATAGCAAAAACAAGTGTCCTCAAAGTCATCCCCGAGTGGGGGGGGTCTCATCAAGTAGTAGAAACATATTGCATCCCTGGGAGCGGGATCTCATCAAAAAAAGGGGGAGGGGGGGGTCACATGAAAAATCAGCAAGAAGTCGAAAAATGGGGGGGGGGGTCAAAGCAAAAGTCAGCAAAAACATTTTGGGAAAACAAAACTAAAAAGTCTCAAATTTATCCCCGGCCAGGGAATGTCAGCAAGAAAAAATAAAATAGTGGCCGAAGCGTCTCAGGACCAGCAGAATAAACAGAAAACAGCAAGGGGAGAATCCAAATAAGAGTCATCGGGGTGAAAGAAAATGTCTGCAGGAGAAAAAGCAACAGGTAGTCTAAAAAATAAACGATTCATCATCCCGTGTCCCGAAATGGTAGCATACGTAAGACAGGTAGTACACTGCATGCGAGACCAGGGCTTCCAACCACAGCGAGCCCGCAGTCACAAAGCTGACCTCCGAGTCGCTTCTGAACCTGAGCCTCTCCATATCCTCCTCCGTCAGATGCTCGGGGCACAGCTGCACGCGTCAGTGAGTACCGCGGTGCCGTCTGAACGGCCATCGATATTATCTACATTTCAAACAATATATTTGAGGGCTAAAAGGGGGGGGGGGCATTTAAAAAAAAATCCAAAAGAAATGTTGGAACAAAAAATGGAATTCATGTGATTGACCTTATTACTTCACTATCAAGTGATTTTCCATAAAACAAGTGGCAAGACATAGTGTTTTGTAGAAAGATCACTCGCAATTAGCCAAACAGCAAACATTATGAAACATCTTTACAGAGTAATTTCCTTCTAGACAAGCCGTATTTGTTAGTATGCTGGCCAAAAAAGAACTACTACATGTACATTACAGCTTGAACGCAGTGTTTCCTTGAAGGGAAAACCGGCCTCCAAGCATGTCAAACAATCCAACACACTGCTGCCATGTCTGGCATGTTGAAACTTTAGGGGCACGTTCTGAAGCTCATTTGCAAATTAATTTTGATTGTAATAAACCAATTCCTTTGCATTGCTCCAGAATAAAACCTTATTACGTTATCGCAAACTCTGGGTACCTGTAGATGCTATTTAGGATCAAATCTACCCGATTATGGTCGCGAAGGAGTTACGTACCTTTATGACCGACTGAAATAAATTCATTTACATAAATTTGGACGCACAGGTAATTGTGGATATGGAGATGTAATGATGCGATTGTTCGTAGATACACTATACAGGGTGTCCATAAAGTCTCTTTACAATTTCAAAAATTTATTACAAATACATTGATGAGATATCTTCATCAGATTTGTTCTATGTACTAAGTGGTTATCAAGGTTTTTATCACATTGCATTCAAGTATTTCAGATACCCTGTGGATGAATGAGGTACTATTAAATGAACCCCCCAATGAACATTTCCAGACCGGTGGATTGGAAGGGGTGGCTCAATTCCATGGCCACCTCGTTCACCAGATATCACTCCCCTCAACTTCTTTCTATGGGGTTATGTTAAAGATATCATGTATTGAACAAAGGTACGGGACATCACTAATCTAAAGTAGAGGATCACTGACGCCATTGCCACCATTGATGAGGGTATGCTACAGCGAACATGGCAAGAAATCGAGTACCGTCTTGATGTGCTTCGTGAAACTAATGGTGCCCATAAAGAGGTCTATTAAATGAGGCAAAAAAAACCTTAAATATATACGTCTCATTTTGTAATAATTTTCACTTATCTGTCTTTTCATTTGCCTTCGTAATAAATTTTTGAAATTATAAAAGAAACTTTAGGGATACCCTGTATTTTTGGAACAAATGTCGAACACCACAAAAATATATATTTAAATGATGCAGTACAGATTTAAAGACTTATGTTGTTCCTATGACTATTGTGGTGCATAGTCATGAGGTGGAGGGGGGAAGGTTGAAAATCACTGCCATACATTAACAGTTTAGGACAATAGACAAATTACGATATTCTGAATCAGCCAATTAAATACAAATATTAATAAGCATATTTTAGCTTTAGTCATATTAAGCTGATATTCATATTGGGAATGTAACCACAAGCCAGAATATTGGTTAGTTCCCCCTTTTTTTTTTTTTTTAGGCGTTGATTCATCAATTATTCACTCGCACAATTATGGGCTTAGACAGAATAGAAAAGCAAAACGGATATTTGTAAACTTCTGATCTTTGATATATAAGAAAATGGTCACCATAGAGCCAAGTCTTGAGTAAAATGAAAAGGGGGTAAACCTAGGGACTATAATAAAAGATGAGGCTTATTGAGTTCATACAGGGTGGTGTGTGTAAGATTTAGAAATCTTCTCTTTCATTTATTCTGTTAAAAGACAATGGGCTATATTCCCACTGAGGTGTAAACTTAACTAAAGCAGCTGTGATCTTCCCAGAGTCATTAAAGTCTACGGAGTTATTAAGTTTACAACAGCTTAGGTTACATTTACACAAACGGTTGGAATAGAGCCCAATGCCAGCTGAAATAGATACATTAAATAAATAAAACAAGTTAAATTTTGCAGTTTGCAAATAGGCTCCCTGCTCTTATGGGACTTGACACCGGAGAGAGGGCAGAAACTAAATATTTGATAAGCAGTATTGCTGTAACCCAGTGGTTCCCAACCGCGGTCCTCAAGTACCCCTAACAGGACAGGTTTTAAGGATCGCCTTGGTGAAATGCAAACTGAATCCTTCAATTACTGAGCAGAAAATCATATCACCTGTGCGGTGCTTCAGAGATCTGGCAAACCAGGCCTGTTAGGGGTACTTGCAGTGGCGTAGCGTGGGGGGGGGGCCAACGGGGCGGTGGCCCCGGGTGCGATTTTTTACGAGCTTTTAGGGGCGCAAATTTCAAAATTTGCACCCCTAATATTTCCCATCCAGATCCAGCCGATCAGCGCAGCTGGCTGAATGAAGGGAGGAAAATCCGGAAGTGCACTGCTGTGTGAAAAGGAGGAAAAAAAAAATAAAAAAAAAATAAAAAAATCACAGTGTCAAAAAATAAGTAAAATAAAATTTATTTTGTATATGAATAAAATGGATATGAAAAGCACATAACCAACCGGTTTCGTCTGATTGATCTATTTCCCCTGAGGAAGTCTGTATTTCTATCAGACGAAACCGTTTGGTTATGTGCTTTTCATATCCATTTTATTCATATCCAAAATAAATTTTATTTTATTTATCTTTTGACACTGGTGATTTTTTTTCCTGCTATGGAATCCATAGAAAGAATACCATGCTGGAATAAAAAGACCTTTCATTTTCACAACTTCAAGTCTGCGGCTGTTTATACCCTAGAGTACCGTGTTGTTTGGCTGGAACCAAGTATCCCGAGTGGTTGTTGTATCACAGTTAAGGAGTTCAATGCCCTAATGGTGGAAGGGAATCATGGCATGCTAACGTGTCCACCGGTTGGGGGGGGGCGCACAATTCTTGGCTGGCCCCGGGCGCTGACAACCCACGCTACGCCACTGGGTACTTTAAGACCGTGGTTGGGAATCACTGCTGTAACCAATAACCAATATGTTACTTCTTCAGTACCCAGAGTGTGAACTATGTAGGGATACCTAAAGCAGATATATACAGCGGCTTTACATGAAGCATATAAATAAGGAAAAGGATCTTCTTGAACCTGTGTAATAAGGAATTGGAAGATAAATATTACCATATATATATATATTGCAAAAGTGCTTTATAGGGTACCAATATTTTCCCAACACTAGACTCTGCACAGGGCCCCCACTAATGGATCATATAAGTGGCTAATAAAAAGAATGTCTCAAATCGATACACAGATTATAAAGTATGTACAGACACACAATAGATATAAAACAGAGCATGTCATGCCCCATGACTCAGGGTTTATTTCTATATATTTTAATGTTATGTGTTGAATATGTTTTTTGTTGCTTGCAGCTATTATTTCATAGCGATTTTGATCCTGCTGGGTTCCCTTAGCCTTGCTGTATCCAGCTAGCTCCACCCCTTTTTGTTCAGTCTAGTTCTGAGGTACTTACTGGTCACCTTGCAGCCATCTTTGCTCAATGCTGGACAGAACTAATGTCTTTTCACCTGCATTGCTGTACACTATTACAAAGATTGTCAGTCTGATCATTAACGCTTTCAACGTTCTCCGTGTCAGTTTTGCTGAGTTGACACGATCTGCTGAACTTTCATTGTGTGAGTACTGGTTAATACAGACTTAGCTAGTCTCAAGTACCCACGCCTCACAGCTTTGCTAGGGAGGCAGAATAGAGCATATACTGTACTAGCTTTATCCCGCGGCTTTGCTCGCGTGGATTTTAGGATTTGTTAAAATTGTTTTTTAAAAGAAACTTGACTTTTTTTGGTAGAACCCCCCTTTCCCCCAACTTGGGTTTTTTTATTTTTCAAGAAGAATGTAAGTGCCAAATTTCACACCTGTAACATCTTTGGTTTTTGAAATATAGGTATACTGATAAAAGTATACCCATCCCTTTCCCCCACCCCCTTAACTGGATTTTCGGAAAATTGTTAAACATGGGGGGGGTTTTTGCACGAAGATAGTAAATATCGAATTTCACACCTGTAACATCATTGGTTTTTGAAATATAGGTATTGCGATAAAGGTATTCATCCCCCTTCCCCCCCCCACTGGATTTTTGGAAAATGGTAAAATACTTGTTTTATTTTCAAGACGAATCTAAATACCAATTTTCACATCTGTAACATCTTCTCTTTGAGATATAGGTATCCTGTTGAAAAGTAGTCACCCCCTTTTTTCAACCACCACATGGGATTCTTGGAAAATGGTAAAACATGTGTTTTTTTTTATTTTTCAAGAAGATTGTAAGTGCCAGATTTCACACCTGTAACATCTTTGATTTTTGGAAATATAGGTATACTGATAAAAGTATTCAACCCACCCTTTTTCCCCCTCCCACTGGATTTTTGGAAAATGGTAAATAGGTGTTTTTTTGTTTCTCAAGACAAATCTAAATACCAATTTTCACGTCTGTAACATCGTCTGTTTTTGAGATGTAGGTATCCTGTTTAAAAGTATTCACCCCCTTTTTTTACCCCCAATTGGATTTTTGGAAAATGGTAAAACACGTGTTTCTTTATTTTCAAAATATTGTAATTACCAAACTTCACACCTGTAACATCTTGGTTTTTGAACTACAGCTATACTGATAAAAGTATTCAGACCCCTTTCCCTCGAACCCCCCCCCCCTTATTTGGATTTGTGGAAAATGGCAAAACACAGGTTTGGTTTTTTCACAAAGATTTTAAATACCAAATGTCACACCTGAAACATCTTTGGTTTTTGAAATATAGGTATACTGATAAAAGTATTCAACACCCTTTTTGCCCCCTCCCACTGAATTTTTGGAAAATGGTAAAATAGGCATTTTTTTGTTTCTCAAGACGAATCTAAATACCAATTTTCACGTCTGTAACATCGTCTGTTTTTGAGATGTAGGTATCCTGTTTAAAAGTATTCACCCCCTTTTTTTACCCCCAATTGGATTTTTGGAAAATGGTAAAACACGTGTTTCTTTATTTTCAAAAGAATGTAATTACCAAACTTCACACCTGTAACATCTTGGTTTTTGAACTATAGCTATACTGATAAAAGTATTCAGACCCCCTTTCCCTCGAACCCCCCCCTTATTTGGATTTGTGGAAAATGGCAAAACACAGGTTTGGTTTTTTCACAAAGATTTTAAATACCAAATGTCACACCTGAAACATCTTTGGTTTTTGAAATATAGGTATACTGATAAAAGTATTCAACACCCTTTTTGCCCCCTCCCACTGAATTTTTGGAAAATGGTAAAATAGGCGTTTTTTTGTTTCTCAAGACGAATCTAAATACCAATTTACGTATTTAACATTTTCTGTTTGAGATATAGGTATCCTGTTTAAAAGTATTCAGCCCCCCCTTTATTTCACCCCCACTTGGGATTTTTGGAAAATGGTAAAACACCTGTTTTTATTTGTCAAGAAGATTGTAAATACCAAATTTCACATCTGTAACATCTTTGGTTTTTGAAATATAGGTATACTGATAAAAGTATTCAACACCCTTTTTGCCCCCTCCCACTGAATTTTTGGAAAATGGTAAATAGGTGTTTTTTTGTTTCTCAAGACGAATCTAAATACCAATTTACGTATTTAACATCTTCTGTTTGAGATATAGGTATCCTGTTTAAAAGTATTCAGCCCCCCCTTTATTTCACCCCCACTTGGGATTTTTGGAAAATGGTAAAACACCTGTTTTTATTTGTCAAGAAGATTGTAAATACCAAATTTCACGTCTGTAACATCTTTGGTTTTTGAAATATAGGTATAATGATAAAAATATTCAGACCCCTTTCTCCCGACCCCCCCAATTGGATTTGTGGAAAATGGCAAAAAACAGGTTTGGTTTTTTTCACGAAGATTGTCAATACCAAATTTCACACCCGTAACATTTTCGGTTTTTGAAATATAGGTATACTGATAAAAGTATTCAACCCCCTTTTTGCCCCCCCAAGGATTTTTCAGAACATGGTAAAATACGTGTTGTTTTATCGTTCAAGAGGAATCTAAATACCAAATTTTCAGGACTGTAACATCGTCTGTTTTGGAGATACAGGTATCCTGTTTAATATATTTAAAATATTCCACCCCCTTTCCCCTTCCCCCCCCCCACTTGGAATTTTGAAAAACGGTAAAATATGTTTTTTTTATTTTTCAAGACGAATCTAAATACCGATTTTCACATCTGTAGCATCTTCTGTTTTTGAGCTATAGGTATCCGGTTTAAAATATTCAACCCCCTTTTTCACCCCCTTATTGGTAGATTTTCCAAAAATCCTTTCTTAGTGTGCGCCTACATCATAAAAACAGTGCACCTTCAAAATTTCACTTTCCTACGTTAAACGGTTTCAGCTGGGCGTTGATGAGTCAGTCGGTCAGTCAGGACTTTTGCGTATATATATATATTTTTAAACCCTCATTTTGGCCCCCCATGGAATTTTCAGAAAATGGTAACATACGTGTTTTTTTATTTTTCAAGACAAATCTAAATACCGATTTTCACGTCTGTAACATCTTCTGATTTTGAGCTATAGGTATCCTGTTTAAAATATTCAACTCCCTTTTTCACCCCCTTAGGGGCGGAGTTTCCAAAAATCCTTGCTTAGTGGGTGCCCACATCATAAAAACCGTGCGCCTTCAAAATTTCACGTTCCTAGGTTAAAAAGTTAAAGCTGAGCATTGATGATTCAATCAGTCAGTCAGGACTTTCGCGTTTATGATAAAAGTATTCAACCCCCTTTTTGCCCCCCAAAGGAATTTTCAGAAAATGGTAAAATACAGGTTTTTTTACTTGTCAAGATGAATCTAAATACCGATTTTCACGTCTGTACCATCGTCTGTTTTTAAGATATAGGTATCCTGTTTAAAATATTCAACCCCTTTTTTTGCCCCCCCCAGTTGAATTTTTGAAAAACCGTAAAATGTGTTTTTTTTATTTGTCAAGATGAATCTAAATACCGATTTTCACGTCTGTAACATCTTCTGTTTTTAAGATAAAGGTATCCTGTTTAAAATATTCAACCCCTTAGGGGCGGAGTTTCTAAAAATCCTTCCTTAGTGGGTGCCTACATCATAAAAACAGTGCACCTTCAAAATTTCACGTTCCTAGGTTAAACGGTTTCAGCTGGGCGTTGATGAGTCAGTCAGTATATATATATATATATATATATATATGCCAGATCACAATCTAAACGTTAAAAACAAGACCCAAATGGGAAACTTTTGCGTCAACCATTTTCGGCTTTGCTGTCCGTACTAAGTATCGCTGGTGTTTTCAGCTCCAGAAGTCCATAGGACTACATGGAGACAGACACAAACTCACACAAGTGAGATCCAGGCGGGACTGCAGATGGATACACGAAGGAACACTGGGAACTATTTGAGACAGGTTGTTGACCTATGGATATATAATAAACAGGGAAATATGGAAACATTGAAACAATGTGATGAAAACCATAACAGTTGGCCCATTTAGTTCCGTACTGTGCCCCATTCCGGAGTCTGCCTCATCTTGCAGTGTTCCTCTCTGACCTTTTATTAACAAATTTTAAAAAATATATCTACAGTTCAAAGGTTTGTCATCTACCAGGAATATAGAGCATTCCCTGCAACTCTGCATATTATCTGGCCAATATAATAGCCTCTTCATGAAGTTGAGGTTTCAATTCCTGCATTTTAAGAAATGTGCTGCTAAAAAGACAGTAACTCGTACAGCCAAGAAGACCGTTTTTTTTTATTCTTCCTGCATTTTATCCCACTGTTATTACATTCAGCCTGTAATGGGATTTTATTTTCCTCATAGATTCAGTTGCAAACATCATTAGTTTATAGCGGCATTCACACTTTGAAACCTACATTAGAAATGAATGTATTGGTAATAGGCCTGTCAGAGAGCTCCTTTCATCTCTAGTCAAACTCCTGCTGAATGCAAATATAGTTAATGCAACTCAATAAGACACAAATTCTAGTTTTGTTTGATGTACACAACGCTGTAAAAATAAACTAGAGTAGACACCAATTAATAATGGGAACATGAGGCATCTAAAAGACAGATAAATGTGAAGTTGTGTTCAAAACCTCCAATGCTGTAAAGGGTTTTAGGGAATTTAGTGTACATTTGGAATTGTATTCAGAATGAAATCCTACAAGGACTTTTTAAAGAACCATATGCAACTAAAATGACAATTGGTTTTGTAATACAGTAGTAAATGTTTCTTTTGTGAATTCTTCATTGACACAATTATTCAACCCCTTAAAGACTACCACTCTGAAGAACAGAGGTTCATTCAAGTGTTTTCAATCAGGTATTGAAAACACCTGTGGATGTCACGGAGCAGCAATAAAGCATAATAAGCACCAATTAGGCAGCTTTAAAATGACTGTGATACTCAGCTCCTTCTAGACATTTACTGGTGTGGTTACAAACATGGTGAAGTCAAGAGAATGGTCCAGGAAGACAAGAGAAGAGGTGATTACTCTTCACAGGAAGGGCAATGGCTATAAGAAGATTGCAAAGATGTTAAACATACCAAGAGAGACCATAGGAAGCATCATTCGCAAATTCAAGGCACAGTGCACTGTTGAAACGCTACCTGGTCGTGGCAGAAAGAAGATGCTGACTTCGACTGCTGTGCGCTACCTGAAGCGTAGAGTGGAGAAAAGTCCCCGTGTGACTGCTGAGGAACTGAGAAAAGATTTGTCAGATGTGGGTACTGAAGTTTCAGCTCAGACAATACGGCGCACACTGCGTAATGAAGGCCTCGATGCCAGAACTCCCAGGCGCACCTCCTTGCTGTCTCCAAAGAATAAGAAGAGTCGACTGCAGTATGCCAAAAGTCATGTGGACAAACCACAGAAGTATTGGGATAGTGTTCTGTGGACTGATGAAACAAAATTAGAACTGTTTGGGCCCATGGATCAACGCTATGTTTGGAGGAGGAAGATGTCGGGTATATTACAGAAAGGAAAAATTAAAATGGATGTCTGTAGCCATTTTGTTTTTAAAGACAGTTTTTTTTTTCTTTCAATTATCTCTAGGTTTAGAAATGAACGAGATTTTTTTTTTTTATATAGAGTTCATTCCTGGGTGAAGTCTTTTATATTTTTTTAAGAAGTGCCAGACATGAAAGAATCTAGAATGTTTGGATTGGGTACTAAAAAAGAGAGTATGACCCCATTTACTGCATTAGAATATAGTGAAGAAACTCAGGGGAAAAGAGTGAAAAACTCACCTGAGGAAATAGCGGAAACTCACGTTAAAAAGGGTGATATTAAATTTGAGACCCACAAAAAGAGTTATGCGGAAATATTGCGTGACTCCATACCTCAAAGGGAAAAATCCAAGCCAGATCAGGAAAGAGGGTTTGCCAGAGAAAATTCAGGAAGTAAATATCAATCTAGGAAGCAATGGGTACCTAGAAGTCAGTGGGTTAAATCAAGGGAAAATGTACCTAGACAGGAAGCAACCAGAGGTAAGACTGAATCTGAGGAGTCTGATAATGCGCAAGCTTCGTCCCCAAGGACGAATAGAAAGCGGAGATATAATGTACGCAAGCGTATTGGTCAAATGCAGGAAAATTTCCGTGTGCTGACAGAAAAACTGGATCAGATCACTCAGTTAATGACTGGAAATAACTCTGGTCAGGTTGTAAGCAATGCAACACCTGCAGCCCCACCCAACCAGTGACTAGATGTTTCTGATGAAGTAACCAGTATCCATGACAATTTACCAGAAAGTGATGATGAAATGATTAATACAAATGTTTGTATGGTCGATGATTTAAACCCTTCCCTGCAAAGAGAAGGAAAATGTATTTTATCTCCCCAGACTAAGTGCGAGCAAGCTGAGAAGACTGGATCCGAAATGGAAAGCACAGCTGCCAAAAGCCCGTTTGAGAGAGCAAAATCAGTCGGTAAAATCTGTACAAAACCTAATTTCAGATCTCACTCTAAATTTCTCTGTAAACTGCATAGCATTGAAGACAGATATTATGTGAATGTAGAATTACAAGATAATTTACCACATATTCCGTCCTTGCTAGACAGTGGAAGCCAAGTTACGTTAATATCAGCCCATTATTTTGAACAGGTCCAAGAACTGTCCTCCAGGAAGCCTAGATTAGATAAATCTAATGCTAATCTAGTGAGTGTGAGTGGCACATCTCTGAAAGTTCTGGGCACGGCTAAATTGGATTTTAAATTGGGGAATAAAGTAATTCGGCATCCAACGCTTGTTGTGGATCTGCCCCAAAATCGCCTAATTATTGGAATGGACCTTCTCAAAAGGTTAAATCCAAGCATTGATTTTATCAAATGAGGTTATTTGGTCCCAAGTAAATGTTCCAATCAGCTACGATAGATCCCAATCCCATCATGCTCAGCGTAACTGCCACGTGATTTAGGAAAGGCCGGATTCTATTGAAGTCCACTTCAGAAATAGCCAGACACCTGATATCTCTTTCTTAAGGCCAAAGCCCCTGACTCCAGGAGAGCAGGAGGATAACACCATATGTGTCCCCCCCGAGAGAATTCAAGATATATGTCTGGAAAATGACGTGCTAATTATTCACCTCCACAAAAGGGAAACAGAACCAAATGGACATAGTGACCCTGAAGTGATCAGATATCCACTCATCTTGAGGATTTGGGTGGATAACAGATCTAGATAATAACGGAGACAGTCCTAATGTTATTGGAAGAAGTTATGTTATGTATTTCTAGAAGAAATAAAACTGCCAAGCTCAATTGCATGATTGTCATCCTAGATCACCTCAGGATATGTGAAAAATGGACCAACAGAAGACACTTAACTGGTATCATGTGAAGTGATGTTTTATTTAACATGTGATTCTTCTTCCCAGCATTCAGATGTTTAACTCAAGCTAGTAGATTAAATAGACTAGATCCGTACGGTTAATTCAATCAGAGACCAAGGTATCTATAGGAAATGTGAGTGAAATCGCTAGTCTATGAATGGTTATTTATACGCTTTCTTTCAACAGAAATTGAGAAAAGTGGTTAATCCGAACCGAGACGCTAATTCGCAAAGATGAATCGGACCACCAAGGAGACTGCGACTATCTGGAAATTCTACGGGTTTTCCGCACAATTCCAAGGAGAATGCTAAAGTCCCATGTGAATCAAGCTCATGCAAGCCTGAAAGACATGCTGGATAAAGCCAGGATACCGTTGATTGCTATGTACAAGAACCACCGAAAGAAAAGATTTGCCGCATATTTTATTGCAACCGCTGTTTGATACATAGAGAGAAGCAAATTTTTACCGGAAGGATCTGGTACAAAACAGAGTGTTTATACCTACACCAGTGATTCTCGTGAAAGTTTCTAAAGAAGAGTTGTTATCGAGAAGTTACTTTTTATAAATTAAGTCTGGTATGACGAGATGCAAATCGTTGTCGTATTCCAAGGGCAAGAGATACCCATGAATCCAGATTTGAAATCTTTGCTAAAGAACTAGCCTGACCATACTATTGAACTTCTAATAAAAAGATAATCTAACAATTTATGCTCCAATGTATTCACAGATTGATCATCAATTGCTATCTGCTTATAACGGGCCAAAGATTACAGAGATTGTGATTTGTATAGTAATTATGTTTCTAACTGTCTGGATGATTGTACTAACAAAGTACGTACATTGAAGTTTAAAAACACTGCATCTTCAATTATTAAATGGATGAAAGAAGAAAAACGTGTTGTGAAAGGTGGAAACCTAGCCTAATTGGTAAAGGGGGAGATATTGTATGTTTTCCTCAAATTTTATTTGATCAATAAATAGATGAAACCAAAGGGGGGGTTATGTCGGGTATATTACAGAAAGGAAAAATTAAAATGGATGTCTGTAGCCATTTTGTTTTTAAAGACAGTTTTTTTTTTTCTTTCAATTTTCTCTAGGTTTAGAAATGAACGAGATTTTTTTTTTCTTTTTACAGAGTTCATTCCTGGGTGAAGTCTTTTATATTTTTTTAAGAAGTGCCAGACATGAAGGAATCTAGAATGTTTTTGTGTGATAATGCTAGAGTTAAGAGCCAAGACGTGTCATAATTAAATTTATTTGTCTGTTTTAACTTTTTAAAACAAAAGATATTTTGTCTTTTGTATAGGAATAAGAGTTAATATCTCTGTAATATAGATTTATATTCACAAAATATGTGTTTATAAGCAAGGTATATTTTATTATATTTACAGTAGGAAATATATACTCCAATAAATATTGTAGAAAGTATATAATTGGTAAATAATAAAAATTACTAAAAAATAGATTCTGTTGAGTTAACCAGAAAAGAATCCAGCTGATAGTAAGTAATTTCAAAAGGGAGTGAGGATATAAATTAGGTATGACAGATAGAGACACCATGTCTAATTGGGAGAAGAGAAGGTCTTTGTGTAGATTGACCTTTTGAACCGAGATAAGAATATTAAAAAGAAATAGTAGAATTAAGAAGTGCAATACTGCCCTCTAGAGGATAGTAAATATTAGATTTGATGTATTAATAATATTGCCAGTGACGTCAAATTTACTATAATTGAAGCGGCAGTGTTGGTTGCAAATGAGTCGGAGATTCCAGCGTTCAGACTCACACCGCAATGCATTCAGATGTCCAGTACACATAGCAGATCCCAGGACATGAGGCAATCAAGATTCTCACCAAATTTCTGACTCTCAAATCTCTAACTCACATGCATTGATTATCTGATATCGATAATCTTCACATATTCCAAAACAAAGCATCACATAGAAAATTCCAAGACTTATCAACATCCAAATTGGACAGGTAATGTATGAAATTAAGGAATTAATGTAATTATATATATTTGTAGATATTCTTGCAACGTAGACTGAGATTTCTCAGATACTTCGGTAACTCCAAAAATTCTAAGTATTTCTATTCTGCAGATAGAAATATGAAGAAGTGGATATAAGGATTTATTCCTAAAAGAAATGTTGTAAGATGGATACCAATATATATATATTGAATTTGGAAATTACTGTGATTAAAGTTAATAAGCAAGGAATTATATAACTACAAAATAAAAAGCAAAAGATTAGAAGTTTAATTCTCGAGATTAGGGGAGGATTCACTAAATAAGTTTTTATTACTTATTAAATTAGCTCATCTTTTGTTGATCCATGTAATATAGATATAGATATATATATATATCTATAAGAGCCGGCTGGTTAAACATTGTTTGCTGGGAAATGCATGTTGTATTAAGCAGAAATGTTTATTAACCATTTGTGTATTAGTTACTAACTGATAAGGTAAATGATATTAATCATATATGCAGTTACTAACCGGAGATACATATATTGTGAAGCTAGTTTTTATATGCCGATGGATTGTGGTTTATAAATCTTTGTCTATGATATGAGATTTGAAACTTTTTTGTATACGTAATAAATATATATATATTTTTATCCGATTATTGATTATTGTATTTTTCAAAGCAAAACAGACAATTAAAAGAATTTAGGAGAATTTATAGGAAATATAAACGATTGATATTTGTGTCTCGTATGGATTTCTTATGAAATAATAATCCCTGATATATTGGAGGCAACTGCCGAGATAGGTCCAGTAAATCCAATATAGACATATTGGAGGCTTGGCTGATAAATCCAATATATAACGTGTTGTATTCACGTGCAGAGATTATATCCGACACTTCTCCTCCTGCTCCTCCTCCATGGCTCAAGCAAAAAGATGCCATACTGTGCTTGAGCTAATTTGTTTAGGGGACAGGAGCCACACCGGGCCAGAAATTCTGTCAGCTCTGCAGGGGCAGGTGTAGAGATGGTTAACACTACGCCAGCTTGAGCTGGGAATGGTCGTCTGTGATAATGGCAGCAACCTTCTCTCCGCCCTACGCCTGGGTAAGTTGACGCATGTACCGTGCCTAGCACACGTCCTAAATCTGGTGGTACAGCGTTCCATAACCAGGTACCCAGGGCTGGCATAGCTTCTCAGCCAGGCCAGAAAAGTCTGCAGCCACTTCAGATGGTCATTCCCAGCAAGTGTTTGCCTGGCAGAAATTCATAGAGAATTCCACCTTCCCACAAACCGTCTGATCTGTGACATGCCCACCAGGTGGAACTCGACATTAGCAATGCTGCAGCGTCTGCACAAGCAGCAGAGGCCCATCAATGAGTACCTGTGTGAGTATGCACAAGGACAGGTTCAGGTCAACTTGGTTTTTTTCGCCCCCGCAGTGGCTGATGATCAAGGATGCATGCACTGTACGGTCACCATTTGAGGAGGCAACGAGGATGGTGAACAGGGACAGTGCATGCATCACTGACACAATTCCTTTAGTGTTCCTGCTGGAGCACACTCTGCAGGGAATTATAGATGTGGCTCTAGAGGCAGAGCAGTGGGAGGCAGAGGAGGCCTTCCCTAGCTCTCAAGTCCCCAGTCTATCCACAGACAGCATTCAGCGGGTCCTCCTCAGATCAGACAGGCGGAGGATGAGGAGGAGGAATATTTAACCACTTCGCTGCTGAGGACGCGCTGAGCGCGTCCTCAGCAGTCCCGCTGGTGTGCTGAGGACGCGCTGAGCGCGTCCTCACATTGGGGTCAGCGTTCGGCCGATCGCTGGCCCCTCCGGTGCGGGCTGACATCCTGGATGTCAGCCCAGCATCCGGACCAGCAGCCGCCAGAATTAGGTGTCATCGCGGGGGCGCGATGACACCTAATTCAGGCGCCCCCCCGCATGTGCGGAGGAGGCGCCTGAAAGGGAGGGGGGGGGGAGGTCCTTCGGACCTCTCTCCCTCCCGATTGGCAGCGCACAGGGGGTTAACCCAGGCATCATTTGGAAGGGCACAGCCTGCCCTTCCAAATGATGCCTGGCATTAACCCCTGGGGAGCTGGATCGCGAATCGGCGCTGAAAAGCGCCGGTTCGCGATCCTTTCCCGGAGCTGGCCGACATCTTGGATGTCGGCCAAAGCCCGGGAACTCCCCCAGAGGACTGGCGTCATCGTGCGTAGCACGATGACGCCAGTCCTAGAGTTAACCCCTAACTGCCACCAACTGTGGAGATAGGGAGTTCCAATTGCTCGCATGTTAAAATGTGGAAAAAAACACTTTACACATTGTATATTATTGAAAATACATATTTTATTGCATTTTTTGTTATAATATACAGACATGACATACCGTATACATATAATAATGACATATTATGAATCTACCGAGTCTGACGGAAAGAACGATATATAATATGTCTGGGTCATATACTAAAATAAGCCTTCAAAACACGTTTAAACATGATGCGCAAAACAGGTAAAAATGACCTCAGCATAGGGGCGGGAAAAGCCTCAGCAGCGAAAGGGTTAAAGTAGTGGGGGCATTGAAGGTGGGGATTCCTCAAGGGAGGGTTTTGTGTGCCCAGAAACACAAGGACTAGTACGTGGCTGGGAGGAGGAAGTGCACGATGGGGTCATCCTCATTGACCAGGAAGACTCGGAAGCTAATGCCACCTCCAACCTACGCTGCATGGGCTCCCTTATCCTGCAAAGCCTGGTAAAGGACCCCAGGATTCGTGCTATTTATTATTATTATTATTATTCTTTATTTATAAAGCGCCAGCATATTCCGCAGCGCTGTACAATAAGCACAGTATAGACAGGGTTACAATACATTGAACAACATTTGACAAACAGTACAGGAGGAGATGAGGGCCCTATTCCCGTAGGAACTCACAATCTGGGAGGGTTGGGGTTGGAAACACGAGGAGAGGACTGTAAGGTGAGAGTGATTGATGGTTGTGTCAGTGAGTTGGGTGGTAGGCTTCCCTATATAGGAACGTTTTAAGGGAGCGTTTGAAGGAAGAGAAGTTAGGGGAAAGTCTGACAGTACGAGGGAGAGCGTTCCAGAGAGTGGGGGCTGCGCGTGAGAAATCCTGCAGTCTATCATGGGAAGAGGTGATGCGGGGAGAAGCTAGGCGCAGGTCAGTTTGACCTTAGGGAGCGGGCTGGGGTGTATTTGGTGATTAGTGAGAACATGTAGTGGGGAGCGGAGTTAGTGAGGGTTTTGTAGGTAAGGATGTAGGTAAGTGCTATCAAGGAGAGGGATCATGTAACATCTCAGCGCCCCTGTTGTGCTCCCTGGAGGGTCTGGGCAGGGTGGTGTGCCGCTGGCTGGTCGGTTGCCAGCACTTCCTGATGGCAGACTGGCATCTGAGGGGGCTGGGGCTGGTGTAGTCACAAGGAGCTGCCGGGTTTAAAAGAGAAAAGGAGGAATGGCCTCATTGCCCTGACATGGAGTTTGTTTTCCAGCAGCACTAAGTTTATTCCTTATTGATTACTGTTACCGACCTATTCACGGACTCACATCCCACGTATCATGTTTCTGAGCATGTCCTAGGTAACCTGTTGGTCTTGAAACCTTCAGAGCCTAGAGGCAATTCAGGGTGTCTCCTTGGTTATTAAGTTGCAGTCTGTTGTTTATGAACCTTTTGTGTTTTTCAAGCAGATATTTTTGCCCTCAAGGATCTCAATTCCGCTACTCGTGTGGCAGCGTTACCGCTACCGTTACAGATCATTACTGGTTGGCAAGCCTTCTTGATCCACGATACAAGAGTAAAGTTGCAGAGCTCATCCTGCCCGCACAGAGGGAGCACAGGGTGAAAAAACTTGAGGACGCTCTAAAGCGACACTTGTGTAACACCTTTCCAGGCACTGGTAGGTTACCAAGTGATGACACACGTGCTTCTGAGGCTATGGATGATCAGAGGAATAGTGGTGAAGGCCGGGGCGGCTTGACTGATGCCTTTTTAAAATTTTTTAGTCCACGACGCCCAGGGACGTCAAATGTAGGCACCCATTGCCAGCGTCTTCACCGTATGGTGCAGGAGTACCTAGGGGAAAGGGCAGACCTGGATACCTTTCCAGCGGATGATCCACTGGCTTACTGGGTGTTGAGATTGGATCACTGGCCAGAACTTAGCCAATATGCTATGCAGCTACTAGGTTGCCCTTCATCCAGTGTGCTTTCTGAAAGGACGTTCAGTGCCGCTGGAGGTTTTGTCACAAACAAAAGAGTGCGTCTGTCCACCGACTCTGTAGACCGGCTGACATTTATAAAAATGAATCAGTCCTGGATCAGCAGCTATCAATCCCCTGATGCTGACGTAATGGAATAGATCGGGAGGTCTTCTGCATTCACAAAACCTCCACCACTGAACTCTTCCACAATACCACAAAAGGGTTACGGTGTGAAGGCACTTGCTGCCACCAAAAGGCACAATATTTGGCTGCACTGACGCCTGTACCAGATTTATATCATTTTAATATTGGACCGCAGGGTCCTACCCTGCGCTCTACCACAATACCACAGAGGGGTTACGGTGTGACTGCACTGTTGCCGACGCTAAAGGCCCAATTTTAAAGCACCTATCGTTACTTTCATCCAAAGCTTGCATAAGTTTCAAGATAATTTAGCCAAAAAAAAAAAATCACTAAACTTGTTCTGTGTGTCCTAAAATGTCTTTTCATACAGGCTGCCGCCCCAAGCAGTTGTTTATGAATAGATTAAAGGAAAAGCGTTTACCGTCATTTGAAACGTAATTTTTTTGTTTTTAAATGTTTCTATACATCCTACAAATCCACCACTTCCTGTCCCCCAGGGCACTACCCGGACCCCCATACACCTTTTATGGCAAATATCTTGCATATATATGCCCTCTTGCAGGGCACTCTAAAAACCGAACTTTTGAGTCCCATTGATTTGCATTGAGTTCGGTACGTGTTCGAACTTGAACTTTTGAAATTGTTCGAGTTCGAATGCGAACCGAACACGGGGGTGTTCGGCTCATCCCTAATGCCGAGTACCTTCCCCTACTCCTGTATCAGATCCATGGCTATTCTATACGGACTCACTTGTCTTCCACCTGCCCGACCATTGGCTTGCCTTGACCACGCTCCCTGGATTGGACCTACCGAGCCTCAATTTCCCCTAACATCACTTTCACTGCTGCCCCACACCTCACATACCGGTCTTTTTTTACAGTGGCAGGCATAAAAGAATTGCATTTCAAGGCCCCATGCATTGGAGGCATTTCCTAATGGTTTTAAACAATTTTAACACCTTGGGCATTACGCCCATAGGGCTAAACGTTTAGGCTAGGGTCAGACAAGCGCATTCTGTGTGAACTGTGCGGACTGTGCGTCCATGCACAACGGACGTACTTTGACTGACGACAAGGTAGTGACCACACAGTCCATTTTCGTGACTGACGTTTTTCTTTTGACTGATGTAGATGGGAAATAAAATTAGTATGAAAAACCATCTGTCCGTCGAAAATGCTGGATGTCAAAAATGCAGTCCGTCTGACTATGTTCCATCACTCACACACAAAGCTATGAAAACGTGGCACACTCCGCACGTCCATTCTAGTGGTTTTAGGTTCTTGCCTAACGTGCGTCCGTTTTGCGCCTGCACGTCTGTGCGGACGTACTTCGTGTGTGGGTCTCTATTGATCATAACTGTATGCGACCACGGAAGGTTAAAATGTGCGGCAACACAGATGTGAACACTGTGCTCGTCTGACCCTTAGGGGCAGCTTCAGGCTCCCAAAAGCAAACAAAATTTGTTTGCAAATGAAATTCGTTTGTTGTAATGATACAGCATAGGCCAAGATAGTGTTAACACGATTTTGGGCTGTTGTGTCTGTTACCGCTAATCATGTACTGTATACACTATCATGGTAGTGTGAAGGGGTTAAATATAAAAAAGTTTCTCATCTACCAGGCTTCAACCAGGCCATATCATGAAATTAAATGCAATATTTTTTTAAAAAAAAACAGTTTTGTGCCAAAATGCAAATTCAAAACATTATACTAGCCACCATTATTTTACTGAAACAATTGTCGATTTGAATCAGCTAACTGCAATGAATTCACTAACAGGTTTATTCAGAGAGCGGTGAAAAGCAGGAGATTGACTGGAGAATGAAAAATTCTAGGTCAAAATAGCCAAACCAGAAAACTTCTCCCTTTCATCTCACTTTCCAAATTGGCTATTTTGACTTAGAATTTTTCATTCTCCAGTCATTCTCCTGCTCTTCACGCTCTCTGAATAACCCTGTATGTAAATTTCAACGTAGTTTCCTATTGAGTTGTTCGATGTTGTTTTTCCCTTATTTCAGTAGAGGTTCAATGAATCGCTCCTCTGGTCTCAGTATATTCACTGGTGAAAACAATGGTGGTAGAAACAGAAAATAAGTAGTTTCAACTACTAGAATGGAATTTCTAAGATTTAAAAAAAATATAAAATAAATTGCAGCCAATGTGTATTGCTTGAGGCATACAAGGGGAGGAGCAACTATGGGGAGTGTGGTGGGGACTGCTCAGGCTGTGCCACTGCACCAGTGAATAGGACTTATTCCTTGTCCCCCAGGAGGTCGAGGAAGGATTATGTGAGGTCATAGTTTACATCCTCCTCCTGGGGGGTGTACAGGTGTGATGGATGCGGTGGTGGTGTACCTGTGAAAAGAGGACAGGATATATTGACTATAATGCTCAAGACACACTTGAATCTAATCTGGATCTGGTGTAAACTAAGAAAAGGTTCACAGACACACGTGCCAAAAAGAAAAAAAATATTTGTTATTCCTTTGCTTGATTTAACTGGACAAAAGTTAAAAAAAAATTGAAAAAACCCCCCACCTTTTTAGAAAACACCTCATTAGATCTAGATTAGTTTAGTGTAACCAGGGCTCGAGTCGAGCGGGAACGGCGTTCCCGCACTTCTCCCACAGCGGGAACGCTGCGGGAACGCAGCGTTCCCGCTGTGGCCCGAGCCCGAACGCTTAGCAGGCGGCCGCCGGCAATGTGCCGGCGGCCGCGTGCTTCCTATTATAACGGCCGGTGACCGGAAGTGGAGCCGCTCGCCTGGCTGTTTCATAGATCCCAGGGGAGCGGCTGCACTTCCTGTCAGCGGCCGCTGAAGCAGGAAACACGTGGCCGCCGGCAATGTGCGGCAGCAGCAGCAGAGGTGAGTTGGGCTGGGGGCACTATCCATGAGACCATGGGCAGTATCCATGAGACCAGGGGCATATCCATGAGACCAGGGACAGTATCCATGAGAGCTGGGGGCAAATATATACCCATATGAGCTAGGGGCAATTATATCCATGTGAACTGGGGAAAATATATCCATATAACCAGTGCTGTGCATATTATTCTTGGGGTTCAGGGCTGTGTATATTATTATGGGGGCTCTGTGCTGTGCATGTTATTATGTTATTGTTGGGGCTCAGTGCTGTGTATATTATCCTGGAGGCTCAGTGCTGTGTATATTATTCTGGGGGCTCAGTGCTGTGTATGTTATTCTGGGGGCTCAGTGTTGTGTATATTATCTGGGGGCTCAGTGCTGTGTATATATTATTCTTGGGCTCAGTGCTGTGTATATTATTCTGGGGGCTCAGTGCTGTGTATATTATTCTTAGGGCTCAGTGCTGTGTATATTATTCTGGGGGCTCAGTGCTGTGTATATTATTCTTGGGGCTCAGTGCTGTGTATATTATTCTGGGGGCTCAGTGCTGTGTATATTATTCTTAGGGCTCAGTGCTGTGTATATTATTCTGGGGGCTCAGTGCTGTGTATATTAGTCTGGGGGTCTGTGCCTGGATAGATAGATAGATAGATATATATATATATATATATATAAAATGCGTTAGTCCAGTTGCCACAATCACGAGTATACCTGTACGTAGTGATACCTTTCACTGATCAGTATAGTTTCCAGTTTACACTCTTGAAAGTTTGTCTTTTAAATGTAAAGTTAACCCAATAAAAATGGTATCACCGGCTCGTTCGGCTATACTCATATATATATATATATATCACATTTTCTTAAGGTAATGGGGGTTGTGGAATTCGTGGGTGAGTTCCCTCACTTTTTTTCCCAGGACTTGACCCCCGAGTGTAACCTTATGCCTCCACATGTAATAGGGACTAACAGGGTTATCCAAAGAGATTCGAAAAGTCACCGCACGTTCGGTGACTTTTCGTTCTCTTCAATTCGGTTCCTTTTGCCGATTGCATTTCGGTGACCCTGCGGTGTATTCAGCAAACACCACAGGGTCCCCGAATTGCAGGGAAAAGCTGCCGAAAACCTGACGAACACTAACCGAATGCATGCTTAAAAACAAGCAAAAACATCTGGATTAACCTTCGAAAAAGCCGAACAGGAGCCGAACAGGAGCCGAACAGGAGCCGAACAGGAGCCGAACAGGAGCCGAATCACACAGAGCCGAAGCAGCTGTGACGTAGAGGAGGCAGTGAATAAATTAGAAAAACCATTTGTATGAATCTGGGAAAAGAAACGCTGTTTGCAAAGAAACTACTGAGCGAAAATGTCTGAAATTTTCACAGGAGGTCCAGGGAATGATAATAAAGAGGCTGTTACAAAAAAATAAGTTAATTGAAAAAAAAAAAAAAAAAAAAAAAATCGGACTTTTTAAAAAAATAAAAAAAATCTGAAAAATGCTTAAAGTATCCTAAAAAATCTATAAATAAAGAGACACTTTGCTGCAGAATTTTATAATGAACGGTTTATTAGATATTGAATTAAAACGGGAATATTTTTAACATTGAAGCCTATGGGATTCTCCTGAATAAATTTGCCGAATGAAACCACCGAATGGCAGGACATTAGGGGAACCTTTCACTGCTGGTTTGTGTTCTCTGAATAGCCGAAGCAGTGCTTCTCTATGGGGATTTCACTGCCCTCGAACAGGAACCGAACAGTCACCGTATGTGCAGGCAATTCGCCAGGATTTGGCGAATTGCCTGCTCTCTGAATAGCCGAATGGCCAGGAAAGGTAACCGAACGCTGATTTTCAGCATTCGGTTACCTTTCTCAAGCAATTCGGATCTCTTTGGATAACCCTGTAAATCTCCCATGATGCGGTTTTCAGCAGGTGAGTGACTGAGCATCAAGGGATATGTAGTCCAAAAAATGTGAAGGAGTAAGGTTGCATAAAACTTGTGCCAAAACAAAAATGCATGACACTGAACAAAATCATAGAAAGCATTCGCTCAGGTGTCACAGGCTTTGCTTTGGTGCCAACTCCAGTATCAATGCCCCGGAATGCGACAGATTTGGTGCTTCAACATCGGCAGCGGGAAAGGGTTAATCCAACAAAAATGCATTAAAATGTTTGTAAACAGTAAAAAATAAAGGTACTTTAACCCTTGCACGACATACCATGCTGTTCGCGTGGGGGTTGGGCCTTGAAGATGCGGGGCATACAGGTACGCTCTGCTGACTTCAATGGGATGCTTCGGCCCCTCCCGCAGCCGGCACGCTGCTATGATCTACTTTTTTGGCCAGTGGAGTAATCATTTTAAGGTTAATTGGGGAATTGTATTTTTGGCTCAAAACATGTTCTTTTTTCCATGTGAAAAAATACAATTCACCAGTTAACCCTAAATATATTACTCCACTGCCAAAAACATATATAAGTGTTTAGGATTGCTGGTGGTTATACATGTATCTGGGGTTTGTATTCGGGGTCCGGGTATACATGTATCCGGGGTCTTGGTATACATGTATCTGGGGTATGGTGTCTGGGTATACATGTATCTGGGGTCTGGGTATACATGTATCCAGGGCCTTGCATTTTCTTCCAGGGGGGCCTCATGTTTAAGTTTCACCTAAGGCCTCACAAAGTCTAGAGCTGCCTCTGGTGTCAAGTATCATTCTCTTCCAGACCAGAATTTGGGGTTGCCCGGTACTCCATCTCAGATTTCAGTAGAATCCACTCCTTGTCATGGTTCGCGTCGCAGACGCCGGAAAAAAGGCAAGTGAAGTGCAGTTCCACTTTCTAAAACCTGTTGCAGTCCTGATTTTGCCATTGCCTGGACTGGTGTCCAGGCACTCCGGGATCCGTTCCTGATTTTCCCCTCATCTCTCCAGCCTCAGGTGTGGGCTGGGCCTGCAATGCCCATATAATCAAGCCTCACCTCAGAATCATTGCTTCTGCATTGTTCTTTCTGGCTATAGAACGTCTCATTGCAAGCCTGACCTGTGTGCTATGCACTTACCTGCCTGACTCCCATCTGGTATCCTGAGAACCCCTCATCATCGCTGTGACCCCTCATTGCTACACTCCATTAAGGACTCCTTCATCTCTGCAACCCTCCTTCCTGGACACTCTGTCACGAACTATCACGGGAGACTGTGTTGTCAGAGCAGTGGGAACCCCGAGAGCGGAGTATGCCAGATCGTATAAGCCACTACACGAAGGGTAAGATGAAATTGTACAACCTTATTCGTGGTAGTAACCGAGACGTCGGGAGTAAGTAGGAGTAGACGTGGAGGCACAGTAAGTTGGAGACTTGACACGGCGATAGGTAACATGAAATACAGAGAGGCAGGGATAAGTTCATACAAGGTCGTAGTACTCACGGTAGGTGGGAGGTATATCATGGTAAGAGGAGTTCGTAGGATATTGCTGTATACTGTGCTATAGACATGCGAGGATACTGGAACTACCACGGTAGGTCAAGGTTCTGAAGCGAGCAAGGAGACTGTAGATGCTGTGGTAGACTATGGTACTGGAGCAGATGAGGGGACTGTAAATACCGTGGTAGGCCGTGGTTCTGGAGCAGGCGAGGAAACTGTAGATGCTGCGGTATGCTGTGATTCTGGAGCATCCGTTGGTACGGCAACCTGTGCAAGTGGATCTGTTCCTTATTCTGATCCAATCTATGACTTTATCCCTCTCAGCTTCACATCGTCCGACTCCGAGAACGAACCAGTCCCAAACACCCAAGTGCCACCTGTGAAAGGGACAATGTTCAACGGCACTATGGTTGCCGTGACTGCTGACCCCGTGTCACTGGAGTTAGTCTGTGCCTCTAATGGGACTTTTGTACGACCAGAGGATCTGGAGGCCTTCGAGACCGCTTTAGACGCCCAGAGTGCATCCTTGAGACGGGGGCTCTGTCCTGGTTCGCGCCGCAGACGCCGGAAAAAAGGCAAGTGAAGTGCAGTTCCACTTTCTAAAACCTGTTCCAGTCCTGATTTTGCCATTGCCTGGACTGGTGTCCAGGCACTCCGGGATCCGTTCCTGATTTTCCCCTCACCTCTCCAGCCTCAGGTGTGGGCTGGGCCTGCAATGCCCATATAAAATCAAGCCTCACCTCAGAATCATTGCTTCTGCATTGTTCTTTCTGGCTATAGAATGTTTCATTGCAAGCCTGACCTGTGTGCTATGCACTTACCTGCCTGACTCCCATCATCTGGTATCCTGAGAACCCCTCATCTCTGTGACCCCCTCATTGCAACACTCCATTAAGGACTCCCTCATCTCTGCAACCCTCCTTCCTGGACACTCCTTGCATTCCCCATTTCTGGACTCCTTGCAACTCCCATCATCCTGCTACATATTGACCTACCCGTGTATGACATCTGATCTGGACTCTGACTACTCCTATGCCAGCTGCCTGCCACCGACCTAAGCTTGATTTGACCAGTCTCCAGTTATAACCCTTCTGATACCGTGCCTGATCTTATTGTGCCTTTTGCCCTCTGTGTCTTCTGGTCCTCCACCCTCTGTATCCAGTAAGTGTGTTCTTTAGTATAGCTGTTTTCCATTTATGTTCAGTCAGCTCTGATTGCATTTATTCTTTATTCAGCATCCAGTCCAGTATCTGTCCTGTTAGCCCTACTGTGCTATTTTCAATGTCCTGTCCTGTCCACCCCTTCCGCTAAGTGTACCCTGTCCTCTGTATATAGTATCCTTCCAACCAGCTCATATCTGTTATTTATCCAGATTCCCCTTCTTGGTTTACTTCTGTTTATTTAATAAATACATTTTCTGATTTAAACCTCACCTTCCTGCCTCTCCAGCTGTGTAACCACATATTGGGCTCGAATCCTCAACCCCTGCAAAGTGAGACGTGACACTCCTTGTCTTCCCTACCCCAGAATGCACATTCAGGTGTGTGCAATCGGCACCGACTGACGTTTTGTAAATGGCAAACACACCCATCAGTCAGTGCTTCAGCATTATACCCCTCACTGTGGAAGGTGCTCGGTGCTCCTGCTCAGTGAAGCCTAATTTTACCCTGCATATCCAACCTGTTCCCAAAGCCTGCTCCTCCTACAAGATCCCCTCTCTTTCCTGCAAGTCTCGTGCATCCTGAAAGCCAGTCATCTCACTGCCTTGCCTGTCTAACATTTCTTATCTCTTACGTGTCATGTAATGCCTACTGTATCTTGTGTCTAAACTCTAATATCCGCTTTGTCCTGTACATCACATCTCTGCTCAGTCCTCTTGGCTGACGAGGAGAGACAAGAGAGGAATAGATTGACCAGAGGGGTCAAACAAGTAGTGTGCAGTATTGCCAAGTTACCCATATATTTGCCTTGCCATTATTCCATTCATGTGTGTACTTGCATAATAAACGCACTTTGACTTTACTCACCTGCCTCTCCTTTTGGTGTATCACTGCATATTGGGCTCATACCAGCATATCCGGTACACCATCCATCTCAACATAACTAATTTGTCCAGTATAGCAGACCTGCTGACTATAAAGGAAAGATCATATGCGCTCGGGAAACACTAGGTGGATATGAGAATAATGAGAGACATTGAAATCGCTTGTCATTTTCCAGTTGCTCACAAAGTAGTGTCTCATTTAAAAAGTACAGTACAGTACCTTGCCACAACAGGTTTGTGGCTCGGCTGGAATAGCAGGAGAGTGTATGCGATAATTGACGTGGGGAATTAGATTTTACAAATATGGGATTCTATTCCAAGTTGTTATCTTCCACAACCTTTAAGAAATCCAACCACTAGCTCTCACTGCTAGTTTGTAACTATTGCATATTTTAAAATATATTAGCTATAGAAATGCAACCAAGAGAATAATATTTCATAATTTGCAACATTGTGACCAGTGCAGTTTGTTTGCAGTGGTTATGGTGCAAGAATAAGGGGCTCCTAACCTTTGTACAGGAGCCTTTAGAAATGGAATATCATCTTGGAGACCCTGGTGTTAACACATTTTAAGAGCTTACAAAGTCTTTAATGACTTCTGATCCCACAGTGCTGAGGGAAATGCAATCTGCTGCCTTTGTATGCAATAAAACACTGGAAACAAACGGCTCGAGTGTGACTATTTTCCATGGAGTCCTGTGGATAATACTAGCCAGTGACGCCATTATCGGTTTACGACTCCCAACCATTATGATTCAGGTCACTAATAAAGTGGCTGGATTGGTACAAAGGCATTAATAGGGAGCTGCTAATAGATAGTGACTCACTATTAATGGCTCCATTTGAAAAGGGGCCCCTTGGTTTTTGGGTAACCTAGCTCAACTCTTCCTTCATACTAAGCTCATGGTGATCAACCACGAGGTGGGTAGAGGTGCCATCTCAAACCAGGACAGAGGGAGCATGCAATTAGCCTGCACGGTAATGCCTTATTGGGAAGAATGGAAGCTGATGTGGAGGTTGCTCCACATATCCCATTAACACCGACCATATAGGTGTTAAATGGTGCTTCATAAACGAAAACCAGGATCTAGCAGGTAAAAATACTTCCTGGTCTGGACTGAGCTTTGTGGTTTTTTTTTTTTTTTTTTAAATCAAATGTATTATGTTTTTGTCTATTAAAGAGATTACCCCAGATGCATTAAAATGTGAGTTTCTTCCAGAATTGTTTTTGTAGGTCACTTATAACTGTTACCGCTCTCAACTCACTGCAACAGGATTCAAAAACGTCATTATTTTATGTAATGTCTGAGACGCATTTTGTTCTTTCCTCAGTTTTGTTTGATCACAGATCTCGGAAATTAGAACATTTTGTTCTAGAAAAGTTCATCCTAGATATGTTTAATTCTGAAAACTCTTTAACAGATGATTTTATTTTAGTTACATGTGCCTTACTTTTTATTTTAAGGGAAAAAGTGGGGAAGTTGGCAGAACATATTTGATGTTGTTTCACCAGACAGATTTTCACTCCTTTTTTCCACTCTTAAAATAAGATTTGTTTTTAGAACGGTGGGTGTGTTATCATGGGTGAGATTTCAAATGTCAGAATAAGAAACAACTAAAAGGACTCCCAAATCTCACAAACCACGATCGAGATAATGACTTCTTTATCACTGGGAAGTCTGAATCACCAGAATTTATTCAGGACCACATCCATCCTATTTCATATATAAATTCATGTTTAGTGTGAAACTGTATTCAAGCTCATGGTCAAAAGCTTGCAGATCAGAAGAAAATTGGCAACGGACATGCAAATAAAGTTAAAGGAAATGAGATTTAAGAGAAAAAAACATATGTTGATATTTTGGTCATGCACAGGTGTAAAAATTAAAACTTGATTTACATGGTTTGCTATCCTTTATTACATAGTAATTATCTATTATGAAAGTGTAATCAAACAACGAGTTGCACATCTGTAATCTACTGTGGGTGCAGAATTGGCACAATCTCAAAATTGGTTCTTCGGTTTGTGATTAAAAGGTAAATGGTAGGCATTTTTTATTGATCATCCCCTTTTAAATAGACCTAACAAAGTCCTACCTTTCTCATTAAGCAATACTAAATTTCTTCTTACAGATTAAAAGGTATTCTGGGGGCTTATTTAAGGCTAGGGTCAGACGAAAGCATTTTTCCCCGCGAATGTGAAAAAGTGCGTCCGAACGCATTGACGTATTTTTTCACGGAATGCGCAAAAACGGTCAGACGACACGCATTTTTGGGCGTGATTTTGTACGGATCGTCAATAAAACTCTTTTTGCGTCAGGACGTTATGTAGGCTGGACATTAGCAGCATCTGACATCTCCTAATCATGCAAACACGCCGCTATGCCGCCGCAGCGCACTCAGTACGTCAGTACTAGCGGTTCAGCGTTCTCAGAAAAATGCATTCAAATTCCACTTGCGTTGCACGGCCGGACTTTTGTGCGGCCGTACATCGTATATTGGCCGTCATTGCCCGTCATTTGCTGCTAGTGCGGCCGTAATTATGTGCACCACTACGCACGTTAAAAGTGTGCTGGTCTGACCCCAGCCTTAAACATCTTGTCTATTTCTGCAGCTTGTATTCCACCTGCGATGCATGCCTTCATTTTACGAAACCGTTTTCACCAAGTAACAAACTAATATTTTCTCAAGCCTAGCCTTTACTCTAGACCAAAAATACATAAAAAGGTCATTCTAGTGGTTAATATAATATGCTTTAATAAATCTAGTGTTGTAAAAGAAGTATTGTTAACATCTGAAACTACTTACTTTTGTGTTACCTAGGATGAGCCAATTATAGCAATCTTTAGAGTACTGCAGACTCAACTTCCTGTTTATCTACCTTGTTCACAGTAGGGGGTGTTGTAGGTTTTCTGCCCTTCTATCCAGGGAAAGAGTATAGATCTCAGATTAGAGTTTTGAGACAGGAAATGTCAGATACAAAACAAAAAAGGTTCCTATACCTCTAATTTTTCAGACAAAAGGGGGAAAAGGGCATTACTTTGTAAACCTTTAAAACACATTTAAAGAGAATCGTGATGCAATTGAAAGCAAGCAAAATATATTTAAAAATGTACAATTGGACTACAAAAAGACTTTTCTCAATCTTTTTTGATTATTAAAATTCCATCCAATCACTTTCAAGCCAGCTACTTTCTGTAGGTGGATTGTTGCTGCTCTGCAATGAAATGTTCCCCATAAAGAAACATTGTTTCTCCTTGTATAGCATTGGATCCCCAAATAGGCTCCCGTTCCAAGAAACGGACAATCAAAAACGTTCCTGTGATAATAAGAATGCATAAATTAGTTTGGCACAATTTTAGTTTTTTCTGGTATTTACCAAAACATATTCAAGTTATAGTTATATAATTGATATGGGCTGAAAGTGTAGACTCTCAGGTTTAATTTGAGGGTATGTACATCCAAATTGGAGGAAAGCTTTAGTAATTACAGCTCTTAAGAGTAGTCACACCCCCTTCTTTAACCTCCCTGGCGGTTTAATTTTTTCAAAATTTTGTGTCTAAAAGTATTTCAATTTTTTTTGGAAAGGAAATATTTTTATATAGCAAGCCTGTAATCCTTAGGAATAACTCACTGAAATCCGTGCAAACGAGTCTAGTAAACACACGGAGTCAGATAAAGTTTGAAACACAAAATAATAATCTATTATCCCAAAAAGAATTATCCAAAATAATGCAAATAAATAATATTCAATAATATAAATCAAACCAAAAACACTGAAATCTTTAATATCTCACACCCTTGTTTTCTGAGTCACTGCATATTGCTTCAGTAAACATCCTTGGTATGGATGTGCATGGCTGAAAAATTATTTTTGTGAAGTTTTTAAATAATTTTGTTTTCGGAATTTTGTAACTAATTTTGTTTCGTTTTGCTTTGTTTTTCGTATCGATTCGAATTTCACATATCAATTCGATAGTTGATATGAATTCGAATTTTGGATAACTAAATAAAACCCCAATTAATCAAATTTTGCTGTTAAAAGAAAAGCTACGGTTAAATTTTAAGCTGTGTCACAGATTTAGTATTTGAGTCAAATTAAACCGTGAAACAAAATGAATTTGTTTCATAAAGTCCTTTGACTATTACATGTATTTTAAGTGAAGATCAATTCGATAGTTGATAGTTCATTTCAAATTCGATAGTTGATATCAATTATTCAAAATTTTCTTTTATGATGATGACAGTGTAAAACGAAATAAATTAATTATATACCGTTTCGAATTCGTATCATATCGATTCGTTATTCGGAAGTACTTCTGAACTCCGAATTATGAAATTTCATTACAAATTCAGAATTTTTCCGAAATGAATGCACATCTCTAATCCTTGATAGGATTTATTTATTTATTCATCTTGAAACATGGGAATGCACAAAGCCCATTTTACAGTACTTTAAAAAAAAATTACAGTTCAAATTTGCCGCTGGGTCCGGCCCCCCCCTGCGTCGGGTGGCTCGCAGGGAGTTGAACCAGGAAGCAAGTCGCCGTGATCACACTGCGGTGACTGCGGGGGACAGGAAGGGAGTGCAGGATGCGGTGAGTATATACAGCCTGAGTGTGGCTCGGGGTTACGGTTTGTGGTAGAGAAATTTAACCCCAAGTCACACTCAGGAATGACACCAGGGATGTTAAGGTACCAAACAAAAGAAAATCGAGAGAAATCGCAGCAGCATTAGAAGTGGCCAGATCAACAGTTTATACATTCTGGAGGAAAGAAGAACTCACTGGTGAGCTCAGCAACATAAAAAGGCCTGGACGTTTCACGAAAGACAACAGTGGTGGATGATCGCAGGGTCCTTTCTATGGTAGTTGAGTGGCAGAAACTTTCCATTGCTTGATATCTGCTCCAAATCCCGGCTCTGACACTGTATGAACCATAAGCAGTAGCAATATTTGCAATGGATGCTAGACACAGACATCTTGTTAGCTCTTCCTTTATAATCCGTTTACTCCTGGGTTTCACTGTTGTAAGAACCATGTGTGATAAAACGGTCGCCCCAATGTTTATTTACTATTTTGCTTTACAGTTTATTGTCTCTGTATATAACAGAGTGTTCTGTGTTATATTAATATTCCCTTATGGGGTTATTGTAGAGTATTATTTCTGTGTACCTTCTCTCTGTATAGTGTACATCTCTGTATTAGCTGTCCTGTCTTTCTATTGTACTCGTCCGTGGCTACCCCCCTCTCTGTAAGAAGACTCCTTGGTTTCCCTCTACTACTAGCACGGTTTAGATAATATTCATGTGTAAACACTCCATTGTGTTGGATGGCTCTTTCTATTGTTCTCTGACTGGAGACTCTTGATGTTATGTAATGTATTCGTTAAGGGAGGGAGCTGTGTCTGTTTTACCTGTATTTGTGAAAATAAAGCATTCTCCATTTGGATTTTGAATGAGCAACATCTCTTCATACAGTTTACGTGTCGTCTATACTGTATCTGGATACAAGCTCCGTCTTATACAACGGAAAGGGGTGCCTGAGATACTAGGATCCTTAACACCATTGTTTTCTTCTCCAAGCCCAGGAGCACTTGTTTTTTCTCCAGACTTATCCATCTAAAATAAGTGACTTTACCTATGCTTTCCATAAAGTCCATTGTGCAGACCAACATCTCTCAGCCATGCGATCTAGTTCCTCTACCATGAGTTGATATTAAAAAGTTGGCCTGCAGCCCTTCCACCGCAACTCTATGCATAGAGAGCCACTGGTGATGCAGAGTCCTCGAAGGCTGAATGAAGGTCACTGTAGAAGAGTGAAAATAATGCTGACATTACCATAGTGAAGATCAGAACCACAGCAGTCAGAGCCTAAAGTAAGGAGATGTTCCTGTGGTTTTCCAGCTTGGTGAGAGGTTTGAGGCTAGGATAGTTTACCCAGGTCTGCAGTTTTCATATCAGCCTATGCTTATGTACAAATCTTACACAAAGAAGTGACAATAGAGAAGGATGGTACAGGAACCTCACAGAACAAGCACAATTTTCCCCTAACCTCCTGTATTTCTTGGAGAAAATTAATCGGGTTGATCACTTCATACAGGTCTTTAGCAACAGTCAGAGCCTCTTGTTGCTCGTTCGAATTTGCTTTCATTTTACAATCTCCAGTTCATATTCATGCTTCACAGCATCTTTCATGCTTTACAGATCAGAAAGGATCTTATTCTATCCTGGCTCCAACATGTTGCAGTTTCTCAAGGAAGGATTTCACTACTGTACATCAGAGTCTTGGGAAAACTCTGTGGGAGTTTTATTTCTGGCTTTCTAGGTGCGAGAGCTAGATGCACCCTCATATCCCACCAGACATACATGAAAAAAAGCATTTTTAGTTGAACCCATCACCAATGGAGCACAACGTATGGTCTTTATGTTCCTTGCTGAAGGCACAAACTACACAAATGAGTATCCAGTCACTGGAGCAGAACATTTTGAGTAGCTGCTCTCTGTGCACTAAAAATGCATCAAGGGAGTTTCAGGTTGCAACAGGTGAGGGACCAACATGCAGTGAGACAGGTGCGAAACGTTCAAGTAATATTAAGTATAGGGAAATAGACGCCATTAACCTTAAATGCACAGGAGCAGGCTTGGACACAGGCAAGCTTGAATAAACCTGATTTGGGTTGATGGAAAACAAAAAATAGACTGGATAAAGGCTGGCTTCACTGGAACAATGTGGAAGGGTGCTATACATGCAGTGAATGCTGAGTCAATGCAGAAGCCCCTGTTCATAATGGGAACTGCATTTAAGGGAGGTTCCCTCCTAACAGCCAGAGAAGTCATACCTGCAGTTCCTTCTGCTGATTGAACATAGCAAACCCAGGAACATTATATGCAGGTTGTGGACAAAATTGGGTAGCACCTTTCATGCACCAAGGGAAAAAAAACAGCAGTGGCTTAGACAGGTTTTCCTGTGGTTCCTCCATCTCCAGGGAACAAGCATGACAGCGTGTGGGTTTTTTCGGGGAATCAGTCACCTTAATGAATTTCTCAACTATCACTTTCATTAGACAATTGCCTCTGGGTGCACTGCCACCGCTCATGGGGGTCTCCTCACAGCATACAGGACCTTTGAGGTGTGTTGCAGGTTTAGCATATTCATGGAATTGGTCCGGGTGACTCCTTCCAGGCATGTTCTGCAAAGGCTGTGCATGCGCCTCAATGCTTTAGGCAGGGCCGGATTAAGATCTCTATGGGCCTGGAGCTGAAGATTTTGGTGTCTTTTTTTTGGAATTTAGTGAAATGAAAACATTTTAGGTTATAGTGCAGATACGGATATATCTAACCAGGCAGAAACTGTGTGAGTAAATTTACATTCAGATTTAAATCATTTAAAGCATGTAAAATAATTTTTTCATATTTTATGATCCAAACCCTTGTGGTTATATAGAAAGGAAGAAAATGGGCGCAGATCGCAGAGAACAGACAAATAAAACAAAAAAAAAAACTAAAAGAAAAAATATATACAAATGGAAAAATGCTGCAAGGTCCCATGTGGATCCACTTCCTATGTCCACATAACAATAAGTAACAGTAAAAAAGAAAAGGTCCTCGCGCAATATGAACAAATAGTATTCAAAATCTTCTTTGATGATCCCTCTGAATTCCTAGAAGACATAAAGATGGACACATATTGCGCAGTATGTCTGGAAATGGGAATCAAGGTCGAGAAGAAAATAGTTCCACTCACTATTTCAAGAGCCATATAAGCCGGCTCTAAGCAAACAAGCATAGGATATATACAGTATGGCAACGATATAATCACCAACGTCACCAGCTTGTTTGTGGGATAGTCCGCTCCGCCAATGTGAAATCCAGAATGATGATGGATAATGTTCGGTTTGCGGGCCAACTCTCATAAGGTTGATATCCCAAGGAAATAATGCACGTAGATAAATCCAATCCAATTTAAAATATTTATTAAAATAAATGGAAAGGAATGGCACTAACGCGTTTCGACTTTCAGTCTTTCTCAAAGTGCATCTAAAATACAATACATCAAATTCACATTTTTATACTTACAAGAAGCAGGAAATGATAAAAAACGGCGCAAAAAAGTAAGCGAGCGTTATAGAAATAAAATCTCGCCGGTTACACATACTTCCGGGTTTCGGCGCACGTTGATGACAAGCTACGTCTCTCCAGCGGGTGCGCAATTAACCCGCCGGCTAAGAGACGCAACCTGCCCACACATAATCTCAAACGCCATCTTAACTCAGGGAAACCGGACAAGAAAAATAATAGACAAAATTCAAAAAAAAAAATATTATGACAAGAGGATACAAATGGATATAGCATAACAATGGAACTATATTTATCATGGTACAGCTAACTAAATCTTAATAAATTTATATATGGTCACAATAATCCATTAATATCCATATCTATATTTAACCCCTCTGGGGCCAAACTACTCATTTCAAAAATCCATTTAGCCTCTATCTTATTAAGATTATTCAGATGGTTACCTCCTCTCCAATGTTTATCAACCTGTTGTATCCCAATGAATCTCAGCAAACTAGGGTCACTATTATGATATTTCTGAAAGTGAACTGAAACACTATGCTTATCATAGTTCCTCTTAATGTTGTACATATGTTCTGAGATTCTCACTTTGAGCATCCTAATGGTGCGGCCCACATATTGAAGGCCGCAGGGACACCACAGTAAGTATACAACATTGGAGGAACTACATGAAATGTAGGAGTTAATGTTGTGAATGCTATGGTTGGAATGGGATGTGAAGGATTGGATACCTTTATTTCCTTTTATAGTATTACAGCATTTACACATACCACATCTAAAAAAACCTTTTTTATTCTTTTTAAATCCAGACAAAAAGGTTTCTTTTTTTTCTTTTTCCAAAAAGCTATCTGTTAGCACTGTCTTACAACTCTTAACTCCTCTATAGACTATTCTGGGTTTAGGACCCACGAAATCGCTAATGTCTTTATTTTGTTTAATAAGATGCCAATGTTTGTTAAGAATCCTTTTTATATTCCCAAAATTTGTAGAGTAGGTGGTAATAAAGGGGACCTGAACATTATTTATTATGTCGGATTTATGCTTATATTGCAAAAGTTGATTCCTATCCTGAGAACCTACGGCAGTATATTCTCGCTCAATCTCTATGATGTTATAACCTTTTTGGATAAACTGTTCTTTAAGGATGTCTGTCTGGTTACAAAAATCTATATTTTGAGAACAGTTGCGTCGCATTCTTAAGAATTGTCCCCTCGGAATGTTTCTAAGCCAGGGGGCATAGTGACAGCTGTTAATATCAATAAAACTATTTGTGTCAACTTGCTTAAAAAACGTTCTGGTCTGAAGAACGTCATTGTGAACAAATAATTCCAAATCTAAATAATTAACAGAAACCTTACTGGTATTATAAGTGAGAACAATACCCCATGTGTTGGAATTAAGATATGACAGAAATGCATCAAGGGTGAGCTGGTTTCCCCCCCAAATAAAAAAAATATCGTCTATGTAACGGCGATATAGGACCAAGCTTGCCCCCCCACTCATGTCCCGAATATACAAATCGTTCCTCCCAATAGGACATGAAGAGATTTGCGTAACTGGGGGCAAACTTGGTCCCCATACCTCTAATTTGTAAATAAAAATCACCTTCAAACCAGAAAAAATTGTTATTAAGAATCAAATTAATCCCCTCTATAGTATAGTCAACCTGACTTGGAGGAAACTGGCCAGACTCCTCCATATAATGTTTAACTGCTTCACAACCCTTATCGTGATCAATGATAGTATATAAACTACCAACATCACATGTTACCATGATCATACCATTTGTCCATACCAGATCCTTAGCGATCTGAAGAAGATTGATAGAATCTTTAAGGTAGGACGGTTGGGAAATAACTAATGGTTGGAGTATGGAGTCAATATATTCTGACAGAAAAGATAGTGTGGATCCAATGCTAGAGACAATCGGTCTACCGGGGGGGCAAGTAGGATTTTTATGTAATTTCGGTAAAGTGTAGATTACCGGAATACGTGAGTATGTAGGAGTGAGGAAATCAAATTCTCGTTTACTTAGCACTTTGCAGGATATCCCACGTGCTAAAAACTCTGAATATACTTTAGTAATGAGGTTAGATGGATTATTTTTTAATTTTTTATATGTTGTAGGGTCCTGCAATTGTCTAAAGATTTCATCAAGATATTGTTGTGTATTCTGAATAACAATACCCCCCCCTTATCTGCAGGTTTTATAACTATACTTCTATCTTTTCGTAGTATGTCTAGTTCTTTTCTCTCTGCACTGGACAAGTTATATTGATATTTGTTCAGGGGTTTAACTTTTTTAATATCATCTATACACGCCTTTTCAAACGTCTTCATACTATCTGTTTTATAACAAAAAGGGAAAAATGTAGATTTAGGTTTAAGGGAAGTGTGGAAAAACTCAGTTTCATATGTGACCGGAACAGTAGGTACTTGATTAGAAAAGTACCTTTTAAAAGGCATAATTTTCTAATATATCTGTTAACATCTAGATAGGTTTCGAATTTGTTTAGACCCACACTAGGGGCAAATTTAAGGCCTTTTTTAAGGATATTCTCTTGGGTCTTATTAAGTATTTTATGGGAGAGATTAAAGATGGTTATCTCTTTCCCTTCTTTTCCCGTCTTTCTTTTGGTTCTGGACTTTCCACCTCGAGATCCTCTTCCACCTCTCTTGTACGTTTGAGAGGTGGTATTATAGTTGTCAACTTTTGATTCGGGATCGGTGGTCTGTCTAAAAAACTAACTTGGGGAAAGGGTGATCCCGTATCCTCATGTGGTCTAATGGCTTCATATCTATTTTTAGACAAGATGTTATTGGTGTGAGCTCTATTGCAGAACTGATCCTTACTTTTATGATTATATGGTTGATGCTGATGGCCCACTCTATGCCACACATAGGGGTTTGATTTTCGAGCATTATAACCCCTCTCATTATGATATTGGGGGGTATCTTGTTGTGTGAACTTTTTAGATCTCCAATTATGCCCTCTGCCTGAAATGGGTTTAGGGAAAAAATTATTGTTATAATTATTTCTTTTAGGTGTTCTATTATTATGATATACTTTTTCTTTAGGTATATTCTTTTGAAATGATTTATGTTGCTCTTTAGGCCATTTTCTAACATTTCCCATCATGTAATCATCAAGATCACGTAAGAATTTTTTTAGATGTGGTATGTGTAAATGCTGTAATACTATAAAAGGAAATAAAAGTATCCAATCCTTCACATCCCATTCCAACCATAGCATTCACAACATTAACTCCTACATTTCATGTAGTTCCTCCAATGTTGTATACTTACTGTGGTGTCCCTGCGGCCTTCAATATGTGGGCCGCACCATTAGGATGCTCAAAGTGAGAATCTCAGAACATATGTACAACATTAAGAGGAACTATGATAAGCATAGTGTTTCAGTTCGCTTTCAGAAATATCATAATAGTGACCCTAGTTTGCTGAGATTCATTGGGATACAACAGGTTGATAAACATTGGAGAGGAGGTAACCATCTGAATAATCTTAATAAGATAGAGGCTAAATTAATTTTGAAATGAGTAGTTTGGCCCCAGAGGGGTTAAATATAGATATGGATATTAATGGATTATTGATTGCCATCAGCATCAACCATATAATCATAAAAGTAAGGATCAGTTCTCCAATAGAGCTCACACCAATAACATCTTGTCTAAAAATAGATATGAAGCCATTAGACCACATGAGGATACGGGATCACCCTTTCCCCAAGTTAGTTTTTTAGACAGACCACCGATCCCGAATCAAAAGTTGACAACTATAATACCACCTCTCAAACGTACAAGAGAGGTGGAAGAGGATCTCGAGGTGGAAAGTCCAGAACCAAAAGAAAGACGGGAAAAGAAGGGAAAGAGATAACCATCTTTAATCTCTCCCATAAAATACTTAATAAGACCCAAGAGAATATCCTTAAAAAAGGCCTTAAATTTGCCCCTAGTGTGGGTCTAAACAAATTCGAAACCTATCTAGATGTTAACAGATATATTAGAAAATTATGCCTTAAAAGGTACTTTTCTAATCAAGTACCTACTGTTCCGGTCACATATGAAACTGAGTTTTTCCACACTTCCCTTAAACCTAAATCTACATTTTTCCCTTTTTGTTATAAAACAGATAGTATGAAGAGGTTTGAAAAGGCGTGTATAGATGATATTAAAAAAGTTAACCCCTGAACAAATATCAATATAACTTGTCCAGTGCAGAGAGAAAGAACTAGACATACTACGAAAAGATAGAAGTATAGTTATAAAACCTGCAGATAAGGGGGGGGGGGGTATTGTTATTCAGAATACACAACAATATCTTGATGAAATCTTTAGACAATTGCAGGACCCTACAACATATAAAAAATTAAAAAATAATCCATCTAACCTCATTACTAAAGTATATTCAGAGTTTTTAGCACGTGGGATATCCTGCAAAGTGCTAAGTAAACGAGAATTTGATTTCCTCACTCCTACATACTCACGTATTCCGGTAATCTACACTTTACCGAAATTACATAAAAATCCTACTTGCCCCCCCGGTAGACCGATTGTCTCTAGCATTGGATCCACACTATCTTTTCTGTCAGAATATATTGACTCCATACTCCAACCATTAGTTATTTCCCAACCGTCCTACCTTAAAGATTCTATCAATCTTCTTCAGATCGCTAAGGATCTGGTATGGACAAATGGTATGATCATGGTAACATGTGATGTTGGTAGTTTATATACTATCATTGATCACGATAAGGGTTGTGAAGCAGTTAAACATTATATGGAGGAGTCTGGCCAGTTTCCTCCAAGTCAGGTTGACTATACTATAGAGGGGATTAATTTGATTCTTAACAATTTTTTCTGGTTTGAAGGTGATTTTTATTTACAAATTAGAGGTATGGCGATGGGGACCAAGTTTGCCCCCAGTTACGCAAATCTCTTCATGTCCTATTGGGAGGAACGATTTGTATATTCGGGACATGAGTGGGGGGCAAGCTTGGTCCTATATCGCCGTTACATAGACGATATTTTTTTTATTTGGGGGGGAAACCAGCTCACCCTTGATGCATTTCTGTCATATCTTAATTCCAACACATGGGGTATTGTTCTCACTTATAATACCAGTAAGGTTTCTGTTAATTATTTAGATTTGGAATTATTTGTTCACAATGACGTTCTTCAGACCAGAACGTTTAAGCAAGTTGACACAAATAGTTTTATTGATATTAACAGCTGTCACTATGCCCCCTGGCTTAGAAACATTCCGAGGGGACAATTCTTAAGAATGCGACGCAACTGTTCTCAAAATATAGATTTTTGTAACCAGACAGACATCCTTAAAGAACAGTTTATCCAAAAAGGTTATAACATCATAGAGATTGAGCGAGAATATACTGCCGTAGGTTCTCCGGATAGGAATCAACTTTTGCAATATAAGCATAAATCCGACATAATAAATAATGTTCAGGTCCCCTTTATTACCACCTACTCTACAAATTTTGGGAATATAAAAAGGATTCTTAACAAACATTGGCATCTTATTAAACAAAATAAAGACATTAGCGATTTCGTGGGTCCTAAACCCAGAATAGTCTATAGAGGAGTTAAGAGTTGTAAGACAGTGCTAACAAATAGCTTTTTGGAAAAAGAAAAAAAAGAAACCTTTTTGTCTGGATTTAAAAAGAATAAAAAAGTTTTTTTTTTAGATGTGGTATGTGTAAATGCTGTAATACTATAAAAGGAAATAAAAGTATCCAATCCTTCACATCCCATTCCAACCATAGCATTCACAACATTAACTCCTACATTTCATGTAGTTCCTCCAATGTTGTATACTTACTGTGGTGTCCCTGCGGCCTTCAATATGTGGGCCGCACCATTAGGATGCTCAAAGTGAGAATCTCAGAACATATGTACAACATTAAGAGGAACTATGATAAGCATAGTGTTTCAGTTCACTTTCAGAAATATCATAATAGTGACCCTAGTTTGCTGAGATTCATTGGGATACAACAGGTTGATAAACATTGGAGAGGAGGTAACCATCTGAATAATCTTAATAAGATAGAGGCTAAATGGATTTTTGAAATGAGTAGTTTGGCCCCAGAGGGGTTAAATATAGATATGGATATTAATGGATTATTGTGACCATATATAAATTTATTAAGATTTAGTTAGCTGTACCATGATAAATATAGTTCCATTGTTATGCTATATCCATTTGTATCCTCTTGTCATAATATTTTTTCTTTTGAATTTTGTCTATTATTTTTCTTGTCCGGTTTCCCTGAGTTAAGATGGCGTTTGAGATTATGTGTGGGCAGGTTGCGTCTCTTAGCCGGCGGGTTAATTGCGCACCCGCTGGAGAGACGTAGCTTGTCATCAACGTGCGCCGAAACCCGGAAGTATGTGTAACCGGCGAGATTTTATTTCTATAACGCTCGCTTACTTTTTTGCGCCGTTTTTTATCATTTCCTGCTTCTTGTAAGTATAAAAATGTGAATTTGATGTATTGTATTTTAGATGCACTTTGAGAAAGACTGAAAGTCGAAACGCGTTAGTGCCATTCCTTTCCATTTATTTTAATAAATATTTTAAATTGGATTGGATTTATCTACGTGCATTATTTCCTTGTGGTTATATATTCTATAGGGAATTCTTGTTAATTTTTTTTAAATGGGATCCTGTTACTGCATTTTTCTGAGAAAATATAAAATTTTAACCAAAAAAATGAAATATTTCCCTTGTGTTTTTTGAATAATATGACGATGTATAAAACACTGGTCTTGCTCCCAGCGTGGGAAATGAGAAGGTGAGTAATGGCAGTGGTATTGCTCATTTAATAAGTGACAAATGGACAATGTCATTGCATTGGAACTAAAAATATAAAAGATAAAAGTTTTTGGGTTTTCCTTTTAGATTTTACATGGTCACGTTTGGTATTAATGCAAAGGCCAAACGCTGACCTGTCCAATGACACCTCCCTTGACCTTGTGAGGTGTAAAGATTAGTAGCGCAGCGTTCCAAAGTCACCCCCCCAGTGCACTTTGCTGCAGTGCAGTGGTTTAGGTTTTTGGTGCAACAATATGTAATAAACGGATCATGCCATCACCTCCACACTTGAGATGGTGAGTTAGTGCAGCATCATTGTTCACTTTATAATTGAAAAGTGGAAAGTATTGCTGTGTTAGAAAGAAAAAATAAAGTAATATTTATTATTTAATTTTTATTGTTACATAAAACCTGTTCATGTTTGCTATCATTGGAAAGGGCATACTCTGGCCTTTCCAGTGATACCTCATATAACCCTGTAGCTGCTACGGTGTTTGAGATAATGGGGTCCACATGTTCATAAATGCAGACATTGTTATTTTTTCTCTGGGCCTATTCTGGGGCATGGGCCTGGAGCTGCTGCTCCATCTGCCCCTATGTTAATCCGGCCCTGGCTTTAGGTTCCCTGTAAAGGTTGCAGCAGTTGAGGCACATCAGTCGCAGGTCATTTGTTTCATGTTCACCTCCCTCCTCATGTCATGAGAGGGAGATTGGACAGTGAGTGAGAGAAGGGACCTGGACCTGTACATGGGAGATGAGAGAGATCTATACTTGCGCATCTGTTGCACTGGGTTCTTCCATCTATTGACTAGCTATAAACTTGCAAGGTCTTCAAAGCCTTGAGTTCAGATTCTTCAAACACCAAAGTTCAGCTCAATAGGTGTTCCCCAAACTGATCCTTAGCCAAGTTCTGTCCCTTTTTGCTTGGCGGAGTGACATATACAAGTAGTGCTTGTATGACTTTATGTGACAGGTCATCTTAAAAGGGAAATGGTTTCTTCTTTAACCTTACCCCGGTAGAGAAAATGCTCTCACACTAATAGAATTAATGTGCGTAGTAACTTACATAAAGTCACCAAAAACAAACATTTTACAGTAAGGACTGTGCTTAAGACCTCAGTGCCACTGGGTGAATAGTCACAGATAAGACTATTTCATAGACATTTTATATTGGTTTTCATTGAGAATAGCTCTTCATAAATTTCAAAAGACAAAAAAACAAGAAGAGAGACAAGGGGACATAAATCAAAAGGATGGACTTTGAGTGATTGTCTAAATGACTACCTGATCTTTGTTTAGGTTTATAAAAAATGTCACATGTGAACATCAGGGAAACACGAAAGAGTTTTTTCACTTTTTTTAGCCCTGGCCAAATCATTTAGCATCAGGTTTTTAAAAAAGGTAAGATTCGTTATTACTAATGATCCAAACAAACTTATACCAACATAGATTGGACCAGATGGGCCCTAGAATTTTTCTATCCTGTAACACTATGTAACTATGTAAGATGTTGCCATATGTATTTACAGCCACATGATGTCAGTATTACTGAAGTGTCAGCACTTTCATACACAGCATCATGGCCCATGTCAGGTATTACCAGGCATCAAGGAACTTCTTAGGAAGCATATCCCACACAGAACCAGAGCGAGAACTGGAAGAGTTGTTGTTCTCAAAAGTCTATTAATCTACAAGGTTATCTTTACCTGTAATAATCATATACAGAATGCACCTGTAAACATGTAACATAGTGAATATATTTATTTTATGTTAATCTGTATATTTGTGCTTTTTTTTTTAATATCTTGCATTTTATTACAGAAATACAAAGTAACAACTGTAACAATGTTGAACCCAGGACATACTTGAAAACGAGAGAAATCTCAATGTATCCTTCCTGGTAAAATCCTTTATAAATAAATAATATATGCACATACAAATAAAGAGAAGGAAGAAGAAGTGCTACTTGTTTTATAGTTTAATAAAGATACATTCTATTAAGCCTCAATAAATGCAGTCTAATAAAATAAGCTTTTTTGCAATTGTAACTATGTATTTGTTCTTTCCCCATGAGGAGTTAATCTTATTTAATGGCCTGTAGAAGCCTGCCCACAGCTCTCTGCACCTATCAGAGGAGGGGGAGTTAGAGTCTGTTGTTTGCAATGCTAAGGATGAAGGGAAAGTCAGCTAAGATCAGGTTACCAAAGGATAGAGGATTTATTTCTCTGCAACAGCAGTATGTTGTGCTACAATTTTCAATTTCCTGATCGATCCTTTGATATTTCCATTTTGGTGTTTTGGAGGTCTTGAGTCTAGTAGTTGCCCGTTCTAGACACAGACAATATCAGTAGGAGTCCAAATGATTTATCTATTTTGTGTCTGTTATTTTAGCAAGAATCAATGCGGAGGAAATTTCACTGAAATCCCTACCCTTTATCTACAGGAAATGTTAGCTGATAACAGTTAGTCAGTAAATAGAAGTTGTGATTTATATGGAAAGAGAAGCATGCCAAACACTACTTCTACCAGTCCTGGCTTTGACATATAGCACACTAGGCAAATGCCCAGACGACCACAATGGCTGTGGACTGTGTGCCACAAGAAGTCCAAAGTCCACAAAGGTGCCCAAATTCACCCAAGGCGCCTCAACCATACCCAAAGCTTACCTAGTGCCCACATTTGGGTTCTGCATCACAGGTCACACATCTTTCTGGGCCAGATTGAGCCCAATCAGAGTAGTCACGACGCTTTGCTAGCAAATTGTTCCAGAAAAATGGATGTCCAAGCCATAGCGCAATAGATTTGACAAGGGATCTGTGAATCTTACGGCGAATACTGCGAATTGGGAAAAATAGATATCCAACTTCATTGTGCTCAATTTCTAAAAGTTTCAGTCCCCTTCTAAATTTTCTGCAATGTTTGACTTAAACTGTTACTCAAACTACATATATGCACATACCATTATAGATCTTACTCATATGAACTAAAAACACAAGTATTAGAAACTAGGAGACCGCTTTGTAATTGAGGCCGCAGAGAATATTAGAAACAAAATGCAGAGTTTCACATTGTCATGTGCTCTGCAGGTTCTAAGAATACCATGGAGGGCAAATTAGAAACAATTTTGCAGAGCACGCACAATTATTACAAAGCTTATGTTTCCCCAAGTATTATGTAAGAAGCATGCAAAATGTATTGATACAGAGTTACGAGAGCAGGAAATTATTCAGGGAGCAAAACAGAAAAAAATGTTTGTTGAAGCACATCGTATTTTACAAGATGTAGAATATATTTTGTCCAAGAATAAAAAGCACACTGCAAACAATTAGACTATGTTTACTGACTGTTTATAACACACAGGACAAGATGTAAACTAAGCAATAAAAAAAGACTGTTGTGTTCTTCACTTTCACTCTGACAATGATGAAAGGCCTCACGCATTCTGCTGACTTGATAACAAGCAAGGAAATAGATCAGCTGCAGCTCAATGTGAATTCTCTGCTTGAGCTTAGAGCTGCATTCAGTAGGGATCAAATTATGTTTTCAGAAGTGGACACAGGCTAATGCTTAAACTTGACCAAATTATAGAAATAAATCTTTCCTGCGGTGATGAATTTTTCATATGTCATCCATAGGAAGTTGGTGCAAACATTTACCGACAATACAAATCTATATGTAGTTGGGCACTAACAGCATATGGAAGGATGTATTTTTTATTCGGTAGTATAATTTTCCCTTCTAAAGTCGGTGTTCTTACGGAGGTGTATAGGGGTAATCTTTGTTGTTTTAATGATCAGAACTGTCAACATTCTAGAAACAGATGCTTAGAATTTATTATTGTTATATTGTTGTTCAAGTAGGATCAGCGACGGCTGTTTTGGGGGTTGTTTTCCTGTATTGTAGTCGAAGGAAGTAGGTGGTGGTATTTTTGTTTTAACGTTTTTTTCAGCCACCACCCCCCGGCGATAGAGAGGTGAAGGTAATCGGCGTTGAAAGCACGGCGCTTTGTATACACGCTGGGGTTGCCAGGGCAACCAGCGTGATGTGAGTAGGAGGCGCCGGGAGACGGCGCCTGCGCAGTAACACCTCTTCCCATGATAGACTGCAGGATTTCTCACGTGCAGCCCCCACTCTCTGGAACGCTCTCCCTCGTACTGTCAGACTTTCCCCTAACTTCTCTTCCTTCAAACGCTCCCTGAAAAGATTCCTATTTAGGGAAGCCTACCACCCAACTCACTGACGCAACCATCAATCACTCTCACCTTACAGTCCTCTCCTCCTGTTTCCAACCCCAACCCTCCCAGATTGTGAGTTCCTACGGGAATAGGGCCCTCATCTCCTCCTGTACGGTTTGTCAAATGTTGTACAATGTATTGTAACCCTGTCTATACTGTGCTTATTGTACAGCGCTGCGGAATATGCTGGCGCTTTATAAATAAAGAATAATAATAATAATAACAGAGAACACGCCAGGATTGTGATACAGCGGGTGGTGAGTGATTGGGAACCTTGTTTGTATATTGATTGTAGAGCTTACTTAAATGATGTATGTCATTGTGTATACAGGTTTGTCCTGAGGAAGGCTCATTGTTGTGAGTCGAAACGTTGACTTTTTATGGATTAATAAAGTAGAATTTATATATATATATATACACACACACACACACACACACACACACACACACACACACACACACACACACACACACACACACACACCTTTGCTTCTACATTTAGCAGAGGTCTGAATGAGAACACTTATTGCAGATATTTTGTTAGGCTTACTTATGTGATTGTTTTTAAATACAGATACAAATAGAGACTGCACTTATTCAAAAATAAAAAATATTAAAGGCAATCTAAGAGGAGAGGGTTGACACACTAGGTGAGGGTAAATAGAGAACCTGAAGTAGTGGGATGCATGTGGGCTGGTTGGGAAGATGGAGCAAGAAACGTTACAGTTGGGGATCATGGAGTGAGCCAATATGTTTTCAGAGACTTCTTGAAGGACTAGAGACACACAGAGAGGCTAATGTTGAGGGGGACAGCGTTCCATAGAAAGGGGCAGCTCTGGAGAAGTCTTGAAGGTGGGAGTTGGGGGTGTGGGTACGTGGAGCTGATAACGTCAGATCATTGGCAGAGCGAAGTGGTCAGGATGGATTGTACCTGCTAGTAAGGGAGGAGATGTAGAGATGCACTTTTATGGATAGCTTTGTATGTGAGCACCAGCATTTTGAATTGGATTCTAAAGAATACTGGGAGCCAGTGTAGATATTGACAAAGGGGTGAGGTGCGATAAATGCAAGAGGTGAGGTGGATGAGCCTAACAAAAGCATTCATGACAAACTGCAGAGGGAGAATCTGGGATTTCTTAAGTCCAGAGAGAAGGAGGTTACAGTAGTCAAGGCAGGAGATAAGAGCTTGGATGAGTGTTTTAGCAGAGACCTGATTAATAGCAAGATTTGGTTAGCGACTGAATGTGAGGAGTGAAGGAGATCAGAGTTAAGACACCGAAGCAACGAGCCTTAGCAATTCCCCCCCTCCGAGAAAATATTACTGAGCCGCTGAGAGGGGAGAGGAGGTCACTGGACCATGTGAGCTGGGGGCACTATATCCGCACGAGCTGGGGGCACTATATCCGCACGAGCTGGGGGCACTATATCCGCACGAGCTGGGGGCACTATATCCACACGAGCTGGGGTAGGGTGACTGACTTGGTCACCCTACTACAGTGCCAGTGGGCGGCCAGCCTTAACCCATCTCCACCCAACCGAACACATAATAGTAAATAATAAAAAGGATAGCTTTCCATAATTATATTTTATAGACCAGCGATCTGCAAGATCTGGCCCCCAAGATGTTGCTGAACGACATCTCCCAGAAATGTTTGAATGGAATAGATCGACAAAGAATCAAGGGAATTGATGTTCAGCAACATCGGGGAGGGGGTACAGAGTTTTATGGAAATAAGTATATTCTGTTCATCTGCTGAATTTAAAATTCATTACAGCAACAAAACATGAAGATTGTGAGCACAACTTAAAGTAGGCACACAGTCTGCATGGATGAATAGAACAGAAAAGGGACTGCCTAGATACACCTGTCATACTTGAAAATTAGAGAAATCTTAATGTATCCTTCCTGGTAAAATACTTTATAATGTGCAATATTGGAATATACAAAAACATTTTTTATTGTATAAAAAGTATTAACTAAAAAGATAAGGATGTGTACAAACATGGAAAGCAAAGCAGGATGAGGTGTGTGGATGTTAAAATAGTACCTGAGAGGTCCCCATTATGACTGGGACGGATGTAGGATGCAGACATTCACAGGCAGCGATGGAGCAAAAGTTGGTAGCTACAATCCTGCTTCAGATGTGGATAGATCCTACGATGAGGAATGGATAGAAATGAGGGTGAAAAAGCATAATAAAAAAATGTAAATGTTCTCCGTCTGCACAAAAACAAAAAAATAAAAACACACTAATGAAGTATGAACATAAAAATACACATGACTTCATTACTATAAAACAGACCACACACCAAAGGTTATCAATAAACACTTGTTCATGATACAAGTCTGATATTTGTGTAGATTCCTTCCGTGATGCAAGATAAATGCTAGTGGTGCACAGAAATTGAAATTTCCGTCCAATACCGAAATTCAGTCATGAGAACCCGGGCCTGGAGGCCGAGCCGAGTCGGGGACTTGCCTGAGACCGGAGGCCAGCCGAGCAGGCTTCTCGTCCGGCCTCTAGGCTCAGGGGAGCCCCTGGCTCGGCTGGGCTGGGGGCTCGTCTGAGCCTGGAGACCAGCCTGCTCTAAAATTCGAATCGATCCCAAATTACCAACGAAATTATGAAAATTAATCTGTTTAATTTTACGGTTTCACAAATCTCTTGTATTCAGCACCACAGGCCAATAGACAGTTTAATATTTAACCCTAACTTGCCTTTTAACCCCGTTGTTTAACCCTAATCTAACAATAATTGAGCAGGATTTGATTAATTGGGTGTTTTCTTAGTGATCCGAAACAAAACGAAATTAACAAAATTATTTTCAAACGAAGCAAAATTAATTTTTCAGCTGTACACACCTCTACAGTATTCTAAACTTAACCCTACTTTTAGCTCTATACTAGAAAAGAGATAGATAAGGTCTTACAAGCAGAACGATAGATATTTACGACAATCAGTTATTGTATGCCTTACTGGTCTCTGAAGGTTTCCCACAATGAAGTACCAGGAAGATAATTTGTAAGTACCACAGGAATGTCACACAGTCAGGACATATAGCATTTGCACATTATGCTGACACCAATTGTGAATCGGATTAAGAACGCTCATAGGAATCTGCTGTAGTGTATTTATAATGGGCATTTCTAATACCCGAGGTTGCTCCTAGGTGGCTATTGCTGAAAACAGGGGTGGCCCTATACCTTTTATGTTGGACATCATTAGTGGGTGAGCAAAAAACATTGCCATTTCAAGTCAGAAATGCCATTTAGAAAACATTTCTGTAATAAAATACAAAAATCTATACAGATTAATAGTTTATGTCAAGAGCTGGGAATGCAATGTAATCATGTAATACTATTACATAGTATTTCGATTGTGTCTTCACGTCAAAGTGATAGTCATTCTTTAATTCACAGCACACATTCATTCTAAATATAGTAAGTACTTCTTGGCTAATTTAGTTGAGTCGCTAATTTTATCCTAGATCGTCAATATTGCGTTTTTAAATGCTTTCATCTTCGGCGGTTATATGTAATGAAACTAGTTACACAAGAAAATATATTAAAACTAATGACATGTATTCATTGCCCAGCAAACAAACAATCTAAATAAGATTTTAATTACCTATGGAATAAGCTAGGTCTTCGTGGATAAACAATGTTAATTACCTTCAGAACTACTGCTACTTCTGTACACATTCATCTGCTTTTGGAAATAAACACTGTTACAATAAGCACAAATACACAGGGGGAATTTTTTTGTTACCAAATTACAAAATAGAGAACAGCAGACAATACATCTGAAAGTCATCAAAACAGGATGGTGACAGTGATGAGATAACTGGTCATTGAGGTTTGTCAAAAAAGTAACATGGATCTTTGTTCTCCTGCAAAAGTTTTTTACATTTCGATGACACTTAAGGTGTCATAGGCGTGATGAATAACAATTTGACAAACCTTTCATATCGGCACTGATACTCACATTACAAGGCAGGGGTCTAGTCCTAAAAAAAAATAATTGCTAGATCTCACCAAGATTTCTGCTCCCCAATTAAGTATTAACATAGTGCACTTTACACACCACACTCAAAACTTGATAGTGTTTAAAAGGGACACTCTACTCGTACTAACCACTTTACTGTTTTAAAGTGGTCAGGATGTGAGCCCCCAGGTCCCCCCAATATGTAGCAATTTCAACCAGTTCTTTCTCCATCTGCGTCTGATGGTACTCAGAAAAGAAGCACATCTTTCAAACCCTGGTGTTAAGTGACTGTGCTTCTACACAATCACTCAACACATTAATCTGAACACTCACTCACATATAAATCACTCTGTGGCGAGAGCGGTGCGATCCGCTGCTTACTCGCTGCACAGCCAGAGGAACAAATCGTTCCCAGTGTTCCTCCACATATCCCTCCGCCGCCCATGCTGGATCCCACTCCCTAGAGCTCTTGTAGAGATCTTGTCAGTCTCCATGGAGGCGTCCTATGGACTCATTGAGCCGATAACGCCACGATGCTCAGCATGGCTGGTGTTATGTTGTGGCTCGTAAAGTATTAGGACTCGAGTTGCTGGCAAAGGAAACCCATGATCGATTCCAAATAAAAGCTTTTCAGTGTGAGGGCTAAAAGTGAATTCTGTTTCTCTCAAAAGTTTTGATTTTCAGGTTCTTTCTCACTTGCCAAGGTTTCTATTTTGGGGTTCTGGATTCACCAAGAAGCAATTTCATTAAATGCATAAGGGCTGAAGCAATAAACACAGTGACACTAACAAGTCAACAGGTCAAGGCACTAACAAGTCAAGAGAAAACTTGTACTGTTACAAGCTCGACTTCACAGTATAGCTTCTCTTGTTCTTTTTAGTTTGCTTTTGTGAACCATCTGCCTGCATTGACATTGCACAACCAACACTTACAGAATAACCCGGTATGTGCCTTTTATTATTCATAGGAATAATGGTTTCCGTATAGACTCAATCACTGTGTATGCTTTATTTACAGTGGAGACTTGCCATGTTCTATTCATTGCTAGAGGGAATTCACAGCATAGTGTTTACCGTCAAGTAGAATCTCCTTGTGCTAATTACTGACAGCAGGAAAAACAGTTGCTAGATGGTGGCTGTGTAAATTACTGTATTTTGGGGGGAGGGGTTTGCCATCAGTAAGTCTATATAATGAAAGTGGGAATAACAATGTACCATATTTACTGTGAGAAATCACAATGTACCATATTTACTGCTAAAAGAAATTCTTTAGATACATTGTCAGTACCACCATGAGAAGGTTAACAAAATCCACTATTATGACTTTCATAATAATGGCTTGTGCGCACAGACATCTGGATTATCGTTTTCACTTCTGAGCCATTTCACTGTGTGCTACTTTCACTTTGACTATTTTTTGCACAATTTGAAGTTATGGTGTACAGCAGAAGCCAGACAACTTATATATCATCACTGGTACCTCACATGACCTTTTATGGTTCCAGAAGTGGAAATATGGGGGGCCCTTTGGACCCCCTCCACTTCCAAATTCTGTCCAATTGTACTGGATTTAAGTGGCGTATCTAACATCATTACACTCTGTAGAGTGGCCAGGCCATTCTTCCTACTGGCTGTTCAACAGCAGGAGGAAATAGAAGTTTAAAGTGATGGAAAGAACACTTAATCACTTGAATGGTAAGGACATACAGGGAATGACTTTTTTTCTATGCAATACAGACAACTCTCTTCACATGTCCTGTGTTGGGGGTGCCTTCCAATCACTCCCATAGGCAACATGGCTTGTTTGTTACTCCTTTACTCCAACTATTCTTTCCTTTGTCGTCCCCCTTGTTGCAGTTCTCCAGAAAGGGGAGTTTGCACCGATTATACACATACTAAGAATAATGTATTAAAAGTAGTCATATGAAGGACAAACTATGAATTACAACCAGGCCAGAAAAGGAGCGAGTCAAGTGTGAGAGAGCTCAAGCCCAAATGAAAAGCACACACCTACAGTATGAAGCCATCAATTAGCAGTGTTTGGGCTCATCCAGAAAAGGTCTAGGCCAAATTGGGAGGATTTGGTCAGGTCTTGGGTGGGGTTTGCAGCTGGCCCGGTCCAGTGACATAGTGGCTCATTGTGCGCCAGATAACCAGTCCAGTCCTATGTATGAGATTACATAAAGCAAATTTAGGCATGTAATATATTTGATGGGTGTCTGTGTTTGGACAGGGGGGGTCTGACACGTCATTTTATTCCCCAACCCTCTCTTATGTCCAAGTCAACTTGTGCCTATAATGGTACAGGGTGTCAGTGTTATGTATGAATACTATTATTGTTAATATCTTATTGTCTGTATTGATATTTTAATGTTATTATGGATAATATGATTACCGTGTGCATCATGTAGCCCTTTCCACCACCCCCCCCCCCATATAGAATATGTTTTAGATCTGTGAAAGGATTGAATGGCCATTATCTGTCCTGTTCGGCAATCACTGATGATCTGACCATTGTGTGTGTTTGAACGGTTATCTTCTTTATTTATATCTACCTTGAGATTGCAGGGTTATTGTGTAGAAACTAGGGATACACCAAAATCATTTTTTCAGAGCCACTACCCAACTGCCGCCTTTCAGACCGATAGCTAAAATCAGGTGCAGAGGATCTGTACACTGAAATTTGTTTAAAAAAAAAAAAAAAAAAAAAAAAAAAATAAATTTCTACACAAATCTGTCATCAACTGAACAGGTTTAATAAAATTGTAAACATTACAACAACTGAGATAAAAAAAAAGTGCTTGCAAAATAACTTAAATAGCTTTCCAGAACACAGAAAAATGGCAAAAACTCTATAAACATCACACACTAAACGTAACTACTAGAAAACGAAACAATATTTTGGGGTAAAAAATCTTAGCGCCAAGTGTGATGGGTAACTCATAGTAATGTGCGGTGTGTATGAGCAAATTACAGAGCTCATCAGCAGTACAACTCACGGAAATGTGAATGCGTGATGAAGTCAGTGGGCGGGGATAGGTCCCACAGGCAGAGCTGACATCTTGGATGTCAGCCCCCTCAGGGAGAAGTCTGCGATCAGTGCTAGATGGGCGAGAGTCGTGGAACTTTGACGATGGGCTGGAGCAGTCTTCTGCAACTTAGCTGGGGAGCGTCTGCCCAGACAGTACGTGCCGGTACTGAGGTACAGTTGCGTACTGGCAGAAAAAAAAGCTTGGTTATGGGCAGTATCGGAAATGTAGCAAGCCGATACCGATAATCGGGAAAATGCAGAATATCGCCCCAATAAAATCGTTCGACCTCTAGTAGAACCATATTGTTCTGTTTTGTAGAAATGTTGCGCAAAGAGTCTTTGGGCCATATTACATTGAGCACGCTAAAATGGGGACGCTAAGGAGAAAAACCTGCACCTGTAGGTTTTTCCCTTAGCGTCCCGGTTTTAGCGTGATATTATGGTACAGGTGCTAAATCAGCAGCCTGCACCATAACAGCGCTAAGCTTCAGGATGCTCGCTAAGAGCCGCCACGGGCATCCCCTCCATGGAGTCCATAGGACTCCTTTGAGGCTTCCGCTGTCGGTCACATGGCCTGCGGGATCTCGCCGCGTGAGATCCGGCAGGTCGGCATAGTGATTCGCAGAGGGAGACTTTTTCCCCCCAGTCTCTCTCTGCTCCCGGCAGCAAGAAGAGGCGGACTGAGCCGCTGTTCTCGCCGTGGGATGAGTATTTGATTTTTTGGGTTCTTTATTTGCTGGTGCCAACGGATTCTGTAGCAGCGGAATCCGTTAGCACCAGGTCCTAGCTATGGTTAGCTTTTCAGTAACCGCATTAGGACTTTGTAATCCTAATGCTAATTAACACTTTGCGTTCCCTATGCTTAACATGGGGAACGCAAAGTACAGTAAGGTCGTGCTGAAAAGCACAAGCTCCGAATTGCTAACTTTTTAACATGTTGCGCGTTTGGATTGTGATAAGGTTGGCCTGCGCTAGGGCAACCAGAGCTAACGTTAACACTCAAACAGTTGAGCGCTAGTAATGTAATATGGCCCTCTGTGTCCAGAGTTAATTAGATTAGGGACAGATAACTGAATTATGTCCTAGACACCAAGACTCCAGAATGGGATTTCTGTTGTAACAGCTAGGGAATAATTGTGTGTGCTGTGACAATAAACTGATCTGCCTGACCCAGTACAATCAGTGTCGTCTGTGATATGGGGGACACTGGAAAAATATGCAAAAGACGCGGCTTTGTCCTGCAGTGTTGGAGTGCTAGGACAAGAGGAGGAAACTAGTCACAACAGCCAAGGGACCTTGGTTTTCGTAACAGTGTGAAGCAAATTAATCTTATTAGTATGTGGAACTTCTCATCACTTATTTGCATATGTTATGTTATTTGGAGGAATAAAGTTTAGAAGATGCAATCCCCATATAATAGAGAACGTATGCAGGGTTGGACTGGGAAAAAAATAAATAAAATCGGCCTTGGACTTTATCCAGACCAGCCCCTTTAATTATGCAAACACGCACAAAAGTATATAAATCCTCCCCTACAGGCCCATATCACCACCCCCCCAGCAAGCCTATATCATCATATAAATTATTCCCTACCCCCAGGCAGGTCGATAGAATTCTACTCCTCAGAAAGACCTAGATCATTTCACCACCCCCCGGCAGGCCGATATCATCCCCCTTCCCCAGTAAAGGCCTATATCATTCCCCCTCCCTGGCAAGCCGAAATTCACATTTACCCCTCCAGGCAGGCCGATATAATGTTTTCCTTCCAAGACAAGACCTCCCAAAGAAATGCCGTCCATCTTATTCCTGCAACACAAAATATACACCTCACCAACACTCCTTTGAACTCAGCTGCTCCTCTGTCTTGAACTCCATCCACTTGAACACACCGGTCATTGGCCTCTTCTAGCATCCACATCATGTGACGCGAGTCTCGCGAATCATGCTGGAGGGGCTGGTGCCAACACAGCGTGCCAGTCCCAACCATGTGCTATGCACATGAGAGGCATGCTGTAGTGCTGAGGCCGCGGTGAGACAAGCTCCGGATTTGGACTCAGAGTCCAAATCCAGAGCTGCTGATTAAGAAACCGGAGGCAACCCAGTGAGCCGTTGACCCACCGGGAATCTCCCAGTAGTCCCAATGGCCAGTACATGCCTGAAAGTATGTCACTTTGGGCCTGAATTGTGGTATTCTGGACTCATCATGCTAACAACTGTTTGCATTGCAACATTGGAGAATTGGTTTACATTATCTTGCAACATTATTAGTAGATATTGGGAACATAAGCAGCAGTGACACACACACACACACACGTACACGTCTGTTGCAATAAAAAGAAAAATCCTTTTGTTATCCAGATTGTAACAATTCTCTTTTCTACTGTTTATCAAGAAAAGGAAAAAAAAAGAAGCTTGATAACGTTTTATATGCTATTTGAGACCTTTTCGACAACTACCACAGCTAGTGTTTATAAAATAGAATGCATTTCAGTTGGAAACAACATTCAATGCACAGCTTCACTGGCACAAAAAGTAAGATTAAATATAGAAAGACCGTCTACACTCCCACATCAATTACACAGGTCCTTGCTTCTGCCATCTGTACTTGACTCTTTGCAGTCACTAGTTCATTAACTCAGCTCTGCTCTGTCTTCCATGACAGCAGTGCAGGAGGATTACAGACATTTTTTTTTTCCAGCTCAGCTCTGTTTATGATAGATGTCCATTTTACACAATGAATCCCTTCCTCTGCATGATAAATCTTCAGGAGATATTTTATTTTAAGTTCCGGGATAGATGGATAGGCATAAAGGGAGACACGCAGACAAGAATGTTCTTTATGATGATCTCAAGCAGGAAAAAAATAAAGCATGGTTTATACAATTCAAATATTGCCACTGACATTTTATAAAGTAGAGTAAAAACCAAAAATGACACATTTTAGGAAGCTGAAACCGGAGGGATAGATGGCCTTGCTTAAATGAGTATAAAACCTAGGAAAAACTTATATGCCACGCTCAACAGGGCACTAACATCCTGGTAATTGCATTGGCAGTGCAATCTGACGCCCTATCAGAGCTGCTTATATTTACCCGTCAGGCAAGATCTGAAAGGCCAGACAATAAGAGATGGGTAATGGCGGCAACCAGCAGGTGAATATGACACCTCGAGTAAGGGGTCTGCATCTGGAATACCCTGTAAAAGTATAGTGAACAAAAGAGGTTTGTGCCCTCACAATTCTCCTCTTTTCTCAGTATACAGTCAGGTCCAGAAATATTGGGACATCAACACAATTCTAACATCTTTGACTCTATACACCACCACAATGGAGGTGGAATGAAACAAACACAATGCGCTTTAACTGCAGACTGTCAGCTTTAATTTGAGGGTATGTACATCCAACTCAGGTGAACGGTGTAGGACTTACAGCTGTTTGCAGATGTGCGTCCCACTTGTTTAGGGACCAAAAGTAATGGGACAATTAGCTTCTCAGCTGTTCCATGGCCAGGTGTGTGATATTCCCTCATTACCCCAATTACAATGTGCAGATAAAAGGCCCAGAGTTCATTTCAAGTGTGCTATTTGCATTTGGAATCTGTTGCTGTCAACTCTCAAGATGAGATCCAAAGAGCTGTCACCATCAGTGAAGCAAGCCATCATTAGGCTGAAGAAACAAAACAAACCCATCAGAGAGATAGCAAGAACATTAGGCGTGGCCAAAACAACTGTTTGGAACATCCTCAAAAAGAAGGAACACACCAGTGAGCTCAGCAACACCAAAAGACCTGAGAGACCACAGAAAACAACTGTGGTGGATGACCGAAGAATTCTATCCCTGGTGAAGAAAACACACTTCACAACAGTTGGCCAGATCAAGAACACTCTCCAGGAGGAAGGTGTATGTGTGTCAAAGTCAACAATCAAGAGAAGACTTCACCAGAGTGAATACAGAGGGTTCACCTCAAGATGTAAACCATTGGTGAGCCTCAAAAACAGGAAGGCCAGAGTAGAGTTGCCCAACAACACCTAACAAAGCCTTCACAGTTCTGGAACAAGATCCTATGGACAGATGAGACCAAGATCAACTTGTACCAGAGTGATGGGAAGAGAAGAGTATGGTGAAGGAAAGGAACTGTTCATGATCCTAAGCATACCACCTCATCAGTGAAGCATGGTGGTCATAGTGTCATGGTGTGGGCATGTATGGCTGCCAATGAAACTGGTTCTCTGGCTTGTATTTATTGATGATGTAACTGCTGAGAAAAGCAGCAGGATGAATTCTGAAGTGTTTCGGGCAATATTATCTGCTCACATTCAGCCAAATGCTGCAGAACTCATTGGACGGCGCTTCACAGTGCAGATGGACAATGACCCAAAACATACTGCAAAAGCAACCAAAGAGTTTTTGAAGGGACAGAAGTGGAATGTTATGCAATGGCCAAGTCAATCACCTGACCTGAATCCTATTGAGCATGCATTTCACTTGCTGAAGACAAAACTGAAGGGAAAATGCCCCAAGAACAAGCAGGAACTGAAGACAGTTGCAGTAGAGGCCTGACAGAGCATCACCAGGGATGAAACCCAGCGTCTGGTGATGTCTATGCGTTCCAGACTTCAGGCTGTGATTGACTGCAAAGGATTTTCAACCAAGTATTAAGAAGGGAAAGTTTGATTTATGATTATTATTCTGTCCCATTACCTTTGGTCCCTTAACAAGTGGGAGGCACATCTGCAAACTGCTGTAAGTCCTACACCGTTCACCTGAGTTGGATGTACAGTACATACCCTCAAATTAAAGCTGACAGTCTGCAGTTAAAGCACATGGTGTTTGTTTCATTCCAACTCCATTGTGGTGGTGTATAGAGCCAAAGATGTTAGAATTGTGTCGATGTCCCAATATTTACGGACCTGACTAAGTATACAGGGTAATCCAGACGTAGACCTTTGCTCAAGGTGCCTAGAGGGGTGTCAACTATTCCCTCCTGACGAGGGCCTAAATGATCGCCAGGAGTTGCAGCACCTCTCGTGAAGAGATTAAGTCCTTGGCATTTAAGTACTGGCCGCCATTCTGGGTGACAGCAGTCTGATTTGCATATGGAATGGCCAAATCTCCTTCTGAATAGTCTAGGAATAAAGGATACTTTGTATCCCAATGTTGCTTATATCACATCTCCACATTAATACGTAGTAGAGAAGACTGCAATTGATACAATGTCTGAGTGTTCAACAGACTTAAAAAGTGCCAGATCTAATGTGCCTTGTACTATGCCTCGGGGGAGCTGATTATCAGGAAATCAGTTATGTTGCATAGCTCTAGCACTACGCGTTTTGCTGTATACCAGCGTCATCAGAAGCATTGGCTTAGCAACAAGCTGTATAGCAAGAAAATTTGAGCTGAGTTTGGGCAAGAGACTGTACCGGCGTTTGGGAGGGAGTTTGCAGGGAAGGGACCAGGGCCAAAGCGAGTGATAGCAGCTCTGGACCAGAGAGAGGGAGGATTCCAGCATCAAATAAAGAAAACAGTGTAGGTAGAGCTCCAACCACCCAGTGGCAGCAACCCAGGGTCTGTGTGATTGTTTTTATTTAGTCTACAACAGAAGCAGAACTGGTGATGTCCCGCATAACCCTAGTACAAAATCATACAGAGTAAAGCAGTGGCACGTCTTCTCCAATCAGCTCCAAAGTAGTATCTGACCGATTAATCAACTAGCCGATTATTCTATAATGAAAATGGTTGACAAGTATTCTCATAGGCCAGCGGAGCTGCTAACCATGGTGCTGAATAGGTTTCAGCACCAAGAATAGCTGCAGTCCAAGTAATTCATCCATTTCACATTCTGAAATAACAAATAAAAACAAAATAACTAATAAATACGAAAAATGAAATAATAAAAACAAAATGATCCGAAAAACGAATTACCAATAAAAACGAAATAGCGAATTAATCCGAATTACCAATCGTCTGAACCAACAAATAAATCTGAAATGCGAATCACGGCAACACAATGAATGCACTGAAACATAAAACAGAAAGAAGCAATCTGAAACTATTTTTTCTATGTCCACATGTCTATTTATTTAGTTGAAGCTTAACTTCATCCCCATTAAAATCAGCATTTTATAGCATTAAATGTAGACTTCCTTAAGACTGTTCACAAAACATTTGTAACTGACATTGGAATAGATTTAAGACAATAACATTTTATTCAACAACAGGTCAGCACCACAAAACACATTCCACCACCAATTCCCCAAAAACCTGACTAGAGATCGTGGTTTTCCCTACACCAGTATATAGATTTGTATACGGGTCTTGATGCCTCCCAAATGTCAGCAGACCAGGAGTTGGTTTACATGGAATGAAATATTAGAAATACAATAGTGAAGTATATCAAAATATTACACTATATATATATATATATAAATCACTGCATGGTATATCACTCACAAAGATAGAGCCTGGCACTGGCTCTAAGTGGAACTGTGCGCATGGGTTGTTTTTTTCTAATATTCACAGGTAACACACGCCCTTCACGGATGTCTTCCTTCAAATCGGGACAATTTCATGGAAGATAAGAAAACAAGCACGACTCTCCTTGTGCAGAATCACAATAAAAAAGTATGTAGCTGATATTTTGCCAATTTACTACTTATTCTTGTGGGAGCTTCTATAGCTCTAAGGTACAGGCACATGGATTTTTCCACGACCGGGCAAATCCACAAAACCACCATAGGGGCACACGCTGGATCTTTTAAAAGATTTAATAAATCAGTAAAAACATTAAATTTAATTATACAGGTTTCAGGACGCGTTTCGTAGGACAAAGACTTCCTCAGCTGGCTGAAGGTTAATTCCCCCTGTGTGTCATTTATAGTCCTCAATTACAGTTGTAATCAATTGCATGTGTCCCCGGCGTGCGATTCGCGCCTCCTTTTTGTGCTCCGCTGGACGGCCATGTGTCTTGCCGCCTTGTGTATGTTCTGTGGTGTATTCAAACTTCGATCTGACGAGCCGTCAGAAGATTGCGTGCGTGTCACCCTTGTTTTACTATTTTCAGGTCCATGTCATGACATGCCTCATGACATGGGTCTGAAAGTAGTAAAACAAGAAATAACTAGATTTGTCGGGTATATTACAGAAAGGAAAAATTAAAATGGATGCCTGTAGCCATTTCGTTTTAAAGACAGTTTTTTTTTCTTTCAATTTTCTCTAGGTTTAGAAATGAACGAGATTTGTTTTACAAAGTTCATTCCTGGGTGAAGTCTTTTATAATTTTTTTAGAAGTGCCAGACATGAAGGAACCTAGAATGTTTTTGTGTGATAATGCTAGAGTTAAGTGCTAAGACGTGTCATAATTAAATTTATTGGTCTGTCTTAAGTTTTTAAAACAAAAGATATTCCTATACCCAAAAGACAAAATAAGAGTTAATATCTCTGTAATAAAGATTTATATTCACAAAATATATGTTCATAATCAAGGTATATTTTATTATATTTACAGTAGGAAATATATACTCCAATAAATATTGTAGAAAGTATATAATTGGTAAATAATAAAAATTACCAAAGAATAGATTCTGTTGAGTTAACCAGAAAAGAATTGAGCTGATAGTAAGTAATTTTAAAAGGGAGTATGGATATAAATTAGGTATGACAGATAGAGACACAGTGTCTAGTGACTGAGAGGTTCTTTGTTACGTCAGATTGAACTTTGAACTGAGATAAGAATATTAAAAAGAAATGGTGGAATTAATTAAGAAGTGCAATACTGCCCTCTAGAGGATAGTAAATATTAGATTTGATGTATTAATAATATTGGCAGTGACGTCAAATTTACTATAATTGAAGTGGCAGTGTTGGTTGCAAATCAGTCGGAGATTCCAGCATTCAGAGACTCACACCACAATGCATTCAGACGTCCAGTACACATGACATTCTGAGAGTCCAAGATTCCAACTCTCAGACTCACACCACGATGCAGGCAGATCCCAGGACATGAGGCAATCAAGATTCTCACCAAATCTCTAACTCACATGCATTGATTATCTGATATCGATAATTTTCACACATTCCAAAACTATTACATCAGGAATTCCAAGGCAGACTTATCAAAATCCAAATTGGACAGGTAATGTATGAAATTAAGGAATTAATGTAATTATATATGTTTGTAGATATTCTTGCAACGTAGACTGAGATTTCTCAGATACTGGCTAACGCCAAAAATTCTAAGTATTTCTATTCTGCAGATAGAAATATGAAGAAGTGGATATAAGGATTTATTCCTAAAAGAAATGTTGTAAGATTGATACCAATATATATTGAATTTGGAAATTACTGTGATTATAATTAATAAGCAAAGAATTATATAACTACAAAATAAAAAGCAAAAGATTAGAAGTTTAATTCTCGAGATTAGGGGAGGATTCACTAAATAGGTTTTTATTACTTATTAAATTAGCTCATCTTTTGTTGATCCATGTAGTATAGAGATATATATATATATATATATATATCTATAAGAGCTGGCTGGTTAAACATTGTTTGCTGGGAAATGCATGTTGTATTAAGCAGAAATGTTTATTAACCATTTGTGTATTAGTTACTAACTGATAAGGTAAATGATATTAATCATATATGCAGTTACTAACCGGAGATACATATATTGTGAAGCTAGTTTTTATATGCTGATGGATTGTGGTTTATAAATTTTTGTTTATGATATTTGAAACTTTTTTGTATACGTAATAAATATATATATATTTTTATCCGATTATTGATTATTGTATTTTTCAAAGCAAAACACAGACAATTAAAAGAATTTAGGAGAATTTCTAGGAAATATAAACGATTGATATTTGTGTCTCGTGTAGATTTCTTATGAAATAATAATCCCTGACATATTGGAGGCTTGGCTGATAACTCCAATATATAACGTGCTGTATTCACGTGCAGAGATTATATCCGACAGATCACAGAAGGTTAAAGATGACCAAGCATAGTTTATTATGGAAAGTATTGACTTCATTCTGAAAAATAATTATTTTAAGTTTGAACGTGACCATTATATCCAAAAGAGAGGTATGGCGATGGGAACCAAGTTTGTGCCCAGCTATGCGAACCTATATATGGCAGGCTGGGAATCCCAGTTTGTCTATGGTTCGCATAGCTGGGCGCAAGGAAAAATCTTGGCCTATCGCCATTACATAGACGATATATTTTTTATTTGGATTGGTGAAGAAAACAAACTAATGCTATTTCTTGACAATATAGAAAAATCAAGAATGGGGTATTAAGTTAGATAAAAAGTGGAGCACAGAAAAAGTAACATTTCTAGATCTTGACATACATAGAGAGGGTGATATCCTTAAATCTAAAACTTTTTTAAAAAGAAGTCGACACCAATGCTTTCATAGATATGTCAAGTTGCCATAATCCAACATGGCTAAGGGGTGTACCGAAGGGGCAGTTCATCCGTTTAAGAAGGAACTGTACGGAGGTAGAGATATTTAAACAGCAAGCACAGACTCTTAAAGATTTTGTCGAAAAAGGCTACGAGGAGACAGAATTGGATACCATAATTGACAAATTAATACAGGAAGATCGCAATGACCTGTTACATTACAACAAACCTAAGAAAAATCAAGAAGACGGCAAAGTAACATTTATCTGTGACTATAAAAACAAGGCGAGTAATATCAAAAATATCCTAAAAAAAACACTGGCACCTCCTACGTGATGATGGAGATCTAAAAGAATACATAGGTGAAAAACCCAGAATAGTATTTAGAAAAACAAAGCATTTGAAAATCGAATTTAATCCATAGTAAAACTAAAAAGAGCTGAGAAGAAAAAAGACTATTTGGATTGAAGGAGGGCTTTTACAACTGCGGCCAATGCTTAGCCTGTAGATCAACAGGAAAACATTCGGTCCCTTTACATTTCAAATTCCATCACGATAGCTCCCCCATAGGTTTGAAGTTTACTGCCATTAAGAAGGTTTATAAAAGGGATATAGAGGATGGATGATATACAAAAGAGGTTAGGACAGGAGGAGATGAGAAGCATTTTCGAAATGGGCACTCTAACACCGGGTGGACTAAATAACGATTGAGTCGTTTCATTTTCTCTAATAACATATATTTTTCCACTATTTATCGGTTATCACAATTTTAATTAGATATTTATCACACAGGGTTCACGAAAATATATATATAATATAAATAAAAAAAAATTATAAAATGATTATAAATGGTCACATCGAATAATAAAAAATTTATATAGTGGTATATGCACTTCTAAATATCACCATCAGTTCACTATTATATATAATGAGCGCCACAATGTGCTCAACTTATAAATCTAAAAAAAAAATTACACAAATTGGCAGTGACAATCACTATATATAAAGACACTTTTAATGATAATTAATATAAGTGAGATCCACAGGTTTACTATAATAACTACATTATCCGCATATTGATAGTGTGTAACTCAAAAGACGAAAGGATTGAAATGCCGATACAGGAAGACGGAGCTTTCATGAGCCACCGTCAGACGCATGAAACACCCGGGCGCATGTGCAAGAGTGACACGCACGCACCCTTCCGACGGCTCGTCAGATCGAGGTTTGAATACACCACGGAACATACCCAAGGCGGCGAGACACATGACCGCCCAGCGGAGCACGAAAAAGGAGGAGTGAATCGCATGCCAGGGACAATCAGGGACACAAACAATTGATTACGACTGTAATGGAGGACTATAAATGACACACAGGGGGTATTAACCTTCAGCCAGCTGAGGAAGTCGCTTTGTACGATGAAACGCGTCCTTGAACCGGTTTAAATTTATTTTATTTGTTTTTACTGATTAAATCTTTTAAAAGATCCAGCATGTGCCCCTATGGTGGATTTGCCCGGTCGTGGAAAAATCCATGTGCCTGTACCTTAGAGCTATAGAAGCTCCCACAAGAGTAAGTAGTAAATTGGCAAAATATCAGCTACATACTTTTTTATTGTGATTCTGCACAAGGAGAGTCGTGCTTGTTTTCTTATCTTCCATGAAATTGTCCCGATTTGAAGGAAGACATCCGTGAAGGGCGTGTGTTACCTGTGAATATTGGAAAAAAACAACCCAATCGCACAATTCCACTTAGAGCTAGGGATGAGCTGTTCGGTTCGATATGTTCGGAGTTCGCATCGAACATCGGCCGTTCAACAGTTCACGAACTTCGAACATTTCCACATGTTCGGTTCGAGTTCGAATATTTTTTTTTTTTTAAAGTATAAAAAAATGCTTAAAAAAAAATACTAAAAAAAGAGACTCTTTACTGCAGAATATTATAAGCAATGGTTTATTAGATATTGAATTAAAACGGAAATATTTTTAACATTGAAGCCTATGGGATAAAACATTCTTGTTACTAAACCATCAGGCAGACACGGCCCTCTAATCAGGCACTGTAGAGGGCAGCCTGCTGGGGCCTCTCAAGGATCCCCTTGAGGAGCATGTGGCTGCCGGATGACAGAGCTGTGACTGTGCGGGCTAGCCACCCGGGTGCATGTGGCAGGGACCGGCAGCGCAGGGAGGGAGCCACTGCACCTGCGGCCACGGCAGACCCCCCCCCCAACCAGGATCCAGGGTGCCCCCACTGACCACCAGGCTAAGGTAAGGCGACACATTTCTAAATAAAATTAAATCCGAGGACATTTTTAAATGTCCCCGGGACCATAAAACCTTTTTTTTCTTTCTCTACCTGGCTGAATGTATTTAATTATATATATTAGATACATTCGGCCAGGTAGAGGGGGGTGGCATGTAGGCTGCGTGGGGTCTCAGGCAGTGGTTTGGTTTTTTTGTGTGTATATTTCTAGCAAATTTATAGGGGAAGGTAAGGGCAGGTATTAGAATATAATATATAATATAATATAATATATATATATATATAGACTTGTATTACACATTTTGGCAACTAATTGCCCCCCCCCAATTTGGCTGATCCCCTCCAGAAGAAATGTTGAACCCGATAGAGCAGAGAATAATATATATATATATTCTCTGCTCTGTCGGGTTCAACATTTCTTGTGGGAGGGATCAGCCAAATGGGGGGGCGCATTTAGTTGAGATTGTCCACATGCCACCCCCCCCATGTGCGTATGTGTATATATGGTCTGAGGTCTGTGGGTGGGTGTATATATATCTGCGTGTTGATATATACGTATATATAGGTCTGCGTGTTGATATATACGTTTATGTCTGTATCAATGCATCCCTACTCTATACACAGCGCTCCGTGTCCCTATAATATATATGATATGGGGTTACTTTTTTATATTTTTATACTATTCCTATTAAATTAACAGTAATTTTTGATGTATTTTATTCAGTAGAAACTTTTTTTTTTTGCCTATATAACATGTGCTTTGTGAAAATAAAACGGTTTTGTGTGTACATTTTAATTTAGTTAGTGGATTCCTGTCCAGTGCGGTGAGAAGCAAACGTAATACAGTGTAGACAAGCTGCGAGGCGGAGCGGAGTGAAGTCAAGCCTGCAAAATGTTTGCTTCTCTTCGCTACGCTGTGCGTCGCTACACGCTCAGTGGGTCTCAGCCTTTATTCCCGCATTGCTAGTTTACTGAATCAGTTTGTATACTTGTTACTGACCCTGCTTGTTCTGAGGACCCGATCTGTTGCCGACTTTGCATGCCATTTGACTATGCTCTGTGTATTCCCTGCCTGTTCTGTTTGCTTCCTGTTGCTACTGGTGTGTGCCGATTCTCACCATATAAGGCATAAGGCTATCCTAAACAAAAGATAAATCCAGGTAAAGTATCCATGTAATTGGGCAGACTAGATCGGCCGAAAGGTTCTTATCTGCCGACATTTTTCTATGTTTCTATATACAGTAGCGCAGTACAAGTGCCTAAATATTGCTGACCCGGTTTTGTTATAGCTGCTGATGTAACTGAATAGATCGGGGATCTCTTCTGCATTACCAAAACCTCCACCACTGCACTCTTCCACAATACCACAGAGGGGTTACGGTGTGTCGCTGCCACCAAAGGCAAAATATTTGGGTGCACCGACACATATACCAGATTCATATCATTTTAATATTTGACCGCAGGGTCCAACCCTGCACTCTTCCACAATACCACAGAGGGGTTTTGGTGTGACGGCACTGTTGCCGACACTAAAGGACCAATTTTAAAGCACCTATTGTTACTTTCAGCCAAAACCTGCATAAGTTTCACCATAATTTAGCCCAAAATTTTTTTTTAAAAAAAATCACTAAACTTGTTCCGCGTGCCCTAAAACGTCTCTTTTCATACAGGCTGCTGCCCCAAGCAGTTGTTTATGAATAAATTAAAGGAAAACCATTTACAGTCATTTGAAATGTCATTTTGTTTTTAAATGTTTCTATACATCCTACAAATCCGCCACTTCACGGGCAGGTTATGGGGACCTCCTAAGCACGATATTTGAAGGAATTTTTTGTTTTTATTTTTAACCCTTATTTCATGGAAAACTCACTATTCCTTTAACCCCTTAAGGACCGAGGACGTACCATGTACGTCATTGCAGCGGGTCTCTCTTAGACCCGCTGACGTACATGGTACGTCCTGCCGTTTTTGAGCTGCTGGAAGCGATCGGATCGCTTCCAGCAGCTCAAACGCCATTGCAGGATGCCTGGGAGTCCAGGCATCCGTGCAATGGCCGTTAGAAGTGCCGGGGCACCATGTGATCGCTCCCCGGGAGCGATCTACATCCGGTTGCACCGGAGAGGTGCCCGGCACTTCTACAGAGTGCTGGAAGCGATCGGATCGCTTCCAGCTGCTCTGAGCATATTACAAGGATGCCTCGACATCGAGGCATCCTTGTAATATTACTTACCTGCCGCCGGTCCGTCCGTGATCGCTCCCCCGAGCGATCACTTCCGGTAGCGGCAGGAAGTACTGAGTGCCACGAGGTATCGTGGCACTCAGTACAAAAACGATCACATCAGTGATCAGGTGCTCTGCTGGGTGCCTCGAGGGATCAAGGCACCCAGCAGAGTAAAAAAAAGTGTAAAAAAAAGTTTAAAAAAAGTGTAAAAAAAAGTAAAATAAAAGTGTGTAAAAAAAGTGTAAAAAAAGAAAAATAAATAAAATAAACTGACAGTTAGGGTTAGGGTTAGGGTTAGGGGTAGGGTTAGGGGTAGGGTTAGGGGTAGGGTTAGGGGTAGGGTTAGGGGTAGGGTTAGGGGTAGGGTTAGGGTTAGGGGTAGGGGTAGGGGTAGGGGTAGGGTTAGGGTTAGGGGTAGGGTTAGGGGTAGGGTTAGGGTTAGGGGTAGGGTTAGGGGTAGGGTTAGGGGTAGGGGTAGGGGTAGGGTTAGGGGTAGGGTTAGGGGTAGGGTTAGGGGTAGGGTTAGGGGTAGGGTTAGGGGTAGGGTTCTAAGGGCAGGGTCAGGGGTAGGGTTAGGGTTCTAAGGGCAGGGTCATCTTGGGGCTGAGTGGGATGTTCCTAGCCTGCCTCATCAGAGAGGCAGGCTAGCAACATCCAATCAGAAGTTAGAAAAAATCAAAATAAAATTTCTAATTTGTCAGGTCAGGCCAATATTTTGTAAATATTGGCTCTGACCTCTGTGATTCTCCCTCCCTCTCCTCACTTGTGTTTTGGTGAGCGAGAGAGAGAGATCAGATTTGACAGGTTAGAGATTTTAGTGAGATTTAGTGAGATTAGAAAAATTGAGGCAGATTTAGAGAGATTTTAGGGAGATTTAGAAGAATTGAGGCAGGTTTAGAGGGATTTAGAGAGATTTAGGTGTTTATTTGTATTTTCTTGTGAAACCCAACGGTTCTTCTAAGAACCAACAATCCGCTTATATATATATAATAATTATAAAATTTTATAATCTATTATATATAATGTCTGAGAGGGTGTACAGCGCCGAGGAGGCATATGCCATCCTGGCGTCAGAATCTGAGGCATCTGCGTCAGACTCAGACCCTCATTTCGACCCCGCTAACTGCTCAGAGGCGTCGCTAGATACATTATCTATGCTGGCTGATGTATCTAGTGATGTTTCTGATGCAGATCCTGGGTCACCACCTGCCAGCAGGAGACGCACAGCTCCAGCTGAGGAGTGGGTAGTGCCTCATCGCCAGAGGCCAGATATCCCTCCTTTCACGGCAAATCCTGGCATCAATATTGATGTTGCAGGATTTACCGCCACACAGTTTTTGCAGGTGTTTATGGGGGATGATTTGTTGGGCCACATCGTGGCCCAATCAAATCTGTATGCCCATCAGCATTGTGCTGCGAAGCCAGACTCCTACTTGGCAAGGCAGCAATGGACCCCGCTAGATGTGCCAGAATTTCTGAAATTCTGGGCACTTACTATGCTGAGGGCATCATAAAGAAGCCCTCAATTCGCTCCTGCTGGAGCAGTAGCCCCATCTGCTCTACCCCCATTTACCTCCAATCAATGTCACGTAGAAGGTATGAAAACATTTTGCGTTTCATGCACTTCAGTGACAACAGCCTGTGCTCCCCTAGAGAGCATCCCCAGTTTGACAGGCACCAGACTTTTACATTTTATTCGTACATTTTTATGTTCTACAATTGGTGCTGTATTTTGCCAAAATCTTTGCACACCTATGCATGGGGGGCATGGGTGTACTCAGGAGATCTTGCAGAAAACAACCTGGAGAGTTTTCATGCAGTAACAAACAACAGTGTCTGCTAAGGCTAGGGTCAGACGAGCGTGATTTCTACGGACTGTACGTCCGTGCAGTACGGACATCGTCAGTACGGAAGACGCAGTAGTGGTCACACAGTCCGTTTTTTCACTGACATTTATTTTTTGACAGATGTAGGAGGGACAATAAATTCAATTGCAAAACCATTTTGTCCGTGAAAAATGCAGGACGTATAAATGCAGTCCGTCTGACCACGTTCCATCACTCACACACAAAGCTATGCAGACGTTGCGGACGCAGCGCACTTTGTGCGGCCGTTCTAGCGGTTCTACGTTCTTGCCTGCCTTGCGTCCGTGGGCCGCGGCCGTTGTGCGTCCGCAGTTCAGTGCGGACGTACTTCGTGTGTCGGGCTCCATTGGACTTTATGTCATGCTATCACGGACGTACTTTTAGGCGCGATCACGGACGTGAACACTACGCTCGTCTGACCCTAGCCTAAATCACAGTCCAAAACTACTGTGGGCGTAAAAATCTGAAATTTGAAAAATTACCGCCACACACCTTGTTGCCAAATGTTTTGGGCTAAAACCGTTGCATCCATGGCATCAAAGCACTCCATATGCAATACCTTGGGGTGTCAACATAACAAATATAAACAATTTTCTGGCAATAATTCAAACTGGGGTATGCGGTAGACCCAAAACCAAAGATAGGCCTAGCTGAAGAAATAATCTCAATTTCAACTCTAATGACAAAGTCATAAAAATTGTATTTGAACCTTCCCAAAATCCTGGCAAACCTAGGCATGGGGGGCATGGGTGTACTCAGGAGATCTTGCAGAAAACAACCTGGAGAGTTTTCATGCAGTAACAAACAACAGTGTCTGCTAAATCACAGTCCAAAACTACTGTGGGCGTAAAAATCTGAAAATTGAAAAATTACCGCCACACACCTTGTTGCCAAATGTTTTGGGCTAAAACCGTTGCATCCATGGCATCAAAGCACTCCATATGCAATACCTTGGGGTGTCAACATAACAAATATAAACAATTTTCTGGCAATAATTCAAACTGGGGTATGCGGTAGACCCAAAACCAAAGATAGGCCTAGCTGAAGAAATAATCTCAATTTCAACTCTAATGACAAAGTCATAAAAATTGTATTTGAACCTTCCCAAAATCCTGGCAAACCTAGGCATGGGGGGCATGGGTGTACTCAGGAGATCTTGCAGAAAACAACCTGGAGAGTTTTCATGCAGTAAAAACAACAGTGTCTGCTAAATCACAGTCCAAAACTACTGTGGGCGTAAAAATCTGAAAATTGAAAAATTACCGCCACACACCTTGTTGCCAAATGTTTTGGGCTAAAACCGTTGCATCCATGGCATCAAAGCACTCCATATGCAATACCTTGGGGTGTCAACATAACAAATATAAACAATTTTCTGGCAATAATTCAAACTGGGGTATGCGGTAGACCCAAAACCAAAGATAGGCCTAGCTGAAGAAATAATCTCAATTTCAACTCTAATGACAAAGTCATAAAAATTGTATTTGAACCTTCCCAAAATCCTGGCAAACCTAGGCATGGGGGGCATGGGTGTACTCAGGAGACCTTGCAGAAAACAACCTGGAGAGTTTTCATGCAGTAAAAAACAACAACAGTGTCTCCTAAATCACAGTCCAAAACTGATGTGGGTGTGAAAATGAAAAATGACCACCAAACAGTATCTAATTTGTTTGGAGCAAACGGATGCATCCATAGCATAAAAACACTCCATTTACAATACTTTGGGGTGTTAGCTTACCAAATATATGCACGTTCATAAAACTGGGGTATGTAAAAAGGCCCCTAAAAAGAAGATAAGCAAAGAAGATACTGTATGTCAAATTAGAAAATTGACAAGCACATGTCAAAGATTGGCGTAGCACCCCAAAAACAACAGAACAAATCTATATATGGTGGTATCAATTTACTCAGAAGATGTTGCTGAACATATTTTGGGGTGTTTTTTGGCAGTAACCCATAACTGGATTTGACAATTCATGCCTAAAGTACAATGTGTGTGAAAAAATAACACAAAAAGTGACTACCTGAAAGTTTGACAAAGAGCTAGTGCATGGAAAGTGTTAAAATACAACTCTTTGAAGCACCCTAGGGTGTGCCCTTTCTAAAAATATATGGTTTGATGGGGGTAAATTACTTTGGCCGGCTTCAAAAATGTCCCAAATAGGACATGGGTGCATGATGACGAAATGTGAAAATTCCAAGTTGGAAAACTGAAATGCTACCCCCAAATAAGGCCTTTTAGCCCCCAAATGACCCGACATACCTATACATGGGTGGTATCAATTTACTCAGAAGATGTTGCTGAACATATTTTGGGGTGTTTTTTGGCAGTAACCCATAACTGGATTTGACAATTCATGCCTAAAGTACAATGTGTGTGAAAAAATAACACAAAAAGTGACTACCTGAAAGATTGACAAAGAGCTAGTGCATGGAAAGTGTTAAAATACAACTCTTTGAAGCACCCTAGGGTGTGCCCTTTCTAAAAATATATGGTTTGATGGGGGTAAATTACTTTGGCCGGCTTCAAAAATGTCCCAAATAGGACATGGGTGCATGATGACGAAATGTGAAAATTCCAAGTTGGAAAACTGAAATCCGCACCCCCCAAATAAGGCCTTTTAGCCCCCAAATGAGCCGACATACCTATACATGGGTGGTATCAATTTACTCAGAAGATGTTGCTGAACATATTTTGGGGTGTTTTTTGGCAGTAACCCATAAATGGATTTGACAATTCATGCCTAAAGTACAATGTGTGTGAAAAAATAACACAAAAAGTGACTACCTGAAAGATTGACAAAGAGCTAGTGCATGGAAAGTGTTAAAATACAACTCTTTGAAGCACCCTAGGGTGTGCCCTTTCTAAAAATATATGGTTTGATGGGGGTAAATTACTTTGGCCGGCTTCAAAAATGTCCCAAATAGGACATGGGTGCATGATGACGAAATGTGAAAATTCCAAGTTGGAAAACTGAAATGCGCACCCCCCAAATAAGGCCTTTTAGCCCCCAAATGACCCGACATACCTATACATGGGTGGTATCAATTTACTCAGAAGATGTTGCTGAACATAGTTTGGGGTGTTTTTTGGCAGTAACCCATAACTGGATTTGACAATTCATGCCTAAAGTACAATGTGTGTGAAAAAATAACACAAAAAGTGACTACCTGAAAGATTGACAAAGAGCTAGTGCATGGAAAGTGTTAAAATACAACTCTTTGAAGCACCCTAGGGTGTGCCCTTTCTAAAAATATATGGTTTGATGGGGGTAAATTACTTTGGCCGGCTTCAAAAATGTCCCAAATAGGACATGGGTGCATGATGACGAAATGTGAAAATTCCAAGTTGGAAAACTGAAATGCGCACCCCCCAAATAAGGCCTTTTAGCCCCCAAATGACCCGACATACCTATACTTGGGTGGTATCAATTTACTCAGAAGATGTTGCTGAACATATTTTGGGGTGCTTTTTGGCAGTAAACCTTAAAGTTCACAGTACATGTATTCTTAAATTGCGTTCAAAAAAAAAAAAAATCACCAAATTTTTTTTTTTTCTCAAACTTTGGCATAGATTTGTGGTAAAATGGTTTGCATGGAAAGAGTCAAAATACCCCAAGTTTAATACCTTGATTTGTGTACTTTAAAAAAATATGTATATGTGGAGGGTTATTCAGGAATTAGTGACAGATATCAGTGTTACAATGTCACTATCACTAGTTTTGAAAATAAACTCTTTGGAAATGGCAAAGTGCTACTTGCACTTATTGTTGCATAAAATAAGGAAAAAAGCGAGGAATATGTAAACATTGGGTATTGCTAAACTCAGTACTAAATTTAGAAACTACTAAGGAATAAATTTTTTTTGACGGTTGTTGATACATAAGAAATTTTGGGGGTCAAAGTTCGAAAAAGTGGTGTTTTTTTCAATTTTTGTGTCATATTTCACAATATTTTTATAGTAAATTATATGAAATGATGAAAAAAATGGTATCTTTCTAAAGTCCATTTAGTGACGAGAAAAACAGTGTAAAATATGTGTGGGTTACATAAACGAGTAAGAGGAAAATTTGACGTAAACACTAAGAGCGCAGAAACATAAAAACAGCTGCGGTCACGAACGGACGGATTTGTGTAAAACCGCCCGGTCACTAAGGGGTTAAAAACGTTTTTTTTAATAAACTTTTTGTCCTGGTTTCCTGTCCCCCAGGGCACTACCCGTTCCCCCATACACCTTTTATGGCAAATATCTTGCATATATGCCCTCTTGGAGGGCACTCTAAAAATCAAACTTTTGAGTCCCATTGACTTGCATTGAGATTGGTTCGTGTTCGAACTCGAACGTTTGAAATTGTTCGAGTTCGAATGCGAACCGTACACGGGGGTGTTCGGCTCATCACTACTTAGAGCCAGTGCCAGGCTCTATGTTTGTGGGTGATATACCACGCAGTGATTTATATATATGCGGTAATATTTTGATAGAAACACACAATAGTGAAGTATAATATTTCATTCCATATATACCAACTCATGGTCTGACGACATTTGGGAGGTATCAAGACCCGAATAGCAATTTATTGCCCTGATCAGATACGTATACGAATCAATAACATTTTATTAATTTTTGGTTTAGGTTTGCTTACATTTAAACTGGCAAAAAAAAGGGATTTGATAGGAGAACAAAAAAAATAATCACAATTCTTTTAAATGTAAGAATTTAAAAGAAATGCTGATTTCCCATCTAAGCAATGCCAAGAGCAATTTGTGGATGTGGTTGGCCCACTAGGAAATACTCAATCTGCATGAAGAAGCTATTAGAATAGATCTATATTAATATCAATGTTGTAAAAGCATGGATACAGAGAGCCTTTTGCATGCTTCAAAATCCAAACATATTATGTTCTTCAAACCGAAGAGCAATTACGAGAATAGAACCCTAATTATGCGATATGACATTCTCAAAACCTGGATCATCGGCCAATGTTGGAGACAATTTGACAAGAAAATATGTCAGTTTTGGACAAAACCAAAACATTTCATAATAACGGATGTTGACCATAGAGCCCATTGCTTTTGGTTCCAAAAGGATAAAAAACGCCTTATAAAAGTTCAATAAAAGAACAAATAGACTAATTTTAGTTTTTCAAATACCTTTTTCTACAAGGGCTCCTAACTCTTTCCTACCAATTTGTTTTTGTTGATTCTCATAACATTTATTTTAAACATGGGATACCTAGTCAATATTTAAGTGACACACTAGTCATCAGGGCAATTTAATGTAAAGGAATACTTGGTGTGATTTGTATGTATATCAATTCAGGGATATACACAGGTGGTCGGTTTGCGTGTGGATATAGGAGGTATGTGTATGTGCACAGGGCTGGTGCGGTGGCTTCAGGCACCTTAGGAAAAACATTTTCCACACCACCATGTCCATAGCCATATAGTGTCTGGTACAAACACATACAGAGGCACACATAGAAACTGACAGCGAGCACACTTTACAAAGCGTTTTATTGCAGTGGAGCTCTGCGATACTCTAGCAGTGCGCACATTACTGTGGCGTACTCTCAAGGACGCTGGATCCCCTCCAGTAATATACATAAGAGAAGCAACTTTTCTAAAACCCCTTCAATTTTTGACAATGACTGATGCGTCTTCTGAGCCCAGATCTTCTGAGATGACCAACATATGTACCAGAGTGCTTGCACTCAGAGGGGGGGGGGGTATGGCCTATGTGACAAAGGAGAGAGGGGACTCTGTGGGAAAGGCACGCTTGGTAGATAGAAGGCCGCTGGCAGAGACAACTAGTTGCCATGTTATGGGTAAAGACTGGCAGCTGCAAGGTGGGTTTTGCTGCAGCCTATTAATGATTATTATTATCCTTTATTATATAGCGTCACATATTCCGCAGCGCTTTACAAGTTCAGTGTACAAGGTATTGATACATTAGAATACCACACATGGATGATACGGTCTGATTCAGGGGGTTCCTGTTCCCGTGGGAACTTACAATCTGTGAGATGTACAAGTATTTTGTGAGTTTGGCACATCCATATCGTTAGGTCTCTTGCCCAAGGACACTTGCTGGTGGCGTCTGAGTGGAATCAAGTCATCTTTCCATGATTGTAGCAATGATCAGCGACCTGGTGGTTAGGTTGAACCTGCTTCTCGTAAAGACTAGACTTCTCCACAGTTGTACCGGAGGGATGTGCCGAACGGGACCTTGACTTGCTTCTCCACGGTCGAAGGGTAGAGATGTTACCACTGGACTCCACAGCCAATATTGTGTAGTAGGAAGGTGTGTACCGGTGTCTTGTCCAAGGACACTTACTGGAGGTGCTCTGGCCAGGATTCAAACCTGTGACTCCACGGTTATAGAGCAGTGATGTTACCTCTACTCCATCCAGCCGGTACATATGATGAAGCTTTTCCCCTTCACCGAGCTGAATACATTACCATAGGAAGCCATTACTGCAGGTGCATGCTATGGAATAGTCTACTATGAATTATATATGGAGCCAGTCAATTTGAGAGGCAAGAGGTATGGGAGGGCATAGTCAAGCCCTTTCTCTTCCACCATTGTAATTAACAAACAGTGCAATCCCACCCTGGACAACACATCCCCAGAGATGGGGTGAAATTAAGTGAAATTGGAGAGAAAAGTGAGGAGGGGTGAAATTAAGTGAGTGAGGGAGAAAAAAGTGAGGGAGGGGGTGAAATTAAGTGAGGGAGGGGGTGAAATTAAGTGAGGGAGGGGGTGAAATTAAGTGAGGGAGGGGGTGAAATTAAGTGAGATGGGGTGAAATTAAGTGAGATGGGGTGAAATTAAGTGAGATGGGGTGAAATTAAGTGAGATGGGGAGAAATTAAGTGAGATGGGGAGAAATTAAGTGAGATGGGGAGACATTAAGTGAGATGGGGAGAAATTAAGTGAGATGGGGAGAAAAAAGTGAGATGGGGAGAAAAAAGTGAGATGGGGAGAAAAAAGTGAGGAGGGGAGAAAAAAGTGAGGAGGGGAGAAAAAAGTGAGGAGGAGGGGGAGAAAAAAGTGAGGAGGGGGAGAAAAAAGTGAGGGGAAGAAAAAAAATGAGGAGGGGGAGAAAAAGATGAGGGGGGAGAAAAAAATGAGGAGGGGGAGAAATTAAGGGAGTGGGGGAGAAAAAAGTGAGGAGGGGTGAAATTAAGTGAGTGGGGGAGAAAAAAGTGAGGAGGGGTGAAATTAAGTGAGGGAGGGGGTGAAATTAAGTGAGGGAGGGGGTGAAAGTGAGGGAGGGGGTTAAAATTAAGTGAGATGGGGTGAAATTAAGTGAGATGGGGGGAGAAAAAAGTGAGGAGGGGGGAGAAAAAAATGAGGAGGGGGTGAAATTAAGTGAGTGGGGAGAAAAAAGAGAGGAGGGGGTGAAATTAAGTGAGATGGGGTGAAATTAAGTGAGGGAGGGGTGAAAATAAGTGAGGGAGGGGTGAAAATAAGTGAGGGAGGGGTGAAAATAAGTGAGGGATGGGGTGAAATTAAGTGAGATGGGGTGAAATTAAGGGAGATGGGGTGAAATTAAGTGAAATTGGAGAGAAAAGTGAGGAGGGGTGAAATTAAGTGAGGGAGGGGGTGAAATTAAGTGAGGGAGGGGGTGAAAGTGAGGGAGGGGGTTAAAATTAAGTGAGATGGGGTGAAATTAAGTGAGATGGGGAGAAAAAAGTGAGGAGGGGGAGAAAAAAATGAGGAGGGGGTGAAATTAAGTGAGTGGGGAGAAAAAAGAGAGGAGGGGTGAAATTAAGTGAGATGGGGTGAAATTAAGTGAGGGGGGGTGAAAATAAGTGAGGGAGGGGTGAAAATAAGTGAGGGAGGGGTGAAAATAAGTGAGGGATGGGGTGAAATTAAGTGAGATGGGGTGAAATTAAGGGAGATGGGGTGAAATTAAGTGAAATTGGAGAGAAAAGTGAGGAGGGGTGAAATTAAGTGAGATGGGGTGAAATTAAGTGAGATGGGGTGAAATTAAGTGAGATGGGGTGAAATTAAGTGAGATGGGGTGAAATTAAGTGAGATGGGGTGAAATTAAGTGAGATGGGGTGAAATTAAGTGAAATTGGAGAGAAAAGTGAGGAGGGGTGAAATTAAGTGAGATGGGGAGAAAAGAGTGAGGAGGGGGGGGGGAGAAAAAATGAGGGGTGAAATTGTTACGACGTGCATCTCTAATTGTCAAAAACGCTCATAAAACGCCCGACGTAAAACACGCATAGGAGATATGCTCAGGTGTGAACCCAGCCTTAAAGTAAACCAGTCATAATGATTGACTTGCACAGGGACGTAAAAGCCACAGTTTAGTTTCATAAATGCACTCTTCAACAGCACTTGAAAATGAAAGTCCTAAAATATATTAAATGCAACCAAATCCACTGATCAATAGAAAAATTGTAACATATTCTAAGAAGCAGCAGCATCTGTTCTGTGTCCTCAAAAAATGTTTAATCACGCAATAAAAGAATATATACAAAAAGGTCAGAACAATAGGTCAAAAGATAGGCATATGATTTGTTTGATAAATGACGTATTATTAAAACCTGTTGAACTATAACCTCTACAAATATCTAATTGCATTTGCTATTTGAAGATCCTATAAGTTTTTTTTATATAGATTGGTTATATTAATGAAAGTATCTAAAGCAATTCTAGGTTTCCACCTTATAATATTTTTGTTGCCGGGCAATATTTAGTGCATATATTAAAACTTTCTCAGAAAATATCACAATAGCAAAATTTATCATAAATCCAAATGAAAAAAAACCACATTAAATATTTTCGTTGTATTGTCGGTTTAACTTGTGCCAGTAGCAGATGTACTGCCAGGAGCAGTGACTCCATTAGTCTGTCCTTAGTGGTTCTCAGAGGTATTAGAGATCTATTCAGTTGTAAATCAAAAAATTTAATCCAGAGCAGCTTTCTACAGCAATAACAGGGTTATTCAGAGAGAAGTGAAAACCAGAAGAATGACTGGAGAAGTGAAAATTCTAGGTCAAAATAGCCAAACCAGAAAAATTCTTCCATTTATCTCAATTTCCAAATTGGCTATTTTGACCTAGAATTTTCACTTCTCCAGTCATTCTGCTGGTTTTCACCTCTCTCTGAATAACCCTGTAAGTGTTTTTTCTGACGATTAGTTTCTGTATAATAAAAAGACACTACCACCAAAAAATAAAGGGCCCTATTCCCTAGCGGATGCTAACTGTAGTGGTCGGATTAGTAAGCGTTAAGGTCAGGATAAGTGATTTTAACGCATGCCCCCATATTACCTTCCTGACGCTAAAACTGAAAATTCCGTTAGTGCATCAGTAATTGCGCCATCGTGCAAGCTTACTGTACTTTGGAATACAGGGGTCCATTATCAGCAGCCATCTGTCCTGTGTTCACATGGCACATTGTTCCACTGTGTTCTAATGGCAGTGTTGCAAAGAACAAGCCATATCTCAGACTGGCCAATAAAGAGAAAAGAATATAATGGGCAAAAGAAAAGACATTGGATAGAGCAAAATTGGAAAAAAATTATATGGACAGCACATCTAACTTTGAGGTGTCCAGATTACAAAGACAAGACACAGACCAAATGAAAAGATGCTGAAGGAGTGCTTGACGTCATCTATCAAGCATGGTGGAAGTTATGTAAAAAAAAAAACGAACATAGGGTAAGACTAGGAATGAGTCGAACACCCCCGTGTTCGGTTCGCATTCGAACGCTAACAATTTCAAAAGTTCAAGTTCAAACTCGAACCGAACTCAAATGTTTGATTTTTAGAGTGCCCTCCAAGAGGGCATATATGAAAGATATTTGCCATAAAAGGTGTATGGGGGTCCGGGTAGTGCCCTGGGGGGACAGGAAACAAGGACAAAATGTTTTTTAAAAAAAGTTTTTAAAAGGGACAGTGAGTTTTCCATGAAATAAGGGTTAAAAATAAAAACAAAAATTCCTTCAAATATCGTGCCTAGGAGGTCCCCATAACCTGCCCGTGAAGTGGCGGATTTGTAGGATGTATAGAAACATTGCCATCAGAGACCCACACAAGACACAGGGACTGGCTACTATCCTGTTAGATGAGGGAATGTATTAGGCCCCGCTCACACTGTGCGATTTATCGCGCGGATTTTGCCACGACGTCACAGCAAAATCCGCGCGACGACGCATTGTGTAGCTTCTCCAATGCATTTCAATGGAGCTGTTCACATCTTGCCGCGCAACGTCACATGTCGCTGGTACATGACCCTTTGAGATTTGCTATCTGCGATTTGCATTGGTGGTGCTTTGCAAACATCGCACAAAACCGCAACGTCGCGTGACATCGTGCGACATTAATCGCACTATGTCGCGAATATGAAAATCGCGCGACTTTCAAATCGCACAGTGTGAACGAGGCTTTATATGTATAAAGCAAGGTATATATGACAATGGATAGTCAGAGACTCTAGGGACTCAGACATTTCTAACATAATAATTGTATGCTCACATAGGCCTGATGGATTAGAAATCCCTCTTTACAGATTGTAGAGGTCGGCAGGGCTGGGTCCTGGATGGACAATATGTTTCACCCCTATTTGGGTTGTGGACCCTTTAAGGGCAACCACAGGGTTAATGTTCCTGTCCAGGAAGAGTTTTAAAGCCAGCAACTCCCAGATAGGATTGTGGGAGTTTTTAGGAAAGTAATCAGTGGAAGCTGTGTGTGTTCCAAAAGCAGGAGACATGCTGTGCCTTGCTGGAGAGGCTTCTACATACTGGGGAAAGGATTTCCCAGGTTTGGGACGGTTTAAAGCGTTGGTGAGCCACCATTATTTTTCTGTTTATTTGTGCTGAAGATCAGGACTTTGCTTTAATTTCGCTGAACCCAAGCGTGTACTTATTATGTTGCCTTTTTGACTGCCCTGAAAGGGTGAATAAAGCGGTTTTGTTTGTGAAAGACATTGTGCACCTGCTCTGTGGGCCCCCAAACGTCACAAGATATATAGATTTATAGGTTAAATTGGTAATTGTATTTTAACACATAGCTTGTTTGTTCTGGAAAGTCCCATGATGTATAGAAACCGTATTCCTTTATCTAACCCTTGTGACTTCTTTGAGATAACATAACCGCGCCTTTCTGCAGTAAATTCTGTCCAATGATATTCTTACATGCAATGTGTTTCCTCTTTTTAAACGAGATAAATAACGCCGTAAACCCTACAAGAATTAGAGAAGTTTTAACCTACACATGTGTCTGTGTCTTATTTCGGGTTAACACTTACTCTCCCAGCGCTGAAGAAGACTCAAGCCAGGGTACTGATTACAGCCAGGCTGTGAAGAGACTTCTTTCCTAACAATTTGGAGGCCCCAGCGAGATCGACCGGTCATCCCCTTTCATGGTGGGTAAGGCATTTTGTTCCCTGTCCGCCTCGAAGCGGGGCTCTGACCCAAGGTCGATCAGGTATCACTTGGGAATAAGCCCCGTATCTGGGATACATAAAGGGGAGAGTGTCAGGGACACCAAAGGGTCACCCTGGCTTGACTCATATTTACATTAACTTATATATATATAAGTTAAAGTATAAGAATATCTGTTTGTGTGGGACAAGTGTCCGGAAGGTGAGCTGGACCAGGACCACGTGAAGTGTATGTGAGGAGGGTGTTTTTCTCTTATACTATACCTACACCTTTCTCTTCATCTATCCTTTGGTTGCACAATAAAAGACTTAGAAGACCACCCACGTTTTGGGAAGACGCACAGTTAACACCGTGGCAGTCGAGCACTGTGGATTTCCTCTTTTCTAACGCACAGTCCAATCTCCTTTCCTGTCTCTAACACCCAAATCGGTCACTTGTGTATAATGGGAGGACAAAACAGCAGGGAAGAACCCCCAAAACCCAATGTTGAGGAATCCTATAAGGATTATGTAGCGAGATTATCAGGGACAGATTATTATTTGATTAATCCCTGGGTGGACAATCTGTCAGGATGGACCGAAACAGTAGGAAGTTGTGACCCGTTCCCTAGAAACGGAGACAATAGTCCTTTTCACATGGATATGATAAAGGGATTATGTCTAGGGGACAAGGAGGCTTGGCCATACTACGGCCCTGACCCCCAATGGGATCCTAAATATATGAGATTAGGAGGAGAACAATGGCTAGAATACGCCCCCTATTGGTTCCTGCGACCAAAGGGATCGACTAAACGGAAGAAAATACCTCCGAATAACAAAAAATTATACACCCTAGAAGCTAATATCCCAAGAAAAACACTGGTGCCTCGGACCACCTGGTCCCCGGTTCCAAATCCTCCTCCACCTTATAAATGTGTATACCCATCACTCACTTCCTTCACGGATGAAGAGGTTATGTTGTCCGTCGGATCAATAGACAATACACCTACGGCACCCCAGAATCCTGGCCTCCCTGCCCCGTCCGCACCTCTGGGACCCCTGCAACAGGCACAAGCGGGAATCCAAATCACCAGTTGTGACCAGTCAGCCGCGGACGGAAGGGGGGAAGCCACACCCAGAACCCCAGTACGTTCCAAATGGGAACCAATAAACACACCAATAAGCCCGTTCTTTTTACCAGAAAACCAAAATAGAAATGAAGGTTTCTCACTAACAGATAACACTCCAGATATGCACAGAACACGTACACAGACAGGAACAGAGATACATCCCCCCGATAGATTGATTAAAAAGGCTATGGAAGTGGAAGATATCAATAGGATTCTTAAACATTGTCCCAAACCTAGGGAAGCCCCCTTGGGTTGCATTGCCTACCTGCGCAAGGCATGCACGGGAAGGAATTTCACACAGGAAGAGATGAGAATAATCGTGGATGGGATGATAGATAAACACTCAGCCTGGGACTGGACAAAGGTCCCCACGATTTCAATTATAGCCATAGATCAGAGTACTACCGGTTACCCTCTGAACACGGGGGCAGGCTTGGCTGCGATGTGGGGGAGCTCTCCACCCATATGCAGGAAGTATTTAAGACTAGGTCATCTCTTCCTGTTGCAGTGGCTTGTAAACAAAAGACAGGAGACACAGTGCCGGAATTCTGGAAGCGTTTCCTCTTCTGCTGGACAGCGGAAGCAGGTTTACCGCAAGTAAACACAGATAGCCACCGGAACGGCCCTATCTGTCAAACAGGCCATGTCATCATGGCCCTCTGACACCCTAGATGATTTTGCAAAACATATACATGAAAAAGAAGCTGCAGGATGTTTTGAAGTAAAGAAAACGCCCAACCCCAAACACAATTATAAGAAAGATGTAAGACAAAGGGAAAAGAGGGGTCCATCTCACGATCAAGGCAGCTCAAAGCCGAGATCTACTGCATGTTTTAATTGCCAGGAACAGGGCCATTGGGCAAGAAACTGCCCACACCCACGCAAACCTCCCACCACTGGCCACAACCCCACACAAACAGAAATATTCCCACCTCCACCTCCAAACCCCGCACAGCGTTTTCCCATTGATTGGGATAGCCGCCAATGAAGATGCCCGGAGGAAGATACCCTGACCTGTCCACAGTTGACCCTAGACTGGCAACAAGACCCTTTTTTGGTTTTACACATAGGGGAGACACCGGTTTCATTTCTGTTTGACACTTGTGCCGCTACCAGCACCCTTGAACAGTCTTTATACAAAGGTTCCCTTAACAGGTCATCTCCTTCAATGGGTATTAATGGGGTATCCACTGACACATGGCAAACTGACCCCTTGGCACTCTGCACGTCCGATGGGACCCCACTTCTGCACCATTGTTTTAAAATTATAAAAGATTGCCCGATATTAGTTTGCTGGGAAGGGATCTTTTCGGGAAACTTGATATCACGATACACACTGATGACAAAGGATTGCATGTTGAATCCGAACATCTAAAAAACCTCCTCTTTCCCTTGATCGATACCTCCCTCCCCGCATATTTCCCCGCAACCCACCCCTCCAATGTAGAAGAATTGCAGGACCTCTGGGCCACTGATGACTATGACACAGGGTTTATTGATTGTACCCCCTACATTACAAGGAAACGAGAAGGGGCCGTGCCATTACACCAAAAACAGTATCCCTTGTTTTAAGAAAAAAACAAAACGAGGGACTACGCCCATTGATCCAGTCCTTTCTCAATCAGGGTATCCTTGTTACTACGGTCTCTCCCTACTGCACCCCAATCAATCCTGTTTTTAAGCCCGATGGAACTACCAGATTTGTGCAGGATCTGAGAGCAATAAACGAACTAATCACGCCAATAGTCCCAGATGTTAATACCTTACTGACTTCGATACCAGCAACTCCTAACCATTTCTCGGTTATCGACCTAAAGAATGCCTTCTATAGCGTACCCGTGGACCTGGAAACGGCAGCACTTTTTGCATTTACTTTTGAAGGCCAACAAATGACGTGGACCCGAATGCCTCAGGGATTCGTGGATTCACCAGTGGTCTACAGTATTGTCCTCCAAATCACTTTGAGGCCCTGGAGCCCCAGCCATGGTTCTGTCCTGCTACAGTATGTGGATGATCTCCTACTCTGTAGTCCTAACTGGGAGGCTAGCCAGAAGGATGGTAGGTCATTACTTAAATGGTTAAAGCAATGTGGACACAAGGTGTCTCTAAAAAAAATGCAATGGTGTAAAAAGAAAGTTGAATATTTGGGCTTTGTCCTCTCACACGGGGTCCGCACAATTAGCCCCAAACAAATCCAGTCTGTGGTGGGCCTGGTCACCCCACGGACCCAGAGGGAACTGCTATCCTTTCTGGGCATGATAAATTATTGCAGACAATGGATTCCTCAGCCCTCAAAATTCCCACTCGCCTACTCGCATTTTGCGAGTGGGAACTACGTAATGGCGAGTGGGAATGCAGCTGCAGGCAGCATGATAAATTATTTCATGTTGCCTGCTCTGCTGCGTATTCCGGCGGCAGTGTTTTTTTTTTTTTTCTGGGTTGGCCGGAGGGTCCAAGATGGCGGCCGCTGGCCCCCTCTGACACCAGTGGGAGCGTGCCGGACATCTGCCGCTCATGCCTGCCCAGTCCCCTGCCAGTGAGACTCTCAGGGCAGGCAAGAGCAGCACAGTACCAGGCTCTGCAAGTTTAACAGGTTAACAGGTTAACATAGGCAGCTGAGCTGTATTTTATCCAGCAACAGCAAGGTTAACTCTGCCTGCCACGGGTCACCGGAGCCCCTGCACGCATGTGTTTTTTGAAGGGGCGGGGACGGCCCAGAGAACCCTGCACACACTGAGGCTGGGGAGGGGGAGGACCACAGACATGCAACACACACCCCAGACCCCCTGCAGTGCACACACAATGATGGGGGAGAGCAGCAGAAGGTGATGGCATCAGGCAGCAGGTTACTGACCCTCATACAGGTAGCACCAGCCTTTCAGTGCTATGAGGGTGTGCACACAGGAGCCTGGATGATGTCAGGCAGCAGGTGGTCCTCACCAGTGACTCCCATACACCCTCTGTCCTCCTTATCCTGCACCCTGGGGTCCCAGATATAGGTCAGCAGCCAAGAGCTGCAGTCACTCTGTGACCCCCCCCCCCCGGGATTGTGAAGAGCTAAACCTGGAGAGACTGAAGGTCAGAAAAAAAAATGCTTATAGACTTCCTATAGCTCTCACAGGTGTGTTTAGATTAATTATACCTTTCCCTGATTGTTTTATAGGTTGCTGTAATATTCAGGCTGCTATACCTCTCAGACTTAACCTATATTGCCGTTCTAACAAATGTCACATTCATTTAATACAACCAATACCCCCCCCCCATCTCATGTGAGGGCTTTCCTACAACTCCTAGCACTCATCTGCTCCCTTCATTTAAACAGCTTCCATGTGTCCCTAGTCAGTAAGGACAGTCCTTATTTTAGTCACACTAGCTCTATTTTTTAGTTTCCCAAAATATTTGTGGATATATAAAGGCGTTGAAAGTAATAAAAAGTCAGTGTTACTCAGAAGGTGCCAGAGTGCGCGCAACAGCAACAGATTTTGAATTTCACTTTTGTAATGGTGAAAAGTCAAACAATGGTAGAAGTTTCATCAATGAAGCTTCTCCTGCCACTGCATGAACTTCCCTTTAGTTAAGGCTAGGGTCAGACTAACGCATTTTCACGTTGTCTGTGAAAAAGTGCGTTCGAACGAATGGACGCATTTTTTCATGGAGTACGCGATAGCGGTCATACTATGCGCATTTGCGTTCGTGATTTTGTACGGATCATCAATAAAACACTTTGTGCATCTGGACGTTATGTTGGCCGGACATTAGCAGTGTCTGACATCTCCAATTCACGCGCACACGCCGCTAGCGGATGCAGCGCACTCTGTACAACCGTACTAGCGGTTTTACGTTCGACAAAATGCGTTCGTTTGCCACTTGCGTTGCGCAGCCGGACTTTTGTGCGACCGTACTTCGTATATTGGCCGTCATTGCCCGGCATTTGCTGCTACTACGGCCGTGATTAAGTGCGCCTGCACGCGCGTTCGCACTGCCTCAGTCTGAGCCTAGCCTAAAACGATTAAATTTGCTGCTGTTGCAACTACAGCAAACACAACTTTCTGAATAATCCCCACACTAACGAATCTGTAAACTATAGGGGTGTAGATTTTAGCCCTGAAACCCGCACACCCTGAATATATAGAGGAACCTCAAACACGCCCGCACACCCTGAATATATGGCGAAACCCCTAAAAAGACACCCGCACACACTGAATAAATGGAGGAGCTCCTAAAAAGACACCCACACCCTGAATATATGGAGGAACCCCTAAAAACACACCCTGAATATATGGAAGAGCCTCAAACACACCCGCACACCCCGAATATGTTCTGGTTGGTGCAGTTTTGGGGCGCAGCATTTCTTCCCTGGATCCAGGCAGCAGAGACGTGCTGGGTCAGAGAAGGCGGCTGCTCCCAGCATCTTTGTCACTGGCAGGGTAGAGGAGCGGAGATACAGCGGTCCAAAGACCCATGTGCCTCCTGAAATGAGTCGCACCCCAGGCTGCACGGTGTAGGGGAGCAGCTGACTTCCCTGACCCAGTGCTACTCTGTTACTGGCAGGGGTTGGAGATGAGCTTCGCGGCCTCCTCGCTCTGCTCACACTAGGCTCTGATGTCTGGTTATAAATGTATCTGATAACTCAACCCCTAAACACACTCTTAAATTAAGGGTAGGGGTTAGGTGAGGCGACTGGTGGCAAGTAACTCTTAAGTCCTGGCTAGTAGCTTGCGACTTGAAATTTTGAGCCCTGGATTCCTGATTGCTCTTTCTAGGATAACATCCTGAGACAAGCCACTTTGAAGGGTCAACCAGACAAGATTGTCTGGTCTACTGATATGTTGAATGCATTTCAAATGTTAAAGGCAGGGATGATTAAAAGCCCTGGTCTAGGCCTCCCAGATTACCTGTTACCATTTCAATTATTTGCAAGGGACAACTGTAAAACTATGGCCGGGGTTCTCACGCAAGAGCATGGAGGACATCTGCGCCCAGTTGCATTTTTTTCTAAATTACTGCCGCTTCCAGTCCAGGGGATGCCCGCATGCCTCCGTGCCCTTGCCTCTTGTGCCATGGCTGTCGAAATGGCCACAGGTTTTACCCTTGGTCACCGCACTGTCTTGCATACCACCCATGATGTCCTCGGTCTCCTACGCACAGCCCACACCCAACACATGACGGCACAGCGCTCCAGCGGATATGAAATCACTCTACTAAGCAACACCTCACTACAGATTAAATATGATTCCCCCTCCAAGGGACCCGCCGAGATCCTGAATGCCCTTTTAGGTCTCAAGTCTTTGCCCGACCAAGTACCTGATGCACATGACTGTTCCCTAACCATCAACAACGAGACCTCACCCCGTCCTGACATGGCCTCCACGCCAATCGCTGGCGCAGATGTCATATTTGTTGATGGGTCCTGCACCAGACCCTCTGACAATATATACCATGCTGGGTATGCTGTTGTCAAACTCCCTGACATTGTCCTTGAAGCATCAGGCATTCCCTACCAATCCGCCCAAGCCGCTGAACTAGTAGCCCTAACACGAGCATGTCATCTGTACAAAGGACAACCCGTTATGATCTATACAGACTCTAAATACGCTTATGGAGTGGTCCATGACCATGGTGTTATATGGCAAAAGAGGGGATTTGTGGCCGCTGACGGCCACAGTATCTCACATTCCACACTGGTGACCAACCTCCTTGAGGCCATTAAACTCCCTTCACATCTTGCAATACTTCATTGTAGGGCACACAGGGAAGATGGACAGTATATCCCTGGGCAATGCTTTGGCGGATGCCACTGCCAAACAAGAGGCCTCGCAATCCAAGGCACTTCTTCAGATGCCAGTGCTTGCACCACCATCCATCCCTGACGCTTTCCTTTTCACCAACCTCCAGGATCATGCCACCCCGGAAGAGTTACGGGAATGGTGTTATCCGGTGTTGCAGAAAAATCCTGTTACAGGATTAATCTGCAAAGAGGGGAAACCATGCATCCCTCAGAGTAGCGCCCCTTTTTTTATTGATCATTTTCATGGGTTGGGTCATAACAGCATAGACACAACCACACGCCTCCTTCGGGCCACGTTCTACATCACTAACATGTCCCACTTAGTGAAAGACTATGTCCCCCGCTGTATAACATGCCTTCGGAACAACTCCAATACCCATCTAAAGGTCCCCCACCAACACCTTGACTATCCCACCACACCTTTTTCTCACCTTCAGATTGACTTTACACACATACCTCGCACAACTAACAGGAATATTCCCTGGTAATTGTGGATATGTTTTCCCGATGGCCAGAAGTATTCCCCACGCACGCAGAGGATGCTAAAACCGTAGCCAGAATACTCACGCAAGACCTGATACCACGATGGGGAGTCCCCATACACAAACTCAGACAAAGGGCCGGCCTTTACATCTAAGGTCTGCCAAGAGCTTACCAAGGTATTACAGATAGAATGGGAGGTACCACATTCCATATCACCAGGCAAAGCTTGGGCGTTGTCGAGAGACTGAATAGATCAGTAAAATATAAGATCAGGAAAGCAACCGGAGGTACATTCTCCAAATGGAAAAAGGTGCTACCGGTAATAAGAAGAGATAAGAATGACACCCAACAAAACCACGGGTTACTCACCTTTTGAGATTCTAATGGGGCGCCCATTCCCAACTCCCTGGACACGACGGCCACTGGCCTTAGAAGACGGGGATATAGACCAAGTTAGGGACAGCTATGTGAGGCAGCTCATTGAAACCCTCGATGCAATCGCGGAAAATGTTGCTTGTAAGTCTCCCTCTCTCCCACAGGAACCAACACATCCCTTCCGTCCAGGTGATATTGTCCTCGTAAAGAAGCTGCCAAAGGGAAAGAGACCTGAGGAGTTCACGTTTGGACCACAAACCACAGTAGTGGCAGTCACCCGGACAGCCATCCTCACCGAGGAAAGCCCAACGTGGATTCACGCTGCTCGGGTTACATAGTTACATAGTAACTATGTACATAGTTACATAGTTATATAGGCTGAAAAAAGACATGCGTCCATCAGGTTCAGCCTCTCCCACATAACCTACTGCTGTTGATCCAAAAGAAGGCAAAATACCCAGTCTGAATGCTTGCCAATATGCAACATACTGGGAAAAAATTCCTTCTTGACCCCAAATGGCAGTCAGATTTCTCCTTGGATCAAGAAGCTTTTACCCACATATTAAATATTATAACCCTTAATATTCTGTGTCTGCAGGAAGTCATCCAGTCGTTTTTTAAAAGTCTTAGGGTTAAGCGAGTTCAAGTTCAAAGGGTACTAACGGGGGCAGACAGCCCTGACCCACCGGACACAGGAGAAACAGCGGCAGAGGTACTAACGGGGGCAGACAGCCCTGACCTCCAACAAAATGGAACGACTTCACACTCTAATACAACGCAAGAAAAGACCCCGCCCAACCCCACCATCACCTGAAACCTCACAACCCCTGTTGCCCCACACCTACGTGGTCTCCTGCCCAGACCCTCTTGATTATTTTAATACTAGGTCCTGGGAAGGCACGTACAGAAGTAGCCATTACCCAGGATAACGGACTCACTACCTTGTGGTATAATTACTCTAGCACCCATGTGGCAACCTATACTTTTTGACTATGTGAAGTGTACAAGTGTGATTTTGGTTATTACTGGCACCGGACCCTATACAGTCAGTCCCAATCGCAGGCTTATATTTGTGTCCACGATAGCTATTGGGGCACTGGGTGCAGATATTGGGGGTCTGTAGGTTGGAATGTTGGTAGTGACTGGGCCTACAAACCGACCAGTGCCCTGGCCCGTAAGGATAGCAATGGTAAATCCCTCCTCACAAAAATGACTATACTCTCCACTAACGACTGCACAACAACGGACAGTAAGACCAATAAAAAGGGCTTGACTATGAAGATAACCCTTAATATAGAAAACCCTTCCCAGGGAGACAATGGCACATACTCGTTGGGTCTGTATGGAAAATGTTGTGCTCGACCACGACAGACCTCTTTTCATCTTAAGGATATGACCCTAAACACGCCACCTGGTCTCCAGCACAGACCAGTAAACCCCTTGCTCCTCCAGTCCTTTAAGGGCAACGATAACCTCCGCGCTATGGCCAATCCAGCATATGAAGACAGTTTAGCTGTGGAGACTGGTTTCTCGGATGCAAACCTGTGGTTAAAATGGATGCTCTTCACGGCTATAGATAATAACAAGACCAACTGTTAGGGACAGTCCCCCTTGCTATTCCGTCCCTAGCTGAAGACTGCTGAGTCTTTACATTAACACCACCACCAACCACAGTTTGTGCGAGAATTGGAAAATGAAGTATCCTGCACTTAATAAGATTACGCAACCAGGAGAAGGGATTCATATGTACCCCGGCAATTACACTTATTACAACTCCTCCCTCGACGGAAAGGATCTAGGTATCTTAGGGCCCAGATATTGCTCGCATTATAGTTCCATCGCCCCTGGGAAATTACAAAACCAAACCTTAATGATAGGAGATATTTACTGGATCTGCGGCGATGGTAAGATAAGGGCAAGGCTGCCCATGGCCTGGAAGGGGGAATGTGCCCTGGCCAAAGCTATCATGGGGCTGCATATTGTATCAGATACAGACACCGAACCCCCCCAGTCGCATAGCCGCAGGAAAAGAGCTACAAAGGAAGTTGCTGGGAGCCTAGACCCCCATGTATATATAGACACGATCGGTGTGCCAAGAGGGGTCCCAGACGAGTTCAAGGCTAGGGACCAAGTTAAAGCTGGCTTTGAATCCTTCCTATTGCCACTGGTGACCATCAACAAAAATGTAGACTGGATCAATTATCTATATTATAAATCAACAACGATTTGTTAATTATACCCGAGAAGCGCTCCAGGGCCTGGCTGAACAACTACAGGCTACATCCATTATGACATTCCAGAATAGGATGGCCCTAGACATGATCCTGGCAGAAAAGGGAGGTGTATGTAAAATGATAGAAGGAACAGGTACCTGCTGTACCTTTATCCCTAATAACGTGGGTCCTAACGGTAAGGTTACCATAGCCATAAAAAAACGAACAGAACTCTCGGAAGAAATGAAACGCAATTCGGGTATAGATAATCCCTGGGACCAATATTTTGGCTGGTTTAAGGGTTGGAAACAAGCTCTCACCCAATTAGTTATAATCCTAGCCTTAGTATTGGTATGTATTGCCATTGTCCAATACTGTCTCATCCCATGTGTCAAGAAGCTACTGAACAGGGGAAACCCCGCAAATATGATGTACCTGGGATTGTCTTCCCCACCCAGTGACACCCGAGGCGTATCAATAGTACCTCAAACAGTAGAAGAGAAGACAATACCAGAACTATGTTATTTAGAATCAACCCCTTTTCCTTTTTCTGTTACCTAAAACCCCCCCTTGTGGCCTATAGACAAGACCCTGTGACGTTGTTAACCGTTCTCCACAGGGAGAATCCCCTTGTCTAGATTAGCCAACGGCCTCTCCTAACCCCGTTTTATACTATATCCCAAAGTTTATAGCCAATGATGCCATGTGTCTGGCAGAATCCTATATATATGTATGATTCTCTAAGAGGGGATTGATGGATTAGAAATCCCTCTTTATAGATATATAGATTTATAGGTTAAATTGGTAATTGTATTTTAACACATAGCTTGTTTGTTCTGGAAAGTCCCATGATGTATAGAAACCGTATTCCTTTATCTAACCCTTGTGACTTCTTTGAGATAACATGTATAACCGCGCCTTTCTGCAGTAAATTCTGTCCAATGATATTCTTACATGTAAGGTGTTTCCTCTTTTTAAACGAGATAAATAACGCTGTAAACCCTACGAGAATTAGAGAAGTTTTAACACGTGTCGGTGTCTTATTTTGGGTTAACACTTACTCTCCCAGCGCTGAAGAAGACTCAAGCCAGGGTACCGATTACAGCCAGGCTGTGAAGAGACTTATTTCCTAACAAGGCCCTTCGGGGGAGGTACATGACATACAAATACTGGAATATTTCGTTTAACCCTTTCGCTGCTGAGGCTTTTCCCGCCCCTGTGCTGAGGTCATTTTTTACCTGTTTTGCGCATCATGTTTAAACGTGTTTTTAAGGCTTATTTTAGTATATGACACCGACATATTATATATCGTTCTTTCCGTCAGACTCGGTAGATTCATAATATGTCATTATTATATGTATACGTTATGTCATGTCTGTATATTATAACAAAAAATGCAATAAAATATGTATTTTCAATAATTTACAATGTGTAAAAAGTGTTTTTTTTTCCACATTTTAACATGCGAGCAATTGCGGTTATATTTTGTATGGGGTGCGCTTGTTAAAAAATTAGAGATGGGGTCTCGTTACATTTTTTTTTGGGGAAAATGACACTATTTTTAACAAACGCACCGCATACAAAAATCGTTAGTGCAGCATCATTGTTCACATTATAATTGAAATGGGAACAATATTGCTACACTAACAAACCAAAAAAAATAAAAAAAAGTGTTTATTTTTTTTTTAATTTTTTTTAATTTTTTTTATTTTTTATTTTTTATTTTTTTTACAAAATTTTTAACTTTCATGTTTGGTATCGTTGGAACGGCCATGCTCTGGCCGATCCAACCATATCAAAATTTAACCCCTAACTGCCACGGATCGGGAGATAGGGAGTTCATTGGAACTCCCTATCTCCACACTTGGTGGCAGTTAGGGGTTAACTGTAGGACTGGCGTCATCGTGCTACGCACGATGACGCCAGTCCTCTGGGGGAGTTCCCGGAAGCTTGGCCGACATCCAAGATGTCGGCCAGCTCCGGGAAAGGATCGCGAACCGGCGCTTTTCAGCGCCGATTCGCGATCCAGCTCCCCAGGGGTTAATGCCAGGCATCATTTGGAAGGGCAGGCTGTGCCCTTCCAAATGATGCCTGGGTTAAGCCCCTGTGCGCCGCCGATCGGGAGGGAGAGGTCCGAAGGACCTCCCCCCCCTCCCTTTCAGGCGCCTCCTCCGCACATGCGGGGGGGGGCGCCTGAATTAGGTGTCATCGCGCCCCCGCGATGACACCTAATAATGGCGGCTGCTGGTCCGGATGCGCGGCTGACATCCAGGATGTCAGCCCGCACCGGAGGGGCCAGCGATCGGCCGGAACCCGGCCGAACGCTGACCCCGATGGGAGGACGCGCTCAGCGCGTCCTCCGCATACCAGCGGGAATGCTGAGGACGCGCTGAGCGCGTCCTTAGCATTCAAGTGGTTAAATCTAAGGAGTGTGATAAAGATTTTATTAAGCCCTTGATGACAAATGACGTAACATCTACATCATTAATGATTGGCTTTACAGAGCCCTGGTCCTTAAGGGGTTAAACAGCATATCAGAGAGGATCATATAGTAGAAATAAACACTTCTTAGAATTCAAAACAAACAGTGTTTGTTCTTACATGTGCCACACCCAGTCTGCAAGCAATGTATCAAATTGCTAATTGCTAATTCGAAGCACATGTTATTTCCAAACACTAAACAAACACCTGTTTACGCCGTTTGAGAGCACATGTCATTTAGGAGGTGAGAATATTTCCACCAATTTGTCCAACAAATTTTTGCTCCAGATGAAGCTGACGCCTAGTCGGCGAAACATATGTTGAGCTCTATGGACCAACTTTGATTTTAGAGTTGTGTGTTTTGTGTCTGGCATTTTAGGGTGAGGACAGAAATTTTGAGCATGAGCTCGATCAGTTTAGGGACAGTTTGTGCATGCTACGTTACCTGCTGATCACCATTCTTGGTGTCCAATTTCTCCAATTGTGGGAGCCTTTTCAATAGGATCATACATTGCATTGAATATTTATATTATTATTGAGCACTGTTCACAATACTGGATTCCTTTCCAATACACCCTGCAATGCTTGTCGTTAATGTATGTTTTTAATATTTTCGTTCTGGGAGTGTCTAATGCGTTAACAATAAATGTATTTTTTCATTTAGTCACTCCTCTAGCACTTTTCAACAGTTCATGTTAACTGTTGATTAGTTTTTTGAAATGTACTATTTGTAGGTCAGGTTCAATCCTGAAGTAGAGTGAGTGCTGCCCCCACTTCCTGGTAGGGACAGGTGATTATCGTCTGGGGTGCTCTTGTATATCACTGGGCCCTCCATTTTCTCCTCTTCAATCTTTCAGATTATTATTAGTGTCATAATTTATATTGCAAACAGTTTCCGCAGCACTTTACAATAACTAAAGGGATTGAGATAAACGTACATATGATGGAAATGTCACACCCTCGGCGCCTGGGGGGGGGGGGGTCTTAGGAGGAGGACAGGCACCCTGCGGCATCACTGCCTGGCCAGGTGTCCTGTGTCCGTGCTGATCGTGGCGTTCGTGCGCCTAATGAGGGGGCAGGTGCGGCATGATGACGCGGAGACACCGGCCTTTATAGACAGGGCGCTCAAATTGACTCATCGCCTTGACGTGGAGTTTGTTACCCACATAGCTGGTGTACCGTTCATTCGAGTCACTGATTCATTGTTCATTGTTCTTTGTTACGTTGCTGACCTGGACTGTATGAGGAACCTGATTGTTGCTGACTTGGACTGCCTTCTTGACTACTCTCTCTCTGACCAAGCTTGTATGTATGTGTAGCGCTCACTCCCGGAGGAGCCGCTGAATTTAACCTCGGGTTAGTCTCACCGCACTAGGGAATAAATATACACCAGCACTGTTGTGGATTTTATAGATTATATACTTTACTGATCCCAATAAAGCAGCATATATAATGTGAACACGGTAAATGAACGACAGGATTTCGTAATGCGGGAAAAACAAACACGCGGCGGCAAAGAAAGTTTAACCCCTTCGTTTCTGGAGTGTAAATCCCGTGAAAGTAATGTCTCAAAAAGGTGTGTGTGTGTGTGTGATCTCAGGTACTATATTCAACTGGCCAGTGAATGGAATGAGCAAATCTTCGACTAGTCACGTTGGGCCCTGCAGATTTAAACAATACTGCAGCGTTCTTCGTTTAACTTGGAACTGTGGCCTGGAAGGCCTCTCACCCATCTGTTAGACAATCCGTTCCGCTGCCCGATCAAGGATGTCTCTCCGCTGGATTGCACTGGAACTCTGTGCCACCGGATCCGCTTCTCCTGCTTGTCCGATCTCCGCAACGAGAACTACGGCCTACCGCCTGCACTCCCAGTGGATCATCGCGGTCTCCTTACTCGGGGTCCAAACCGGAACTCTGTCTCAGTGCTTGGCGGCGACCTGTCTCTGATCCGCAGCACCCGCAAGGCAGCGCCTGCTCTCCGGCCTGGTCTCGATCCCTGGCAGTCTCACGTACATCTTCTACCTTTCGTCGCTCGGCTCACACTGGCTCTCCTTCGCAGAGGCTGCGGATGTCCTTCTCTCTCTCCCACCCACTTCCTGTCTCCCCCGCAAAGCACGATGGAATTTGTAGTTCCGTTTGTGTCCAGTATAGTTCATATTGCACCTTTCTCCCTCTGGTGGCCAAACCAAGTAAATGCAGCAACATAATCTTAAACAGCGCTACATAGGCTTTGCCCAGAACAGGCTCAGAGTGTATACGGACCCTGCATAACACTGATCCAGATTGTATGAGGACCCTGTCTGTAGCCAACTCGGATGGTTTACCTGACCACGCCATTTCTGAATCCTTGTGTATGAACGACTTGCATAAACCTGATCCAGGTTACTCCTTAGCTGCTGTTAAGATTAACCCTTACTGCCTGAGTGCATGTTCTGTTCTGAGACCTGCTGCTAATATACCAAGGTTGTACTCTGTTTCTGGTGTGTCTGTTCTCCCTGGCTGGGAGCTATAGGATTAGCGGTCCCGACCATTCAAGGATCGGAGTGTTTAGAGGTTTGTCCAAAAGGATCCACACCATGGTTGTAAAGGGTGAGCGATACAGAGAACGTGACAGGAAACAAAAAGGTTAGAGGGCCCTGCTCATAGGAGCTTACAGTCTAGAGATGCTAGAAGACAAACTATTGCCAAAAAAAAACAAAAAAACTCATGATTAAAACACTAATAAAATTCCTATTTCCAATATAACACTCGTCAAATTTTTATTTATTTATTTTATTTATAAAAGGTTTTAACCGGAAGGATACATTGAGATTTCTCTCGTTTTCAAGTATGTCCTGGGTTCGAGAACATTGATTGGTTACAGAAATACAAAATAGTAAAATGCAAGAAATTAACACAAGACCAAATATACAGATTAACAGAAAAATAAATATGGAGGAAATAAAGTCATTATGTTACATGTTTACAGGTGCATTCCGTATTGAGGTATGTTAATAGGGAAGTCTTAAGGGACTTTAGACTGGGGGAAGATTTGATGGTGTCTGGGAGGTTATTCCATATTTGCGGTGCTCTGTAGGAAAACGAGGATCGAGCCATTTTCTTTTTGTATTGCGGTATTGCAAGTAAGGTGCTGGTCCTGGATCTCCGAATAACACAGTACTTGTAATGAAGCAGTCACACGATAAGTAACGCCAAGCTATTCAGAATTAAGTCTGCCTCATTAATGAAATGTACACAGATAAAAAAAAAAATGTATCTGCTGGCTTTCATATGAGTTTATTAAGAATTTTCAAAGAATTATATTCTTGAGGATCTTTAAAGAAAATATGACTATGTAATGAATGACAATTCAATGAAAAGACAAATCTAAGGTAAAGCAATACTATTTAGAATATGGATGTGTCATAACAAAAAAGATAAATATGCAAATAAAGAGCCACAATTACAATGAGAAGAAAACGTTCTGTGTTACAGACGTACATTTTAGGCTGTAGGCAAGTTATTCATGAGTTTAAATGTACATCTATAAAATGGACAGGGCTGGCGCTTCCTGTAGGGTCATAGGCATAGGATACGACTCTGCCTTAGGGCACCATATTTTTTTTTGTTTTTACACCAAACCTAGTCATGTTTGGTATCATTGGAAAGGCCATGATCAGGCCTCTAGTCACCAGGGATAGGGAGATAAAAGGGATCCAAAGGATCCCCCTATCTCCCCTTGGTAGCTAGGGGGTTAACTGGCCCACTGATATCCTCAAACATATGGTGGGGATGTCAGTGGGTGGGGGGGACCAGGAGGCCTGGCTATCAAGGATGTCAGCCACCTCCATGTTTAAATTGCGACTCCGCACTGCGTCGTGATACGGCAGCGAAACTGTTCACTTTATAAACCGCTGAAAAGGGGAGACTCTCCCCTTTCCAGCGGTGTAAAAAGTAAGTTTCTAGCTGCCATGGTTGGAGAGAGAGGGCTCCAAAGGAGCCCCCCTCCACTTTCTTGGGAATGTCTCGTGTGTCTCCCAACGATGTATTTGAAATCCATTCTCCGTGTAATTATAACCAAACCTCAAATCTAGGATTTGCAAGTCTGCATCTTAACTTTTCTTAATATGCCATTATTGGCTGCATATTTATTTAAAAAAATATTTTGACAGTAGCTTTTGGTTCAGCATCGGGAACAATTTAATTTTACTACCAACATTCACTTTGATTCAAGAGTAGCATACAAAAGGATAACATGGACCCATGCTTGCACATATAATGGGATAAACCTAGCGAATCTCCCACAATACCATCAATTTATATATTAGTGTAGAACGGTGTCTTAGTGCTGCAGGGATGACCTGGCTGGAAGTACATTGAAACATAGTACAGGAGGGGTGGGGTCGCGCCTATTCTCCGATGGGGCGGCTGCAACCACCAAATGCATCCAGCCCAACAACATGTGTAAAACATAACAAAGAAAAAAATGTCATCTGCGCTAATTCCCATTATACCTTGTGAAACTAAACACAATTAGGAGGTTTGGTTTCTTATCAATGGCCATTATAAGATTAAGCTAATATCAATTTATATATTAGTGCTACAGTCTGCAGCCTCTTTGTGAGACATTGCAAGGAGCTTTAATCAAATCAGCCCTGTTAAATTTAAAAGCAAGCTCTCAATAGTTTGTGTGGTTCAAGTGTCTTGAGAACAACCCGCTGGAAACTCTATACACTTGGCGTAGTAGCCAGCTCTAAATACAATGGCTCATCAATATCCAATATTCAGTTTTGCTGGGAACTGACTTGCTCCAGCAATAGGTCCCATATAATCACAGAGAGGATGATAACATCAAAAGCAAAGGAATTTATTATACATAAGAAAAAAATGTAATAAAATGCTCAGAGATAATAAATTACTGCCTGCCCAGGAATCCTTGATCTGTTCTACAGAAAAGTCTGTCTCAGCAGTTTTTCCCTCAGCATGATGAATCACAATTCTCCTTCATAAAAGTAAATTGAGGCTTCTGTATTTGGGTGTGTGCTCACGTCACCGTACTTCAGAAAAGTCTGGCACTTCCCTAAGTGGGACTGAAGTTACTTTGCGGATAAGAGCAGACCATAGAATTTATATACAGTATATGTTTTTACATATTCATGCATTGTACATGGTGCAGCGAAATTAAAAGCAAATAAGGCATGTAAAAAATCCTATGCGCCTTCAACATATATGCAAATAAACATAAAAGTCAAAATTGCGAAAGACCGTGCAAGTAAAAACTGGCCACAATGCCCCCTAGGACGGGGCAAGCATTGATCAAATGCAAACTTTGGTGAATATTAGTATCAGTCCGATTAACATTGTGTGAAAATTGAGTAGAGTAATGCCCAAGCACTGCCCATCACTAGAGTAATGATAACAGAACCCACGCCCACAATTAAGTACAGGACACCCTGTCACGGTCCTCGCCAGTGGCGGTGCAAAGGCAAATCCGGCGCTGCAGTGTCTTGAAGTCGCCTGGGCAGTGCCTGTAATGTGCTGCCTTATCCTGAAGGACTTTTCCTTCAGCACCTGACCCATTACTCCCTACTTATGGGTGGAACCCCCTTCCCAAGATGCTTCTGCATTAACTGAAGTCCTCAGTTCCCGGCTAACCATCTTGCTAAACACATCTCCTTCCAGAAGCTCCTGCTTGCCTCACCTTAACCCTTGTTGCTGTCACGAACCGGCGGCTGGCGCGGCTCCGGCGTCCATCGCTGCGTTCTAGGGGGCTGCGTCTCCCTCGCAGCCCTTCCTTGCGCCCTATGCCGCTGGCCCTTCCGGGTTTGATTCCTCCCAGCGGCGTGACGTCATCACGCCTCCACCGTGGACTCTTCCTGTACCATGTGATCGTGTTGGCCAATCGGGTTGCAGGGCACGAGATTTAAACTTGCTTTTTTCCTTTCTTCTTTGCCCTTTCGTGGTTTTTGCTTACTTAACCCTTGGTGCTACATTCTGAGTTTTCTGATTTATCGGTGTATGACCTGGCTTTTGGCATCTGACCTGAGTACCTCTATAACCCTTTGACCCAGCTTTTGAATTTGACTTTGGATTTGGTATATTCCTACGACCTGGACTTGTTAACCTCCTCTGGTACCTCTTATGGTTTCGGGGTGCCGCCTCATATTTCCTAACTTGCCTGTCTCTTTACCAGCCACACTAAGGACTGGTTTCTGTCCTCCTTCCTCGTTATCCCTGCCTTATAGGTTCACCTCTCGCCATCGCGTAACCCAGCCACCTCAAGGACTGGTATCGCACTTAGGTTTCAGGTTTCTTATTGTTACCTATTGTACCGACTTGAGCCCATCCTTGGACTTACGTGTGCTAGCCTGACAGTTGCTAGGTATCCCATGTACGACTTATGGCTTTGGACTTTGACTATGCTGCTTCCCGCCTCGACCCATGCTTGAACTCTAACCACGCTACCTGGATTACCCCTTTCTGGAGACCTCACCTGATCACCCCTTGCATACCTGGTCTTTGCCCATCATATTCCATAGCCCTCAGCCCTCCTCCTTTTGGTTCTGTCTTATTTGTCAGTAAGTGTCCTTTTGTTTCCCTCTGCTGCTGCTTTGTACTTTTCTGTTGTAGTCAGCCATCTTTATTTCCTGCCCCTCTGTTCCTAGTTAAATCATCCTGCTTATTATCATGCAGTTCCTATTCGGTCCACTCCTATCCCGTGTCTAGTGCCTTGTATGTCAGTCCCATTACATCCCTGTACGTTATTCATTATCCAGTGTTTCCTTTTTGGTTTACTCCTGCTGTTGTGTTTCCTCCTAATAAACCTTTACCTGTTTTACCCTGTATTACGGCCTCCTCTCCACTCATTCATCGCATCCTGGGCTTGAGCCAGCCCGTGTTACACCTTGAACAAGAAAGATGGACAACCAAAACGGACATGTGTACTGAACAAGCTATACAAGCTGCATATTTTACTTTTTTTTATTCCACAAAAGTCTCCCAAAAGGTCACAAAATTAACCCCTTTCTGACCGCGGACGTACCATGTACGTCACGCCCACGTGTCTCTCTTAGGCCCGCGGACGTACATGGTACATCAGGGGGCTCCTAACCTCCTTCCTGCCGATACTTCCCTCCCTCGCTGGCTTATGAAGGGTGTCTGACAGGCTGAAGCCTGCCCTAAAATTTCCGGGGGGCCAGCAGGCTCGATGACACCATCAAGCTGCGCCTGCAGTAAAATTCAGCTAGGGGAGGGCGGCTCCATTTGAGCTCTCTATCTCCCCAACCGTTAAAAGATATGTAGCACTGCTTTAAAGACTGTTTTGCTGCATTTAATTATTATGACCAGAGAGAGATAGAGACATAATGGACTCTGCTGGACAAACACTGAACTACAATTTCCATCATGCTTTGCCAGGAAGTGGGTGGTGTAGGAAGAGGAAAGACATCAGCAGCCTCGTGCAGGGGAGAGGCAGAGTGAGCTGAGCGGTGAAAGGTGGAGGACGCACGTGATAACTGTCAAGGATCGTGACCAGGCCAGAGTACAGGCGCTGCCTCACTGGTGCTGGAGATCAGGGACAGTGACCCTGCTGAGACCTACCTACGCAGCGCTGAGAGGTCTGGATGGAAATCTGGTTCCGGCTGGACCCCGAGTGAGGAGACCGCGCTGATCGATTGGGAGTGCAGGTGGGGGATCGTTAGTCATGTTACGGAGGTTCGACAAGCAGTGAGCGGATCCAGTGGCACAGAGTCCCAGTGCACGGCGGGAGAAGATCCTCGATCGGATGCTGGACAGTTTGACTATCGGATGGGTGAGAGGCCTCTCAGGCCGCAGTTCAAAAAATAAGAAACGCACACTGCAGTATTGTTTAAATCCACAGGGCCCCAACGTGACTAGTCGAAGATTGTTTTGTTTCATTCACTGGCCAGTTGAATACAGTACCCGGGTACCCGAGACAATACACATACACATTTCTGAGCTATTATTCACGGGACTTACACTCCAGAACTGAGGGGGGTTAATATTTTTTCTTTTGCCGCGTGTTTTTCCTGCGTTACGAAATCTTGTTATTTAAATACCGTATCTACGTTATATATGCTGCTTTATTGGGATCAGTAAAGAATATATAAAAATCCACAACAGTGCTGGTGTATAGTTATTCCCTAGTGCAGTGAGACTAACCCGAGGTTAATTCAGCGGTTCCTCCAGGAGTGAGCACTACAGATACATCGATACTAATTGCACTGCTGGAAAGGGGAGAGTCTCCCCTTTTCAGCGGTGTACAGCATTAACTGTTTTACTGCCGTATCTGCGCCAATTGAGTCAGAGCCGATTCAAACCTGGAGTTGGCCGACATCTTGGGGAAGGGTTATGTTTTTTTATTTACATAACATTTTATCCCTTATTTCATAAGCAATATGCGTAGTGTACATAACTTTCGTACGTATATACGTAAATTGCGTATCTTGCATACTTGTCACACAAGGTATGCGAATGTTTGGCAAGAAGGATGGGTTGATGCTGCATGCGCAGCTTAAGCCCATGTTTGCTTTCTCAAATGAACGCGGCTGCAAGGAGGAGGGACTGGAGGTGGAAGGGAATGACTTTGCGCAAGTGACTTGAGCAGAGTGTGAGAGTGAGTTTGGGGAAATGGACCAGACCAAAGGGAGGGAATGGCAGTTTCCAACCAAAGAGGGTGTGGTAGGGTCGGTGGGGTGGTGGCACAGGACTCCAGCTTCAAGTAAGGATAAAACACAGGCATACAGCTCCTTCACCCAGTGGAAGTATCCTATTGTTTGTTATAGTTCTGCTACTGTTGTAAATGTAATAAAAAACAAAACTGGTTGTGTCTGACAGAACCCTATAACTAAATCAAACCTAGTAAAGTAGCGATGTATCTTCTCCAATCAGCTCCGAAGCTGAGGTTATTTACGTTTAACTCGGTCTGATGCCAAACAGTGTGTGCTGTACACAGGATGATTGTCAACTGTTTCCATTATCGATTTAATCTGTGTTGATTAATCAATTTAAAAGGGATACTCTAGGCAACATGACCACCTAAGCTTTTTTAGGTGGTCATGATGCCCTGAGTATGCCCCCCACTGTCTCCCCTCCCTCCGCTCAGCCGATCAGCTGAAAAAGTTGAGAGAGGCGGAGGATTTTACTCACATGCGCGCTTCTCACGTAAACCAATAGCCAAGTGAAAAGGAACAAGGACTGGAGCGGAAGAGGAGGGGAGTATAAAAAAAAAAAAAAAAAAAAAAAAAGTTGGAAAGAAGTGGATTTTAGGGTAAGTATTACAGTTAATAAATAGGTAGGGATTTTCTTTTTAAGGGAATAGGGATAGTTTAATGTAAAAAAATGGGGGGGGGATTTTTATTAGAGCGTTCCTTTAATCAATCGATTAGTTGTTTCAGCCCTAGTAAGCTATACTGCCTAGTGCAACTACCATGCACAATTTTTCCAGCCACTTTCACCTGTTGATAAATTGCATATCCTCATCTTGTTAGCTAAAGTGTTGCGAATTTGGAGAGTCTCCACGGAAATTAAATGGCTCCCAAGGTGACCTTAATGACTCAGACTCAAAATTTGAGGGTTCCAGGTAATGAGACACCATAGAACAGACAAATCTGGGGCTTATTACAATCTTAACACTAGCATCAGTGCGTGCCATAGGCGCTGTCCTAGGGTTAAATAGTAACCCCTACTGGCTCACTAGGAGTCCCCATTCTTGCTTTAACCCCAAAGAGTCCCTTAACACCACTTTCTATCAAGCACCAGATGTCCTCCGCAAGGTGTTGAAGCTGTAGTTGTTGATGAGCTGACATGGAGCGGAATAGTCACGAGGGTCCAGACAATCCAAAGGGCGAGCATTGAGAGTTATCGATTGGTGGAGAATGTACAAAACTGTGCTGATCCAGTCAAGCCAAATGAGCATTTTCCAGGTGGGAAAAATCCTCCATTTGGAAGGCTAAATCAGCCTTGCTAGACAGCCTTATAAAAAGGGAAGCAAACGCAAGACACCCAGGATCATTTAAAATTTAATAAAGTGTTTTTTCAGTAACCACCATTTTTTCATTGAAAGAATTGCGGATTAAGTTCAGTAAACTTCAGGGAAATATGGTGGATCAACCACAGCAAAACTATGGTGGAAAGTATCTAATGCAACGTTTTCACTGTTCTTTCCACGTTGATTAGCGTAGATTTCATCCTACAGGGTTATTCAGAGAGGTGAAAACCAGGAATATTGCCAGGAGAATGAACAATCTAGACCAAATAGCCAATTTGGAAAGTGAGATAAATGGGAGAATTTTTCTAGTTTGGCTATTTTGACCTAGAATTTCAATTCTCCAGTCATTCCCCTGGTTTTCACCTCTCTCTGAAAAACCCTGCTAGTCTTGAAGTTGTCTACCATTTTTTTTTATTGTGGTGTCCAACTTAAAAAGAGATCATGACTTCAGAAAGGTCCATATGCAGAGTCAAAACATTGCCATTATGACAATAAATGGATTGTTTTTGAAATCAAAACACCAAGGACGGTTGGACGCATTTCTGTTTATGCTTTGACCATCGACAGTGACGAAGCCTGCTGTATTTGTGCACCTGAATTGAGTGAAGGTTAATCCAAACTTTAAGAAAATGGGTGCGCTGATGGTTTCTGTTACTGCAAAGAATCTTTTGCTTCCAGTCTGTCTCTCCGCATTAAACCTTAGAATGTTAGGAGTTCTACCTTAGGGAACATTATAAACGCATTTAAATTAATTGCCAATATGCCACATGAATATACGTATGTGAAGTCTATGACAATATTCAGGGCAATCACCTGCCACCAGTAAAACTTACTGACTTGTACAGAATACCTGTCATTTTCGTATGGATGAATGTAATCTCCTGAGGCAGATTTCATGGTATAAAGCGAGAAAAATCACACTTCTAAACATCTTAAACACAGACGATTTGTTTTATTTATAGTTCGGTCTCTAGTCTGAAAATGTAGTTTAATTTCATTAATAGACTCCTTGACTATGAGCTACACAGAAGTTGGGATCCATACTTCGTCCTGTTTCTCTTTTATATGATACTTCTAGAATTGGATGGTGTCCTAGGGAATGTCAGCTCATCAGTGTTCATTGCTCTAGCTCAGGAATTACTGCACTATAATTTTCTTCCATGATTTAAAACAAACCACACTGAAAGCTTTGAAAGAGCTAATCAGCACAAATGATAAATCGTACTGCCATTACTGATTACATTTGGAAACAAGGGTCTCTTAAGGACAAACTGCATTGCAAAGAAGACACAAGGAAGCAGTTTTGATGCAAAGTTGGGAGGAACTTAAAACGGAATGTGTTAATAAGACAGAAAGCACAGCTGCCATAGGGTGGGGGTTATTTTAGTCTTCTAGATCAGTGTTTCTCAACCTTTAATGGAGAAGTACCCCTGCAGGTGTATGAAAAATGCCTGTCTCGAGACAGTGTGTGTGTGTCTCTGTGTGTCTCAGCAGGGCCACCATCAGGGCATTACGTCCCATGCTTGCTTTGGGGCCGGGCCTGGCCCTTTTTAACAGCACCAGTATCGGACTCTGAGTCCGAATCCGGAGATGTACTTACTCTCCTACTAGGCTGCAGGCTGGCTGGGCGGCAGCGTGCATGTGCCTCCCAAGCACTCTGCTTTGGCGCCACCCCTTCCAATCACACACGAATAGCAGCCAATGAAGGAGGGGCTGGGAGAAGAGAGGAGAAGAAAGGAGAGAAGAGCAGGGGACATGGACTGAAGACGGCAGAGCGGTGAGCCCAGCCAGACCACCAAGGCCCAGCCGGGGCCCAGCCAGACCCCAAGGCCCAGCCGGGGCCCAGCCAGACCCCAAGGCCCAGCCGGGGCCCAGCCAGAGCCCAAGGCCCAGCTGGGGCCAAGCCAGAGCCCAAGGCCCAGCTGGGGCCAAGCCAGAGCCCAAGGCCCAGCTGGGGCCCAGCCAGAGCCCAAGGCCCAGCTGGGGCCCAGCCAGACCCCAAGGCCCAGCTGGGGCCCAGCCAGACCCCAAGGCCCAGCTGGGGCCCAGCCAAGCCCCAGTGCCCAGCCAAGCCCCAGTGCCCAGCCAAGCCAAGCGGCCCAGCCAAGCCAAGCGGCCCAGCCAAGCCAAGCGGCCCAGCCAAGCCAAGCGGCCCAGCCAAGCCAAAAGGCCCAGCCAAGCCAAAAGGCCCAGCCAAGCCAAAAGGCCCAGCCAAGCCAAAAGGCCCAGCCAAGCCAAAGGCAATCATACAGACAGCACATTACTGTGAGTTTTATTGCTGTGGAAATGTGTTATGTCCTTTTTTCTTTTTGGAAGGGGGTCGAAAAGCTGTTAGAGGTTGAATAAGTTTACGGGGGGCCCCATCATGAGGTTCAGTAAGGGGCCCCATTATTTCCGATGGCTGCCCTGCTAGGGGGCCAGAGTTTGAGATCCCTGCCCTAAGTCACATCTGTTTGTGTTTTTTTTTCTAAAACTGTTAAAATGTCTTATATTTTGCCATTTCGTTGTTGCTCAATTCAGGATTACGGTTTCTTTATTCTTATGATTTTCTTTCGGGTCGGACTCTTCTTTGGACGGTTTTAGCCTTAGAGGGAGTATACTTCTAACCTGCTTTCCACTTATGAGCTATGTCACCACTGGTTCCGACAAGCTAGCCAGAAACATGCTACAGAATACAGATTATTACCATTATACTTTGATCTCCATTTCATTCATGCAGCTATGTCAAGTGATGGGTCACTGGAAAGGCCAGAGTCTGAACAAGAGAAATTGTTTTTTTTTTCCTATGGGCTTCAATTCAATTGGATTAAAACACATATTTGCTTAGAAAAAAGCTGTAACTGGTTCTAAATTCATGGACCTGGTTTTAAAAGATCTTTTTTGCTATTAAATAATGAATTGTGCAGAATCAGCAGCATCTGCCCAGTTCTTTTATTTTGGCAGTAAATACTCCCCCTTTCTCTCTTGTTGCAAGCTCCTACTCCTCTTCCAAATCCTGACTTGAGGTGACACTGGATGGGGTAGAGGAAACTCCTCTACTTCACTAACGTTTCTCCAGATCGGGGCAACCCCTCAAATCTTGACCATGTTAAAATGCTGAAGAGGTCAGGAAAAGTAAAGTGTCCCTTTGAAAAGTACCACATAGAATATATAACCACAAATGTTTGGATAAAATTGGAATAATAAATTTACACTCTTTAACCCTTTTTCGCCACAGGGAGTACTAAGCTATCTCTGCGGCAGGTGGGCCTTGAAGCTGCCGGGCAACCCCACTGACTTGAATGAGCCTCCTCCGACCCGCCCACTAGCTGACACATGCCATTTGCTGCTGTTGGACGGCCTGATTCAGGCTGTCCCCAGCAGCCTGTGCCGCTCGATGCGCATCCGTTGCATGGGCGGGCCGAAGGAGGGGGGGGGGCGTTAAAACCACCTGCCTAGCTTGTAAGGGTTAAATAATTGAAATCCGAATGGAAATTTACACTTTGACGTTATTTTTACAGCATTCTGACACAGCAATGATCAATTTTAAATCTGCCGAGTCAACTGAAAAGAAAAAAAATAGAAAAAGGATATATAATTTGTCCGAGTAATATAATAAAACAGAACCTCAAATCACGCTTAAACACGAAAATGGTAAAAATTAGCTCTGAAAGGACTCAACAGCGAAGGGGCTAAACCACAAAATATTTCTTTTCAACAACCTTCCCATTCCTCTATCATTATAGAAAGCCTTCTTTTCTGTTGAACATTTAAATACAATGCTCAAAATAAACGATTTTCTGTTTCAGTGATGAAAACCTAGGAGAAGATGAGTTTCAAACTAGAAGAATTTTCAGCATAGTGTCTCACAGTGCTCCACTAGTATGCAGTGTGTATGACCAGATCACAGACCTCCACAGCAATGAAAACTCACAGTAATATGCGGTGTATATAAGGTCTATCACACAGCTCCACAGCAATAAAACTCACAGGACTATATTACATAGTTGGCGCTAACTTAACCAGAGCGGTTGTAAATTTTCCAAAGCCATTATGGTCTACGGGGTTAAGTTTATACCAGCTCTGTTTAGTTAGCACCCACATTGGAATATTGCCCACAGTATGGGACACATACACAATACTGAGATTGCTGTATAACCAGGTAGTAAAAAGCATGTACCATAATTAAAACCAAAGTGGCTGATTAAGAATTATTATTCCATTATCTGATGTGGGTATGCTTGTGACAGGGACCATTGGTTTAGACATTTAAAGCATTAATGAAATACTACATTCAGGGCCGGATTAACATAGGGTCTGATGGAGCAGCAGCTCCAGGCCCATGCCCCAGAATAGGCTCAGAGAATGAATAACCCTGATAGTTATCCTAAGAGAATCGAAAAGTCACCGCATGTTTGGTGACATTTCGTTCTCTTCAATTCGGGCCGATTTGGCAATCCCATTTCGGCGACCCTGCAGTGTATTCAGCAAGCACCACGGGCCCGTCGAAGCGCAGGAAAAAGCTGCCACAAACCCGACGAAAAATGTCACCGCAAAACCCGGCCGAAACCCGCAAAAACATCTGGATTAACCCGCCAAAGACACCTGAAAAACCTGAGCAGGAGCCGATCAAATGCAGTGAAGCCTCCGGAAAAAGCCGACACCGCAGACGAGTGAAGTGAATAAATTAGCAAAACAGTTTGCATGAATGAAAAGTGAAACGCTGTTTGCAAAGAAACTACTGAGCGAAAATGTCTGAAATTTACATGAGGTCCAAGGAATGATAAGGAAAAATAAATAAATAAAAATTTCCTTAAAAAAAAATAAATAATAATAATCTATAAATAAAGAGACTCTTTACTGCAGAATTTTATAATGAACGGTTTTAGATATTGAATTAAAAACGGGAATATTTTTAACATTGAAGCCTATGGGATTCTCCTGAATAAACTTGCGGAATTAAACCACCGAATGGCAGGGCATTAGGGGATCCTTTCACTGCTGGTTTGTGTTCTCTGAATAGCTGAAGCATTGCTTTTTCATGGGGATTTCACTGCCCTCGAACAGGCACCGAATGTGCAGGCAATTCGCCATGATTTGGCGTATTGCCTGCTCTCTGGATAGCCGAATGGCCAAGAAAGGTAACCGAACGCTGATTTTCAGCGTTCGGTTACCTTTCTCCAGCCATTCGGATCTCTTTGAATAACCCTGTATGTCTGCATTGATGGACACTTGGACCTCTGTATCTCCAACTCCATAGCAGTTATAGGGTCATTTGAGGTATCACTGGAAAGGCCAGAGCATGACCTGTCCAAAGATACCAAATATGATTAGGTTTGTTATAAAAGAAAAAATTAAATAATACATTTCTTTTTGCTTTCTAACAGCAATATTTTTCACTTTTCAATTATAAAGTGAACAATGATGCTGCACTAACTCACCATCTCATTTCTCATGTCACCAACAAGTGTGGAGGTGCTGGCACAATCTGTTATTACAAATTGTTACATCAAAAACATAAATGCCGCGCTGCAGCAAAGAGCACTGGTTGGAACCCTGCGTCACTAATCTTTACACCGTGACCACACAAGGTCAAGTGAGGGGTCATTGGTCACTGATACCAAAGTGACCATGTAAAATCTAAAAGAAAAGAAAGCAAAAAAAAACTTTGTTTTTTTTTTTTTTTAGTTCCAAAGCGACGGCATTGTCCATTTGTCACGTAGAAAATGAGCAATACCGCTGCCATTACTCACCTTCTCATTTCCCATACTGGGAAAAGTATCAGTACTCGGTATCGGTGAGTACTTTTAAAAAGTATCGGTACTCGGTCTTAAAAAAGTGGTATCCGTGCATCCCTAATTTTAAACAAAAAAAGGAAAAATGAAATATTTCCTTTTGTGTTTTGGAGGCTGGTGTTTTATGAATAATATGACTGTATAAAACACGGACCTTGCTCCCATTATGGGAAATGAGGTGAGTAATGGCAGCGGTATTGCTGATTTTCTACGTGACACGTGGTCGCGGCTGGGGGGCCTTCCAACGAGCGCGCGGAGACTTTCCCGGCGTCACCCCGGAAGGTAAGTATAAACACAGTGAGGAGAGCAGCTGCAGAGCCTGTCAGAGCATTCGGACAGCCGCCCCAGCCCCTCTGATGCCGGCAAGCCGGCTCAATGCCGGCTTCCGGTATCGGGAAAAATATCGGGGGTACTGCACGAGTAACAAGTACTCCTGCAGTACCCAGTATCGGCCCCGATACCGATACTAGTATCGGTATCGGTGCAACCCTATTTAAAATTGTACAATTTCTCAGAAAAATAAAAGTAACAGGTTCCCATTTTGATATTTTTTTTAACAAGAATTCCTTAAAGAATATACACTATATTGCCAAAAGTATTCGCTCACCCATCCATATACGAGTCAAGGCAGGTGAGCGAATACTTTTGGCAATAAAGTGTATAACCACAAAGGTTTGGTATATAAAATGTGATATAATTTTACATACTGTAAATGATTGAAATCTGAATGGTAATTTACTCACACAGTAATTGTCTGGTTATATATACCCGTATCTGCAATATTAAATAACGTATAATATGGTTTTATTTCACTAAGTTCCAAAAAGAGCCACTAAAATCTTCAGCTCCAGGCCCATAGAGATCTTAATCCGGCCGTGACTACATTTAGGCCCCCCTTTTCTTTTACTGAGAGCATGTCCATGCAGGATCGGACTGCAACAAAAAAAAAACCCAAAAAAAATAGACCTGGGTTTTTTGCACTGAGCGGCCCACTGCCGATGATCTGCCAACCACCGCACACCACCATTTAGCCAATCGGCAGCCGTAAAAAATAAAAACTGCTATTCTTTAAAAGGCTTTTAAAACAATTAAAAAAAATACATGAAAATAACCAAAGGTCCTATTAAAAAAATATATAACATGGTCTGTTACAGTTAAAAAAAAACTTGCCTAAAGAAATCCAGCAAATACCTAAAAAATAAAAAAGGCTTTTTGCTAGAACTGAAAAGAATAAACTGTTGAATAAAAAAAAAATGGAAAAAAAATTACATTGTATCCTATGGGATTCGCCTGTTTAAACCTGTCAAACTGAATCACAAAATAAATAATCAAATCAGTGGGGGGGGGGGATTTCGCAAACATTTCAGTGCAGTTCGGCGTCTCTGAATAGATTAACCATTACTTAACTATGGGACAATTTCCCTGCCATTGAAGATCACTGAATTGCGGCGATCTGAGGCAAACTGTACCGTATTTTGCTGTCAGTTCGACAGTATTTGGAGAATTTACAGCTTTCTGAATAGCTGAACGTCCACAAAATTGCACCGTACAATGGAAATCACCATTCGGTGCTCTTTATGGGTTATTCAAAGAGTACCGAATTGGTCATGAAATTACACCGAACAGTGAGTTTGCAATTTCATTCAAATTGTTTGGCAAATTGCCATCTTTGGCGAATTGCCAGCGAATTACGGTGCTGTTCGGCACCAGTGAAAACCCTCTAGAAGTAATGGTTAATCTATTCAGAGAGAACCGAACTGCACCGAAAGGTTCGTACAATGCACTAACTTTTGGTGGTTTTATTCGACAGGTTTAATTAGGCAAATCCAATAGACTTCAATGTAAAAAAAAAAAAATCCCACTTTTCTTAAAATGTTTATTCATCAGTTTATTCTTTTCAGTTGCAGCAAAAAGTCTCTTTTTGGCATTTTTCACAAAATATCCTTTTCAGATTTTTCTTTAAATGACGTTTACTGTAACAGACCTGTTTATTATTATTCAAAATGACTTTATATGTAATTTGCATGCATTTTCATGCAGTATTTTTTTTTTAACGCCTTTTAAAAGTTGGTGTTTTTTTTTTTTTTTTTTTTTACTTGTTCAGCGGCTGGTCGCGTTTTCCAGCGGTCTGTTCAATCGGGTCATCGGCCGCTTGCCGGTGCATTTGATTGATTGTTGGCTGCGTTCGGCGGTTTGCTCTGTAGGTTGCGGTTGCTTTCATGAATAACTGGGGGCAAATTTTTTTTATTTATTCAGGGTGGGGGGGGGGGGTAAAAAATTTTTGGGGGGAGGCAATTTTTTTTTATTATTTCATGGGGGTTAAATGGGGTGGCACTTTTCTCTGTAGGGGGAGGGGCAGCTGAACCAAGGAGTCATCTTACCTGAAAGGTAGAAACCTGGTCAGCGCCATCTTTGCCCAGTCTTCTCCCTGCAGGCTGCGTCTTGTTTGGGCCTGGGTATGCTGGCCAGCGCGTCCTATGACAAAATCAGAAAGGGCCGGCCCTCGCTGATTACATCACAGGGCGAGTCACGTCACATTTGTCACCAGATGTCATGTGACATAATCAGTGGGTGCCGGCCAGAGGGCCATCTCCCTCGGATTAGGAGATTAGAGTCCCCGACGGGAAAACACTCCAGCCTAGGGAACACGCATTGTGTTGGCCAGGCAGGAGCAATTAAGGCCTGCTCTCGAGTGGCCGACCAGCCTGAGAGGCCAGCGGCCTATCGGGCAAACGCCCGGTATGCCCAATCCGGGCCTATGTCGATGTATATAAAACCTTTATTAATTTGGCCCTCTGTTGCTTTATCAGCGGATCATTCCAGCCCGCCATAGCAAAAGTGTTTGACGCCACTGGTCTAGACATTTCATTATAGAAATTAAACAATGCAAATGCATCAACTTAATCTTAAACCTATAAGAGTTATGCCAACAAATAATTATGTTTTAAGCGAGAATATTTGCCATATGTACAGTTTTACTGCCACCATGACACACTTATTAGATCATGTTTTACATAAAGCATAATCACTGCATTAAAAAGAATAAAACGGTTCAAGGCTTTGAGCATCAAACAGCCGGTCTTTAATCCAAATAAATGCCGAAAATATGCTTAAAGATTAGAAAATTCACCCACAATAAATAATTTCAATTAAAAGAAGAAATTATTTTTTTTTCCTGTAAAAGGGAGGAATTTTATTTGGAAACACTAAATAAGATGATCAGTGGTTTGTTGAGCAGAATAGATTATTGTGCGAGGCTGCGACTGCAGCATTATAAAACGGAACAGGTTAAAATCCCTCAAAAAGCTTCCATATTCCTGTAGCCTTGAACCCGTCTCTTGGGAGAAAATAAGGCTGTGCTTGAGCCTCCCCCCAGTCTTTCTATAATGGTATGGTTTAAGAACAGAACAAAAAGGCACCATTCAAAAGAAGACTTTCTGCATCTTTTGACCTTTTGTCTATTTATTTTATTCAGCCCTGTCCAGTGCGTAACAGCTAATTAACCTTTCTTGACAAATAGAACGCACCATTTATTCCTGCATAGCAGCCTGACTTTGGAAACAGCCCTTTTCTCAAATGTCAAGTAGGGTACACTATACCAGAGGGAAGAATACAACAGAAGGTAGATCTGCCAAAATAAATGGCAGCAGTGAGATCTGGTCGAGTGAACCTTTAGAGGAAAAACTACAAATAATCAAAATACATAAAACAAACAAAATAAAAAAAGTTCCTAACCTACTTGGCTATGTTTGAATTCAGGTGTAAACCTAGCAAGAGCTCTGGTGAACTTAGGCTAGCGTCAGACGAACGCAGTGATCACGTCCGTGTCGCTGCACAGTTTAACGTCCGTCGTAGCATTGATTTGTGATCAATAGAGACAACACACTTTTTTACTCGCCATTTATTTTTGGAAGTTGCTGACCTGTTAATGATAATGACTCCACTTATAGATATTAGCAACATGTTTGTTACAAGTGGCAGCACCTGTTATTGCTCGCCCAATATTTCATAGCCCCCCCTTGCACAAACCCACTACTCTTTCTCCTCAGATAACCTGCATCACCAACAACCGGTCACATTACCGGTCACATTACATTTGACTCCCATAGCAATGGGATGATGCACTTGATTTGCAAAATTTCGGACGGATGTGATATTTATGGAAAAAGAAAAAAAACTGTACACTTTGGCGCCACCCGGTGGTGTTGGAGAGGTAGTGTGCCTTTTAACTTCAATTCAGACAAGTAAAAACAGGCATAAAATCAAACATAAAATATAGCATAAAATCCAAAAAAATATATAAAAATTAGCAGCTTGTAAGGTGTCTGTCTCTGTGAATGTGTCTCTAAGGACAAAGTCTCTGTGTGGCCTCTTTCAAGTGCCAGTGTTTGTGGGGGGGAAAAATCTTTTTCTTTTACACCTCTGCGGACAGCGGCCTCTCACATCCACTTGCTGTTATATCCCTTTCCACCTTTGTTTTACAGAATGAACAGAAAATGTGGCAGAGTTGCCGCTTTAGATGCTCTGGTGGTGATATATTTGCAGGATCTGTGCTTGCTTCTGGGGTCCTCTGTAGCCCTTAGAAGCAAAAATCATAGATGGCGTAGCACGGTTTGAAATAAAAGTGCAAATGTATCATAATTTATGATACTCACGTTTACTGTTGTCCCAGAGCTCAGACACCAGATTTGGAGGCAGCCAGTGCTAGACACACCAACTGATGAAGCCACTTAAGGCGAAACGTGTACTGGTAATTTATATTTTATACTTTTAATAAAACCACCACGTTTTTATCCTATTTGGGTCATGGCTGATTCACATCTACCAAGGAGGTGGCTGAGGCTGATAGCACTGGCTGCCTTCAAATCTGGTGTCTGAACTCTGAGATAACAGTAAACGGGAGTATCATAAATTATGATACATTTGCACTTTTATTTTAAACTGTGCTACGCCATATATGATTTTTGCTTCTAAAGGGCTACAGAGGACCCCAGAAGCAAGCACAGATCCTGCAAATATTTCACCACCAGAGCATCTGAAGCGCCAACTCTGCCACATTTTCTCTTCCGTCATGCCCCAGCCATGGACAGACCCGTGACCGTACCTAAAAGCCGCAACCTTCATGCCTTGCCCACAGACCGTACACTTTTCACTCCAGGCCGGATTTATTCAGCCACTCAGCTGTGTCCCCATGAAGCACCATGAAGAGCGGCCACCCCCTCCAACTAGTGCTTCAGCATTGATGCTCCGTTACTCATAGCGTACAGTCCTAGTCTTACCTGCCTGAAATAAAATCGACCTGACCATGCAACCTGGATTACCTCTTTGTACTACTCCTGGATTCCCTTTGTGTCCCTTCAGCTGCCTGCTGAACCCCTGCATTTACCATTCCAAGGTACCTCCCAAGTTTACAGTGTCCCCCAAGCATCCTGGTACCTTCAGTTCCCTCGTGTCCCTCTCAAGTGTACTCAAGACTCACGCTGTCCTCAAGACCATTGGACCCTCCAAGACTCCTGGTTACCTCTCCGTTGTTCCTGCTCATATTAACTCTGTTTCCCATTATCCAGCCTGGTCAGCCCTCTTCAAGTCCTGCCCATTATGCACCTATTGCCGGCTCCCCTGTTCCTGCTTCCACCATTTCCTCCAAGTGTGTTTGTGTATTTCACTGCATAACGGACTCATATCTACAAGGCCGGTACCCATCCGGTACTGTTTCAGACATCTCCTGATGAAATAGCTCAATCAAAAGTGAACCTGTCCGGTACAGGTATATTTTAAAATGGGAAACCCTACCAACCCTGACCACATTATTATCTTAAAAGTGGTCAGGATGGTAGCCCCCCCCCCCTACCATGATCTGGTGAAATCATTGGGTGAAGTGCAGGAGTTTTCTCCACCGCACCCAGTGTAGCCAGCAGCTGGGATTTTGAACTTCCTGCTGGCTACCAGATGGGTCAGAGTGTGTGCTGACGTCTCCTTCTCGGAGACCGCCCACATTAGTGAGTGGTCTGTGATAAAGGGAGATTGATCAGCTCTGTGCACACGTTTGCAGCTCTAAGAAATCAATCTGAGCAGGTGCTACGGACATTGCGTATGTAAAGTTCGCAAGGCCGTAGTGGTGTGCAATTTGTGTTTCTAAGAAAATAGTGTAGGAGCACAAATGGCCTTCAATAGCTGGAGGGACTGCCGAACCAGTTTGGATGTTCCTCAGCTGAAGAGGAGAAATTGCGCACCGAGGAACAAAATCTGAGTAAATTCACCCAAAAAAAATTACAAATATTAAAATTAAATGGAGCAGAGGCTGTCAGCAGCATCTGACCAATTATTGAAGGCATAAAAGGGAACTCTATTAAAAAAAAAAAAAAAAAAAAAAAAAAAAAGAGTATCCATTTAAAGATGCCATCCTGAGGGTTACTGTATCTGTTGTGAATTAGAATTAATCTATAACAGGACTAGGAGTTGGGTTTTTTCCTCCTCCACTGGAAGAGCCTGAAAACCCTGGTCAGCAGCAAAAGAAAGAGGTGGCTCAGTGAAACAGCGAGCACAGACAGGATGGGAGGGACCCGCTCTCACCCAGTTCCTACAGTGATTTACAGGGTTATTCAGAGAGCGTGAAAAGCAGGAGAATGACTGGAGAATGAAAAATTCTAGGTCAAAATAGCCAAACCAGAAAAATTCTCCCTTTCATCTCACTTTCCAAATCGGTTATTTTGACCTAGAATTTTTCATTCTCCAGTCATTCTCCTGCTTTTCACGCTCTCTGAATAACCCTGTATATACCATGGTCACGACAACTCAGCATTGACATTTATTGGAATTCTGGCTATTCCAAGATGAACATGGGGGCCAGAAATGCAAACGGACACTTAAAGTATGTACACCACTGCTGTAGCATTACTCCGATGTTTACCGTCTACAATTCACAGAAAACTTTGGAAGGAAAAATAAATAAATAAAAATTGCCAGAGAATCATGGGAGACGTAGTTCAGAAACATCTGTGGGTCCAGAGTTTCAGATCCGTGCCCTACTCTATTTCTCAGATCCCAAGCTAGATTTACAGGGTTATTCAGAGAGAGGTGAAAACCAGGAGGAGAACTGGCAGGAGAAGAGAACAATCTAGACCAAATAGCCGTTTTGGAAAGTGAGATAATGGGAGACTTTTTCTGGTTTGGCTATTTTCACCTAGAATTTTCACTTCTCCAGTCATTCTCCTGAGTTTCACCTCTGTCTGAATAACCGTGATTGCAACTGGAAGTAGCTGCATAGAGGCAGCACCTGATGTATTCCTGTATTGCTTGATGTTCTCTGCTTAACATACTAAAGGTGCCACAGAAATAGAACACATGGATGTAGAAGAATTTTAATCTAAGCATTTGACTTGAACATAGAATAAAAAATAAAAATAACCTGCAACCTGATCTGCACGTCAGACCATTTCAGAGAAAAGCACTGTAATATGTCTCTTTTGTGGAGTGATTTAATGAATACAGTGTGTGCTGCATAGGCGTTCTCAGCACCCTCTGCACAATAAGGATGGTTGGACAGCAGCCAAGCCAGTATACCAGCAGAAACTGACGTTCAGTCTCAGACGTACAGCTTGGAGGGATAATGTTCTATTACCGTGATCATCATATGCATAAATTGCATGTAGGCTCCAGCATATTTTTCAATCCCGTACAATGGGTAATGAATGACAATTTAAACAAGGATTCTTTTACCAGATTAGAAGAACCAATAATATTTTCTTTTTCAAACTTTAATGGATTGTAATAGCAGAATTATTACAGAATATATAAAATAAATACTACCAAACCTACAGCCTGTTAATGTAATAAATGTGATTGGAAGCACGTGAGTGCCAAAAGAGATTTGAAATAATGCAGAAAAACTAAATTAAACATTATTAGTATGACCAGTCTGTGCCCCTCACAGACAACACATTCATCTGGCAAAATTGCTTCCCACCTCAAACTAACTTGTATCATCATCCCTGTTTCTTATCCTCCTTCCAGAGAGGCACCTGTGAAGAGGGGGTGGAAAGGGGCTTATTTTAGGCCAAATGACTAAGGCAGAATTCAGCTGCTCTCCATGAACATGACTCACATCAATAAAGAAAAGAAAACAAACATTTATTATACTAAATAAAATACTAAAAGAGCAAACACTATATACACCAACAGGAATGGCTCTCAGTTTCCCTGTGTGTCCTGGAATAAATTAATCATCATTTTAAACATGGCACAGTATTCCATACTCATAACTATTACTCTGCCTCGTCAGCTCTGTGTGATGTAACAGCACCTGACAAGTGTTCAGCACCATCAACAGCTCCTGATCAGCTGTCTGCTATAAAGGAACAGGGCAAAGTAACAGGCAGGTGACCTGATACAGTAACAGTAAACATACCTTTAGTAGCAGGGACAGTTTCTATTTTCTTCCCCTGCTACTCGAAAGAGTAATTACAAATTAAAAGAAAAAATAAATATTATTATTATTATTATTAATAATAATTCATCGCTTTTGTTGGATTTCTCCAAACCTTGAGGCTCCTCATCTTCCCTGTGACCTGGGTAACCGTACCAGACATATTGTTGGATAACACCTGACACACGTTCAGCAATCCAGATCAGGGGCTGTCCATGGTGCTGAATGTGCATCAGATATATCATACAGGAGACTGGGGAAGGAAAATTAACTGTTTTAATGTTAGAATTAACATTTTAAGAGGCAGACGGTTATGGAAAATAGTAGTAAGTCCTATCGCCCGCATCTCAGCCCATTAAAGGATAGTGCATATAAAGAGTTATCCTGGACCTGGTCTAAAGCTCTAGTGGAGCAGTAACCACGGAAATCGATTGATTTGCTTTTAGAACTTTCCAAATACCTATTCTGCGATGTAGCCCATGCTTGAAAGTAGTGTGTGACAGGACACGCAATGCAGACCTTCAATGGTCAATCCAGCCTTTTATAAAATAAATATATATATATATATATATATATATATATATATATATATATATATTATATATATATATATATATATATATATATATATATATATATATATATATATATATATATATAAAATCCTTAACGTAAACAACCCAATTATAGAACCCAAGATGCCCCGTCAGGGGACCCCCAGCTAGGACTCCATATTTCGATCTCTTAGATTATTCAACAATGTTCTCATAAAGATCAGTGATGTGCAGACTGGAATGGGAAACTGGGTTATGATACCAGTAGAAGAAGTCAGAATAATAACACATAATTGCACTGTGGGATAAATAAATGAGAGGAAGGCACAGCTGTATCTGGTTTAGTAACTGGAGTCAGAGTCTTCTCCTGCAGCATTAGCAGAAGCATGTGTGTGATTTCCCATCACATGCAATCACTGGAGTTGTGTCACTGTGATCTTGGAATAACTCATGTGCCATGAACCAGAGGAATCAAACCTAAATTCTGAACTTCAGCTGGGCACACAGCAAGTCCTAGAAATCTCTGCTTTCACAGAGGGTGGAATTTTTAGGGATGCATCGTTCTGGCTTGACTTGGTTGATATGATGACCTCTGCTCTGGATTTCCATAGATAAATGATGCTCAGACAGGCTGTTATCTAACAATCAGTAAGCTTTCATTGTAGCATATTACTAGGCTGATTTGGGATGATGGGATCTGAAGTCATCTGATTATAGTCCCTTGGTTGACTACCATTGATTTGGTAACCAGATGGACAGATCCACTAAGGGGGCAGAAAACAGACAGATCATGAGTGAAGCCCTGCATGGAGTGAGTGCACAATGCTCTGTATTATGCCCTGCATGGAGTGAGTGCACAATGCTCTGTATTATGCCCTGCATGGAGTGAGTGCACAATGCTCTGTATTATGCCCTGCATGGAGTGAGTGAGTGAGCATTGTGCACTCACTCCATGCAGGGCATAATACAGAGCATTGTGCACTCACTCCATGCAGGGCATAATACAGAGCATTGTGCACTCACTCCATGCAGGGCATAATACAGAGCATTGTGCACTCACTCCATGCAGGCATAATACAGAGCATTGTGCACTCACTCCATGCAGGGCATAATACAGAGCATTGTGCACTCACTCCATGCAGGGCATAATACAGAGCATTGTGCACTCACTCCATGCAGGGCATAATACAGAGCATTGTGCACTCACTCCATGCAGGGCATAATACAGAGCATTGTGCACTCACTCCATGCAGGGCATAATACAGAGCATTGTGCACTCACTCCATGCAGGGCATAATACAGAGCATTGTGCACTCACTCCATGCAGGGCATAATACAGAGCATTGTGCACTCACTCCATGCAGGCATAATACAGAGCATTGTGCACTCACTCCATGCAGGGCATAATACAGAGCATTGTGCACTCACTCCATGCAGGGCATAATACAGAGCATTGTGCACTCACTCCATGCAGGGCATAATACAGAGCGTATTATGCCCTGCATGGAGTGAGTGCACAATGCTCTGTATTAAGCCCTGCATGGAGTGCACAATGCTCTGTATTATGCAAGAGTTACAGGGGCTTGATTTATTATGTGGCAAGTTAATTATAGGAGAGTTATCACTGTGTGGGCAAAACTAAACAGTGGAAAAAAAAGAGACTTAATATAGCAAGAGGGTTTATTCTAATGAATGTGTTGGCACATTATTATTGCTAATATTTAAAGGGACAGGACGTGCCTTACCTTCCACAGGGAGGACATTCTATTGCAGAATTCCTATGACAGGTCCCGGGTGGCAGAATCAGGGCACACCTGGAAAGTTCATGTCAGTTCCGCCTGCTTGGTGGGAGTTCAGCCTGTACCTCCGTGCACGGAGCCCTGCGCGCGCGTTACATCGCCTCCTGCCTAGCGCGCTGCGTACATCTCCATAGCGCTGCCAGGTAGTTCAGACTCGCACTGGCTGGATACAACGCTCTCTGTAGCAGCTGCGAGTTCTCACGCTCTGCGCACGCGCGTGCTTCTCACTTACCGCATGCGCAGTAAGGGACTGTCCAGCTCCGAGCGCCATTGAAGGGAGGTCGTGAGCTTCATTGACCGCAAGCTATTGGTCGTAACGTTCAGGGAAGACTCCCTGGTTCGCTGTTCATTGGTGGCCTGGGTAGCATAGTGCTGGGGTAGGCGGGGTTGACGAGAGCTGCTGTAGATTGTTTCCCTTCTGAATTGCGTGCAGTGAGGTGCTGTGGGAAGGTCGCCATGAAAGCAGCCGCCAAGAGAGAAGGTACACGAGGGTCTGCGAGTGCAGCGTGACCTCAGTTATATAGAAATCACATAGCGTATCTAGAGTGACAAACAATACTCACCTGCAAGTGAGCACTGAGAAGCTCAACTATCCTTCCATACCTATAGAGGGCCCCTTGCTGTGATGTCCTGGGGACAGAGCCCCTGCTCTCCTGTGCTATAGTCATGTGCCTGTTCCTCTGCTGTTATGAAATGTAGGAGAGGTCCTCCTGCTTAACTGCGTTACAGTGGTAGGATAGGTCCCCCTGCGTTACAGTGGTAGGAGAGGTCCCCCTGCGTTACTGTGGTAGGAGAGGTCCCCCTGCGTTACTGTGGTAGGATAGGTCCCCCTGCGTTACTGTGGTAGGAGAGGTCCCCCTGCGTTACTGTGGTAGGATAGGTCCCCCTGCGTTACTGTGGTAGGATAGGTCCCCCTGCGTTACTGTGGTAGGATAGGTCCCCCTGCGTTACTGTGGTAGGATAGGTCCCCCTGCGTTACAGTGGTAGGAGAGTTCCCCCTGCGTTACAGTGGTAGGAGAGTTCCCCCTGCGTTACAGTGGTAGGAGAGTTCCCCCTGCGTTACAGTGGTAGGAGAGTTCCCCCTGCGTTACAGTGGTAGGAGAGTTCCCCCTGCGTTACAGTGGTAGGAGAGTTCCCCCTGCGTTACAGTGGTAGGAGAGTTCCCCCTGCGTTATTATTATTATTATTATTATTATTCTTTATTTATAAAGCGCCAGCATATTCCGCAGCGCTGTACAATAAGCACAGTATAGACAGGGTTACAATACATTGAACAACATTTGACAAACAGTACAGGAGGAGATGAGGGTCCTATTCCCGTAGGAACTCACAATCTGGGAGGGTTGGGGTTGGAAACAGGAGGAGAGGACTGTAAGGTGAGAGTGATTGATGGTTGCATCAGTGAGTTGGGTGGTAGGCTTCCCTAAATAGGAATGTTTTCAGGGAGCGTTACAGTGGTAGGAGAGTTCCCCCTGCGTTACAGTGGTAGGAGAGTTCCCCCTGCGTTACAGTGGTAGGAGAGTTCCCCCTGCGTTACAGTGGTAGGAGAGTTCCCCCTGCGTTACAGTGGTAGGAGAGTTCCCCCTGCGTTACTGTGGTAGGATAGTTCCCCCTGCGTTACAGTGGTAGGAGAGTTCCCCCTGCGTTACAGTGGTAGGAGAGGTCCCCCTGCGTTACAGTGGTAGGATAGGTCCCCCTGCGTTACAGTGGTAGGATAGGTCCCCCTGCGTTACTGTGGTAGGATAGGTCCCCCTGCGTTACTGTGGTAGGATAGGTCCCCCTGCGTTACAGTGGTAGGATAGGTCCCCCTGCGTTACAGTGGTAGGATAGGTCCCCCTGCGTTACAGTGGTAGGATAGGTCCCCCTGCGTTACAGTGGTAGGAGAGTTCCCCTGCGTTACAGTGGTAGGAGAGGTCCCCCTGCGTTACTGTGGTAGGATAGGTCCCCTGCGTTACTGTGGTAGGATAGGTCCCCCTGCGTTACTGTGGTAGGATAGGTCCCCCTGCGTTACTGTGGTAGGATAGGTCCCCCTGCGTTACAGTGGTAGGAGAGGTCCCCCTGCGTTACTGTGGTAGGATAGGTCCCCCTGCGTTACTGTGGTAGGATAGGTCCCCCTGCGTTACTGTGGTAGGATAGGTCCCCCTGCGTTACAGTGGTAGGATAGGTCCCCCTGCGTTAGAGTGGTAGGAGAGTTCCCCCTGCGTTACAGTGGTAGGAGAGGTCCCCCTGCGTTACTGTGGTAGGATAGGTCCCCCTGCGTTACTGTGGTAGGATAGGTCCCCCTGCGTTACTGTGGTAGGATAGGTCCCCCTGCGTTACTGTGGTAGGATAGGTCCCCCTGCGTTACTGTGGTAGGATAGGTCCCCCTGCGTTACAGTGGTAGGAGAGGTCCCCTGCGTTACTGTGGTAGGATAGGTCCCCCTGCGTTACTGTGGTAGGATAGGTCCCCCTGCGTTACTGGTAGGATAGGTCCCCCTGCGTTACTGTGGTAGGATAGGTCCCCTGCGTTACTGTGGTAGGATAGGTCCCCCTGCGTTACTGTGGTAGGATAGGTCCCCCTGCGTTACTGTGGTAGGATAGGTCCCCCTGCGTTACAGTGGTAGGAGAGGTCCCCTGCGTTACAGTGGTAGGATAGGTCCCCCTGCGTTACAGTGGTAGGATAGGTCCCCCTGCGTTACTGTGGTAGGATAGGTCCCCTGCGTTACTGTGTAGGATAGGTCCCCCTGCGTTACTGTGGTAGGATAGGTCCCCCTGCGTTACAGTGGTAGGATAGGTCCCCCTGCGTTACAGTGGTAGGAGAGGTCCCCCTGCGTTACAGTGGTAGGAGAGGTCCCCCTGCGTTACAGTGGTAGGAGAGGTCCCCCTGCGTTACTGTGGTAGGAGAGGTCCCCCTGCGTTACTGTGGTAGGATAGGTCCCCCTGCGTTACTGTGGTAGGATAGGTCCCCCTGCGTTACTGTGGTAGGATAGGTCCCCCTGCGTTACTGTGGTAGGATAGGTCCCCCTGCGTTACAGTGGTAGGAGAGGTCCCCCTGCGTTACAGTGGTAGGAGAGTTCCCCCTGCGTTACAGTGGTAGGAGAGTTCCCCCTGCGTTACAGTGGTAGGAGAGTCCCCCTGCGTTACTGTGGTAGGATAGGTCCCCCTGCGTTACTGTGGTAGGATAGGTCCCCCTGCGTTACAGTGGTAGGAGAGGTCCCCCTGCGTTACAGTGGTAGGAGAGTTCCCCTGCGTTACAGTGGTAGGAGAGTCCCCCTGCGTTACAGTGGTAGGAGAGTTCCCCCTGCGTTACAGTGGTAGGAGAGTTCCCCCTGCGTTACAGTGGTAGGAGAGTTCCCCCTGCGTTACAGTGGTAGGAGAGTTCCCCTGCGTTACAGTGGTAGGAGAGTTCCCCCTGCGTTACAGTGGTAGGAGAGTTCCCCCTGCGTTACAGTGGTAGGAGAGTTCCCCCTGCGTTACAGTGGTAGGAGAGTTCCCCCTGCGTTACAGTGGTAGGAGAGTTCCCCCTGCGTTACTGTGGTAGGAGAGGTCCCCCTGCGTTACTGTGGTAGGAGAGGTCCCCCTGCGTTACTGTGGTAGGAGAGGTCCCCCAGCGTTACTGTGGTAGGATAGGTCCCCCTGCGTTACAGTGGTAGGAGAGTTCCCCCTGCGTTACAGTGGTAGGAGAGTTCCCCCTGCGTTACAGTGGTAGGAGAGTTCCCCCTGCGTTACAGTGGTAGGAGAGTTCCCCCTGCGTTACAGTGATAGGAGAGTTCCCCCTGCGTTACAGTGGTAGGAGAGTTCCCCCTGCGTTACAGTGGTAGGAGAGTTCCCCCTGCGTTACAGTGGTAGGAGAGTTCCCCTGCGTTACAGTGGTAGGAGAGTTCCCCCTGCGTTACAGTGGTAGGAGAGTTCCCCCTGCGTTACAGTGGTAGGAGAGTTCCCCCTGCGTTACAGTGGTAGGAGAGTTCCCCTGCGTTACAGTGGTAGGAGAGTTCCCCCTGCGTTACAGTGGTAGGAGAGTTCCCCCTGCGTTACAGTGGTAGGAGAGGTCCCCCTGCGTTACAGTGGTAGGATAGTTCCCCCTGCGTTACAGTGGTAGGAGAGTCCCCCTGCGTTACAGTGGTAGGAGAGTTCCCCCTGCGTTACAGTGGTAGGAGAGTTCCCCCTGCGTTACAGTGGTAGGATAGGTCCCCCTGCGTTACTGTGGTAGGATAGGTCCCCCTGCGTTACTGTGGTAGGATAGGTCCCCCTGCGTTACTGTGGTAGGATAGGTCCCCCTGCGTTACTGTGGTAGGATAGGTCCCCTGCGTTACTGTGGTAGGATAGGTCCCCCTGCGTTACTGTGGTAGGAGAGTTCCCCCTGCGTTACAGTGGTAGGAGAGTTCCCCCTGCGTTACAGTGGTAGGAGAGTTCCCCTGCGTTACAGTGGTAGGAGAGTTCCCCCTGCGTTACAGTGGTAGGAGAGTCCCCCTGCGTTACAGTGGTAGGAGAGTTCCCCCTGCGTTACAGTGGTAGGAGAGTTCCCCTGCGTTACAGTGGTAGGAGAGTTCCCCTGCGTTACAGTGGTAGGAGAGTTCCCCTGCGTTACAGTGGTAGGAGAGTTCCCCTGCGTTACAGTGGTAGGAGAGTTCCCCTGCGTTACAGTGGTAGGAGAGTTCCCCTGCGTTACAGTGGTAGGAGAGTTCCCCCTGCGTTACAGTGGTAGGAGAGGTCCCCCTGCGTTACTGTGGTAGGATAGGTCCCCCTGCGTTACTGTGGTAGGATAGGTCCCCCTGCGTTACAGTGGTAGGAGAGGTCCCCCTGCGTTACAGTGGTAGGAGAGGTCCCCCTGCGTTACAGTGGTAGGAGAGGTCCCCCTGCGTTACAGTGGTAGGAAGGTCCCCCTGCGTTACAGTGGTAGGAGAGGTCCCCCTGCGTTACAGTGTAGGAGAGGTCCCCCTGCGTTACAGTGGTAGGAGAGGTCCCCCTGCGTTACAGTGGTAGGAGAGGTCCCCCTGCGTTACAGTGGTAGGAGAGGTCCCCCTGCGTTACAGTGGTAGGAGAGGTCCCCCTGCGTTACAGTGGTAGGAGAGGTCCCCTGCGTTACAGTGGTAGGAGAGGTCCCCCTGCGTTACAGTGGTAGGAGAGGTCCCCCTGCGTTACAGTGGTAGGAGAGGTCCCCCTGCGTTACAGTGGTAGGATAGGTCCCCCTGCGTTACAGTGGTAGGATAGGTCCCCCTGCGTTACAGTGGTAGGATAGGTCCCCCTGCGTTACAGTGGTAGGAGAGGTCCCCCTGCTTTTCTGCGTTGTAGTGGTAGGAGAGGTCCCCCTGCTTTCCTGTTTTGTAGTGGTGCGCATTTTAGACCGAAAGGAAGCCTAAGCCACCTAAATCTGCCAATGGGTGTGTTGAAGGTTGTCAGAAATGATGATTCATCCAGTTCTATTTGTAGGAACCCAGATTTTAAGAAAACTTTAGCACCAGGTATTGTAGAGACTACCTCCTCGATGGTGCGCATTGGGTAATGTTCCCTCTTAATGACTTTATTTAAGTCGCTCAGGTCAATACAGATCCTTATCTTGCCATTACGCACAGCTGCCACCATAGAACTCACCCACTCGGTTGGTTGGTTAACTTTAGTGATGTAGCCATCTTTAACCATCTCTTGTAGTTTTTCTAGTATTTTCTTTCGCAGCGCAGCTGGTTGACGACGGATAGGATGAACCACACCTTGTGCTTCAGGATCAATTTTGATTGTGTACTTGCCTGGCAAGGTTCCAGTAGTGCGAGTCAGCTCTGGATAATCATCTAGTCCAACTGGCACAGAGTGTGTTGTGTCGTTTTTCGTAGCGGGCTGCAGTGCATTGAGCCGCATCACTAAACCTAAGGCTTCCGCTGTTGCACCACTGAGCACATTTTCTTGCATAATGTCCACAATCTCTAATTCTGCCTGTATCTCTGTATTCTTGAATTTAGTCGGAAGGTCAACTGCAGCTATTGGCTTCAGCTTGTGGTTGGAGTAGGACTTTAGCACCCGATTAGAGCGTTTAAGCTCACCCACATGTAGAAGTGCCTGATAATTACTTAAAGTCAATATGTTACAATTTGCACCAGTATCAATTCTGAATGGTACTTGCTGAGTCAGGATTTCAATGTCTGCTGTCCACTTATCATCGTGCTCATCCGTTTTGTGTGAGATTTATGTTCAGCACCTCCTCGTCCTGTTTCTAGTTGCAGCTGCACACTGTGTTTACTGACCTTTTGCGACATACTGCCACCCAGTGGTTTAATTTGTGACAGTACGAGCAGACCGAACCTTTTGCTGGACATTTTCCTTGGTTCCACTTATGTTGTGGATCTCTGCCACAACTTAAACAGTTCTATGTTCGATTAGTATACATGTCTTTCTGCACAAATTTTGTCTGATTTTGTAGATAGGCTTTTTTATTTGCAGTTTGGAATTGTGTATTCACCTTTTATTGCTTGCACTTGAGATTCTTCTTCTCTATTTTAATTTGCTTCTGTGACAGTTCAAACTGTTGAGCGATTTCAATTGCTTTTGGTAGTGTTAGATCTTCCCCTTTTGTCTAAGAGTCTCTCTTGGATGCGCCTTTCTCTGGCTCCAGCGATTATTGCATCGATTAACATATCTGGATCAGCATACTCGCAATCCATTAGCATGAGTCTTAAATCCTTCACAAACTGATCAAAACCCTCAGTGACGCCTTGTTTTCTTAGTTTAAAGCGGTGTCTGGCTATTCTCTTATTCTTTCTTGGCCTTATATAGCTGGCAAATTTATCCAGTACTTTAGATGGATCATCCTTCTCACCTTCTCCCCAGAGAAGCGTTTTATATATTTCTCTGCCCTGCTCGCCAATCCACGTACCCAACCAACCTGCGCGCTGCTTCGGTGTTTGTTCTGAGATTGGACCGTCAAACACGAATGTGACGTGGCTTAGAAATCTATCAAACTCTTGGTTACAAGTCCAGAGCATCCCAGTCAATTTTATGGTGTTCAAATTGCAATAATGCCATACTAAGCGTGAGATCTGTTCCAGACAGACTTCTGACACCATGTAAAATAATGTGGCAGACACAGAGCTTCACAACTGAGCTGAACTCCTGCTCTATTTCCTGTTTAATCTGTTACTGCACACAAGCATAACAGGAGGGAGGGCTCAAGCAGACTAGCTACGGTGGTCAGGATGACACAAAAAGAAACCTAGGCAAAACACAATACATTACAAGGGTCACAGCAGACAGTGAATGCACCTTCACAGTCCTCAATGCGGTCTCAATCAAGCTGAGGGGGACGGATACAGTTTAGAAGAGAAAAATGCCCTCATAGAGGTGTACGTGGAGAGAGTGCACCGGCTCACCAACATGTACCTCATTAGGCACTTGTGGCTACAACTGTGGAGCGCGATACGGCAAGCGGTGTGCTGGGGAAGCAACGGAGCATCGAGTCCATCAAGCATCAATTCCAGGACTGCAAAAGGGAATTGAAAGCGAAGATGGCGCAGGAGCAGCGGGACCTCAGGAGGACTGGAGGTGGCTCACCGATGCGCTCTGTGGGAAAAAATGCTGAAGTGCCAAATTCCCGAGATCAGCATTTGTGGCTTTCAGCGAGGACTGGATTCCAGAGTCAGGCCATCTGCCACCAAGCGTGAGTAATGCTGTCCTCTGATTTGTCATTGTCTTTTTTTTTTCTCCTCCTTCTAGCCTATGTTTTGTCCAACCTTGCGTATCCAGATGTTTTGGACTGCAATTCCCATGATGCTCAGTCAATCGCTCCCTAGTGCATCCAGGGAGGTGTAGTCCAATAACCTGTGAAGGCGCCAGCTTGCACAACATCAAGATAGAATGTACATTAGGAATTTCATCCTTTTGCTTTTTAGAAAATTTGGAGCATTGATGGTTTCTAAATTAGGCTCTTTGTGAATGCTGATAGCTGATTGATGGCATCTAAAACACCTGGGAAATGTATTGTGATGTTTAGAACAATTTTTACTTTGCTCTGTGGTGCTGTGTACAATTATCTTAATTAATTAGGCTTAAGAGCCCCCAGTGCTAAATGTTTATTTGATTGTGGGCAAATCTCTTCTAAATTGTGTTATATGCATTGAGCAGAAATTGTCCTCAAGCATAAAACACGGTTAACCCCTTCACTACCAAGTGCTTACATATTGTTTTTGTCAGAAACAATTGTTTTTTGTTTTTCAAAAACTTTTTTAATATATTGTACAGTAATACCTATTTGGCCAGTAGATGACGCCATCTACTGCCAAATTGAGTTACAGAGGTTTTAACAGAGGATCTATTTTCTTCTATTTCTCCTGCATCGGCTGCTGACAGCTTCTGAAAGCCTGATATTTCAGAGCTTTCAGCTGCCGATATTACAGTTTTAGCTCTTAGGGCATTATGCCCACAGGGCTAAAACTTTGGGGGCACCTTCTTCAGCCCAAAAAGCTAGCGAAAATTTGTTTGCAGCAAACAAATTTCATTTTCATTTGGGCTGCAGAACAGCACATCGAGATATTTCGATATCAGGGCACCAGATGGTGCCTTTTTGAAACCCGAGATATCTCTATTGGTAGTGAAGGGGTTAAGGCTGCAGTCACACAAGCGTTCCCGAGAGCGGAAGGAACGTCCGTGAGAGTGGACATTCCTTCCCCCTGATGCCCATTTGGCCCCCTCGCTGACCACAGTTAGTGCGCTCAGTAGCTTTTTGACAGGGAGGCATAAATCACGTCCGGTGTAGGACGCGCAACTAGTGACGCAGTCAGTGTGCTCGTGTGACCGCAGCCTTGGAGGGCTGACCCGAACACAGAACGTTGAATTTCACCGTATGTTGTGATTTTGTGCCACTTTGACTATTCAGAAAGCTGTTAATTTGCCAAATACTGGTGTTTGGACAGCGATATAGAGTCGCTGCAATTCTGTGACCTTTGGCGGCAGTGTATTAGTCCCATAGGGAAGGAATGGTTAATCTATTCAGAGAGTGGACAATTCTTTGGAAAATGCACAGATTTTTGGGGGTTCAGTTACACTATTGTAAACAGGCGAATCACGCAGGATAAAATAAAACAAAATATTTTTTCATATTCAACCATTTATCTTAATTTATTGGAAAAAGCCTTTTTAATTTTTTCTAAAATTTGGATTGAAACAATATTTTGTAGCCATTTTATTACAGCCTTTCAAAATCTATAAGAAATAGTTTTATTATTTTCATGCCTGTTTATTGTCTTAAATGCTGTTCTTTAAAAATATTTTATTTCCAACAGTTCTGTGGTTCACGTTCTGTGCGCTTTGTGGACCCTGTGATGAATCCTGAATTCACCACATGGTTGGCAAACTAGAATACCCGTTTTTACACAAAGTGCATATAATTAAAGAGCTGTGAAATAGCAAAGCTTTTTCTTTGCTTTCAATAACACTAATAGTTAATTCTGCATGGGAGTCAGAGTGTATTAGAATTTCATGTATTGCTGGTGTTAATTGACATGTTGAATACTAGCAAGTTATCTATTTAGATTATTAATTAACCCCATGCTGGCACATGCGTCTCTGACCATTTGTTTACCCGCAGATTCTGAAGATATTAATGTGTATATGTTACAATGTATTAAATATATATACTCGTCTCCATTCCCAGGTACACAAACTCCACCGCGCAGTGTGGCAGCAATAGCACCGTCAAGCCCAGTAACACCAGCGCATTCCACATAATTTGAACCAGCCAATCCAACACCATCTTTTTTCGACAGCCTGGCGGAGGAAGATGTTCTGCCTCTCATGGAGAATGTGAATGTTTAATTGTCTGCAGGCCAATCATCAGAGAGCTATTTCTCACCTGGATACACGAGAAGCCTGGAACATGACATCTCTGCTGCACCTGCCGTTGCACCACCACCAGAACCTGAGCAGCCACTTACGCCTTTACCACCTTCGCCGCTCAAAGAGGAAAACACCCGCCAAGCCGCGAAAACAAGCACCACCTGCCATTCCACCTGCATCTCAAAGACGAGCTCAACAGCATGCCCCTCTGGGACAACCATCCTTCCTGCCAGTGGAAGAACAAGCCATGCAATGTATAATGGCAGTAATAGAAAGAATGGAACAACGTAGTGTTCATACCTTCCAGCACATTCAACAAACTGACAATCTTGTGTGTGAAAGGCTTTACTCCCTGCAATGGGAGCAGCGACAAACCAGAATCCAGGTGCAGAGGGGATTTCCTGATCTGAACCCACAGGTTCGTATGCATGTAGGGGCGATGACAGCGGCTATTACACGGCTCACAAATGTCATTTAGGTCAAGGTGGAGCAGCAACGTGCCAGCCCGATTCCCCACAGTTTGCCAAGCCAACCACCGTCACCCATTCTGCTTCCACCACTGCTTGTCTTAATATTGCCCAGACGCAGAGGTCGAACAGTGTCTGTCATCCCTTCACCTGTCCTAACTGTTGTTTCCTCCACACCTTTCTCGTCGGTCACCTCTGCCATCTCCTCCAGAGGTCGTGGACGTCCCATCTCTAAAAGACGGAGGGGCAATTGAAGACTTTTATTTCCAAGTCTAAAATGTTTAATGTTATTTTGATGTTTTCTAAATGGTGGTTTATTTCCGGTTCATAATGTTGTATTGAATGCATTTCTGAATACATACATATGTATGTAGCATTTTTCACGCTTGCTCCATGCCTCTTCAATTTGGATTATTCCATTTTTTTGGGATGGTGTTCTCGAGGGTTTGTCTCAAACCTTTTCTCTTCAGTATGACTGTGTCCCTATTCAAGTTTGCTGATTACGGGATTTGTTCACACCTGTACAACATGTTGCCAGACCAATGACCCAATTTCAAATCTTTGTACACCTCAAATATGGGCATATGCAACATCATTCCCAAATATACAATATGTCCCATGATAATATGATCGATACAAAACCATCTTGCATAGTGCACGTGTAACTTCCGTCATCCCCATCACAACATCTTTACCATGTTCTCGCCATTATCCATCCCTGTAGATTCCAGCTTGATACACACAGGACAGTTATTTTTCTGGAACCAAGATGTGATACGACCTGTCAGTACCCTGGAAAATAAATTTATTTTTGTACTATTGTCACTGCAAAAACCTTTCACTAGTTATCATGAGATTTAAGTTTTATATACAGGAAAAAAGCAAGTTCCATTTCCTTTTAAAGGTAATGTGTCTTTCATGAGCCAAAGGCGTCCCTTAATGCTTGTTTTCTCCATTTCATATACAGCTTATACAGAATAAACAAAAGTTGTATTTCCAGCTAGTGACATCAAATTATGAACTGACACCTAAATCAAGTTGCTTAGAACTGGCAGCCCAATCTCACTTCTCACCATTCTCTGTTTCTTTTCAAAAGCTGTCAGTACAGTGGTTAGATCAGTTGTGAAAGGAGTATTATTAGAGACGTCATTAAAGCTGCAATCTTTGGGATATACAGGCGCACACAAGGCACTGAAAGAAACTAGGATGATCCGCTTCCAATTCAGAATCGTCAATCGTTGTCAAGTAAAACCATAGAAAATCCTTACGGAACATGCTGTCCAATAAAAATGTAAAATAGGATTGATAATTTGATATAGAATATTCTCATAAGTAATATCACGGAATGTTACAGCTCGTAGAAAATTCAGATACATTGGAAATGCTTTGCTGAGGGCAAAAAGGAATATTCATTTAGGAATTCCAGAATTTTTTGCTTCTTGAAATATTCCAAGACCATCTACAAAGAGCTGTCAATTTTTATAAATATATGGTCTGTTTCAAAAGTTTTATTGAATATGCATTATTATATACTGGCTCCCCTGTTTTATATTTAACACTTTGTTTATCCTTATTAGAAATTCACTTTAAACTTTTTAAGAAACCCTTTGGATTCTGTGGACTGAACAGAAACATTATCGATTAAAAAGAGAGGAGCAACCTGGAATCCTCGCGTTTTGTAAATTCCAATAAACCTTTGATTAACTCCTTCACTACCAAGTGTTTTTTCCTGAATTTATTATCCTAAATCCTATCCTAAATCTTATTACTTTATTCAGGGTGAGCTTGTCTGGCTATATTTCTTTATATGATCTCTGTGCGTTTTGGCTTCTATTTGTAATCTAGAAGTGTTTTCTCCAAGTAATACATAGTGTTAGTGCATTCCAGTACCTGACGTTACTCAACTATAGAAACATAGGTTCTTATCTGTCGACAATCTTTCGGACCAGCTCGTCTGCAAAATAATATGGATACTTTCCCTGGATTTATCTCTTATTTAGGATAGCCGTATACCCATCCCATGCCTGCTTAAATTCAATCACTGTTTTAGCCTCTACCACTTCTACTGGAAGGCTGTTCCATGTATCCACCACCCTCTCAGTAAAATAATAGTTCCTGATACTTTTAAACCTTTGCCCCTCTAATCTAAGTCTATGTCCTCTTGTTTTGCTTCTTTGTCCTTTTCAATGTACTCCCTTTCTGTACCTTGTTGATTCCCTTTACATACAGTTGTGTTCAAAATTATTCAACCCCCACTGAAATTGAGTGTTTTGGCCAGTTTGACATTGATTTTGATCATTCAGTCATCTTGCTTACAATTAAATCAAAGAGGCACGTGTAGGTCAGACAAATATAACATAACATTTATAATGAAATAACCACAAATGTCTTTTCTGTGCTCACATCATTATCAGTTTTATTCAACCCCCAAGTGACATTCAATCTTAGTACTTAGTACAACATCCTTTTACAGTTATAACAGCTTTTAAACGTAAAGCATAGCTTGACACAAGTGTCTTGCAGCGATCTACGGGTATCTTCGCCCATTCGTCATGGGCAAAAGCCTCCAGTTCAGTCACATTCTTAGGCTTGCGCACTGCAACTGCTTTCTTTAAGTCCCACCAGAGGTTCTCCATCAGATTTAAGTCAGGTGACTGCGATGGCCACTCCAAAATGTTCCAGCCTTTATTCTGCAACCATGCTCTAGTGCAGTGGTCCCCAACCCAGGCCCTCAGGGCCCACTAACAGGCCAGATTTTGCAGATCACCTTGGGGAAATGCAGACTGAATCCTGCAATCACTGAGCAGCAAATCATAACACCTGTGCTGTGCTTCAGATATCTGGCAAACCTGGCCTGTTAGTGGGCCCTGAGGGCCTGGGTTGGGGACCACTGCTCTAGTGGACTTGGAGGTATGCTTGGGATCATTGTCCTGTTGAAAGGTCCAATGTCTCCCAAGCCTCAGGTTTGTGACGGACTGCACCACATTGTCATCCAATATCTCCTGGTACTGAAGAGAATTCATGGTACCTTGCACACGCTGAAGCTTCCCTGTACCTGCAGAAGCAAAACAGCCCCAAAGCATGATTGACCCCCCCGCCATGCTTCACAGTAGGCAAGGTGTTCTTTTCTTCATAGGGCTTGTTCTTCCTCCTCCGAACATAGCGTTGATCCATGGGCCCAAACAGTTCTAATTTTGTTTCATCAGTCCACAGAACACTATCCCAAAACTTCTGTGGTTTGTCCACATGACTTTTGGCATACTGCAGTCGACTCTTCTTATTCTTTGGAGACAGCAAGGGGGTGTGCCTGGGAGTTCTGGCATGGAGGCCTTCATTACGCAGTGTGTGCCGTATTGTCTGAGCTGAAACTTCAGTACCCACATCTGACAAATCTTTTCTCAGTTCCTCAGCAGTCACACGGGGACTTTTCTCCACTCTATGCTTCAGGTAGCGCGAATGATGAATTTGCGAATGATGCTTCCTATGGTCTCTCTTGGTATGTTTAACATCTTTGCAATCTTCTTATAGCCATTGCCCTTCCTGTGAAGAGTAATCACCTCTTCTCTTGTCTTCCTGGACCATTCTCTTGACTTCACCATGTTTGTAACCACACCAGTAAATGTCTAGAAGGAGCTGAGTATCAGTCATTTTAAAGCTGCCTAATTGGTGCTTATTATTCTTTATTGCTGCTCCGTGACATCCACAGGTGTTTTCAATACCTGATTGAAAACACTTGAATGAACCTCTGTGTCAATGAAGAATTCACAAAAGAAACATTTACTACTGTATTACAAAACCAATTGATGTCATTTTAGTTGCATATGGTTCTTTAAAAAGTCCTTGTAGGATTTCATTCTGAATACAATTACAAATGTACACTAAATTCCCTAAAACCCTTTACAGCATTGGGGGTTGAATAATTTTGAACACAACTGTATGTAAATATTTCTATCATGGGGAGGCGTGTCTGGACGCTGAAGTGAGCGGACGTGTGGTAGAGAGGCTCCTGATATTGCCCCTCTAATTCGACGGTTTTATTGCCATTTACCTCTCTGCCCGCAGCCGGGTTTGGTGCTGGAGACGACTGGCGGTACTCTTTCACTGACGAGTGACACCTCTGACCCCCCCCCCCGGAGCTGTTCTGCTTGGCTCCTCGACCCGATTACCGGCAGCCATTTCGGCTGAGAACTACCATGCGGTTTGCTCCAACGGCCCTGATGGGAAAGAAGGGTAAGAAGAGAGAGCCGCTGGATGCTACCAGACAGCCAGATATCCGGAGGTCTCTGGGCGGAACACTGACCAGTCCCCAATTGCCGAGTGCGGAGGCCCTGGAGCCGACGGTGTGCTCGGATGCCCTGATCCCGCTGACTCCTCCGGGATCTCGGACCCCCCCCTGACACAGACCTCCACTAAAGAAGACATCCGCCAGCTCCTATGAAGATCTCAGAGCCCTGTGGCACAGTGATCTTGCTAAGGTACAGGCCGATTTATCTGCCATAGCAGCTGGTTCCTCGACCATGGGTGCCTGCCTGGATTTGTTGGAGGAGGGGAGGCTGGAATCTTCGGCCCAGCTGGAGGATCTCCAGAAGCAGGTGACATACCTGACGGTGGTGGATCTGGAGGCCCGGCATCGGCGGTGAAACCTCTGCCTGCGGGGATTCCTGAGACAGTGGGTGACGGGGACTTGATGTCCTGTTTCTCAGGCTTCATGAACCTGCTGCTGAAGCTGCACCCGGACTCCCTGGTGGTCCTTGTTTCGGCTTTTCGGGTACAAAAAGTAGCTGCTGTGCCTGCTAAGGCCCCTCGGGACATCATTGTCACCGCTAAGTCTATCTCCATCCATGCGCAGATCCTTTGGGAAGCTGAAAATGTGCCTGTGGTGGTCTATGGTGCTATGCAATTTTCTGTTTAAAGAGATTTGCCATTCCTCGCGCTAGTTCCGCGTAGACGTTTCTGGGACATAACGAGCTTAGAAACATAGAAACATAGAAAAATGTCGGCAGATAAGAACCTTTCGGCCCATCTAGTCTGCCCAATTACATGGATACTTTACCTGGATTTATCTTTTGTTTAGGATAGCCTTATGCCTATCCCATGCTTGCTTAAATTCAATTACTGTTTTGGCCTCTACCACTTCTACTGGAAGACTGTTCCATGTATCCACCACCCTCTCAGCTTCATGAGGGAGCATGGGGTCCGGTACCACGGGCGCCTTCGGGTCTATGCTGATCTTGCATGCTGGGCGGGTATGTCCGGGGACCACCCCTTAAGAGGCTCGGGCTTTCGTGGAGACTCACCTGCAGCATTTACTGGCTCCAATGATGCTTAACCCTTCTGCTGTGGATGTTGCTTCCGTGGACCCGGGGTGAGGAACGTGGACTCTTCTGATGTCCGTTTATTGTTGGTTTTTTTTTGTTCTTTTCTTTCAGCGCATTCAAAAGTACTGCAAGAGACTCAACCCATTTTTTTTTTCCACACCTCCACACCCCGAAGCGGCTAACTGTGGACATTTTGTTTCTTCCTCCCGCCCAGTCCATTGAGTGTTGTTCTACGGGACTTGGCCAAATGCTGACCTTTTAGGGGCTCCGGGTATTTTTCCAACCCTTTGTTCTCACTCCAAAAAAAAAAATGGGGTTGGTCTGGACATGCAATTCTGTGAGGCCACCGCAGCTCTGTCCCCCCTTTCTGGCCCCGGGTCTCCCCATTCAGAAAAAATGGCGTCGCGCCTATACTCACCAGAGTGGCTGCAACAGCCAGAAGTAACAGCCCAGTTCATGTATAAAACATAACAAGAGAAAAAAGATGTCATCTGCGCTCGTTTCTATGTATTTCCATGTATTTGGCCAACTGCTGACCTTTTGGGGGCTCCGGTTATTTTTCCAACTTCACCCCCTTTTTTTTTTTTAGTGGGAACAATGGGGTTGGTCTGGACATGCCATTCTGGGTTGCCACCATAGCTCTGTCCCTGCTTTGTGGCCCCAGGTCTCCCCGGCCATGTGGCCTCTCGCCAGGCCCTCGACTGTCTTCGGACTGTCGGGGCGAGCCGGCTGTGCCAACACAAACTAAGGCTAGGGTCAGACGAACGCAGCTTTAACGTGCGTTTAGCCGCACAAAATCACGGCCGTGCTAGCAGCAAATGACGTCCAATGCCGGGGAACACACGAAGTACGGCCGCACGAAAGTTCGTCCGCGCAACGCAAGTGGCAAACGAACGCATTTTTTCGAGAACGTCAAACCGCTACTACTGACGTACAGAGTGCGCTGCGGCCGCATAGCGGCGTGTGTGCGTGATTAGGAGACGTCAGACGCTGCTAATGTCCGGCCAACATAACGTCCAGACACAAAAAGTGTTTTATTGATGATCCGTACAAAATCACGGACGAAAAGGCGCATCGTATGACCGCTACCGCGTATTCCGTGAAAAAATATGTCCGTTCGTTCGACCGCACTTTTCCACGGTCGACGCGAAAAATGCGTTCGTCTGACCCTAGCCTAAGGCAGTTCCCCTCTTACCTTACCACCCCTCCCTTCATGTAAGGGGGTTTAGGTTTTTGTTTACTCCGGATTTGCCCGACCTATATGTTGTGGGGACTATGGTCCTGTCCCCAGTCTTTGTTGTGTTTTATTCATGTTCATTCACCCACCCCCCCCCATTTTATTTTCTTCAAGTGACTGCTCATCTATGGGGTATCGTCCTGCTATTTTCCTGCCATTCTTTGAGCTTGTTGTGTTTGGCCCTGGGTGGCCTTTATTTCTATCTCTGTTCTGCAGATGATTTTTTTCGCTTTTAATTTTTTTTATCATATCTCAGGTCTCGTCTTTCTTCCAAGCTATACATGTTAAGATCATTAAGCCTTTCCTGGTAACTTTTCTCCAAACCGTACACCATTTTAGTAGCCCTTCTCTGATCTGTCTCTAAGGTATCTTTTATAGTTCTAGAGATACGGTCTCCAGTGCTGCACACAATACTCCAAGTAAGGTCTCACCAGTGCTCTGTACAACGACGTGAGTACTTCCCTCTTTCTACAACTGAATCTCAATGTCTATTTGAGTTTTGATGAGGAAGTGACTATACTGCTCATCAAGAGTTGGAATTACAGGTTGGGCACCCCTTATCCGGAATTCTAAAATCCTTAAGACTTCTGAAAATTGAAATTTTTGGAGCCCTTCCAGATTGCAGTAGATTCCTATAAGGGGCGTTATGCCACATGCAGCACGCTGGAACTAAGGCTCCCGAGCACCGCAGCAGACCGTGACACACTTTTGGATCATCTGTGGATCGCAGCTCTCCCACCACAATCTTCTTCCTATATGAGATTGGACAGCCCAGTGAGTGACATGCTGCCTGGAATCACACAGACTCCGGGCAACATGTCAGTAATGGCTACAGCAGGAACGAGTTTGCGGTACTCCTGCTGCAATATCCTTCCTCTAAAGCATTGTATTCTCCTCAATTCTGAAAGTCGTAAGAATCTGAAATATGGATTGATCTGGGCCAGAAAGACACTCCTGCACAAACAACTAAAGAAAAAGAAAAAGCCTAATCTAACAAGCCGGTCGGTGAACTTGCCGGATCTGTCCTAATAGTCACTGAAGCTAGTCGAAGGAAATCCACCATTGTTTCACTAAATTGACATTGCATGGTGAATAACCCCAGTAAGGACATGTAGCAAAAAGTTTATATTTACGCATTATAATTAGTTACATAGTTTCATAGTTACATAGTTATATAGGCTGAAAAAAGACATGCGTCCATCGGGTTCAGCCTCTCCCACATAACCTACTGCTGTTGATCCAAAAGAAGGCAAAAAACCCAGTCTGAAATGCTTGCCAATATGCAACATACTGGGAAAAAATTCCTTCTTGACCCCAGAATGGCATCAGATTTACCCACATATTAAATATTATAACCCTTAATATTCTGTGTATGCAGGAAGTCATCCAGTCGTTTTTTAAAAGTCTGTACAGACTCTGACCCAACCACCTCAACAGGCAGAGAATTCCACAGCTTTATTGTTCTCATCGTAAAATAACCCTTCCTATGCTTTAAGCTAAATTTTCTTTCTTCCAGTCTACAGTTGTGTTCAAAATTATTCAACCCCCAATGCTGTAAAGGGTTTTAGGGAATTTAGTGTACATTTGTAATTGTATTCAGAATGAAATCCTACAAGGACTTTTTAAAGAACCATATGCAACTAAAATGACATCAATTGGTTTTGTAATACAGTAGTAAATGTTTCTTTTGTGAATTCTTCATTGACACAATTATTCAACCCCTTAAAGACTACCACTCTGAAAACACTTGAATGAACCTCTGTTCTTCAATCAGGTGTTGAAAACACCTGTGGATGTCACGGAGCAGCAATAAAGCATAATAAGCACCAATTAGGCAGCTTTAAAATGACTGTGATACTCAGCTCCTTCTAGACATTTACTCGTGTGGTTACAAACATGGTGAAGTCAAGAGAATGGTCCAGGAAGACAAGAGAAGAGGTGATTACTCTTCACAGGAAGGGCAATGGCTATAAGAAGATTGCAAAGATGTTAAACCTACCAAGAGAGACCATAGGAAGCATCATTCGCAAATTCAAGGCAAAGGGCACTGTTGAAACGCTACCTGGTCGTGGCAGAAAGAAGATGCTGACTTCGACTGCTGTGCGCTACCTGAAGCGTAGAGTGGAGAAAAGTCCCCATGTGACTGCTGAGGAACTGAGAAAAGATTTGTCAGATGTGGGTACTGAAGTTTCAGCTCAGACAATACGGCGCACACTGCGTAATGAAGGCCTCCATGCCAGAACTCCCAGGCCCTTGCTGTCTCCAAAGAATAAGAAGAGTCGACTGCAGTATACCAAAAGTCATGTGGACAAACCACAGAAGTTTTGGGATAGTGTTCTGTGGACTGATGAAACAAAATTAGAACTGTTTGGGCCCATGGATCAACGCTATGTTTGGAGGAGGAAGAACAAGGCCTATGAAGAAAAGAACACCTTGCCTACTGTGAAGCATAGCGGGGGGTCAATCATGCTTTGGGGCTGTTTTGCTTCTGCAGGTACAGGGAAGCTTCAGCGTGTGCAAGGTACCATGAATTCTCTTCAGTACCAGGAGATATTGGATGACAATGTGTTGCAGTCCATCACAAACCTGAGGCTTGGGAGACGTTGGACCTTTCAACAGGACAATGATCCCAAGCATACCTCCAAGTCCACTAGAGCATGGTTGCAGATTAAAGGCTGGAACATTTTGGAGTGGCCATCGCAGTCACCTGACTTAAATCCGATTGAGAACCTCTGGTGGGACTTAAAGAAAGCAGTTGCAGTGCGCAAGCCTAAGAATGTGACTGACCTGGAGGCTTTTGCCCATGACGAATGGGCGAAGATACCCGTAGATCGCTGCAAGACACTTGTGTCAAGCTATGCTTCACGTTTAAAAGCTGTTATAACTGTAAAAGGATGTTGTACTAAGATTGAATGTCACTTGGGGGTTGAATAAAACTGATAATGATGTGAGCACAGAAAAGACATTTGTGGTTATTTCATTATAAATGTTATGTTATATTTGTCTGACCTACACGTGCCTCTTTGATTTAATTGTAAGCAAGATGACTGAATGATCAAAATCAATGTCAAACTGTCCAAAACACTCAATTTCAGTGGGGGTTGAATAATTTTGAACACAGCTGTATATGGATGACCCCTTGTCCTGTGTATAGACCTGTTAATGAATAGGTTATCAGACAATGGTTGATAATGGCCCCGTATATATTTATATAAGGTTATCAGATCCCCTCTAAGGCGCCGTTTCTCTAAACTAAACAGGTTTAAATTTGTTAGTCTTTCCTCATAACTTAACCCTTCCATTCCCCTTATTAATTTAGTTGCCCGTCTCTGCACTTTTTCTAACGCTATAATATCTTTTTTTAACCACTTGAATGCTAAGGACGCGCTCAGCGCGTCCTCAGCATTCCCCTGGTATGCGGAGGACGCGCTGAGCGCGTCCTCGCATTGGGGTCAGCGTTCGGCCGGGTACCGGCCGATCGCTGGCCCCTCCGGTGCGGGCTGACATCCTGGATGTCAGCCCGGCATCCGGAGCAGTGGCCGCCATTATTATGTGTCATCGCGCCCCCGCGATGACACATAATTCAGGCGCCCCCCCCGCATGTGCGGAGGAGGCGCCTGAAAGGGAGGGGGGGAGGTCCTTCGGACCTCTCTCCCTCCCGATCGGCGGCTCACAGGGGCTTAACCCAGGCATCATTTGGAAGGGCACAGCCTGCCCTTCCAAATGATGCCTGGCATTAACCCCTGGGGAGCTGGATCGCAAATCGGCGCTGAAAAGCGCCGATTTGCGATCCTTCCCGGGAGCTGGCCGACATCTTGGATGTCGGCCAAGCTTCCGGGAACTCCCCCAGAGGACTGGCGTCATCGTGCGCAGCACGATGACGCCAGTCCTAGCATTAACCCCTAACTGCCACGAAGTGTGGAGATAGGGAGTTCCAATGAACTCCCTATCTCCCGATCCGTGGCAGTTAGGGGTTAAATTTTGATATCGTTGGATCGGCCAGAGCATGGCCGTTCCAACGATACCAAACATGAAAGTAAAAAAAATTGTAAAAAAAAAAAAAAAAGAAAAATAAAAATAAAAAAAATTAAAAAAAAAAAATAATAAAAAAAAAATAAACACTTTTTTTTTTTTTTTTTGTTTTGTTAATGCAGCAATATTGTTCCCATTTCAATTATAATGTGAACAATGATGCTGCATTAACGATTTTTGTATGCGGTGCGTTTGTTAAAAATGGTGTCATTTTCCCCAAAAAAAAATGTAACGAGACCCCATCTCTAATTTTTTTAACAAGCGCACCCCATACAAAATATATCCGCAATTGCTCGCATGTTAAAATGTGGAAAAAAACACTTTACACGCTGTAAATTATTGAAAATACATATTTTATTGCATTTTTTGTTATAATATACAAACATGACATAACGTATACATATAATAATGACATATTATGAATCTACCGAGTCTGACGGAAAGAACGATATATAATATGTCGATGTCATATACTAAAATAAGCCTTCAAAACACGTTTAAACATGATGCGCAAAACAGGTAAAAAATGACCTCAGCACAGGGGCGGGAAAAGCCTCAGCAGCGAAAGGGTTAAGACAGGTGCCCAAAATTGCACGGCATATTCAAGGTGCGGCCTGACCATTGATTTATACAGAGGCAAAATTATGTTTTCAAGTGTTTTCAGCTTGATTGTATCAGGGTTTTTGCATAATATTGCATGCAAGTATACAGGTGCAGTAAATGGACTTCATAGACCCCATATATATATTTCATAGGAGAATTCGGGATCTTATCTTGAAAATGCTAAGTTTTCTTCTGGTTCCTGGTCTTTCTCTCAAGGAGCAGGCAACACAATGCCGGTGGACTCTTTCTCTCCACACAGTAGTGCTATATAGACGAGTAAAAGATTATTCCAGGGTGAACAAATGAAACAATATATTAAAACAATAATCTTAAAAGCCTCAATAGCCAATGCGTTTCATCATTATGACTTTATCGTGGTTCGTGGCTTTGCCTGTAACCAGTAAGGCATTGGATGTAGTTTGCAGCTGTTAAAACACAGTATATATGAATATTGCTGTGTCACCAAAAATAACACACATCGGACTTCTTCGATCTAAAAACATGTTATATGTCTTGATACAATGTAACTTACAAGTTTGTACATCTGTTCAGCTTGATATTGATGGACAAAGAGAGGAGAGAGCTGTCCCCGTCTGGATTCGAGAAGTAGAATAGAACTGCACTCAATCACACAAAGCCCCAGCCTATGGCATGGAATGTGTGCTGAATCCGTATTCATTCAAATCACCCAATAGTATGTGAACACTACTGTTCTAATGGATTTTCTTTCCCCAGTCATCCCCTACATAGAGAGAGCTGTTTCCAAATCGGAACCATATGTTCATACCATATATGTATGTGTAGCTATCAGCAGGGGTCAGCAACCTTGGCTCTACAGATGTTTTGGAACTACATTTCCCATGAGGCTCAGCCAATCTAATGAGTAGCTGAGCTGAGTAGCCTGAGCTAGGGGAACAAAGAATGAGAAATTGTTCACACACCCTTAACTCCATATATGCTATGGGTACTTAAAGATTTTATTAAAAAACATTATTCTTATTATTATGTTTTTTTGATAGGTTCTACTTAAATAGCAGCAAGGTTGCTGCTAGCATTGTATTTATAGGATTGCAACAGAAATATCAAAATTGCTGCTCTTCTTGTTCTTAACCGTTCCTGTCACTTTAAAACAGATCATGCATTGAATGTTAACCTTCAGTTTAGTGTCAGATATGTTACATTTGATCTTGTAAACACACAGGAGCAAATTCATATTCTAGGTTGACAGCACTTTTACCAAAGCACATTCACATAGTTGTCAAAATAGCTGGTTACTTTAACATGACATATTTCCTTGTTCTACATGAAATCTAAAGGTCACCTTTACTTGATGATTCCCCAGCATTTTCCTGGAATCTTACAAATGTAATTTATTTTGTGCTCATTTTTTCTCTCTTATTATGGTTTTATAAATCTTTAATAATTATTATTATTATTATTATTCTTTATTTATAAAGCGCCAGCATATTCCGCAGCGCTGTACAATAAGCACAGTATAGACAGGGTTACAATACATTGAACAACATTTGACAAACAGTACAGGAGGAGATGAGGGCCCTATTCCCGTAGGAACTCACAATCTGGAGGGTTGGGGTTGGAAACAGGAGGAGAGGACTGTAAGGTTAGAGTGATTGATGATTGCGTCAGTGAGTTGGGTGGTAGGCTTCCCTAAATAGGAATGTTTTAAGGGAGCGTTTGAAGGAAGAGAAGTTAGGGGAAAGTCTGACAGTATGAGGGAGAGCGTTCCAGAGAGTGGGGGCTGCGCGTGAGAAATCCTGCAGTCTATCATGGGAAGAGGTGATGCGGTGAGAAGCTAGGCGCAGGTCACTGTTTGACCTTAGGGAGCGGGCTGGGGTGTATTTGGTGATTAGTGAGGACAGGTAGTGGGGAGCTGAGTTAGTGAGGGTTTTGTAGGTAAGGATAAGGATTTTGAACTTAATTCTGCAGTGGATGGGGAGCCAGTGAAGGGACTCGCAGAGGGGAGCGGCAGAGACAGAGCGGCGGGTGAGGTGAATTAGTCTGGCGGAGGCGTTCAGGATGGATTGTAGGGGGGAGAGGCGGGACAGAGGGAGGCCAGATAAGAGATTATTGCAATAGTCGAGTCGGGAGATTACCAGGGCGTGTATGAGTTGTTTTGTGGCGACAGCGGTAAGAAATGGCCGAATTCTGGAAATATTACGCAGTTGGTATCGGCAGGAGGAGGAAAGAGACTTGATGTGGGGATGAAGGAAAGAGCAGAGTCAAGTGTAACTCCAAGACAGCGAACTTGGTTTGATGGGAAATGGTGATACCCTCCACCGTGATAGAGAAGTCAGGAGGTGGGGAGGCATTGGAGGGAGGAATAAGTAGGAGTTCAGTCTTCGACATGTTGATCTTTAGGTGGTGGGAGGCCATCCAGGAGGAGATGCCAGATAAACAGTCACTGACTTTTGAAAGGACAGGGGGAGAGAGATCAGGGGTAGAGAGGTAGATCTGAGTGTCATCAGCGTAGAGGTGGTAATTGAAGCCAAAGCTGTTGATGATTTTGCCCAGGGAGGAGGTGTAGATGGAAAAGAGCAGAGGACCAAGGACAGAGCCTTGAGGTACACCAACAGATAGAGGCAATGAGGAGGAGGAGTTACCAGCAAAGGACACACAGAAGGACCTGTTGGATAAATAGGATTCGACCCAAGCGAGTGCAGTGTCACCGAGACCCAGAGAGTTGAGGGTCTGTAGAAGGAGGGGGTGGTCAACAGTGTCAAAAGCAGCCGAGAGGTCAAGCAGGATGAGAATAGAATAGTGGCCGTGTTTTTTAGCAGTTAGGAGGTCGTTGGTGACTTTGGTGAGGGCAGTTTCAGTTGAGTGTAGGGGACGGAAGCCAGATTGCAGGGGGTCAAGTAGGGAATTGGAGGACAGGAAGAGGGAGAGGCGGTTGAAGACTAGTTTTTCTAAGAGCTTTGATGTGAAGGGAAGCAGGGATACAGGGCGGTAGTTGGATGGAGAGTTGGGATCTAGGGATGGTTTCTTTAGTAAAGGGGTAACTAGCGCGTGTTTGAAGGCGGATGGAAAGGAGCCAGTGGAGAGAGATAGGTTGAAGATGTGTGTGAGAGCAGGGGTGAGGAGGAGGAGAGGGGAGGAATTAGATGTGAGGGAATGGGGTCGAGCGGGCATGTGGTGAGATGTGAGGAGGACAATAAGGAATTGACTTCCTCCTCAGTGGCTGGGAGGAAGCGGCAGAGGGTGGCAGAGGGGACCTGTGGGAGTGGAGGTGGCAGATAACTATCTTGTGTTGGGATGTTGCATCTGATATTTAGAGTTTTACTGAGGAAGTAGTCTGCCAGGTCTTGAGCGCTGAAGGCAGCTGTGGGGGGAGGTGCAGGTGGGTAGAGGAGGGTGTTGAAGGTGGACCAGAGCCGTTTAGGGTTGGAGGACAGCGTAGATATAAGAGATGAGAAGAAGGATTGTTTGGCCAAGTGGAGGGCAGAGGTGTATGACCGGAGAATAAACTTGAAGTGAACAAAATCAGCTTCAGAGCGGGATTTCCTCCAGGCACGCTCTGCAGTGCGGGAGCATCTTTGCAGGTAGCGTGTCTGGAGGGTGTGCCAGGGCTGAAGCTGGCGGCGTGGGGCCTTACAGAGTCGAAGAGGAGCAAGAGTGTCTAGAGCAGAGATAAGAGTAGTGTTGTAGTGATTAGTGGCAGCATCAGGGCAGGTGAAGGATGAGGTATGAGGGAGGTTTCGCTGCTGAGGCTTTTCCCGCCTCTGTGCTGAGCTCATTTTTACCGATTTTGCTCATCATGTTTAAACGCATTTTGAAGGCTTATTTTTAGGGACCGATATTGCCGTTTGCACGAGTATTTGTTACTCGTGCAAACGGCCCGATACATCCCGCCGATACCGGAAGCCGGCGCTGGGCCGGCTTGCCGGTATCCGCGGGGCTGGGGAAGCTGGCCGCGTGCATGAAAAGCACACGGCCAGCATTCCCCTCCGGCGCGCCGCGATACTCACCCATCCTGAAGGTCCGGTCGCTGGGCAGTGATGCGTTCCCGCGGCCACTGGGCGCTCCTGTGACGCTGCCTCTCGGCTGGAGGCCGCGTCACAGATGCGCCCGGCGGCCACGTGATCGCATCACTGCCCAGCGACCGGACCTTCGGGATGGGTGAGTATCGTGGCGCGCTGGAGGGGAACGCTGGCCGCGTGCTTTACATGCACACGGCCAGCTTCCCCAGCGTTCGAGCTGGGGGCAAATCCATGAGACCTGGGGGCAAATCCATGAGACCTGGGGGCAAATCCATAAGACCTGGGGCAAATCCATGAGACCTGGGGGCAAATCCATGAGACCTGGGGGTAAATCCATGAGACCTGGGGGTAAATCCATGAGACCTGGGGGTAAATCCATGAGACCTGGGGGTAAATCCATGAGACCTGGGGGACATATCCATCAGAGCTGGGGGCAAATCCATGAGAGCTGGGGGCAAATCCATGTGAGCTGCGGTCAATCTCATATAAATTTTTATATGAGGTCTGTTCCTATTGGAAAGCGTCACATGACATTAAATAAAAGTATCGGTACTCGTACTCGGTCTTAAAAAAGTGGTATCGGTGCATCCCTACTTATTTTAGTATATGACCCAGACATATTATATATCGTTCTTTCCGTCAGACTCGGCAGATTCATAATATGTCATTATTATATGTATACGTCATGACCTGTCTGTATATTATAACAAAAAATGCAATAAAATATGAATTTTCAATAATTTACAACGTGTAAAGTGTTTTTTTTTCACATTTTAACATGCGAGCAATTGTGGTTATATTTTGTATGGGGTGCGCTTGTTAAAAAAATTAGAGATGGGGTCTCGTTACATTTTTTTTTTTTTTTTTTTTGGGGAAAATTACACGATTTTTAACAAACGCACCGCATACAAAAATCGTTAGTGCAGCATCATTGTTCACATTATAATTGAAATGGGAACAATATTGCTGCATTAGCAAACCAAAAAAAAGAAAAAATAAATTGTTTGTTTTTTTTTTATAATTTTTTTTTTAAAAAAACTTTTTCATAGTCAAGTTTGGTATTGTTGGAACGGCCATGCTCTGGCCGATCCAACAATACCAAACATTAACCCCTAACTGCCACGGATCGGGAGATAGGGGGTTCCAATGATCCCCCTATCTCCATCATTGGTGGCAGTTAGGGGTTAACTCCAAGACTGGCGTCATCGTGCTATGCACGATGACGCCAGTACTCAGGGGGCATTCCCGGAAGCTTGGCCGACATCCAAGATGTCGGCCAGCTCCGGGAAAGGATCACGAACCGGCGCTTTTCGGCGCCGATTCGTGATCCGGCCCCCATGGGGTTAATGCCAGGTACCATTTGGAAGGGCAGGCTGTGCCCTTCCAAACGGTGCCTGGGTTAACCTCCTGCACGCCGCCGATCGGGAGGGAGAGAGGTCCGAAGGACCTCACCCCCCCCTCCCTTTCAGGCGCCTCCTCCGCAAATGCGGGGGGGGGGCGCCTGAATTAGGTGTCATCGCACCCCCGCGATGACACCTAATTACTCCGGCGGCGGTTCCGGGTGCTGGGCTGACATCGAGGATGTCAGCCCGCACCGGGGGGGCCAGCGATCGGCTGGAACCCGGCCGAACGCTGACCCCAAAGAGAGGACGCGCTCAGCGCGTCCACCGCATGGAACGCTACATGCGGTTGGACGCGTCCACCGCAGCGAAAGGTTTAACAGCTGTTGCTAAAAATCAGAATAAAAAAGATGAATAAACTATTCCATTAATGTGTTATTGACTTTTATGGTATACAGCCTAGGATCTGTGCTGATCTTGGTACTCCTAACACTCTATCACCTCGTTAACGTTGGCGCTCACAAGTGAGCATTAGCACTAGCTTACATGAAGTGATAGCGCTCTGCCTGAACCAACTCACTTACTGAGAAATCTCATTGTATCTTTCCTGGTAAAATCCTTTCTCCAAAATAAAAAAATAAAAAAAATCCTCTATTGCTAATGGGTTAAAAAAACCATTAACGAATCTGTATTAGCGCTTTCTATCACAAGCTTACTGTACTTTGCACCCCCTATGCTTAACATGGGGAGTGCAAATTGTAAGCACAGAGTAACTAGCGTTAGGATCACAAGGTCCAAATTAACCCTTTCGCTGCTGAGGCTTTTCACACCTCTGTGCTGAGGTCATTTTTACCGCTTTCGCTCATCATGTTTAACCGCGTTTTGTAGCCATATTTTGATATATGACCCAGACATATTATATATCGTTCTTTCCGGCAGACTCCACAGATTCATAATATGTCATTATTATATGTATACGTTATGTCATGTCTGTATATTATAACAAAAAATGCATTAAAATTTGAATTTTCAATAATTTATTATGTGTAAAGTGTTTTTTTTAACATGCGATCCTTTGCGGTTATATTTTGTATGGGGTGCGCTTGTTAAAAAAATTAGAAATGGGGTCTCGTTACATTTTTTTTGGGGAAAATTTTGCTTTTTTTAACGCACCACATACAAAAATCGTTAGTGCAGCATTATTGTTCACATTAGAATTGAAATGGGAACAATATTGCTGCATCAACAAAAAAAACTAACTTTTTTTTTTTTTTTTTTTTTTAAAAACTTTTTTAATTTTCATGTTTGGTATCGTTGGAACGGCCATGCTCTGGCCGATCCAACGATATCAAATATTAACCCCTAGCTGCCACGGATCCGGAGATAGGGGGTTCATTGGAACCCCCTATCTCCACCATTGGTGGCAGCTAGGGGTTAACGGTTAACTCCAGGACTGGCGTCATCGTGCTATGCATGATGAGGCCAGTGCCCAGGGGGAGTTCCTGGAGGCTTGGCCGACATCCAAGATGTCGGCCAGCTCCAGGAGAGGATCACGATCCGGCGCTTTTCAGCGCCAATTCGTGATCCGGCTCCCCAGGGGTTAATCACAGCCACCGTTTGGAAGGGCAGGCTGTGCCCTTCCAAACGGTGCCTGTATTAACCCCCTGCCCCCCCCCCCGGTGATCGGGAGGGAGAGAGTTACTCCCCCCCCCTCCCTTTCAGTCGCCTCCTTCGCACATGCGGGGGGGGGTGCCTGAATTAGATGTCATCGCGCCGCAGCGATGACATCTAATTGCTCCACCGGGGTCCCGAGTGCTGGGCTGACATCCAAGATGTCAGCCCGCACTGGGGGGGCGCAGCAATCCGCCGGAATCCGGCGGATTGCTGCCTCCTGTGCATGGACGCGCTCAGCGCATCCATAGCACAGGAGAACCACTTGGCTGGACGCGCTGAGCACGTCCATAGCAGCCAAGTGGTTAAAAAGGTCTTCTACAGCTCTATGCTTGTGATAACGGATTTCGCTGCTGCAACTGAACCCCCCCCCCCAAAAGAAAATAAATCAAATACATCTCATCCCGCGGCAAGAACTGTGGACCGATTCGAAACTTCTGGCCGCCAAGAGCAGAGTGAGACTGTGGGGAAAAAGTCCCCAGTCTCCCTCCACGACCAACCTGCAGGATCTCACGAGAGGCAAGATCTTGCCAGTCATATAACCCGGAACCCTCCATAGAGTCCTATGGATGCTCAGAACAGCTTCACTAGTGCAGTTACTTTAAAGGGATGCTTTAATCACCATGACTACATTAAAGAGATATTCTATTTCTAAAATGAGAGGGGGGTGGATGGCTTAAATAATCACCCCTTCTGCACCCTCCTCTCACTTTAACTCGCCAATTCTTTTTAAAACTCACCTTTTATCCAGCAAAGTTCTAGCTCTATAATTCTCCAGAATTGACATGCTGATGGCTTGCAAAAAGCCGCAGCATGTCACTTGGCCTTGGGGATTTGAGTGTCCAGCCAATCCAATGCTTGGGAGGGTGAATCCCACCTCCTGGTCCTGATGCCTGACGCTCAGGTCAGTCCTCACTCCATATGAGCTTCTGGGTGGGACTAAGCCCCGCACTCAGATTGTTGAATCAGCTGTAGACCCATATAGTAGAGTTTGCATACGTATATATATTATGTACAATGAGATCAAGCTTCCCTTCCCCATAAATAGGCTTTAAGTCCCTGGTATGCATGATCCAGAAAGGAAAGTACATTACCTGGACCGAATGAGACATGAGCAGCTCAACTGGTGGAAATACTCCACTTGCAAATACTAAGTTGAGCTGCAGCAACATATATGACTGAACCTGTCCATGAGGCTATTAGTTTTACTTTTCTTTTTCCTCCCAAAACCTGGTGAGATCTATTCTCATCTTGAAATCATAATAAATGCTGGAGCCGTTCTACATAACGGCTCCAGAAGTTATTTTGACTTCTATAATTACTACTTAGTACTTTGCTCTTGCTTCAAGCTGTGTTTGCAGCTAGGATGTTCTTTTGTCCATACTGTAAATAAATGTTTCCTACATTTTGTATAGGAGGCGGTAATTTGCACCTAGGTGTAGAACAACAACCTATTCCATGGGAGCTCGTTCGTCTATTCTGGAGCAGATATTTCTCTAGGAAATACTGACTCCAAGGGAGTATCAAGGGATTGTGCTGTTGCAAAATCACATTAGCACAATAAAATGTATCCCTTGCCTCTCATTCCACAATGGAGAAGATGACACATTCCCCTGCTTCCTTCGCTGCAAGCAGCTGGAGACTGGGATCAAATTAATTTCCAGTGTCCCTCTGCGTAGTTCCTATGCCATCCCACATGTCTGAACCCACAGCTGGGCCAAACGGAGTTCCATGGAGTCCTGTGCAGATACCGTTTTTTTCTGTGTATAAGATGACCCCTACTTTTCTAACCCAACATTAAGAAATCAATATTTTAAACCTAAAACCGTCACATCTGCACAATACCTACACGCTACTGTCTCCGACAGGATGCTTTCAGAGTTGCAATTGGTTTGTTCAGCATCAGATGTCTATGACGTCTGTTACCTAAGGCTCGTGATTGGAGGAAGCCTGTTTGCAGAGGGAAAGTACCAGCAGTTTTGAACCTTGCGTGGTTCATCAGTGTAACACTAGTTACTCTTGCGGCATCACATTCCAGTCTGTGGCCTTTGAAGCAAGCGAGGTAGTGTGAGCTGAGCATGGCATCTGGTACAGTTAATCCCTTGTATAACACGACCCCCAATTAATGGCTTAACGATTTTAGGCAAAAGTATAGTTTTATACACAGAAATGTATTAATTTTTTTAGTCGTTGCCCCCCCCCCCCAACAAAAATTTAAGTATCTGTGGTACACTATTTATTTATTTGGGGGGTGGAGTGGGTTTAGGACGCCCCAGTTTTCTGTGCCTACAGGCTCCTGAGATGTAAATCTGGCCTTGCCTATACGATCTTAATCTTATATCCATGCAATGCTTTAGAATTTCATTTCTATGCAGTGTGGTTTGAGCTCTTAGAAAAAGCCGGTCTTTAATGTAACAAAAACGTGGCAGTGAGTGACACTTTAAAACCTATTTAAAAGCGTGCTATGTCACAGCACCAACAATATGTTACACTATTCACAGTTCTTGTAAATCCCTACACAGAGTAGGAAAGAATCACCGGCTGCCCAGGCTGACTGACAATTATCCATACTGTGAATGGAAACTATGTTGGTTTTTTTCTCCAGAGCCATAATTTTCAGTACCAAGTTCATTGAGACGTTTCAGACAGTCTATTTGTTCGCTTGCACAACCCATGTTATTTTTTGCAATGGGTCAATTCGTCGTCAAGTGGCTATGGTGAGGTAATTGTTACAGTTGTTGTTCATTTAAATAGCTTTCCATTCACAAAAAAGTGACTCTGCTGTGACCGCATAATGCGGGCTACTTTACCTAATTGTACACCGCGGTCACTGCTATTTCGACAGACTTTTTGTACAGCAATTCAATTCTCTGTATAATGAAATAGGAAATTCGGGGGGGGGGGGTCTGTATATTAGTGGAAGAAAATTTGATTGGCCCATTTAGTAAAAAAAAAATTACATTCATACTTTTCCAGTCTATTTGCCTACAGTCATGGCATACTGTGATACAGAAGATCGGTAATTGGGTCTGTATCCTTCTCAATTCTTAGCCTTTGGAGTTAAATTGGTGGGTAAGAATAAATATAGATCTCTCAATTAATGTAGAAAAAAGCGACCGATGGGAACTATCATATTCATATGCAAATTGTGCTGATCATTGGCATTCTATTTATTTTATGTCATATATATATATATAATTTGAGAGTTTCATACATATTTATATTATTTTGCAACACTAGCCTGAAAATTCAACAAAAAGTGAAATTTAAAACTAGTGAGATTAATTGATTGTAAAATGGTACTATGAAGTATGGATGGCGTATCGCATGACCACAGAGATCACATGTATCTAAAATAATGTGTTTGTATATTTCCTCCAATGATCTTGAGATTAACCAAATATGGCCATGTTCTCAACCGACCGAAACCATATATCCAGCTTAGGGCAGTATTACAAAGTTGGTGCTAACTTAACCAGAGCTGTTGTAAACTTAACTCCACAGACCAAAACTTCAAGTCCTGAGCTACTAGCCAGGCCTTAACCTCCCTGGTGGTATTCCGGAGTGTGACTCGGGGTTAAATTTCACTACCACGAACAGTAACCCCGAGCCACATTCGGGCTGGATGTTTACTCACCTCCTCCTGGCTCCCTCGCTGTCCCCCGCAGTGTTATCGCGGCGAGCTTCTTCCTGGAAGGCTCCCTGCGAGTCACATGGTGCAGGGGGGCTGGACCGCAGCAAATTTCATTCATAATAAACACTGAATACAAAATGCTATGTTTATGAACGGCCTCTAGGTGGCAGTACAGGATAAGAAATAGACCATACATCGTCTCACCCTTGTTCTCAGACAGATTTCAGTGTTTTTTGTTGTATTTTATTGAATATCATTTATTTGCATTATTTTGGATAATTATTTTTGGGATAATAAATTATGTCGTGTTTCAAACTTTATCGGACTCCGTGTATTTACTATTTTTTTTTTAATTAATTAATTTATTTATAAAGGATTTTACCAGTAAGGACTCTTGATTTCACGGATTTCAGTGCGTGATTCCTAATTATTACAGGCTAACTATGTACAAAAACACGTTTCCTTTAAAAAAAAAAATTGAGACGCTTTTAGACACAAAATTTTGAAAAAATTAGACCGCCAGGGAGGTTAAGAGTTACTCGCCACCAGTTCCACAGTAATGTGTGGTGTGTATGAGCATATCACAGAGCTCCACAGCCTTATTTACACAGCCCCCCAGACCATCCCATTCTTTATTAAACCCCCCACGGGCCCCCTCATTGATTTTACACCTCCTCATTCATTTTACACCTCCTCATTCTTTTTTACATCCCCTTTCATTCACACCCTTCACCCATAAAACAACCCTTCACCCATTTTACACTCCATCCATTTTACACCCTTTCACGCATACATTCCCCCGTCACTAATTTTATGCTCCCCTTCACTCATTTTACAGTCCCCTTCACTCATTTTATACACCTTCATACCTTAACATCCTCCTTCATTCATTTTACACCCCTTCATTCATTTTACACCCCTTCATTCTTTTTACACCCCTTCATTCTTTTTACACCCTTCATTGTTTTTACACCACCCTTCATTCATTCCACACACACCCCTTCATTCATTCCACACACACCCCTTCATTCATTCCACACACACACCCCTTCATTCATTCCACACACCCCTTCATTCATTCCACACACCCCTTCATTCATTCCACACCCCCTTCATTCATTCCACACACACCCCTTCATTCATTCCACACACACCCCCTTCATTTCCACACACACCCCTATATTCTTTTCACACCTCCCTTCCCTTCATTTTACACCCCCCCCCTTCATTCTTTAGTATTGACTCATGGGCCTCGGCTGTTTTGTCCTCCTTCCATGGTCCGGACTCATTCTGGCTCCACTGTTGATGGCGCCGTTTCCTCCTCTTCTGCAAAGCATCAATATGCTGCGATGCTTCACAGGTAGCGCGGGACGGAGTGGCGGCCATGCTGTTCCCAGACTCGTGTTATGAGTGTGGAAGGCACCCTGCAGCGCCAATCAGACAGCTCTGTATTCGGACCCCGAGCATGTGATACTGAAGGTAAGGACTAAGAAGGCGGCAGCCCCCTGAACTGGGCCCCTACTAACCCGCAAACCTGACGGGTCAGTCCGCCCACTTGCCCTCACTTAATTTCCACTCGTTAAGGAAATGTTGAGGTCGGCCATAGACAATAATGGCTCTGGTAAGTTTACAACCGCTCTGGTTAAGTTGGCACCAACTTTGGAATAGGGCCCTTGGTGTTATGGTGATATTTGGTGGAATCTCATTGACATAAACTTGGAGCTATAGTCACAAATCAATGGTTGTTAAGGAGAAGGCACCTGAAAACAAATTTAATAAATTCCACAAAATTTTGGAATGTAATGTCCTCATTTGAGATGCTCATAGGATTCAGTTTACCCCTAAAAATATATAGTTTATGGTTTCTAAAACACTGACTTTTTAACACCTTTTATGTTTTAGCACTTGTATCAAAAGTCCTGGCAAGATTATATCCCCATGAAGTTTCCTGCACCCCAAATTTGGAAGATCCTAACCTCCAAGCCAAAGTGTTTTTGCGAAGTAATGGGGACAAAAAAGATATGAAAGATTCGCCTGCTCCAACAGAATATTTACAAGGTAAGGGAGTTCTTGGCAGTAAGCAGCAGCAACTCAAAACTTTGTGAATCAATCCCATAGAGGTTATTCACTCTTCGCTGTTACTTTGTGTTGCTGCAAACAATGGCAAAAATCAATGTTGTTGCATCTAGATTGTAAGGTCCCATCTGTATAGGGCCATCATGTCCTCCTGTATCTGTTGGCGGAATACTGACCTGTCTCCTTTTATGTATTGTTGAATTGTCCGGTCTTTATCTATTGTACTTTTGTACAGCACTACAGAAAATGTTGGCGCTTAACAAATAATAACAGTACCGGCTGGGTGAAGTAGAGGTAACATCACTGCTCTGCGTTGAGAGAGCCTGTGGAGACGTGGGTTTGATCCCGACGAGCACCTCTCCAGGAAGTGTCCTTGGGCAAGACACCTAACGGTACATACTCGCCACCCAGGACATACTTGAAAACGAGAGAAATCTCAATGTATCCTTCCTCGTAAGAATTTTCCTACCTGGATCGCAGAAATTTGTCATGGTTGCAACAACTAAACAACGTGAATTATTGGAAACCCCCTACAGTGTCGTCTAATTGGTTTTGTAGTAGTTTTTGTCAAGTCATGGTTTTGTTGTATTTTTGTTTATATTACTATTTTTATAATTTTATTACCATTTGATTTATAATTGCAATATGGGCTCAAAAAAGGACTAGAACTTAAAAACAAGTCAACAGATTTTCAGAGAACTCTGTAGACATTTTGGAATCCGTAGCTCATCTTTTTGGGAAAGAAAGCAGACAACTAAAGTAATGATCCTGTAAGCCCCTGCCATGCCCATTAGGTTGTATTTGAGATACATATGGCTGAAGCAGGGCTCTGCTTCGCTTCTTCTTCTTGGCAGAGCTCAGTACAGATATTTGCAACACCTGGGAATATAGAGCAAATTGCAGCAACCTCATATTTTTTTAAATCTTTTAAGGAGTTTTTGTTCCCCTCCCTCACAGATATAATTTTAAGAATGAATTAAAAAAAGGGCTCTCCTATTCCAGTCTGGTGTGTTTATTTAAATAAGACATCAATTCTGGTACACTAGGTTGTTAAGGGGAGAAGAACGGTAATTGACGGCACTCCCCTGTGCATTTACTGTGAAGGCATAGTCAGAGGTTACCATCCATTCCTTCTGACAAACCTGACGTACATCTTCTGTCATTTGTCAGAAGTGTCAAATTAGCTTTAAAAAGCAGCTATAAAAGAAGAAAAAAAGATGTATAAACACATCAGAGTATTCACAAAAATGACACATTTTTTAGGACAATAATAGGGATTGATGATTCAAAGAAAACATTGTGCAGACAAGACAGGATGTTCTTGGTCTGATAAATTGTGCATATCAGAGCTTGAATAATAGAACTCCAAATGAAAAATGGGCTAGCCATGGTTTTCCTGGCTTGTTTAATACATTGTTTTTAACAAATTCTGTGTAAGTTCGATGTTATTTCTAGACGAATGGAAATTTTTGTACATTTTTCAAAATTGCCTCTTTAAATCGAAGTTGCTAATTTTGCTTTATCAGATTTTTCATTAAGTGTACACTCTTGATCTGCCAGCACAACGGTCTGTCTAAAACATCTCCTTCGTATATACATGTGTCTCCTTTATTCTTCTACCTCAATTGTTGTTATTAATATATACTGCACATTTAATTAATATGGATGACTAGAAATCTGGAAGGCCTGTTCGCTCAGACTTTTCACATTTTTATCTCCATATGCACATAGAACCTTTTCTCAGCCTGCACATAAGTGCCACAACTATACAATTAAACTTCCTTCCGCACGTGTGTGTGTGCGCGTATAATAGTGCGTATAATATATATGTGTATATACACACACAAAAAACAGGCACAAATGGAGTAACTGCCCTGGTGTTGGAATCTGTAATACAAACTACACATTGTAAAATGGATGCACTTCAGGGTCTTTGAATAAATCAGAATGTTTTTTATATATATATATATATATATATATATATATATATATATATATATATATTTTATTTAAAAAGAATCAACATTTCGAGTATCTTTTTCTTAAATTTCTTTGTTGTCGGAGTACAGCTTAAACATAAACAGCAGGGCATGGGCAATTAGCAATGTAAATCCGTAAACAATAAACAGATCACATCAGAAAAAATTAGCTTCAAAATGTAACACCCGCCAAAGAGATCGGGTCAGTAATGAAAAGAGAGGAAAAACAAGAGGGGAGCGACCGAAAAAGTGAGAAGAGAGAAAGAGAAAGGAAGAGGAGTAAAAGAAGCCCATCCCAGCAAAGACCAAGGTTCATCCTCGATCTGTTCCAGCCCACCATCCGCCCTCCACTCTAAACATCATACAAAAACCATGGCGACCAGACCTTCAAGAATTCTGTACTGTTGCCATCATTTCATCCATGAACATTTCGAGTATCTTGAACCTAAGTCCTTGTCGAAAAGTAAATCCTTTGTAACTGTGTAAAATACTTTTTATCCCAAGATTCTGAAGTGCATCCTCTTGACACTGTACAGATATAGATAGACATACCAATTCTAAAAAATGGGCTCCCGATAACATGAAAATGCTGGGTGATGAAGGAGTTTCCTCTACCCAACCCAGCATCCACAATAGCTGTGATTTTTGAATTTTCTGGACGCTGTTCACCAGATTGGTCTCTAGTGACGCCAGCATTCCGCATGCTGATGTGCCCTTTCTGAGACCATCTGTGTTGGCGAGCTGACTCAAGCAGCGATGGATCGGATCTGCGCATGTGTGCTCAGCTGTTATAAATAAAATGCGTGAACTTACTATTCTGGAGTCCCAGTCGCAGGTGAAGCGCAGATCTGGCGTTTGGTTCAAAATCAGACATCTTAACACAAGGATCAGGCGAATACAGAATACAGGGTCGTACAGTTCCGTGGACGGGGCTGACAACTTTTAGTTTGTGAAAGGGGGGTCTTATCAGCATCTGAGGCAGGCAGCTGTGGTTCATGATTGGTAAACCACTGTAGTAGTCCATACAGGCAGCTGAGAGTCTGAGACTAGGGTCAAACGAACGCATTCTGTGCGTCCGTGCACAATGGACGTACTTTGTGACTGACGACAAGGTAGTGGCCACACGGTCCGTTTTTTGTGACTGACGTGTTTTTTTTACTGATGTAGATGGGAAATAAAATTAATATGAAAAAAACATTTTGTCCGTCAAAATGCTGGACATCAAAAATGCAGTCCGTCTGACTACGTTCCTTCACTCCCACACAAAGCTATGCGGATGTGGCGCACTCCGCACGTCCGTTCTAGTGGTTTTACGTTCTTGCCTAACTTGCGTCCGTTTGCCGCGTCCGCACTTCTGTGCAGGCTTACATCGTGTGTGGGTCTCTATTGATCATAATTCTATGCTACCACAGACGTTAAAATGTGCGGCAACTCGGACGTGAACACTGCGCTCGTCTGACCTGAGCCATAGTTATGGAGAAATAATCCGATATTCAGTAAATGAAATCAGGCTAAAGAAGGGTTAATAGTCCAATGCTGAGTCATACGACAAAATAAATAAATAAGTACTCAGGAGTGTGCAAAAAAGAGCTTGGAGGAAAGGGGTAACCCTAAAAAATAATCAGAAAATAAACCTACCCAGGTGAATGTGGTATGTTGTACCTTCGTGCAGGTAAAAGGAAAATTCTCAACAGGATGGCGGCAATGGCCTATACACAAATTGGTGTGAACAAGGATTAAAAATTAACTTGTAATAGAGTAAAGTAAAAAGGTTCCACTGATCCTGGTAGTACAACACAAGATGTAAATATAAGGAATTGGGGTATGGATAAGGCCCCTTGGCTATCAAAGTCACATACACATTAGCACAGCACCACAGTATGTAGCGAGTAATTAATCTGTCAAGCAGAAAAATAACCGACGTCCCTTTACCTGCACGAATGTACATCATACCACATTCACCTGGGTATGTTTATTTTCTTTCCAATGCCGGGTCATACACTAAAAACAGTAGTGGTCGAGGGGTTGTGGCATATGGGGTTGAGAGGCAAGGCATAGTAGAAAGTCCATCCGGGTCATACTCAAGGAATTGAGGTTCGCGGTATAGAGAGTGCTCTAATAAGGGGTAGTCGTGGCAGAATCCGGGTCATACCCAGAAGGTAAATATATTGGTGGCGCTAGGGTTTAGGAAAAAGACCTTAACAATTGTGCATTGCTGAAGGGGTGTCTGATGACATCAGATGCCGAGGCATGTATTCCTGAGTAGTCTGCACTTGCGACAGTCACCCCAAGGTTATTCTGTACAGAGGCTGGCCACACATGCACAGGAGACTCTGTATGGATGGTGGAACCCATGCGCGCCTGTGTCAATTGATTGGTACGAACTGGGCCCCCATACTCCCGATCGGCCAGCCATGATCCGGCGAGTCTCCTCACAGCAGCTCAAATCCATCCCTCTCTGCAAGCGTAACAAAACTTGTGTACATAAAGTGCGCAAGCCCCTTAGCTTTCCACAATTTTCAGTTCCATCATTATGCAAATTGCACAGGAGCAGAAATTGTGGTAGATAGCTGCAGGAACTTTTGGGTTTGAGTGTCCCTGAGCTGAAGACAAGCTGCACACGGTGAGGGACAAAAGGTAAAATCACCTAGAAAAAAAATGTGAAAATTAATTGGACAGAGGCTGTCGGCAGCCTCTGCCCAATTATTTAAGGGCAAAGAAGGGAAACTATATTTTTAGAGTATCCCTTTAAAACTGCTCTTTTCCTTTTATTTATCATCTAAATTTAGCTTACTTGGCTTCGTACCTAATTTCACGTGTTATGGGATGGATGGGACTGCGCACTTTTGAGTGTCATGTGGCCTTTTGTTTTCTTGGCCACTCCATGACTATCATGTATTTTATCATCAGGAATATTTTTCTCATTAAAAGATAAATTTTAACTTCAATAATCTTAGTGAAATGTATTCAAAATAATCCTGCATTAAGATTACAGAATGCACCTGTACACATGTAACATAATGACTATTTCCTACATATTTATTTTCTGGTAATCTGTATATTTGTGGGGGTTTTTTTTTTTTTTTTTTTTTAATATCTTGCATTGTATTACTTTGTATTTCTGTAACTGTAACACTTCAATGTTCTTGAACCCAGGACATACTTGAAAACGAGAGAAATCTCAATGTATCCTTCCTTGTAAAATCCTTTATAAATAAATAAATTCATTCATTAATTATATCACTGTACTGCACCAACAAAAGATCCTAAGATGGACATAAATTTAAAAACCTTTAAGGTTCTCATCAATTGAATTTATATCAAGTATATATCAATCAACGCCATGGTCTTGTGCAAAAAAAAAAAGAGTATAATTATTAACTAAACAAATCCAAGTGTGTGTGTGTGTATATATATATATATATCTCGAGATATGCATATAAATAATTGCAGATTACATAACACAACAAATCCATCTTTACCCCTTAATGGAAACAATATGTTTAGTGCTGGGAGATCCGAGTGCATGTGATGAAAGTGATGTTGAAAATGAGTGAATTGAATCGATGAATGCTTTGTGTCTTTGTTTCCCTTACTTTAAACAAAGTTTATCTCTGGTTTCATCCCTGGACACACCTTCTACTTTACCATAACCAATGAACAATTACCAACACATTCTCAGTGACTTCTGTGAAGCATGTCAACTAGACCTTAGTCACCAGGTGGCACTCTTGTCCTACAAATATATTCTTTAATTATTTCTAGGCAAGGTGATTAGTTCATGGCAACATTTTTATTTATTACTCCTGGAAGAACCAGGCTATCTCTGACATGCTCCTTAAGTTTAAACACAATGAAGCTTCTACAGACATATAGATTAAGGTATTTTGAAGTCATGGCGAAAGAATGTGGAACTTAACTAACAAGGACACAGGGGTATGAGTACATTCCTTCATTTGAGACCAATTTTAACTTTATACATTCTAAAAAAGTAGGTAAAACGTATATATTTTTATAATAAACACAAAATGAGATCTGTTTTCCATTTTGTTTATCTTGAGGTATATAAAACCTCTGACATCACATTGGCGGTATTAATGAAACACCTGCTAAGACCACTATATTTCCATTCCTGCAAGAGAACTAGATGGGTGAAAATAGTAAGTTTCCAGGTCTGACTACACTAATTTTATGAATAGTAATCGCAAAATGTTTTATGATTTATATTGGTGTACTTTTTTTCAGATGCTGGAAAGGGCCCCCCTGAAGAACAGAAGGTTTATACTGCCAATCTGCCTCCTGAAAATCATGTGCAAAGTTCACATGACTGCGTATCTTCAGCCAAAGGATCTGAAGAAAGCGAAGACACTGAAGGTATCCCATTCCTCTTGCTAACATGCCTATTGTACTGGAGTTCAAATGTCCTTTACTAGCCAAACTTCATATTGCACAATATAAACAAATGGTTTCTTTTCAAACTAGACAGGGGTCAAGCTGGAGTGCAATAAGAAGCCGAACTTCTGTTCTGTACTTTGCATTTCGTTATTGCAGTTTGTTTTCTGAAAAGTTTGTTTCTTAATGTCATTCATTTCAGGATTCATTGAAAAATGAATATATACTGTACTTAAAAATACCTTTTTGGTGTTGCACAGTCTTTTTTTTTTTTTTAATACTTTTCCTTCCTTCTTAAAGCGCTGTGAGATTGATAAAAGATTTTGAGATTGTGTGGTATTAGTCATATTCAGTGGAATACACTGATCAAACACAACCAACTGCTTAATATCATTTAATTCCCCCTTTGCTGTCCACACAGCTCTGATGCTCTGAGGCATGGACAGGGCCGGTGCAAGCATTTTTGTCTAGTCAGGCGAAGGTGCGTTTTGGTGCCCCCCCCATCCGTGTCATGTCAAGCCAATCGGGATATAGGTCCCATAATAATCTCTATATATATATATATACACATACATATATACACACACTAGGGTTGCACCAATACCACTTTAAGACCAATACATTTTTTCAGGTACTCACCGATATCATGCCCACTCAGATACATATATACAGACCAGAACAAGCCCAGATACATATATATAGAGACCTCAGACCAGAACAAGTCCAGATACATAAATACTGACCAGAAAATTCCCAGATACATATATACTAACCAGAACAAGCCCAGATACATATATACAGAGACCTCAAACCAGAACATGCCCAGATACATATATACAGAGACCTCAGACCAGAACATTCCCAGATACATATATATATACAGAAACCTCAGACCAGAACATGCCCAGATACATATATAGTTAGTATCCAGTATAGTATGCCCCAGCTCACATAGATATATATATTGCCTCCAGCTCACATGTGTATATATTGCATCCAGCTCACATGTATATATTGCCCCCAGCTCACATGGGTATGTTTGCCCCCTGCTCACATGGGTATGTTTGCCCCCTGCTCACATGGGTATGTTTTCCCCCCTGCTCTCATGGGTATATTTGCCCCCTGCTCTCATGGGTATATTTGCCCCCTGCTCTCATGGGTATATTTGCCCCCTGCTCTCATGGGTATATTTGCCCCCTGCTCACATGGGTATATTTGCCCTCCTCTCTTGGGTATATTTGCCCCCTGCTCTCATGGATATGTTTGCCCCCCTGCTCTCATGGGTATATTTGCCCCCTGCTCTCATGGGTATATTTGCCCCCTGCTCACATGGGTATATTTGCCCCCTGCTCTCATGGATATGTTTTGCCCCCCTGCTCACATGGGTATATTTGCCCCCTGCTCTCATGGGTATATTTGCCCCCTGCTCTCATGGGTATATTTGCCCCCTGCTCACATGGGTATATTTGCCCCCCTCTCTCATGGGTATATTTGCCCCCTGCTCTCATGGATATGTTTTGCCCCCCTGCTCACATGGGTATATTTGCCCCCTGCTCTCATGGGTATATTTGCCCCCCTCTCTCATGGGTATATTTGCCCCCTGCTCTCATGGATATCTTTTGCCCCCCTGCTCACATGGGTATATTTGCCCCCTGCTCTCATGGGTATATTTGCCCCCTGCTCTCATGGGTATATTTGCCCCCTGCTCACATGGGTATATTTGCCCCCCTCTCTCATGGGTATATTTGCCCCCTGCTCTCATGGATATGTTTGCCCCCTGCTCTCATGGGTATATTTGCCCCCCTCTCTCATAGGTATATTTGCCCCCTGATCTCATGGGTATATTTTGCCCCCCTGCTCACATGGGTATATTTGACCATTGCCCCCACCTCTCACCTCTCTGCTGCCAGGCCCACCGCCGTTCTTCTTCTACTCCGAGAGTCCGAGTCCCCAAACAGCGAGCAGCGGCTGGCATTGCAGCTTTGCCGGTCGCCTGGGATTGGAACCACATGATCTGACTAGCTGAATTCTCGCGAGATCATGCACTGGTCAGGTCACGTGGTTCCCATCCTTCCCAGGCGAGCGGCAAAGCTGCATTGCCAGCCGCCGCTCGCCATTTGTGGACTGGAGAGTAACGTCGGCGGAAGCGGCGCCGGTGAGGATTTTCTCCCTGGATCCGCCCCGGGCCGGCGCCCTCTCAAACCTGGCAGAAGCCAGACAGTAAGGCGGCCGCCTGTGCCGCCTTACGTTAGCGCCGGCCCTGGGCATGGACTCCATGTGTCCTATGGTATCTGGCACCAAGACATTAGCATCAGATCCTTTAAGTCCTGCAAGTTGTGTTGTGAGGCCTCTGTGGATCGGATTTAATGTTCCAGAACATCCCACAGTTGCTCAACCAGATTAAGATCTGGGAAATCTGGAGGCCAAGGCAACATCTTGAATTCTTTGTCATGTTCCTTAAACCATTCCTGAAAATGTTTGCATTGTGGCAGGGTGCATTATCATGTTGAAAGAGGTCTCTGCCATCGGGGATCACCATTGCCATGAAGGGGTGTACATGGTCTGGAACAATCTCTAGGTAGGTGGCTGTAAAGTTTGTTCTGGCACCTTTCTCTGTAAGTTATTCCAGCTATATGAGCTACAGTAGCTCTTCTGTGTGATTGGGCCAAACAGTCTAGCCTTCACAACCCAGTCTAGCCTTCACGACCATAACTCTCCGCTGGTTCACCAGTTGTACGTGGTTGGTACGAAGTACTGTATATCAGGAAAACCCCACAAGACTTGCCGTTTTGGAGATGCCCTGATCCAGTCATTTAGCCACCACTATTTGCTCCTTGTCAAAGTCACTCAGTTGTTTTCACTTGCCAATTGTTCCTACTTTCAACACAAGAATTTTACTTGCTACCTAATATATCTCACCCCTTGACATTTGCTATTGTATTCATTTAATCAATGTTATACACATTACCTGTCAATGTTTTTACTGTTGTGACTGATCAGGGTAAATCGTCTGCCTGAAATTGCCCAGTCATTTTAATCAGAATTGTAAATAGCATTCATGCTGGCTGCATATGGTATTTATGACAGTTTTAAATAAATAAACCACCAGTATGTATCGGTCTATTCATATGGAGAAAGTGCCCAAAACTGTAGGTAATTGGATTGATGATATTTGTTTATATATAACGCTTTGACATCTATAAAGATGGAACTCCTTCTCTCACAATATTTGACTTCCACGTGCCTCCAGTCTTTTAAGAAGTCTCTAAAAACACAATACTTTAGAGAAGCCAATCCCCCACTGTACCTTTCCTGCTAAGTTTCCCATATAGCCCCCATGCATCACTTCACATTCTCAGCAATTTCCCCTCACCTCTGTGTGTCACCCCACACAGTTTGCAAGCTCGCATGAGCAGGCTCCATTTTTAGATCATTCTTCATATGTCAAAATTATGTGTTTTAGGTTTTGTCTTAACCCTAGTATAGCACTGGGCAAAATGTTGGCACATTATAAATAATGGTAATTGTCCATTGTTGCATGATATCTGACTTTCGGAAGCCAGCAACTCATAGGGATCTGTTTATATAATTGAAGTTGTGGCACAGCATCCGCTGTAATGGAATTCTACATGAATGTTAGAGGAACATACAGTACTAGAATTTCACCGAAAAGCCTTTCTAATGCTGTTTATGAGAGTGGTGATGTTTCATGACGGACATTGGCCAGCAGAGAAAAAAAATAGAGTAATACTAATTAATTTCTGCCTGTTGGAATTATTTGAGTATGATCGAGCACTTACGAAGAGGGAGCTTTTAAAACCTAAATAAATGTGAAAGTTAAGTAATGTAATGCAAAATTACTGAGATGTCTTTCGAATTCCAATATCTGGGTAAAATTGGAATGCGTTAACTTTTTACAGATATTCAGTTCTTTCTAGGCCAATTAGTCTATCTTTAAAAGCAACATGAGTTTAAAAAAAGTCATTCTATTGCACCTTCTGCACATTTTTTCTTTAAGTCAAATAATGGAAATAGAAGCAGAAAGCCTGCAGTAATGGGTTCCTACATATTTATTTGAACATCATTTTTAGCTTGTTGTCATGCTACAGTTGTTTAACCGAATTAATCTTTATTTAAAATACTGACAAGGGAAAAAATGGACTAGATTGTAATTTAACATTTTTGCAGTTATGCAACTCTTTTCTATACCATTAATCATCAGACCTTGTATGATACATCTTGAATTTAATGGAAATTTTAGGTATGAGTGGTTGGGCAGGTGGTTAGTATCTACAGATTGGAGCTGCCTTTCCTGTCTCCCATAACAGCTTGTTTTGTATGAACACTCAAGTAACAGTAAAGTTAATTTGTGGAGGACAAGATTGTCGCAGAATCAGATGAGCCTTTTACCAAATGACCTTTCCTTTTTCTGGCTCACTGCTGTCTTATTCCAGTTACTAGTGACTATGTATCCTAGTTCATGTGTTTAGCTAATGTCATTAATGCAGCTCATCCTTTTCGGATATTACCTTGGAATGAATTACTGTATATACAAAGTTTAAAAATGTTTTGCAGTTAAGCAAACTTTTTTTTTTTTGAGAATAAGTTTCTCAGCACTGCAATACTGATTTTGCAACACTAGCAAACACCGCTGCGTGGTAGATATCCCCATGTATCTCTCATCGCGCATGCAAAGCCTAACAAATCATACTATACTTATAATGCTAATAATATGCTTACAATTATGACATTTTGCCTCTTCATTTAAAACCTTTCATTTGTTTGAAGATTTTGTTCAGAATTGGCAGAAATGTGTTTAACAAAATATTATCTTGCATATTTCCCACGTAAGGTAAGACTAATTTTCGGCCGTAAATGTTACTAATTTCTGGCCAAGCAAAATCATGTCTGTTTTCATGCTCGCATATGCAAAATGTAAGTTTTACTTTACTAATTTTTTTATTAAAATTACTGACCTAGAAAATTTCAGACTGAAGGTACTTCACAGAATAAAACCTGATCCAGCTGCTACATAAGTTGAAGGTCATTTCATTATTTAACTTTTATCTTGTCTTAAAGAAAAGCAAAGTGAACATTTTTTTAACACCGAACATTTCATAAAAATATATATGGTTTTAGCAGGTGATGTTATGGCTCTGTGGAGCGTGGTTTATCGAAAACGTTTTTTATGTACGATTTTACATTTATGAAATGAATAACAAAATTATGGCTGTAAAGTGGCATATTAATAAGGTTTTTTTCTTTTTCTCTTGGAAACTTAATTCAATCCTCAGGATGCAGGAAGAAATTTGAGACAAACTAAATGTGTGGCTACTTACTTGGGAAGCTGTTCAATTATTTGTGCCTAAATCCATTTTAAAATAGACTTTATCATATACTGTGCCAATCTTTTCTGCTCGGTGATGGTGAATAAATGTAAATGTGGTTTAAACTGTGCGGTTATGGAATAAAAAATATGTACGTTAATAATGGCCAAATTGGAGCATCATTTTCGGGGTCTAGAGTTAGGGCTATAGATCAGGGTTAGAGATTAGAGGTGGGGTTAGTTTACCATTTGTGTTAGGATTATAAATTATGACTAGGGTTACAAATTAGGGTAAGGATTATAAACTAGAGTTATAAAATGCACGCAGTAATACTTGTGAGCCTGGTTCTATACGTTGAGACTTGGAGGTGCGCTGTCCTGTGTGCATTTTATAAACTGTATTTTTTTTGAGATATTGGGAAGACTATCTTGGCGGACTTTTATAGCGACCCCTATCAATGTGTAAGTGCACTGTATCAACTGGTTTCCATATATAAACTAGGGTTAGGTTAAAAATTTGGCCTAGAGTTAGGCCACTGTTTCTGCTTGTTTTTAGGGTAGGGTTCTAACTGTAACTAGGGCTGAAACAACTAATCGATAAGGAGAATGTCAATAAGTTTCATTAATCGATCAGCCAATTAATCGATAATCAGTATGTGTACAGCATACACGGTTTATAGCCAGACGGAGTTAAACATTAATAACCTCAGATGCAACTTTGGAACTGATTGAAGAAGACCTGCCGGCTGCTTTACTCTGTACGATTTAGTTCATAACCATTTTGTTTTTATTTAGTTTACAACAGTAGCAGAACTATAGCACAGACCCTGGGGTGCTGCCACTTGGTGTAGTAGCTGTATCGACCGTTTTATCCTTACTTGGAGCTGGAGTCATGTGCTACCACCCCATCCTCCCTGTCACCCTCTCTCTGGTCTGCCATCCCTCCCTTTAGTCTGGTCCCTTCCGTAAATCTCCCTCTCACCCTCGCAAGATTTGGTCCCTTGCCTAAAATCCCTCTACCACCCCCAGTCCTCCCCACTCAGGTTGTTCATGAAATTATTTTAAAGGGACACTCTAACCACTTTAACTTTTTATATTTTTTCTCCTGTAAATAACAATGAAAGCAATGTTAATGAACGAACCAAATAATAACCATAAATTGTATATAAATGTTTTGAGGTTTAGAGGAAGGAAAAAGGTTTCGTCGAAGGCGGAGAAAAAAAAAAGTTTCTATAAAGCCTCAAGCTGAGGCTGAAAACGACAATAACATGCTACCAAAACCCTCATGTCCTCAAACTTCTGATCGTGTTCCTATTAATAAAAATAAAAGGAGGAAACTTCAGAGGAAACGCCAGAAGGAAAGGCTGAAGGCAGCTGGCCTCTGGACTAAAACTAAGGCTACGGATCCTAACCACCAATGCAAGGAGGAAACCGTGTCACTAGGCCAGCCCAGTGAGGAACATGCTGAGAAAGATCTCCAGAAGAAATCAGAGGATCTTCTTGACTTTCTAAATGCAACACAAGAGCTCTATTTTACTGATGGTATGTTGCATATTTGCATTATTTGTCTTACTGCATACAGTACTATATGTATATAGTTGTGCGTTGGCCCTTGACACACAGATTGAATCTTCTGAGCCTTGATATAAGACCTAAATCTGATCTTTCCAGTTAACATCACAGATGCACCTCCTCTTCGTCTGAGTTTCTTATCTGTTTAATTGACAGAGTACTGCCCATGCCAATCAAATGGGGGGGGGTTGTGTTCTTTTTCATTTTCAGTAGAAGCACTAATACTGCAGTGGTTATTTTGGGGGTGGGGGTAAATGGGCATATATGCGGATTTGAACTGTAGTAGTTTATTTTAACAGGTATTCTATATTTCCATTTTCAGACTTTTTATTTTTTTACATTTATTGCAATACAGACCTGCCAAGTTTGGCAGCTCTGAGATCAGGAGGCTGTGGTAGTAATCCAATTTGCCTCACTGACAATGCCCATGCCCCAAAAGTGGGCCATGTGCGACAGGATGAACAGCTAGGCAGCTGAACATCCAGTCAGGGCTGCTCATACACAAACACTCGCGTATGGGATTAAAAAGCACTGATATTTAACTATTTGAGCACAATTACACAGGTCCTCAAATTGCATTGTCCCTTAGTCCTCCTGAAAACTGTATAGCCACCTGGGGCTGTCAGGTAATCAGGTGGACTAAGCGGAAGTTGTGTGTCACGCACTCAAACTGTGTGACTTGGCAGGCCTGGTGTTGACAGATCAAACAATAACCACGTAACCTATCCCTGTTAAATCCCGATGTTGGTATAAATTGCTGTATCCACATTCTCTTCTTCATCTAGTGTGTGGTCAACTCATATTAAACTTCAACTTCTAGTCAATGTATGTAGCCAATACATTGAGATTTGGGGTGCTACCTCGTACATGTCATCTGTTTTGATTAAGTATCTTCACAACACAGTCTATTCTTACTTATAGTTCATCCAGGCAGATTCAAATGTGCAAATGATACGGCGCCTGCAGATGCTGTCTTTGAAACACTGAATCGTATCAAAAGTGGTGAAATGCCCTCGTCAGATGTTACTGCCTTGCATCATCTAAAGACACTAGTACTTCTACAGGATATTGAAAGATTAGAAGATTGTTTGGACAGCTTCAAAGAGCATTCCGCTCTGCCTGTTGGTATGTATTTTTTCATCTGTTCTATAATTCCTTGCCAACCTAGAACTTCTTCCTGGTTATTGCCTGTAAGGTTTATATTTGCAAACCTTTTTTTCTATTCACATTCCGGGAGACATGGAGGTGAATACTGTAGGCTAAATCTGTGGCTAGACTACACATAAGATTTATTTATTTATAAATTATTTTACCAGGAAGGATACATTGAGATTTCTCTCATTTTCAAGTATGTCCTGGGTAAGATGCATTGACACTTGTCCCGCTTAGCGAGTTCCTTTAAATTACACTGAATTCTGCTATTTTTAGATTCCTCTTTAGACACTGTTAATGGTGCCCCAAATTGAGACTGAATTCTCTTTTTCTTTTTTTTTTTAAATAGATGTTTTCATCCATCTTTTAAAAGATTTATAGCCTGTATGACGCAAAGGTGTGCTGATTCCTTTTGTGTATTATCTTACTACTATATTGCACAATGGGAAAATAAGCAGCTGTGCGAGTCTTTTTTTCTCTCTTCCTTGCTGAAGCATAGCTTGAGACATCCATCAATGGCCTTTGCCCATAAATAGATTATATTGCTAATATGGCTTATATAGACAGACATGTCCTCTATAGTTTTCTTTTTGTAACTTAGAAAAGTAAAAAAATAACAGTTTTTATATATTTCTGATTTAGTTACATATCTGCATGCAAATATTATCAATAGCTTCTACTGGATCCCCTTAAATCAGGGGTGGGGAACCTTTTTTCTGCCAAGGGCCATTTGGAGATTTATAAGATCATTCGAGGGCCATACAAAATTAACTTAAAATTTTGCCCGGTGCGTTAACTCACGGTGTCACCCATGGATACATATTGACCCAACTCACCTATAGATATATTGCGCCCCAGCTCACATATGGATATATTGCTCAAGCTCACATATGGATATATTGCCCCAGACCAGCTCACACATGGATATATTGCCCCAGACCAGCTCACACATGGATATACTGCCCCAGACCAGCTCACCCATGGATATATTGCCCCAGACCAGCTCACCCATGGATATATTGCCCCAGACCAGCTCACACATGGGTATATTGCCCCAGCTCACAATTATATATTGCCCCCAGCAGCTCACCCATGGATATATTGCCCCAGCTCACATATGGATATAACAAGGAAAAAAGGTGTCATCTGCGCTCGTTTCTATGTGTTCCATGTACAACAAAACTGAGGTTTTTGTTTGTTTCAATGGCCATTGCAACGTAAGCTCACTCGCCACTTCACGGCACCTCTTTACAGAGTGAGTACCTAACATGTACCAAAAGGCCACTCCACTGAGCAGCTCCAAGCTCCTCCTGCTGCTTTTCAGCCAAGGAGAGGCAAAGATATGGTGGGCTTTATTTATACACACACCAAACACTTCCCATTTGGGATTAAAAACAAAAACATGGAAAGAGGAACAGCTGCAGAACGACGGACTGGTGTTACAAGCATGATATAAATAAATACAGAAAAAATGGTGTCGCGCCCATACTCACCGGAGCGGCAGCAACTGCCAGGAGTAACAGCCCAGTTAATGTATAAAACATAACAAGGAAAAAAGGTGTCATCTGCGCTCGTTTCTATGTGTTCCATGTACAACAAAACTGAGGTTTTTGTTTGTTTCAATGGCCATTGCAACGTAAGCTCACTCGCCACTTCACGGCACCTCTTTACAGAGTGAGTACCTAACATGTACCAAAAGGCCGATCCACTGAGCAGCTCCAAGCCCCTCCTGCTGCTTTTCAAAAGCAGCAGGAGGGGCTTGGAGCTGCTCAGTGGAGCGGCCTTTTGGTACATGTTAGGTACTCACTCTGTAAAGAGGTGCCGTGAAGTGGCGAGTGAGCTTACGTTGCAATGGCCATTGAAACAAACAAAAACCTCAGTTTTGTTGTACATGGAACACATAGAAACGAGCGCAGATGACACCTTTTTTCCTTATGTTTTATACATTAACTGGGCTGTTACTCCTGGCAGTTGCTGCCGCTCCGGTGAGTATGGGCGCGACGCCATTTTTTCTGTATTCACATATGGATATATTGCCCCCAGACCAGCATGGATATTGGACCTCATGGATATTGCCCCCTGCTCTCATGGATATGCCCCCCAGCTCTCATGGATATGCCACCTAGCTCTCATGGATATGCCACCCAGCTCTCATGGATATTGCCCCCAGCTCATGGATATGCCCCAGCAGCTCTTATGGATATTGCCCCCACCTCATGGATATGCCCCAGCAGCTCTCATGGATATGCCCCAGCAGCTCTCATGGATATGCCCCTGCAGCTCTCATGGATATGCCCCTGCAGCTCTCCTGGATATGCCCCTGCAGCTCTCATGGATATGCCCCCCCCAGCTCTCATGGATATGCCCCCCCCAGCTCTCATGGATATGCCCCCCCAGCTCTCATGGATATGCCCCAGTGCACATGGATATTGCCCCAGCAGCTCTCATGGATATGCCCCAGCGCACATGGATATTGAGAAGGGCTACTAAAATGGTGTACGGCTTGAAGGAGAGAAGTTACCAGGAAAGGCTTAATTATCTTAACATGTACAGCTTGGAAAAAAGACGAGACAGAGGAGATATGATAGAAACCTTTAAATACGTAAAGGGAATCCACAAGGTAGAGGAAGGGAGTATATTTAAAAGGAAACAAAGTAGCAAAACAAGAGGACATAGTCTTAGATTAGAGGGGCAAAGGTTTAAAAGTAACATCAGGAAGCATTATTTTACTGAGAGGGTGGTGGATACATGGAACAGCCTTCCAGTAGAAGTGGTAGAGGCCAAAACAGTAATTTAATTTAAGCAAGCATGGGATAGGCATAAGGCTATCCTAAACAAAAGATAAATCCAGGTAAAGTATCCATGTAATTGGGCAGACTAGATGGGCCGAAAGGTTCTTATCTGCCGACATTTTTCTATGTTTCTATGATATTGCCCCAGCAGCTCACCTCCTGCCGCCGCCATGTCTTCGGCTCCCTCTGAGCGTCCAGCGGCATGGAGCTTGGGCGCTCGCCTGGGGGAGCCAGCTGACCAGCCGCGATCTCGCAAGAACTCGGCTGCTCACGTGGTTCCCCCAGGCGAGCGCCGAAGCTCCATGGCTTCAGACGGTTGCAGGGAGCCATGGGCCGGACCAAGGCATTGCAGGCCGGACGTTCCCCACCTCTGCCTTAAATGATGATCTCAAAGTCCATTTTCATCAAGCATTTGTAATTAATTTTTGACGTCCGGAGAATCACATTTATCACTTTTTTTTTATTTGCAAATGAGAAATCTGCAAGGAATAATTCAGTTACAAGTTATATAGGTTTGGCAAAAATGCAGAGTAGTTCTGCACAGGTATCTATCTAACCCATGTGTCAAAGGATGTGTCTTAACCAGCGTATGATAGAGCTTAAGGTGCTTATGATAGATACACAAAGTATGTGCAGGAATGTACTGGCCATAGGGACTACAAGGAGATTCCCGGTGGGCCGATGACTCAGTGGGCCGGTGTGAATGCTGGTTCACCACGCGGCTCGCACTCTCCTTAATGGGTGGGGTGAGACCTTCCTCACCATCTGTAAAACTTAGCAGTCTGACATGGTCTCATTGTGGTGCCACTGTGCCGTGAGACCCGCTACACATTCGTCTCACCTGAAGACAAACTGCACACCCAACCTCAGCGCCGCTTCGATTCTTTACCCAATCGCTCTGCAGCAACTCCGGTATCTGTATAGCGATTGGTTGAGCGATCCGGGCTGGTTTATATATAACATTTTTGTGTGTTTGCATAATTAAAGTGGGCCGTTCTGGATGAAGTCCAGGGCTGATTTTTTTTTTTTGTCTTTTGAAAACTGAATTTGCAACATACCTTCTGCGTTGGCATCATTGTCCTACAGGTCTAGAGCAGCAATGATGCGATAAGTGGCTTTGTTGCCATAACCGCACGAAGAAAAATCGTTTTTGAACATTTCTTTGTTTGTAAGCCTTTGGACAGATTAATGTGACCGCATGGTTTAAATTTATTTACTTAATTCAAGGGTGTTCAATTAATGTCTTGTCCAAGATACATATCACCTTAAATAGCCACATTACAGTACCTGCAGTAATGATGAAGTATGTCTGTTCTTTAAATGTATTAGATTTCAGAGGATAAGTTATAAAGTGAAATCACATTTTAGTGGATGAATAGCATATAGGTTTTTTTTTCTTTTTAAAGAACGTCGTTTTAATCATACTGATCATTTTGGTATGGGAAATAAGTTATAATTTGGGCAAACTGTATGCCAAGCTCTTTTGCTCTATATAATAAGATGAGTAAACTGAAGGTCATTTGTAATTCTGTGAATGATTTATTGTGTTTCTATCAATCTTGATGTAAAGTCTTTACGCATTTGGAAAATTAAAGCAAGTAAAGCAGCATGCAGAGAAATGGGCAGGGGCCCAGTTTAAAAGTACAAGATGTGCTGCGCTTGATGAGCATTGGACATTGGCTTGTCACCAAAACGATATCACGCTCAAACTAGGTTTTATAGTATCTGAATCAACTTCTATCTTCAAATGAAATTGCTTAAAGAAACTCTACAACTAGAAAATAGAATGAAAGGTTTAAATATTAGCCTCAGCTGACCCCATGCTTTATGATTATTTAAAACATTTTGCCTGTGCGAACTTCTCTTTAGTCCTATGCAGCTAAGGGGTTCCTCGCTAACCGACATCATTGAGCCATGCACGATGACGTCAGTTGACGAGGGGAGACCCAAAGGTGGTGCTGACATCTAAGATGGCAGCTACCACTGGAAATAGGCAGCGATCCCGTGCCGATTGATGCTGGATTGCGGCCTGGCACCTAAGGGGTTAAAGAGGGGCATCGCTGGAAAGGTCAGACTGTGACCTTTCTAGGAATGCCTCTCTTCAATGGAAGTCAGATTTATGTGAGTATCAGGCGGGAAGGGGCTTGAACGTGAGGACGTACGACATACGTCCTTCGCACTCGTGGTAAATGTCATCTATCTAAATCCTTCTGCAGCAAAGTAATATCCTTCTCACATTATATTACTTTTCCTAGTTTTGTGTCATCAACAAACACTGACACTATGCTTATTTCAAGGTCATTTATAAATAAATTGAAGTGGTCCAGGAACAGACTCCTGAGGTACACCACTGATGTCCATCTTGAAAATTTACCGTTTATGACCATTCTATGTACCTTATCTTTTAGCCAGTTTTCTATCCAAGAAGAAGAATTCTCATCTAGATCAATTTTTCTTAACTTTAATTGTAACCTGTTGTGTCTAAAGCATTGGAAAATCCAAGTAAATCACATCCACTGTGACCCCTTGATCTATACTTCTACTTCTTCATAGAATGCAATTAGGTTAGTCTGACATGTTCTGATGTTTTCTTTTTTAATGAATAAAATGAACCCTTTTTTTTTTTTTTTTTTCATGAAAATTTTTATTGTATATCAAGAAAAATGCATATCAAGTAAAGCATATTCGTTTGACGAGGCAAATACATTGTGCTCATGAAACCTATCAACATTAAGTCATCACGTATAAGAAGAAACTTATAATAATACATATTACAAAAAATATATATCTGGCGGCGCGATGGTAGTCGCTCTCGGATCATATGGTGGTTAATATTATTGGTTTTTTGGTTTATAATAATACATAAACTGAACTGAACAGGTACCCCATTAGTCCTAGTTTGCAAGCATAGGAAAAAAGTACATTCCAGATACCGCATATATCCTGTGGTACAATCCAGGTTCAGCTAAGCAACTGACATATTGCGTGACGAAGTGTCAAAAAAGGCCGTAATAAAAATTCCAGAGGAGGATGAAAAAGGAATTGAAGTCGTATAGATCAGATACTACGGAAAGCAAGAGAAAGAGTAAAGAAGGAGGGAGAAAGAAGGGATACATGGGAAAGTAGGAGAGAGAGGGAAAAAAAGGGGGTAGGGAGGAGGAGTGCGGGGGGGATGTTACAATGAGGTAAGGAAGGTGAGATAAAAAGGGGCGGTCAGGTGGGATCCCAACCTAGGGGACTAGTATGATGACCTATAGCTGTATCATGTTCAGGAATAGGGGGGAAGTATCCCATTATCCAATGAGGTCTAGTTTACCAAAGCGGCAGAGTCCCCACGACCTCTGTCACCCTCCTCCAGGACCTCTCGAAACCGTGCAGAAGTACAGTAAGTTGTCCAATGAAACCAGATTCTCGGAGTGTTGTGCAGCCTTAGCAGGAGGAAGAGCGAGTTCTTCGTTCGATCTCAGTACTTCCAATCTATCAGTGTTTTAAGGGAAGGGATGGAAGTTGATTTCCAATACACGGGTATCCGAGATCTGGCCACCAAAATAATGCTTAGCATTACTGACCGTTTCAATGATTTGAAAAAACGGGGGTTCCCTAGCGGCGCAGTAGTTATTACATATAACAGATTACAGTGTTCCAATGACTTAAACCGTCAGATTTACACAGATCCTTACGGTTCATATAAAGTGCGTTTTAATTGTGCAAGGATAACTACTGGATTTAAAAAGTGCTAGTGCAGTAGTTGATCCTAATATTCAGACATTATTAAAGTGCAATAGTGACAGTAAATGTATTAGTACAATTTGTGCAAATATACGTGTCGATGGTACTACAAAGTGTACCTCACGTGCAGATGAAGCTTTCAGAGGATGTAAAGTGCTAGTGCGACAATAGATCCTACTATTTGCACGGTGCAAAAGTGCAACAATGACAATCAGTGCGTATAGTGCAGGTTGTGCAAATATAGCAATGTCGTGATAATAATTGTATGGCTCAAGTCCAGATATTAGCATCCACTTCGGGCTGCAAAGAACCTTACGCCAATTTTTCGATGGATACAGGAGCTCTAGCGTCCTTAATGTTTATTTCCAGGGGTCCTAAATGGGCAGACTTTGCACCAAATGTGCTCTGCAGTTGGTTGATAAAACGGCTCCTCAAATTCCAGAGCCTCTTGTATCCGGGCTCTGGAGTGAAACGCTTCGGGCCAGCTATAGAATGGCCTCTCCCTTTCTTTAAATCGTCGTCTTTACCTCAGATGGAGGAACATGGAAGACAATAGAGAGACGGAGCTCTCATTGCACAGCATCAGTGATTAATTGTTTAGTGCAGTATAAAAAGATTGGTCACACTCACCAATTTAGGATCCTTATCTTGTCCAGGCTCAACTGCTGGGCATGTGGTACTGCTTTATGGTGAGCGCCAAACCTCTTTTTGCTGCTTCCTCATGCTCAGATGGTGATGTGTGTGACAAACTTCACAGGTTTGCCATGATTCGGTTGGTCACAGTGATCAAAGAACTCCTTTCTGATGGAGTTCGCTGATGGGGCACCAGGGAAACAAACAAAACAAAAAAAAAAAAAAGGGATAAAAAGGGGGGTAGTGAGGGACTGCCAAACATATCGTGGCATTCCTGGCTCACCCCAGCAACCTAAAGGGAACCGAGGGCCATGGAAGGGGCCAGGAGACCTGGGGCCAAAAGGGTGTACAGAGCCTAGGTGGCCACCCTAGCGGCTCTCCCAGGCTACCTCCTAATGTCCCACAAAAAAAAAAAAAAAGGGGGATGGTGAGTTCCAGTGCTCCAACAGACGAACAACATGAACCTACAAGCATCAGGGGGGGGGAGGGTCAGGAACGCCAGGAATCCAGGTATATCCTCAGGGAGGGACTCATTATGGGGAGAAGGGGGGTATAAGGCAACATTCAGCAGAAAGTCATCCCCAATTGGGGGGTCTCATCGGAAAATAAAAGATACAAAAAGTCTCAGAGTATGGGCAAACAAGTAAGGGGCATGTAGTAACAATAAGAGTTGACAGGGGAAGGGGGGGAGTGCAATACATAGCAGTAGGTAGCCGATGGTGACCCAAAATGAGGAGAGCGGAGAAGGAGAAGGGGGAAAAAAAAAAAAGGGGGGGGGGGGGAGAGTGGAAAGGGATGGCAACTGCCATCACCGTGACGCTCCTGGCGCGCTCCCGGAGGAGGCCATGGAGGGAAATGTCACGAGGCCCGGGAGCCCGAGGGCCAAGCATGGCATACAATGCCACAGTGGCACACCTCGGTACCACCCGGAGAATGCCAAAAAAAAAAAAAAAGGGGGGGAGGGGCAAAAGAGAAAGGGGGTACACCATCGCAGTATGGCATGCACCAAAAACAATAAGGGGGAAAAACTGGGGGATATGGGGGGGCGCTAATACAAACGCCGTTGCGGGTAGACCATCAGAAAAAAGGTTTATAGGGAATCTGTCTCATCAAAAAAAAAGATGTTAGTGTCTGGGGTAAAACAGTCAGCCGGGATCTTGTGTTTGAGCCTCAGGCATCAGCGGCACATTTCCAAGACCCAGCTTAGATACCAGCGTTTGTGCCTCGTCCAAGGTCGTCGCCGTGAGGGTCTCCCCGGCAGAGGACACAAGCAGGGAGCCTGATGACCCCCATTTATAACGAACTCCATGCAGGCGTAGCAGGGCAGTGACTCCTTTAAAGCATCTGCGGGCAGCAATCATCAGGAAAGGTAGATCGCGGAAAACGGTGATCTCGCTGTTAGCGTAGGTGACCCGGTACGTAGGTCCAACTGCGGACATAAACTTAGCTTGAGCGGTCCATCACACATCGTCAGAAGAACATCCCGGGGAGCCCCCACAGGTGCAGTAGCCACCTTCCGGAGGCGCATAGCCGACAAGACCAGGGAACTCGCAGTGTCTGCTGGGGCCGGCAGGATGTGGGACACCAGGCCTTCAGTGTACTGTAGGAGCCCCGCGCCAGTAATCTCTTCTGGAATCCCCCTGAGCCGCAAATTACGTCGTCTATGCCGGGCCTCAAGTGCCATCACCGCCGATCCGAGGCGGGCGACCTGCCGCTGAAGATCCTGTACATGCGTATCGGTCACAGCCTGTGCCTTCTCCACTTCCGAAGCCCTGGTATCAACCAGGTCTATCCGGTTCTGGAGGGCTACCACATCCGAGCGGACCTCCCGCAAATCCTGTCGCCAGTGTCCACGAAATTCCTCCATAACCCGACGTAATGTCGCCTCTGTTAGCGGTGGTGCAGCATCAGTTGGCGGCACGTCACCCTGACTCGCGGCCACGGGAGCAGGGTGTGGAACCTCCCTCAAGGGCTCCAGGCCAGTAAGCACCTCACCCCGGCGACATCGCTCTCCTTCAGATCGGGTTATCCCCAGCGACTGCCTGATGTCAGGTGGGCGAGAGCCCTCTTCCTCCGCATCTTTCTTAGTTTTTTTCCCCATGTGTGCGTGGATGTTAGCACAGGTGGAGACAGCGGGTATACAGGCCTCAAGATGGCCGCCGTGAGAGGGCGCGGGAAGAGAAGGCCACAAAATCACTCACAATCCGTCGTCAGTACCGCAGAACCACACCCGTGGGATCCCGGGACAGTCAGCAAGCAGTCAGAAGAGCAGGCGCCAATTTGAGATTGCAGGGTGGACTCAGACACCGTGTTTCAGGCGGCGCCGGTCGGAGCACAAGGGAATGGCGTCCGCTCTCCTCAGCGTCATTTTGTTTGTATTTTATGCCAGATTCCAAGCGTGTGACCATCGGTGAAATGTCTTTAGTAGTGTGTTTCATTATCGCCCATGAGAGCCATGGTAGTGTCCATACCGGGCGCCCAGCTTGTGCTGCCTCCAAGTCTAACCATCGTTGTTCAGGTGAGCCAGTCATCCAATCCACTACTCTAGTGAGATGCGTTGCGTAATAGTACAACCTCGTATCTGGCAGCGCAAGTCCTCCACATCTTTTAGGTTTACAAAGTATATCGTATTTAAATCGAGGGCGGGATTTAGGCCAGATGAATGAAGAAAACTGTTTGCGAATCTCTTTATGAAAGGACAATGGAATGGAGATAGGGATTGTGTGAAATAGATATACCAAACGAGGCAGAAAATTCATCTTAATGCTAATTCGCCCCAGCCAGGATAGATATTTCCGGGTCCATCGTGCAATATCCGTTTTGAAGACTGCAAAGAGCGCCGTAAAATTTAGCGCACAAAGTTTTGTGTAATCCGTGGTGAGGTGGATTCCCAGGTAAGTAAGCAAAGTGGAACACCAACGAAATGCATATTGCGAGCCCAAGGTTCTCCTCCAGTGTCCACTCGGTGAAATTGCCAATATTTCAGATTTTGATTAATTTATTTTGAATCCCGATAAGGAGCTATATTCTTGCAACTCTTTAATTACTTCTGGCATAGAACCTACGGGATCCGGTAATAGGAACATTAGGTCGTCCGCATACGCAGAGATCTTATGTTCCATGCGCGCTTCCTGTATTCCTTTGATAAGCACATTCTGAAGGATAGACGATAAAAGTGGTTCCAAACTGAGGGCGAACAAAAGTGGTGAGAGGGGACAACCCTGGCGAGTGCCATTGCGTATTGGGAATGCCTTGGTATGTGCCCCATTCACTCGGACCCGGGACTTGGTGTCGAATACAGTGCAGTAATCCAGCGCATAAACTCCTCTCCAACTCCGAATCGTTTCAGTGTTTGAAATAGAAAAGGCCACAGCACCTGATCAAAAGCCTTTTCGGCGTCGGTCGACAGGAGTAAGAGCAGACGTGACATTCTTAGAATATGTAATGGCGTTTAGTACTCTGATTGTCGCATCCCTGGCTTCACGTCCCGGAATGAACCCCATCTGGTCTGGATTAATCAGTTGAGGCATATATCGTTTCAGTCGGTTAGCCAGTACTCTCGCTAACAATTTCATATTGCTGTTAAGGAGGGAAATAGGTCTATAATTTCCACAAACTGTGTGATCTTTCTCTGGCTTCGGTATTAAAGAGATCGTCGCCATCAGTGAGTGGGGGTGAGGTAAAATCCCTTCCTGGAAAGAACCAAAGAGCTGCACCAGTTTAGGGATAAGGTCCTTGGCTGTCTTTTTATAGTATTCTATGGGGAGGCCATCCGGGCCTGGGCTCTTACCACCTTTAATCGTTTTCATTGCTTCTAGTATTTCGTCAGTGGAAATTGCAGCACACAGTGATTCCCGTTCTATCAGGTTTAGGGGTTTACGGACTGTGCGCTTCAAGTAGGCGTCAATCCGATGCAAATTCAGAGTCGCGGTGTCAGGGGTGACTAAGTTATACAATTCTGAGAAAAACTTCAAAAACGCTCCCGAAATCGTGCTCGGGTCAGTTACAAAAGAGCCTCCTGAGGTTCGTATTTTCGGGATGTAAGATTTGACCCGTCTATCTCGAAGAATCCGTGCAAGGAGTTGTCCAGGTTTGTTTTCCTGCAACGCGAAGAACGAACGAGATCTCAAGGCCTGAAATTGCAGAGTCGTATTGATCAGTTTATCTAGGGCTCGTCGCGTTTGTAGGAGGCGTTGATAAACCATTGCATCTTGAGGTGATATGTTCAAGTTCCAGAGCCCTAATCTCTTCCATAAGCGTCTTTCGTTCTTCAGTTTGCAAGTATTTACGGGCCGTACCTTTTTGTTAATAAAAAAAACCTCGTACCACCGCTTTATGCGCCTCCCAGAGCGTTGGCATCGAAATATCAGATGTCGAATTTTCCTCAAAAAAATGGTCGAGTGGAGTTCCGCGTTAGTTGGGGGGTCTTCTAGCATGGTTACATTGAGCCGCCAATGGTGCTCCCGTGGGGCAAACAGCGGCGATTGAATCACTAGTTTGATTGGCGCATGATCTGACCACGTTATAGCGATCACATCCGTCGAGCATGGTAAATGTAGATTGCTATAGTGCATAAAGAAATAATCTATTCGGGAGTGTGTCTTGTGTACCTGCGAAAAGTACGAGTAATCACGTTCCATAGGGTGTAACGCTCGCCAAACATCCACCATCCGGTGTTCATGTAATGCGCGACACATAGAGCGCAAGACATGGGTGGGAGTTGCGGTGGCACCAGTGGAGGAGTCCACTAGAGGGTCAAGAGCTATGTTAAAGTCCCCAGCTAGGATAGTAATCCCCTTCTGAAAGGATTCCAAGGATCACAAGATTTGCATCAAACAGGAGTGCTGTTTTTTGTTAGGCAGATAGATGGATGCAAACGTGTAGGCCGTGTCTAGAATGGATCCTTTAACAAAAACATATCTACCACCATCATCCATCCACGTGTCTTCAACCACAAAAGGGACATCTTTGGAAATTAAAATCGTGACTCCGCGAGATTTACTGTGCGAGAAATTACTAAAAATCCCTATCTCTCAAGGTTGGTTCCGACCCTGAGCGAAAATGGGTCTCCTTGAGGAAGGCGACGAACGCACGCGATGATCTCAAGTTGCGTAACAGCCTAGACCGTTTTTCGGGTATATTTAAGTCTCGTACATTGTGGGAGGAACGTTGTAGATCACAAGGAGCGTATGGTGATGTCTTACAAGGCATGTCCTCTGGGATTACTAAATCCCAGAGATAGGGGCCAAAATCAGGGGGGGTGTTACTGCAGTACAATAATAGGAAAGGGGCGTAGAGGGGAATGGGAGCGGGAGGAAGGGAGAAGAGAAGGAAGCAGGAAAAAGAAGAAAGAAGAAGAAAAAAAAAGGGGAGGGAAAGCCCGTGAGATAACAGGCGAGCAACAGACGACAGAGAATATCAGGAGAAGTGAAATGAAAAAAAGGACAGAACAGTAAGTCAAGGAGGCACCTAGTGCACCAACCGAAATGTCGCTCTCCAACACAATGCCAAAGGTCAGGTGGGATGACCCTCAGTTGGGGAAAATGCACTACACCTCGTGGGGGCGGGAGCGAATATGGCCAAAGACCAAATCTTCAGTACCAGTGAGCCACAATATATCACGGTATAGGAAGTAGGTGTTAGAGTGGAGCCAATGCACGTAGGCCCCGAGTTCCGCTCTCACCGACTCAGTGCGTCAGGAAAATTCTGTGGTATACATGTAAAGAGATGACCAGTAGAAGAGGTAACACGTGTTTAAGTCAGAAGGGCGTGTGCCCATGCAGAATTCAAATATAAGGATGTTAATCAATGTGTAAAAGGACTAGAACGCAAGACAGAAAAAGAGTAAAACTACTAAGGGTCAGAGTCGGATTCGTACGTCTCAGAGTGCGGTAACATATGTATAAACTTTCAGGAGGTATCAGGTCATGAAATCCAAGCTAAATTCTAGTACATCATAACATACTATATTACCATTAACCCCATGCGCCTCAGAGTTATCTCATTCAATAGGAGCCTCTGCCTAAGGCCCGGAATCGCAACATGGCATGCGATAGTATCATACAAATAAAATCTGCGACCACCTAAATCTCCCGCCCTCCACCCCACTAGACCTCCCACCCCCACCCTCTCATAATCTACATCTCCCCCCTCCCTATATCATCGGATCTCCCCAGTAACAGAATGCTTGTCAAAGTTATCTCACTCAACAGGAGCCCCTGTCAGAGTCCACAATCGCAGCAATGTGCACATTTTCAGCGTCCAAATATAATATGCAGTAACCAATAAGTCCCTCCCCCCACCCTTCTAAACCTCCCATCCCCTCCCATATAGCAACCATATCCCCCTATTTCCCCCACCTTATATCTAAGCGTACTAACGAAGAAGCAATTTCTAAACTTTTCCTGCGTACATAGTTATGACTCTGATAATTTGCAGAAGTGAAATGCGTATTAAAGTCCTGCAATCATCTCTAATAATTCTGCCACATCGAAGAGAAAAAAAATAAAAAATAGGCAGAAAGTCAGTCTTACGTATCGACCCCACGGTTTGAAAGCCAAATCAAAACCTGATTCATCTGTCCGTTCCCATCCAGATAGGCATTAGGGGTGACAAAGTTCCTTACGTTGTAGATCACCAGTTGATCCTTGGTATCAATTTAGACAATCACATCAGGTGGGGTATTCAGCCCATGTACTCAAGTCCAGAGTTCCCGATCATCACGCGGGGGGACCCGTGCTATCCTGTGTGTAGGTCAGTTGAACGTCCGCATCATGCGCATCTGCACCCTGTAGGCCCCTGCGAGGTGACCTTTGCGGGCGAGGAGATCGAAGTTGTCGTGCTGGTGGTCGGGCCGTGAAAGCTATATGTTCCCAGTCAGTAACCTCAACACTTGGTAAATTCAGTTCCATTAAAAATGAGACCACATCCAGTGGGGTTCGCACAGCGTATATCAGGTTATTTTTGCGTACTTGGGGGGTTCCCGTACTCCCTCCATCTGTATGGGATGTCCGCGTCTCGTAAAAGCTGTGTGACTGGGCGCCGTGCACTTCGAGCATTTAGGGTGTGCGGAGATAGATCCTGGAACAACTCGAATATCTCGTTTGCAAAATGCCACTTGCGTTGAATGCGTGCCTTCAGCATTATAGCTTCCTTTAGAGCAAAGTCCGGTATGTGACATATGAGGTCTCGTAGTGGGGCTGAGTCCATTGCGGCCCTGGGACGAAGTGCTCTGTGTGCACTATCTATGGCCGAATAAGGCAGGGGTGGACACCCCAATATGTGGGCAAATGCGCCTAGTAGGAAGTCTTTGATGTCCGTGACCCCCTCGTAGACTCCCCTTACCCTAATATTGTGCCTCTGTGACTGGTTTTCCAAATCATCAAGGCGTCTATGCATTTCTGATATGCGTTGGTCAGCCGTTGGGTCTTGTGCACAGACTGGGGGTTCTGCTGCTTTCTCCTCCAGGCGCGCCACCCTCATGTCAATGGCGGAGATGTCAGCTCGTACTTCCGCCATCTCCCGCCCAAACGTCACTTGTAATTGTTAGAGCATTTCCTTGAAATCCGCTCTCGTGGGAAGTTCAGCGCGGGTGGGTAACTCAGCTATAAGCGTTTCAAGCCATTGTATCGCTAGCTGTCCTCCCATCAAAGGGGATTCGGACGGTGCGGGAGAGGACGCCATCTTGGCTGAGGACTGGGATGTAGGCCGCGATTGGGAAGTGCCAAAATAGTTCGTAATGGAGCTCTCCGGGGTTCCTCCGGGGGTGCTATCGGGTCTCCTGTTCGTCCTACGGTTGGAGGTGCGGACCATATCCACAAGCGAATGCGGCAAGGCGGTGAAGTCAGCGGCGGTTTCAGGAGCTCCCACACTAAGCGTCCATCTCTGTTGTCGGTCAGGCCACGCACCCTTATTTTCACTCCTAAGGTAAACACAACCTGGAAGCGTAACCTTATGTAGCATCAGAAAAATGACTTGAGAAATACATTTTATTGAAATATATTCTTTTTAATTATTATTATTCTTTATTTATAAAGCGCCAGCATATTCCGCCACGCTGCGTTTTAATAAAAACTAACCCTTACCAACAAATTGTGCTAAATATTTGTACACAAATGTCACTACAACTTGCTTGGTAGCTATATATTGATTTTTTTTTTTAAAAATGTATCATCTGGATTTTGTTTTTCAGATCACCGGGTGGTGCTTTGTTCTTTGTTTCGTTACTGGATCACAGATATTCTTCCGATGCGAAAGAAGTAGACCCTGGATGTCTAAATATTTTCAATGTTCTAATCTCTAAATTTTATATATTTTTATCTAACTATTAAAATTAAGGCGGTGGACAAAACGTATCTATACTGTATTTTACAAGAATATAAATGATGGTGAAAAACATTTAACTGTTTAATCACAGCGCTCATTTACTGCACTCCCTATGTGAAGCCATGACGTTTGGGTGGAAGATGCAAATGACATCCATAATTTCATAACTTCTTTTCATCAAAAGTCTGCTTTAGTGCAGACACCCTCCTTGCCAGTCAATGACATACTAGACAGCTTCAAGCATAGCCGAGGGTATGCAGCAATGGCACAAAACATTCTGGGACTGCTTATCCAATACACAAATATTAAATATATTCAATGCAAGGGTATTTTAGTGTCTTCAAACATCACCTAAAATAACTTGCGCATGTTAAAACAAGAATTTTTGTTGTTTATTTTCTGCCATTTAACAAGATATTCCTGTCTAAAAGAAGAGTCCAGAGTTCTGCCTAGAGTTGCCACCCATCTGGGTTTCACCCCGACAGTACAGGTTTTGAGTCATGTGTCCGATTTTCAGATCCCCGCCACCAGGACACATGACTCTGCTTGGCTCTTGGAGACTTCGATCCTTCCCTCATATGCCGCGGAGTCCTCTGGACCGACTGATTCACTACATGAGCTGCTGCCTGTCTGTTCTGCCCTGGTTCAGGCTGCCGTTTGTGCTGTGTGCTGCCTTCCTGCTTGATTCTAGAATGTTATTCACACACAGTGGCAGGCTGCATGTGAGCGAGAGATGCTCTGCCACTCCGAGACAGTGTGGAACGGTCTGTGATGACATCTCCTCCCATTAGCCACTTGCTCACTCACATGAACTTCAGTACCACGTGCTTGTTGGGAGAGGCAGCAGGGCCTCCCGACTATATTATGTACTCAAACTAAAACCGTCTAATTTTTACAGTAACTCTGGCATCCGTGTTTAGTCGCTGATAAAATTGTTGGTCTGAAGATGAAGCCCTTACAATGGGATACCAAAATCTAGCAAGTAACAACTCTTACTCAAATGTCAGATAACAAGTGAGCTTACAATATAAAAGAAATCGAGGACATGAGACAAAGGCAAAAGGGAGAGTGTGAACCTGGTGGCCACGGAAATGGCAACAGGTAGTTGCAGATATATAGACTTATTGAGGGGGTTGATTATATGAGGCACAGATACCTGGAAAGGAGAGTAAAAAAATTAAGTGGAGGAGCAGGAGGAACAGATGTCTGCTTGTTTCATAGGGTGTCTTTTAGTAATATTAGCTTGCTTCATTGCCAGAGGTTGTTGACATCTAGACCGTAACTAAACCATACAGGCAGACTAGCCACTGTAATAAAGTTAATGCAATTAATTGGATCTCTGTAGACAATTACTAATTAATTAAATTGGCTTCCCATCGGTTTCTAGGAGGCATATTAAATTGGACCTGTGCACCACCATTTATACACCTGTAATTTCATTACCTTCAGGAAATTTGCTACAGTAGTCTATTAAACAGCATATAACAACAAATTACAAAAAAATATTGATGAGTTAATTTTTTTTATGGAACATTGATCTGGAGAAAAAGTATCCATGCGCAGTGCCTGAAGTTAATCAGACAAAGCATAAAAAAATGTATAAAAATGCATGAAGGGTGGGTTATACTGACCAACTAAAGGGACCTGATCCCAGAGCTGCTGCTTGATAAGTTCCTGTATTAGAGTTTGCACAGCCCTTTCCCATATACAATGTGGACATAGAACCTCAAAAATGTCAAACCAGAAAGCCTAGAGGGCCCTGCACAAATGAGCTTTTAATCGGATAAGGAAATACCCCAAAAATCTACTAATGAAATGTATCCATACTGCCTGCCAGTACAATGAAAACAAACGTATGTTCATAAGTAATTTGTTCACTTAAAGCCAATTTCTAAATCCAAGAGTACCAGACAAATTTAAAAAAAATCTAAGTAGTCCATTAAAACAATTTCTTTAATTGAATGTAAAATACTAGCCATTTGTTTTAAATAATTCCTTTTGAAGCTTGCACATAAATATTTTGATAACGCTCCAACTTGGTGTCTGTTACTTTGAATAGAATCCTTGGTCTTCCTCCAGTAGAGAAATAGCACAGTGTTCACATCCGTGTTGCCGCACAAAAGTACGTCCGTGATAGCATACAGTTGTGTTAAATGGAACCCCACACACAAAGTACGTCCGCACAGAAGTGTGGACACACGACAGATGCGGCAAACGGACGCATGTTAGGCAAGAACGTAATACTGCTAGAACGGACGTGCGGAGTGCGCCACGTCCGCAACATCCCCTTAGCTTTGTGTGTGAGTGATGGAACGTGGTCAGACGGACTGCATTTATGCGTCCAGCATTTTTGACGGCCAAAAGGTTTTTTTATTTTAATTAATTTACCTCCTACATCCGTCAAAAATAACGTCAGTCACAAAATCGGACTGTGTGGCCACTACTGCGTCTTCCGTCAAAAATTGCGTCCGTACTGCACGGGCGCACAGTCCGTAGAAAACGCGCTCGTCTGACCCTAGCCTTAGGGAAGACCTGTTGCATTGGCACGCCAAAACCTTTTTCTGATTGGCCTGATGTGCGGATGCAGTAAGAACACTAAAGCCCTCTCTACAAAAATGTTTTTTAAAGCACTGTAATAATGACAGTCGGTATTCTTGATCACATTTAACAAAAAATGATATTTTTGCTGTTTTGTATTGTAACCAACTACATGATTCTCTCCAATATTTTTTAAAATCGTCTGTAACCTGATCTCCATTACCCTTTATTCGTCATTGAATAACAGCAGAAACTCCATTCTCCTACTGGTTACAAGGGTGATGAGGAGCAAGAGTTGCCAATGTCTATCACTGTAGGCTGTGAAGAATTACCCCTTATTCCTTTTATTAAATGAAACCAAGCAAATACAGTAGTTGTAGTTTGCTAAAATTCTTCTTATACCAGTCTAAATTTACTAAGATTTACTATTAAAACTCTAACACGGTGCTGTGAAGTTATAGCATCATGGTAAGTACCACAGTGGCTAGCAAATACATTTTAGGAAAAGCCTGTTTAAATGGTCTGTCCGTCACACCTGTCAATTAAATTGTTGGCATAGCAAACTTAGTTTTAGTGAAGCTTTCTGTTATCAGAATGTCCTTCCACCTACCCCCACCCCCAAGACAAGTACAGGTGTATGTATGGGTAGAGGGCAGCATTACTTCCCTCATGATGTATTTGATTGAAATGAAGACTTATGGCTGTAGTGATTTTTACATATTGATGTGTACCATACACCATTCAGAGAGACCGAAGCCCACTCTGCATCATTACCATGTTACAACCATGGTTATGGTTATTCCAGTAAAACCTTTAAATCAAAAGACTTTAGGACACCCTTCACGAGTTATTCACCAATTTTGTTATACTCCGTTCATACTGCAAAGGCTGTTCTAAATCCTGGTGGAGGGTGACCTGCCTGGCGTTTTGACCCTAGACTTCCTGTTCGGTGGAATCCAATTGATATGCACATTGTATAGTACAAGAAGTGAGCAACAAAGTCTTTAGAGGGATCCACTAAAGAACAAACTACAGGCAGAGCACCTCTTATCCAGAGTTCCGAAATCCAGAAGACTCTGACAAGCAAAGTTTTCTGAGCCATCTGGATTTTACGAATTCAGTACTCCGGACGAATGCTGCTGCAGGCCACTGCATATGTGGAGAGCCTCTAGGCAGTCCCAGCGTGTGACATGCTTTCCAGAGTCATGTTGATCCCGGACAGCATTTCAGTAAAGAAAGACTGCATATCTCTCTCAGCATGTGTACATTTTTGCAGCTGCAGGAGGAAGGGGATTGTGATTCTACTGCCATGATCTCCTTCCTCCAAAACGGTGGTTCCCAACCGCGGTCCTCAAGTACACCTAACAGGTCAGGTTTTCCAGATATCTGAAGCACAGCACAGGTGATATGTTTTCCTGCTCAGTGATTGCAGGATTCAGTCTGCATTTCCCCAAGGTAATCCTTAAAATCTGGCCTGTTCGAGGTACTTGAGGACCGTGATTGGGAACCACTGACCTAAAACATCAGATTCATCCCAGATTCTGAAATCTAGAAGAATCCTAGATCCATAATGCTTGGGCTCCTAAGCATTCTGGATAGATAGATAGATAGATAGATAGATAGATAGATAGATAGATAGATAGATAGATAGATCTCTACCTGTCCTGAGTTCTTTCAAGTTCCCCTTTTTCCTAAATTTTATTTTCTACAGAAAACTGAACAGTTACCCTCAATGTTGTTGAATTGTTCAATTTTGTGGACACAGGCTCCTAATATCTCATATCTCATTGCGTTTAAACTTTACATTGTCTTCATATATTGTCTTTAAAAATCTTTGCAGTGGTTAGCTCATTTTTATTCTTTTTGCAACCTAAATATCTTTCACATCTTTCATGACTGTATTCACCGATGCCATTTAATGTACTTATAAGCCATCTTCTTTTTTATAACCACTAACATCAGCATTGTCACTAGAGTCACATTTTAAACATTTAAGTAAATGGCAGTATTCTCCTGCAGGGCCTCTTTGTTACTTATTTTTCTGCCTTCCATGAGTCGCCGTGTCTTCTGAGAGCTCAAGTAACCTTGCTCACCTCTGTCTCTGCTGCCTGCAAAGTTATTATCTAATTCCCTTTATACCTTGCTTTCTTTTTCTCTTTGCTGTGTTCACAGAGAGTGGCACAGAGTAGGCATTTGTGGAGAGATTTGATGGAATGCATGCAGAGTCAAGAAACCTTTTTATAGCTGCTGTAACAGCGCAATTCCCTTGAAAATACAGCAATCTTTTTCCACATTGTTTGTTTATTATTACAGGTTTTAAGACTTTTGCTACCTCTAAAATGGGGAATTTGCCTGGAGATCAGAACTGTTTACCAAGCATGTCAGTTACTTCCCACAATCATCTTTCCTGTTGGGATTTGTGATATAGAGCACAATTGTTATAAATAATCAACATTGGGATAGCTTTTAAATGTTTTATTCCTATAGGAATATATGTCTCATCTGTGTAGGTGTTGATTTATTATAAACAAGGTGGAAAGCCTGCCCAGACGGCAGTCTATTGTGGATATACTGCCCCAGCTCGTGGATATATGCCCCAGCTCGTGGATATATGCCCCAGCTCGTGGATATATGCCCCAGCTCGTGGATATATGCCCCAGCTCGTGGATACTGCCCCAGCTCGTGGATACTGCCCCGGCACGTGGATACTGCCCCGGCACGTGGATACTGCCCCAGCTCGTGGATACTGCCCCAGCACGTGGATACTGCCCAGCTCGTGGATACTGCCCCAGCACGTGGATACTGCCCCAGCTCGTGGATACTGCCCCAGCTCGTGGATACTGCCCCAGCACGTGGATACTGTCCCAGCTCGTGGATATTGCCCCAGCACGTGGATACTGCCCCAGCTCGTGGATACTGCCCCAGCTCGTGGATACTGCCCCAGCTCGTGGATATTGCCCCAGCTCGTGGATACTGCCCCAGCTCGTGGATATTGCCCCAGCACGTGGATACTGCCCCAGCACGTGGATATTGCTCCCCAGCTCAGACCCCAGACCAGACATGGGGCGGCTGTTCGATTGCTCTATCGGCATTCGGACAGCCGCCCCATGAGCTCCGTCTCCATACTTACCTTCCCGAGCGGCAAAGTGAAAGTTTCCCCGCTTCCGCTCGTTGAAGGACCCAAGCCGCGGTCACGTGGGACTCCCACGTGACCGCAGCTTGGGTCCTTCAAAGAGCAGAAGCGAGGGAACTTTCCCTTCGCCGCTCAGGGGTTGGATGCGCGCGGCAGCCGGGTAGAGGCTGCGAGCGCAGCCTCTACCCGGCTGCTGTGTGCATCTTGTAACCGCCGCGGCGAGAGCACAGCCGGCTCGTGCCGCGGCGGTTGCATGCGCACGCAGCCAACCGCCGCTGGTTGCGCGCGCATGCGCAGAGTAAGGCTTGGCGACTGACACGCCAAGCCTTACTCTATTATAGTATAGGATGAAGTACAATTTTGAGGAAATGTGTTTAATGATCAGCATGTGAAAGATCCTGCCTTTTATAATGTCCTTTAGATTAGAAACATAGAAAAATGTCGGCAGATAAGAACCTTTCGGCCCATCTAGTCTGCTCAATTACATGGATACTTTACCTGGATTTATCTTTTGTTTAGGATAGCCTTATGCCTATCCCATGCTTGCTTAAATTCAATTACTGTTTTGGCCTCTACCACTTCAACTGGAAGACTGTTCCATGTATCCACCACCCTCTCAGTAAAATAATGCTTTCTGATGTTACTTTTAAACCTTTGCCCCTCTAATCTAAGACTATGTCCTCTTGTTTTGCTACTTTGTTTCCTTTTAAATATACTCCCTTCCTCTACCTTGTGGATTCCCTTTACGTATTTAAATATTTCTATCATATCTCCTCTGTCTCGTCTTTTTTTCCAAGCTGTACATGTTAAGATCATTAAGCCTTTCCTGGTAACTTTTCTCCTTCAAGCCGTACACCATTTTAGTAGCCCTTCTCTGAACTCTCTCTAAGATGTCTATATCCTTCTGGAGATACGGTCTCCAGTACTGCACACAGTACTCCAAGTGAGGTCTCACCAGTGCTCTGTACAGTGGCATGAGCACTTCCCTTTTCCTACTGCTAATACCTCTCCCTACACAACCAAGCATTCTGCTAGCATTTCCTGCTGCTCTATTACATTGACTACTTACCCTTAGATCCTCTGAAATAATGACCCCTAAATCCCTTTCCTCAGATGTTGAGGTTAGGACTGTATCAAATATTCTATATTCAGCCCTTGGGTTTTTACGTCCCAGGTGCATTATCTTGCACTTATCCACGTTAAAACTCAATTGCCACAGCTCCGACCATTTTTTTAGTTTACCTAAATCATTTGTCATTTGGCTGATCCCTCCAGGAACGTCAACCCTGTTGCAAATCTTTGTGTCATCAGCAAAAAGACATACTTTTCCATTAATACCTTCTGCAATATCACTAATAAAAATATTAAATAGAATGGGTCCAAGTACTGACCCCTGAGGTACCCCACTGGTAACAAGACCTTGCGCCGAATAAACTCCATTTACCACAACCCTCTGTTGCCGGTCACTCAGCCACTGCCAAATCCATTCAACAATATTGGAATCCAAGCTCAAAGATTGCAATTTATTGATAAGCCTTCTATGCGGAACAGTATCAAAAGCCTTACTGAAATCTAAATAAGCAATGTCTACTGCACCACCTGTGTCTATTATTTTTGTTACCCAATCAAAAAAATTAATAAGATTAGTTTGGCATGATCTCCCTGAGGTAAACCCATGTTGTTTCTGATCCTGTAATCTATGTGTTTTTAGATGTTCAACAATCCTTTCCTTTAACATGGTTTCCACTGGCCTATAGTTCCCAGATTCCTCCCTACTACCCTTCTTGTAAGCTCCCAGGACTCTGTACTGCTATATTCTATTTTTTTTTCTTTTTTCATATTGATTTTTATTCAATGTTCTTTCTGAACCCCAGAGGTGCTCAGAGACAAAATTCTGGGGGTTTTATTCATTCCATCTCTACAGTTCCAATTTGGGATAAAAGGAAAATGCGGGGAGAACAGCAAATATGACCTGGTTGCATAATACAGAAAATGGTTACACACCTAAAAATCTGTTTTGCAATCTATTTCCTATAGTTTGCCTGGAGCGGTGTTTGGAGAGGGTATGAAGAAATACTTACAATTTTGTTTCTGAGCTGACAAAAGTAGGAGGCTGTGTATCAGCATTAGGTTAGGACCCACGTTGAGATGTTGCCTTAGCGCATCAGGTGGGCTTAAGATTTTAATGGCCGTTCCAGGAAAACTAAAAACCTCAGGTTTTCTTTAGCATGGATAAATGAGAATCAAAGTGCATGTGACGTGTGTGTAGCGCTGTTTAGGGATGTGCGTTTCGGGTTTCGGAATTTCGGAATTTTCACGAAATTTCCCGATTTCGTGTTTTCGGATGCGGCCGATTTTCCGAAAATTTTTAGATCCGAAAATGGCACATCCGAAAAGTTTTCCGAGCCGAAACGAAATATTTTCGGAATTTTCGAATGGACTTGAAATGTGTCAAATCAAAATTTATTTTCGCTCTATTCATGATTTCGGTTCCATTCGTGATTTCGGTTCCATTTCGGTAATTCTGGACATCGTATATTTAACTATTATCGGTTATATCGCTGATTCTGTAAATTTTGTATTTGTAAATGCGTATCACTTGTTTTTTTTGTTTCCAATGATCCGATAATTCTGTCGATACGATAATTCCTTCGTAATCGGGTCGGATCCGATTTTTTTAATGTGATTAAATAAAGTTGTGAAATGTATATTCATAAGAAAAAAAGGATCTTTATTTAATTAAAAAAAAACACGATAGAATCGCCAGAATTATCGTATCGACAGAATGAATTGTCGGATCCGAAAAACAAACCAAAAATTTATTATAAAAAAATATATAAAGTATAAAAAAGTAAACCATAGTAGTTTACATCAAAACGAATAGAGTTAGACAGCTTTGAAACGAGGAGAACAGATGTTCCGAAAAAACGAAAATTTCCGAAATCACGAAAAGTCGATACAAAAAACGAGCAAAGTGACACGAAAATACGAAAAATGGTCGATATTCCGGAAAAAAAATGTACACGAAAAATGAGTCGAGCCGAAACGAATCGAAACAGAAATCGGTCGAAACGAGCCAAATCGACAAGTTTAAACATCCGAACAAATCGAATCGAACCGAAAAAAAAATCAGTGCACAAGCCTAGCGCTGTTTTAGTTCTGTTGCTGTAATTGCTCATTTCTGGCCACTAGGGGGAGACCAGTGCAATGTGAACTATACTGGACACTTTGGGGCAGAGACAGGAAGTGGGTGGGGAGAACAGACAGACATCCTCAACCTCGTGCGGAGGAGAGCCAGTGCGCGCCAAGGGGTGAACAGAGCAAGACGCACGTGAGACAAGGAGCGATTGTGACCAGGCCGGAGCGCAGGTGCTGCCTTGCGGACGCTGGAGATCGGTTTCAGTGACTTGCCAGAGACCTAGTAATCCACCGCTGAGAGGTTTACACAGATACAGAGCTGCAGATTGGACCCCGAGTTAGGAGACCGCGATGATCTAATGGGAGTGCAGGCTGTGAACTGAGAATCTTGTGGCAGAGACGGACAAGCAAGACAAGCGGATCCGGTGGCACAGAGTCCCAGCCCAATCCAGCGGAGAGACGTCCTGAGTCGATCAGGGTGCAGAGTATCTGGCGGATGGGTGAGAGGCCTTCCAGACCACAGTACAGTAACAAAGCACGCTGCCGTTTGCTTAAATCTACAGGGCCCCAACGTGACTAGTCGAAGACGCATTGAATTCATTCACTGGCCAGTTGAATCTAGTACCCGGGTACCAACACACGCATACACGTACACCTTCTTGGGACACAACCTGTACGGGACTTACACTCCGGCAATGAAGGGGCTAAAATTTCCCGCTGCGCGTTTCTCGCATTACGAATTCCTGTAAATATATATATATATATATATATACCGAGCTTGCCTTTATATATACCAGTTTATTTGAGACCAGTAAACTATATAACTTATAAAATCCACAACAGTGCTGGTGTATATTTATTCCCTAGTGCGGGGAGACTGACCTGAGGTTAAATTCAGCGGCTCCTCCGCGAGTGAGCGCTACATGTGTCACTTTGGACTTGGGGTACATGGGCCTAGAAATGTATTAGAGAGGTGCAGGCCTGACGTTTATTGTTTCCCTACCTTTTCCTTTTTCAAAGTCACCCTGTATCTACCGTTTTAGATGCAGGGTGTTTGTTTTCTATACCCTATTCCCTGATGCCTGTGTTTATATTAATATTCCCTTATGTATTTATTGTGGAGTCTTCTGTGGTATATACTGGGCTGCTTTTCCTGTGTGTATTTGTGAGTAATGAATTCCTTTGTTTAGTGTAGCGTGGGGGGTCCTGTGCAGAATGCTCCCCTCGCTGCCAGTATCCCGAGGAGTACTGATTCTGGCCCAAACCCACTGAATACAGGAGATCCTCGCAGGGTGAAAACCAGTCTGGGACTGACTTTATTTACAATTGGGAAAAACACACACAGACGGGGGAGGGGTATAAGACAATGGAAACATGCCCACTGTTGAAACAAAGGATCAGGGAGTGGCACAGGAATCTGGTTAAAGCTGGTTGCTGGGGGAAGGGGGGGTTGATGGAAGTATGTGAAAACAAAGGAATCCATTACTCACAAATACACATAGGAAAAACAGCACAGTATATACCACAGGAGACTCCACAATAAATATATATGGGGATATTAATATAACACAGACCTCAGGGAATAGGGTACAGAACACATAAACACACTGCATCTACAATGGTAGATACAGGGTGACTTTGACAAAGGAATGGGCAGGAAAACCATATGAAACTTCAGGCCTGCACCTCACAAATACATTTCTAGGCCCATTCACCCCAAGTCCAAAGTGATGCACATCACTATAACAACTTAATAGCGATAACTATTTTTTTTAATAATCACTAAGTGACCACTGGACCAAAGTTTACTATAATCGGCATCCGTGGGCAATCCAACGTTTTCTTTGTCTGGGACAGAGCAGTAACGCCTTCCCATCGTGTACTGCAACCACAGATGTCATTTCTAGTACATTCTTTCTGATGGCATGGTCATTAGATCATAAGTTTCAGAATAAACTTTTCATCCTCTTGCTGTTATTGCATAAAGTCCCAAGCTGTCATACAAGAAAAGGGTGGAACTTCAAAACCTAAAGGAAACCAGAAAAACATTGGGCATAGATTTACTAATCCATGAAAGAATGGTGGTGTAACTTCCATGAACTATGCTAGAAAAAATATGGCCAAACTAAGGTGAATTTTCTATTTAGGGAACAACTACTATAGTTTGCTGTGCACAGAGCCGGCCCGACGATGGAGCAGTGTGGAGCGGCTGCTCCGAGCGGCAAAATTCGATAGCGGCAAATTTTTGCGCCACTGCACTTTTTTTTTTTTTTTATCTGCGCCGGCTGAAGCATTTAATTTAGTCACCGGCGAACAGTGCAGTGAAAAATGCCGACAGACCACGCCCACACGCATGCGTCCACAGGGGCCAGGAATGGAAGCGCGGGAGGATAAAGATAATGACGCGTGTGGGCAGAGATCCTCAGGCTGCAGCAGCACGTGAACGTCTCTCCTGTCGGGCCAGGGATCAGCCATCAGGTATGTGTCCAGTGGTGTATTTTGGCCTAGGCCGACAAGGCCTAGGACTAGGGCGGCACTTTCCAGGGGTGGCGGCCACACCCCTAAAAAAAAAAAAAAGTTTTTTCAAGTATGTCCTGGGTAGGCAAGGCCTAAGCTTTCACTTTCCAGGGGGCAGCAAAAAACTTCACCACTAAATGGGTTACTCACAGAGCACCGAAATGACGCCAACATTTTGGTGTTCTGTAGTTCCCTGCACTTCGGGGAATAAAATTTCCCCAACCTGCAGTGAATTCACCATTCACCGCAGGGTCCCCAAAGTGCAGGGAGTGAATGCTGCCACCGCAAACCCGTGGCCTGCTGTTTTCAAAAGAACTACTGAACGAAAATGTCTGGAATTTACATACAGTATAAGATCCTATGATTGATAATAAAAAGTTCTGTTACAGAAAAAAGAAAAACTGCTATTCAAAAAGAGGGGGGGAATTTTGCCCAAAAAAATCTGAAAAATGACTAAAAGGTACTAAAAAAATCTATAAATAAAGACGTTTTACTGCAGATTAAAATAATAAATGTTTTTTTAGATAGTACATAAAAATGGGAATATTTTTAACATTGAAACCTATGGGGTTCGCCTGAATTAGGCTAGGGTCAGACGAACGCATTTTCGCGTTGTCTGTGAAAAAGTACGTTCGAACGAGTGGACGCATTTTTTCAAGGAGTACGCTATAGCGGTCATACTATGCGCATTTGCGTTCGTGATTTTGTACGGATCATCAATAAAACACTTTTTGCATCTGGACGTTATGTTGGCTGGACATTAGTAGTGTCTGACGTCTCCTAATCACGCACACACGCCGCTAGCGGACGCAGCGCACTCTGTACAACCGTACTAGCGGTTTTACGTTCACGAAAAAATGCGTTAATTTTCCACTTGCGTTGCGCAGCCGGACTTTTGTGCGACCGTACTTCGTATATTGACAGCAAATGGTGCAGCGCCACACAACATGCATCCACCACCAGGGTGCCCAGATAGCCAATCTCAGGATATAGTGGTTTCCCCTATACCATTACACACAATAATGAAAACAATAACCTGGATCGGCGCAAATACTGCTCTCTGGGATCCTGGATCCTCGCATATATATATATAAAGGAGAAAAACAACAATAGTGCAACACTGTTTTGTAAAATATACTGTGAATGTAAGTGATGAACACCCCCACTTACAAGTGTAGAGCCGTGCACTGGCTCTAAGTGGGTCCAGACATGTGGGTAATTGTCTTCAATTTCTTAGGTGACCCCCACCTTACAGCAAGATTTTCTCTTTTTCTTTGTTCGAGGTTTGGACAGTGGAGAGGATAACAGGAAGAGAAAATCCTTGTGTAGGTCCACAAATAAAAGGTCACAATTATATGTACAGTAGGAATTGTACTCACATTTTGTGGAGCTCACCTAGCTCATGGATATAGGCCCATAGGTTTTTTTTGGGGTGGGAGAAAAACCCAGATGAAAAACCACCAATGTTTGCAGGATTCAATGAAGCAGGAATCAGGATTGGAGATGAAAAAATTGTGGTTTATTTAAAATATAGTTAAAATTGCCTCCAGAACGCGTTTCGCCGCATCAAAAAACGGCTTCATCAGCTGGTGAAGCTGATGAAGCCGTTTTTTGATGCGGCGAAACGCGTTCTGGAGGCAATTTTAACTATATTTTAAATAAACCACAATTTTTTCATCTCCAATCCTGATTCCTGCTTCATTGAATCCTGCAAACATTGGTGGTTTTTCATCTGGGTTTTTCTCCCACCCCAAAAAAAACCTATGGGCCTATATCCATGAGCTAGGTGAGCTCCACAAAATGTGAGTACAATTCCTACTGTACATATAATTGTGACCTTTTATTTGTGGACCTACACAAGGATTTTCTCTTCCTGTTATCCTCTCCACTGTCCAAACCTCGAACAAAGAAAAAGAGAAAATCTTGCTGTAAGGTGGGGGTCACCTAAGAAATTGAAGACAATTACCCACATGTCTGGACCCACTTAGAGCCAGTGCACGGCTCTACACTTGTAAGTGGGGGTGTTCATCACTTACATTCACAGTATATTTTACAAAACAGTGTTGCACTATTGTTGTTTTTCTCCTTTATATATGTACTTCGTATATTGGCCGTCATTGGCCGTCATTTGCTGCTAGTGCGGCCGTGATTAAGTGCGCCTGCATGCGCGTTCGCACTGCCTCAGTCTGACCCTAGCCTAAACCTGCTGATTGAAACCACCGTGAAATGTATTCTGCAAAAGCATCACAGGAATGGCCACGATCCAGTGATGGGAAAGATAGCTGCTTTGTCATCAGACCCAGTGATCATACAGGAGACAACTCGAGTGAGAATAAAGACCAGACACAAATTCTTGTCACGTTCCAAACCTGTCTTCCCGCCCTCTGTATTTGTATTTTGTGTTTTTTCCCTTGTGTTTCTGTTGCTGCCAATTCCTGGGTGGCCTCCCAGGGGTTAATTGGTGTTCTGTGTGCTGCTCACCTGTTGACCCTTGCCTTGATTTCCCCTGCCTATATTCGAGCAATGTACCTATAGTACATTGCTGGGTCATTTTACTTTGCCTGGTCTCCTTGCGACTTGTGTCCTGAGAGCTCCTTGCTGTGTTCCTGTTATCCTCTGTTTGTTCATCCTTGTTTAGTTTTTGCCTCTGTTATTTCTGTTCCAGTTTATGTCAGTTCCTTTTGTGTATTTAGTTCTGTCTATTGCTGTATTTTGGTTTGCTGTTTATGTTCCATTCTGATTCCCCGGTTACCGATTTTGGCTTGGCTGACTTCCCTTCTGGTTCCTATTCCTATATCCTGTATGACGTACTCTCTCTGGTTTTGACCTTTTGGCTTTCCTCTATATGACTACTCTATAGTATTTTCCTTGTCTGTACCGTTTCCAGGTAACCCTGTCATCTGTATACAACAAAAGACTCTGTACGGCTTCAAGGTAATACTTTCCTTTAGATTAGATCCGGCTATCCTAAAGACCGGCCTTTCAGTGCAGGGAATCTTTGGTATTGCCGTACAGAGGTCTTTTGTTAACCCTGTGTTGCTTTCATCTGTCCTTGCAGTTTACACTGCATCTCTGCATATAGGGGCTTCTCTCAGGAACCAGGGCCTCACCTTGCTGCGAGTTATATTCATAGGGATATATATACAGACCGACCACTTCCAAGGATCGGAGGGCAAGGATAGGGTGGTGCGTGCCTGGTGGTACTGCCACCGTGACAATTCTGTCTTGGATATTGGTATTATTCTGGCAAGTTTCAAACACATCAGTCAGTTTTGTCAAAATGGGAGTGTCACAAATTCATGGATTACAAACCAATAAAGAATCAATACGTCAGTAATATAGTAACATGTTTTTTCTACTTTGGGCAGTAACCTAGACTTACACAAACATTTCCTGTCCTTGCCAAGTAGGCAAGACTAAATTGACGTCACACCGCTATATCCTGCTTTTGGGCAAGAATGTTCCATAGGATGTATTAACAATTAAACAGCTGTATCCCTCTCTTCCTCTCGGCCAGCCTTCTCGACTAGTCTCAAGAGGAAGTTTGGATGAATAGAAAATTTGCACTCATTGGTAAAAAACAGGACGCCAAGAGAGACCAAACTCAGCATTATGTCAATGAACAGAATTACATATTTGCCGAGCATTCATTCAGGCCCTATATATTTATATAGCTATCAAATATTACTAGATTATAGAAATATGTATACAGTGAATTAGCTATCATATTTCAAATTCCTTTCACACCGAACATAAGGGCATTTCACTGCTGTTTGGTGTTCTCTGAATAGATTAACCATTACTTCTCTATGGGGATTTGCACTGCCTTCAAACAGCACCGTACTTGCTGGCAGTTCGCCAAACTTGTGTGTGAGCATATCACAGAGCAGTGGTGTACTTAGGGGAGTGGCGGAGGGCGGGCCACCCCAGGTACCAGTGATTATTGGGGTGTCATTAGGGGGTACGAGGAGGTGCCACTGTCACTGTGTGTCAGCTTTGAGCTGTGTTCTCAAACAACGAGCAGCGGAGCAGGGCATTTGCATACAGAATAAAATCGAATAGAATAAAAATCCCCCTCTCCTCCCTCCATAGCTCCTCCCCTGCCCCGCAGCAGCTCGAGGGGAGGGGGATGTGATTTGTGTGCAGAGAGAGATGATGACAGTAAACGTCAGGTAAAGGGGGGGTATCAGCAGAATATGAAGCCCTGTCTGCTTACTGCTGTTTAACCCCTTAAGGACCTCTGACGTACCCTGTACGTCCTGTACTTGGGTCTCCCTTAGACCCGCGGACGTACAGGGTACGTCATCGGTGCCTAATCCCCCTCCCGCCCGATACTCACCTCCCTCGCCGGATCCCACGGTGATCTGGCAGGGAGGAAGCCTGCCCATGTGATTTACATGGGCAGGCAAGGCTGATGACGTTGCCACGCTGCGTGGTGACGTCATCAGCAGGCGTCCCCATGCTTTTCAATGGAGGGGAGGGGGGGCTCCTTCGGAGCCCTCTATCTCCCCAACCATTGAAGCTAGGGAGATGCCGTTTGCACTGCTGGAGAGGGGAGACCCTCCCCTTTCCAGTGGTGTATGGCATTAACCATTTCGCCGCCGGATCACGTTGCGGCGCCAATTGGCGCCAAAACGCGATTCAAACCTGGAGGGGGGCTGACATCTTGGATGTCAGCCAAGCCTCCAGGTCCCCCCCCACCCACTGACAACCTCACCATATGTGTGAGGATGTCAGTGGGCCAGTTAACCCTCTAGCTGCCATGTAGAGATAAGGGGATCCTAAGGATCCCTTTATCTCCCGATCCATGGCAGCTAGATGGTCATATTTGCCATCATTTGAAAGGCCTGATTATGGCCTTTCAAATGATACCAAACAAGGTTTGGTTTTAAAAAAAATTTTTAAAAAAAAATTAAATAAAAAAAAAATAAAAAAATTAAATAAAATAAAATTTTTTTTTTTTTTTAAGTTTTTTTTGTCTGGGGGGAGTTTAATTAAATAGGACCTAGGCTGTCATCTAAAAATAAATAGCACAAAATGGTCAGAATGAGCGCAGCGCACATAGGTGAACTGTCTCAGCAGTGAAGGGGTTAAAAAGCAAATGCATGTAAAAATTGGGTATTTCTAGTCTCGGGACAAGATTTTGGGGATTAAATTACAAAAAAGTGTGTTTTTACCATTTTTTCCCTCATATTTCATATTTTTTTTATAGTAAATTATGCGATATGATGGAAATAATGGTATTTCTAGAAAGTCCATTTAATGGCGGGAAAAAGGGTGTATAATATGTGTGGGTTGAATAAACGAGTAAGAGGAAAATTTGACCTAAACACTAACAGCGCAGAAACGTAAAAACAGCAGCGGTCACTAAAAGACGGATTTGTGTAAAACCGCCCGGTCACTAAGGGGTTAAAGTGGACCTTTCCTTAACCAGCACTGCAGTGATAGAAATTTGTCATTGAGCTGCCTGGCTCCTGGTGAGGCTGCGTGCGTGCAGGTCACGCGGTCCAGACAGTCCGGTGGTACTGAGTCTCAGTACCACCTGACTGGCTGAACCATGTGACACGCACGCAGCTGCCTGCCCTTTCCTTTGCTATACCCGTCACTTACTCCATCTGTGGGGGAGAGTTCTGTCCCGTCCACAAAGCTTGTATTATTTTGGTTGTGCATCCTGACAGGGAGCTCAGTGATGTGTGGTGTGACAGCAGGGGAAAGGGGCTATGTGTGTCTGTGTTTGTGGGGTGCTGTCTGTATTATTATGGAGTCACACCCTGCACTCGAGCTGCCACTTTCCCAAACACCTTGCCCCTCTTCCTGCATATTGCCCTCAGCCAGCCTCTGCTTGCTTCTATGTGTGTGTGGCATGTTGTCTAGCAGCTCTAGTTTTCTCACTTTTTTGCAGTGTTTTAGTGTGCTTGATGCAAGATGTAGTTCAGGAAATACACAGCTTACCATAACTGCTACAATGGGGGGTGGGGTTTGATGTCTGGAGTCAGTTACAGCACTCAGCAATCTCAGCCAGGCATGTGCTTTATTATGGGAACTGCAGTGTGTACATGACATGCCAAGGTTAGTGTTTACAGTCATTTTTTGCTTGTTTCTTCGACAGTTTGTCATCATTACAGGCACTACAGCTCTCAGTACGCTCAGCCAGCATGTGGGGGCTGGTATTAGTGGCACTGTGCTCACAATATGTAGGGTTCCCAGGCCAGGGATTGAAAGAACATCTGCCCCCACCCTCCCCATATCTGCACCCTGGACCACCATACATTTGGCTCCCTCCCTGCTTTTTATTTAAAATATTTCCCATTGAAATGTGTTCTCGATTTAGAGGAAGCTTATTTATGGTTTAAGGAGGTCACCATTTACCAGTTTTATGTATTTTATTCTTCTGTGTATATTGTATTTGTCCAATAAAGGTTATTAGGTAGCCGGTGTCTACCACTTTTTTCTATTTAAAATATTAACATAATTTTAATATTTCAATGTATTTTATTTACAATATATACTGTTAACATATTGTAATGTAATACATATTAAAATTTCTTTGATCATTTTATAGTATAATTTATCTTGATGTTTAAATGTATTTAATAGAATTTATATTGATCTATAGTTTTAATCTATTTTTTAGTTTTATCGCTGTGGAGCTTTGTGATATGCTCATACACACTGCACATTACTGTCAGGGCTATTCAGAGAGAGGTGAAAACTTTGAATTGGCAGGAGAATGAACAATCTAGACCAAATAGCCAATTTGGTAAGTGAAATAAATGGGAGAATATTTCTGGTTTGACTATTTTGACCTCGAATTTTCAATTCTCCAGTCATTCTCAAGGTTTTCACCTCTTTTTGAATAGCCCTGTGTGAGTTTTATTGCTGTGGTTTCTGTGATACATTCACACACACCACACATTACTGTGAGTTTTATGGTTGTGGAGCCCTGTGATACGCTCATACACACCGCACATTACTGTGATTTTTGTTGCTGTGGAGCTCTGTGATACATTCATCCACAGTACACTACTGCGAGGTTTATTGCTGTGGAGCTCTGTGATACACTCATACATGTAACATGTTTTTTTTGGGGGGGGGGCAGCATTTCATCCATCGCTCCAGGCAGCACAATGGCTTGGGCCGGCCCTGGCTGTACTTTTTTCACTCTTCTTTCCTCTGAAATTCCCACTGACATGAGTAATTCTCAGTGTAGTTTTCAATGGAGTTTCTGCCATGGTTTCTGACCTAATTCTTTAGTGTAGGTTTCAAGTAACTTCCACTAATGTTCCAGTCAAAGTGTCACACTCGTGTTACAGAGATGCAGACAGAGCCTAAGCATTGGGGAAGAAACAGCACAGAAAGCATTTTACGGTGCAGGAAAGAATACAACATTGCATGAAACGTGCTGCCAGAGGGCATCTCACAGCAAAACTGGCATGGGCATCTGTCTTTTTGTGGACCGTGTGAAATTGTCAGGTACTGTTGTTTTCAATGTAGTTTTCAATGTAGTTTGTGTGAGAGGTCTTTGGAGATTGTCTTTTTAAAACCACCAAAGTTTTTTCACCAGTGTTGCAAACATGAATTTAAATTGGTTGCAGTTCACACTTTTTACTGAAGAATAACAGTGGCACCATTGTTCACCATCTTAAATGTTCAGGAACCTTCACTGCTGGTGTTGGATTTTAGACATGTGCACAGCATAAAATTTCGTTTTGAACTAATGGATTAGTCCTAAAATGCAATTTATTTAGTTGCTAAAGAAATTCGTTTTCAGTTTTTTGGTATGAAAACTAATTTCATTCATCCGAAAACCAGTGCATACAATTACTATTGAAGTGGCTCCTCAGAGGGCTGAGATTGCTGCTTGTTACAGTATCTCTCACTCTCAGCACAATGTGTCAGGCAAAGCTGTTACAGTAACTGACTGCTACTCATCACAGTGCTCAGTTTCCGTAAAACTAGTAAAATAATATTTTTATATATAAGAGGTTAGAACGATATTATTTATTTGTTTTACTGAAACTCTGAGCGCTGTTACAGTCAGTTACTGTAACAGCTGAGCCTGATACATTGTACTGAGAGATAATATAACAAGCTGCCAATCTCAGCGCTCACAGCCACTGACTTTAAAGGGCTAAAAAAAAAAGAACATCCTTCTGCATTAATTAATACCCCTCTCTGTATAATGTAGATAACATCCTCCTGCATTAATTAATACCCCTCTCTGTATAATGTATACAACATCCACCTGTATTAATTAATACCCCTCTCTGTATAATGTATACAACATCCACCTGTATTAATTAATACCCCTCTCTGTATAATGTATACAACATCCTCCTGAATTAATTAATGTCCCTCTCTGTATAGAACATCCTCCTCAATGTATACCTTTCTCTGTATAATGTATATAACATCCTCCTGCATTAATACCCCTCTCTGTATAATGTATATAACATCCTCCTGCATTAATACCCCTCTCTGTATAATGTATAGAACATCCTCCTGCATTAATTAATGCCCCGTTCTGTATAGAACATCCTACTGCATTGGCATGTGGAGGGTGCAGAACTTCGGAATGCAATGCTTATCCAGTACAGGAGTGAGAACTTTTACTTAAACTTTGTATCTCTGTGGGGGAGACACAGGAATATAAAAGCAGGGGAGAGAGAAAATATTAACGTAAATGAGTCTGAAAGCTCAGAGAAGAGATGACTGGTGCAAATTTATTTTTATAATAAAATAAAGCACTTTAAATCCAGGGAAAACATTCAAATAAATCACACTGAAGGCTCATAATGACAGAGTAACTATGAGAGCTGCATACTAAATGTATCAGACGTAAAAAAAAACAATATAACAAGCAGCACTGGGAGAGGAGAGGAGAGGGACTTTATATAAAAAGTGTATTATAGATGAGGAAAGGGGGATAGGGCTCCTGGATAATATAAAATGTATCCATCCTAAGCCCCTATTATGCAGAGCGGGAGGGGAGATAACACACGTTTTATAAAGTCCCTCTCTTCTCCCAGCGCTGCTTGTTATAAAGGGGTTTTAACTATCCAGCCCTCCTCTGTCATTAGCTTTCAGTGTAACTTATTTGAATGTTTTCCTTCTCCAGCTGCTTTTATCATCATGTCTGCCTCAGACATGCAAGGGTTAAGTAAAGGTTTCCTCTCCTGTGCTGGCTTTCTGTGCTGTGATTGAGTATTCTGGAGCTCTATCACTGTCAGATATTCGGGTAGGGGTCGGGAAGGATTACGCATACAAACCTTTTCTGTAGCTTTGCGATGTTGCGCTCTTCATTGCTGGTCTCCTTCACTCATCAGTGTAATATCACAAAAAGGACTGAAACTAAAATGTAGTGCATTTTATTTTAGTTTCTTTCGTATTTTGTACTGAGCAGTTTCATATCTCTTCAGTCATATGAAAACTAAATTATCCCAAAATTCAGACTAAATTGTTTTAGTACTAAAACGAATGCACATGTCTATTGGATTTTCATTTTGTTAATGGCTGTCACGGGGAGGCGAGGGTGCGAGCCCAGGATTCGGTGATATATTGGAGGAAGCCAGGATATGGTGCATTAACAGTCCTGTTTATTGCTGATATATATATATATATATATATATATATATATATATATATATATATGTTACGGGTAAAACCAGGAGTGTGGTTAATCCTAGGATTACCCGGGTATTCCTGACATCACCCAAAACCGCTGGGTAAAGCTGCAAAAAATGAAAATTTCGGACTTTACCCGGGTAATCTTAGGACTAACCAACTGCCCTTGGGTAACAGTCTGGAAGAGCTGAAAAATTTGCACTTTTTCCCGGATAATGTGCAAGTCTGAAGCTTCACCCGGGTAATCTGGGGACTATCCACAGCTTCACCTGGGTAATCTGCAGAGCATCCAACCCCGCTTGGGTAACAGGGAATTTTGCTATTATCAAGGGATATTATCAATGAAAATGACAAAAAGACAAACATTAAAATGTATTGCAGATAGAATGAATATACAGAGTAACAGGATATGTTTCTTATATGAATGTGAAAGAGTTACATGATCTTTATTATGTGTCATATGTGCTTATATATCATTTATAAAACATAATAACCATCAGGTTACTCTTTATATAATATCTTTATCTTCATAAATTAATTTTCTGACAATTAATGCACAGAGTAACATCATGGTTATTTAGTGTGGTTTGTGACTGTGGATACAATTTCATTAAAAATAACAAAAAAACACAATTTTGTTAATGGTCAGATAACCGTTTGCAGCTTTATCCAGGTAATCCTCGGAATTCAGTCAACTGGAACCTGCTGAAAACCCAAGAAAAGCCGAGTACCCTGTCGGATATAATCCCCGACAACCCAGAGGCGTTTGGATACTTTGCAGATTACCCGGATAAAGTCCAATGTTTCGTTGCACATCACACTTTATCCAGCAACACTAGGGTAATGTGCGAATTACCCGGTTAAAATAGAGCAGAGAAGCGGAGTACCCAGAGGCCTCTGGATACTTTGCAGATTACCCGGGTAAAGTCCAAAATTTCATTTCACTTCGGACTTTCGCTAATGACGCCTGGGTAATGTCAGGATCACCCGGGTAATCCTAGGATTAACCACACATACATACATACATACAAGCACAGCAGGAAAACAGGACTGGCTGAATACTAGTACAGAGGACAGGGGAAATACTGGACACTGATACAAGAGGTAAACACACGACATGAGACAGATGGGACAGGAAGGTAGGTCTCTTGGCACCATGGGAGATCTGGCACCACAGGGGGTTTGGCACCGCAGGAGACCTGGCATCGCAGAGGTCTTGGGACCACAGGAGTCCTGGCATGGCAGGGGATCTGGTACCGCAAGAGATCCTGGTACCGTGGTAAGGTAAGAGAAGCCAGGGGAGGATCCAGAAGCGTGGTCTGTGGCAAGCCGTGGTCAATGGAGCAGGAGAGATCAAGCAGGTCAATAGTATGCTGAGGGTCTGGTACACAGGAGACAAATCCGGTAGGCTTCAGGCAGGTCAGAGGCAAATGATACAATGAACCAGCCCTGGAGGAAGGGGTGTGCCTGCTTATATGGAGAAAGGTTCTGGAGTAAATTAGGAGCACCTGGTCACTGCCAACAGCAGAGGCCTGAGCCATTGAAATGCTGCGGTTTATGGCAGAGCATTGCCAGTTCTGCCCCTCCTATTGCGCCGGTGGCGTGAACCGTGACAATGGCCTATGATCAACGTAGTTGCAACAATAGGGATTTTTACTGTTGTTTACAACAGTGGTGAAAATCGATCCTTACTGAATAACCGCTATAAAAATGAGAACAAAAAAGGGAAATAGAGAATAATATAGCCATAGGAAAAAAGCAAGACCCCACAAAATATACTATCGGGGTTATTCAAAGAGATCCGAATTGTGGCCGAAAGGTAACCGAACAGTGAAATTCAGCGTACGGTTAACTTTCCTGTCCATTCGACTATTCCGAGAGCAGGCAATTCACCAAATCCTGGCATATTGGTGCACATACGGTGGCCTGTTCGGTGCCTGTTCGAGGGCAGTGAAAACCCCATAGAGAAGCAATGCTTTGTCTATTCAGAGAACAAAAACCAGCAGTGAAAGGTTGCTGAAATGCCCTGCCATTCGGTGGTTTAATTCGGCAGGTTTATTCAGGCGAATCCCATAGGCTTCAATGTTAAAAATATTCCCGTTTTAATTAAATATCTAATAAACCGTTGATTATAATATTCTGTAGTAAAAAGTCTCTTTAATTTTTTTAGGATCTTTTAGGCATTTTTCAGGATTTTTTTGCAAATTTTTTTCCGTCTTTTTTTTTTAATCGTTTTTTATTTTCTGTAACCGCCCTTTTTATTATTCCTTGGATCTTATATGTAAATTTCAGACATTTTCGTTCTGTAGTTTCTTTGCAAACAGCGTTTCACTTTTCAAACAGTCAAGCGTACTGTTTTTTTTGTTCACTCCATTCGTTTGCGGTGTTGGCTTTTTCCGGCAGCTTCTCTGCGCTGTGATCGGCGGCTGCTCAGGTTTCGGCAGGGTTAATCCAGATGTTTTTGCGGGTTTCGTGTACGTTCACCGGGTTTTGCGGTGAGTGTTCGGTGGGTTTGCGGCGGCTTTTCCTTGCACTTCGGGGACCCTGTGGTGCTTGCTGAATACACCGCAGGATTGCCGAAATGGGATCGCCAAATCGCACCGAATTGAAGCGAACGAAAAGTCACCGAACGTGCGGTGACTTTTCAATTCTCTTTGAATAACCCTGTATATAAAAAGCACCTATTATGTTGTTATAATAAAGGGTGCTATATTGCTGCAATATGTATCATACTAAATGAAATTATGAAAAATATATACCTATCTATAAACTTGAAGTTTTAACTTGACCAGTAACGGCCATCGCGAATGAGACCATTCAACGTTAACGTTGACTGGAAGAAATTCCGCAAAAGAGGAATAATTCAGCATAGCAAAAAGCCTGTTTCGCCAGTGAAGATGATCAACAGACTTTGGAAATATATGGTGATTACTAAAAAAAAAAAAAAGATCCTATCTGAATTCCTGGCCATTATGACAAGCCTGAAAAGCGAGGTCTTCCATCTGCCCTGAAGGCTGTCAATCAACTGCTACAGGGCAACAGTAGAGGGGTTGTGACCCCACTTGCTCAAAACATTGTCACCATGTGATAGTACACTGACATTATCTAGGAAGGGCACAGCAATGACTCTAAATGCTTCTGCATGTGATTGCCTGTGTATACGCCAGCTGTCAGTCAACCTGTCAACTGGAAGAAGCAGGAGAAGGCAACGAAGTGGGATATAAGGGGTGTTTAAATACTCTAGGCCAGTGGTTCCCAACCCTGGTCCTCAAGTGCCCCTAACAGGTCAGACTTAAAGGATCACCTTGGGGAATTGCAGCCTGAATACTGCAATCACTGAGCAGCAAAATCCTATTACCTGTGCTGTGCTTCACATGGCTTGCAAACCTGGCCTGTTAGGGGTACTTGAGGACCAGTGTTGGGAACCACTGCTCTAGGTAAACGATGGGGGAATAATCAAAATCTTTTTAGTCTTTTGAGTATTTCAAATCATTATTTAGCTTATTTGGAAGGTATTCTGGGCTATTGCTTTCTGCTATTGTTACTTATTCACAAAAAGGTTCCTATTTGTTTGTTTTGTTTTTTCAATGAATTATCCTGATTCAGAGTAAGTTTAGATCCGAGTACAACTAGCAAATGATTATTGCTGTCACTTCTTTGTATACGTAGTTAGTAGTGACTGTGTGTTTTTGGAGGCTGTATGAATATATCTACAATGATATTTAAGTTGCCAAAATGTTAAATATTAGGGATGATATTTTCATATTTCCTCAAATATTTGTTTTGTTTTGCATGGCAGATAGAATCTTTTGCCCCAGGCACAGTGTTTGAAGTATTCTTCCAGTACCTAAGCTATTCTTATTAATACCATGTGACAGCTTATGCAATTTGGTTTAGCATATGCTTTATATACAAGCAAGACATCGAGGCATAAAGGGCTTATGTAGATCTGCAGAAGGTCAGCATTAAACGCATGTGCTTACTTCCACTGGCAGCATATTCTTTTCTTCTCTCTGTTGCCATGCTCCTGCCTGATACAGTCGAACATCTCTACTTCTATATACATATATATCACTGTTTTTCTTCCAAGATCATTACAGGATTCTAGAGAGTATGGTGCTGTGTTTTCGAAGAATTACCCCTGGGTACATTCGATTACTACAGGTATGAATATTTTTTTTTTATAATAAATATTGAACAAAAAGTCAGTAAAAATGGATGATTATTAAAATCCATTATGGAATTGTGCTGTATATGCTTTAAATTATGACAGTTACTTATATGCAATTTAACCAATGAGGTTTACACAAGAAAAATCATTATGTAAGCTAAAAACCCATACGCTATACAGTTTCTCTGTACTTTTATATTGTTACCTTTGCGTATTGTGAGCGATGTTCTACAGGTTTTACCCATTGAATCTGCACGTTGCATTTCTTCTAGCACTATTTGATTAATTTTTCTACACTATAGTCTATTTTTGAATGATTGCCTGCAAAATGTCAGCGATTTTATAAAAGCAACTAACCTACAAAACACAACCCCAAAACATTAACTTTAGGAATAGTGCCAGGGATTTAATCATCTGTCTGTCACTGGGATTGTATCTTCTTTAAAAATAAACAAAATAAAGAAAAAATGCGTATATAGTAGTTTGGACACGCTAAAGTAGATATTTCTAATCTAGGAACTTTTATATATAAAACATTTATGCATTATATATGTAACTTTACAACTATTCTATGTTACAGTCGAACATACTTGAAAGAAATGAACACTCAGTGTGTTCTTCGAAGCCAGTGATAGATTTTGTTTTATATATTTTTTTATACCAACTACTCTCGTGTTTTATGTCATCAAAACTAGTATTTCACAGCAAACAATAATGATAGAAAATCTGAAATTAAGAACAATTTCAGTGAAGTATGTGTCTTTCAGGTGAATGATGTGATGAATGTAATTTTAATTTTAGTTGGACTAAGCAACATTTGATGTACTTTGAATATAATGTATATTCTTAAATGGACAAAATATTCTATGCATTTATATATATATATATATATATATCTATTGCAAATAAAAAGAGTGCACACAGTGGGAATAGACAGATTGATATTCAGTATATTATAAATTGCAGATGAAATTTAATGTAGATAAATGCAAAATTATGCACTTTGGAGTGAAGAACACACAAGCATCGTATACCCTAAACGGTACAGAGTTAGAGAAATCAAAGCAGGAGAAGGATTTGGGAATAATCATAGACTTCAAACTAAGTAACAATGTGCAATGTCAAGCAGCAGCCGTCAAGCCCAGCAAGGTATTGTCATGCATTAAAAGGGGAATTCACTCTCGGGATATAAACTTATATATCTTACATAAAATCAAATTTTGCCTCTTTATGAATCAATGGTAAGACCGCACCTTGAATATGCCGTGCAATTTTGGGCACTTGTCTTAAGAAAGGATATTCTAGCGCTAGAAAAAGTACAGAGACGAGCAATTAAATTAATAAGGGGAATGGAAGGTTTAACCTTAGTGACCGGGCACTTTTACACAAATCTGTCCTTTAGTGACCGCTGCTGTTTTTACGTTTCTGCGCTGTTCGTGTTTCGGTCAAATTTTCCTCTTACTCGTTTATGCAACCCACAAATTATACATCGTTTTCCCCGCCATTTAACCACTTGGCTGCTATGGACGCGCTCAGCGCGTCCAGCCAAGTGGTTCTCCTGTGCTACGGACGCGCTCAGCGCGTCCGAGCACAGGAGGCAGCAATCCGCCGGATTCCGGCGGATTGCTGCCCCCCCCCAGTGCGGGCTGACATCTTGGATGTCAGCCCAGCACTCGGGAGCCCGGCGGGGACATTAGATGTCATCGCGGCGATGCAATGACATCTAATTCAGGCGCCCCCCCGCATGTGCGGAGGAGGTGCCTGAAAGGGAGGGGGCTCTCTCCCTCCCGATCGGCGGCATTGCGCAGGGTTAACCCAGGCACCATTTGGAAGGGCACAGCCTGCCCTTCCAAATGGTACCTGGCATTAACCCCATGGGTGCCGGATCACGAATTGGCGCCGAAAAGCGCCGGTTCGTGATCCTTTCCCGGAGCTGGCCGACATCTTGGATGTCGGCCAAGTTTCCGGGAATGCCCCCTGAGGACTGGCGTCATCGTGCATAGCACGATGACGCCAGTCTTGGAGTTAACCCCTAACTGCCACCAATGGTGGAGATAGGGGGTTCCAATGAACCCCCTATCTCCCGATCTGTGGCAGTTAGGGGTTAATGTTTGGTATTGTTGGATCGGCCAGAGCATGGCCGTTCCAACAATACCAAACATGAGTATAAAAAAAGTTTTTAAAAGAATAAAAAAAATAAAAATAAAAAATATTTAAAAAAAAAAAAAAAAAGTTTTTTTTTGGTTCTTTAATGCAGCAATATTGTTCCCATTTCAATTATAATGTGAACAATGATGCTGCACTAACGATTTTTGTATGCGGTGCGTTTGTTAAAAATCGCGTAATTTTCCCCAAAAAAATGTAACGAGACCCCATCTCTAATTTTTTTAACAAGCGCACCCCATACAAAATATAACCGCAATTGCTCGCATGTTAAAATGTGAAAAAAAAAACACTTTACACGTTGTAAATTATTGAAAATTCATATTTTATTGCATTTTTTGTTATAATATACAGACAGGACATGACGTATACATATAATAATGACATATTATGAATCTGCCGAGTCTGACAGAAAGAACAATATATAATATGTCTGGGTCATATACTAAAATAAGCCTTCAAAACACGTTTAAACATGATGAGCAAAACCGGTAAAAATGACCTCAGCACAGAGGCGGCAAATGCCTCAGCAGCGAATGGGTTAATGGACTTTCTAAAAATACCATTATTTACATCATATCCTATAATTTACTATAAAAAATGTATGAAATATGATGAAAAAATTGTAAAAACACACTTTTTTGTAATGTAATCCCCAAAATCTACAACCGCCAAAAAAGACCCCAGCTAAATAATTTCACAATTTTGTCCCAAGAATAGAAATACCCAATTTTTACATGTTTTTGCTTTTTAACCCCTTCACTGCTGAGCCAGTTCACCTATGTGCGCTGAGCTCATTCTGACCGTTTTATGCCCATTATTTTTAGATGACAGCCTAGGTCCTATTTAACTACCCCCCCCCCAGACAAAAAAAAATAAAAAAAATTAAGTCGCGATCCGGCAGCGAAACTGTTAACTTTATACACCGCTGAAAAGGGGAGACTCTCTAAGTTTCTAGATGCAGGTCATGGAACTGGTGTCCGGCGCTAATATTCATAATCTTCGGCATTCAGTAGAGGCTGTCCAGCCTGGGGAGCACGTACTCAGTACATCACGTTGGTGAATGTGAAATGAAAAAAGGAAGAGAGAAAAAGAAAATTTTGTGCAGACTGTATTATCCCAATATGAATAATTGCAGGCAGGGGGTATACTCACATTTTCTGGTGCCAATTTAAACAAAGAGGCACCAAAACGAAGACAAATCGGTGAATTAAACCAAGGGGCACCGATTCCCCTATCAGAGATGCAGAGATCAGGAAACTCGATCCTTCAAGATGTCAGTTCAGGATACCACAGGAATAATGTCACCAAGAGTCATACAAGGTGAAGAATTCACAAACGGTTTATTTAAAATGACAATAAAATACACCTCAGACGCGTTTCGCTGAATACAGCTGATGAAGGGGATTTACCGTTTTTCCTGGTTAGCCCGGCAGCTGCATTTCTAATCCGGCCAGTATAAACTATTTGGTTTAACATATTATTTTTCCCTTTTTTTCCGAACTATGAACAATTTTTTGCACACTAGGTTATGATTTATATGGACTGCTGAACAATTGTTTCGTTATATTTTTTATTTTTTTTATTTTTTTAGTTTTTATGCCACACTCCATTTATTTCACATTTATGTAATTTAATATTTTTTGTCTTTATCCCTCGTTTGTATTTTGGTTTAAAGGCTATAACCCTGCTCATTGGAGCACATTAATCATTAGTGCTTTATCCTTAGCACTCTGTAGAGCCTTTTTTCTTTTTTGGTTTTCAGCAATTGATATATACCAGTGCTTTATATACAGCACCTGGTCAAGTCATTGTGCTTAACCTACAGCACTTTGTTTAGTAATTGCCACTTATACGGCAGTATCTTCTTTTTTTTTTTTTTTTTTTTGCTTGTGTGTTTATTTTTATTCATTTTATTATATTTATTTTTTGTTGCCACAACTTCCTTCCTTTTTTGACCAATTTGTGGTTGGCAACTTGGCACTATTATTTCATACTTAAACGAGTCTCTATTCATTTTTTCTTCTCTTTTCTTGATTTATTTTGTCGATCTGAGTTTAGCAGGTCACACAATCTATTTTGTGCGATCTATTTTTGTGATTTTTTTTTCCTGCTTTGTGATATTATCTTGCCCTTGATAATAGAGCCATCTGGTGGCGCTACACGGCCATTACATCCATTTTTGTTCTCTAAGTTTCTAGCTGCCATGGATGGAGAGATAGAGTGCTCCAAACGAGCTCCCCTCCACTTCCTGGTTTTAATGCAGGCGCCGGGGTGGCGCCTGACGATGACGTCACCACGAAGCGTGTTGACATCATCGTGCTCGCAAGCCCCTCTAAAGCAGAGGGGCAGGCTTCCTCCCTGCCAGATCTCCGTTGGAACCAGCAGGGAGCTAAGTATTCGGGCGGGAGGGAGGTTAGGAGCCGCTGACGTACTATGTATTTCTGCGCGTCTAAGGGAGACCCGTGGGCAGGACGTACATAGTACGTCAGCGGTCCTTAAGGGGTTAAGTTATGAGGAAAAGCTAACAAGTTTAAACCTGTTTAGTTTGAGAACCGGCGCCTTAGAGGGGATCTGATAACTTTATATAAATATATACAGGGCCATTATAAACCATTGTCTGGAAACCTATCAGGACTATACACAGGACACGAGGTCACCCATTTAGACTGGACGAAAGGAGATTCAGCCTAAAGCATAGGAGGGGTTATTTTACAGTGAGAACAATAAAGTTGTGGAATTCTCTGCCTGTTGAGGTGGTTGGGTCAGAGACTGTACAGACTTTTAAACAACGACTGGATGACCACCTGCAGACACGGAATATTAAGGGTCATAATATTTAATATGTGGGTAAAAGCTTCTTGATCCAAGGAGAAATCTGACTGCCATTCTGGGGTCAAGAAGGAATTTTTTCCCAGTATGTTGCATATTGGCGAGAGTTTCAGACTGGGCTTTTTCCGTCTTGTGGATCAACAGCAGTAGGTGATGTGCGAAAGGCTGAACCCGATGGATGCCTGTCTTTTTTTCAGCCTATGTAACTAAGTAACTATATATATTTAATGATCAGGACACTTGAAGTTCCAAAAGTGCACCGTTGGGCAAATTGAAAACATCCGCTTTCTACAGTACATTTAAGTACCTCTAAATAATGGCTAATGGTATTATTCTATATGAGGAGTTAAGCAGATCTGGTTGTTTTTACCTATTAAGGTAAAGTGACAGCAATGGGAATTAGCAGGTGAAACTGGCTTAACTAGGCAAATTAATTGTCCACATCAGTCTTTTTCCAGTCATGATTTTACAAAAACAGTCTAGCTATGTCCCCGTTAGTCAACAAACAGAATATGTGGTGTCCTGTGAGGTAAGCCAATGGGTTATTTCTATAAGTACCTAGGCCAGACTTGAAAACGAGAGAAGTCTCAATAAATCCTTCCTGGTAAAATACTTTATAAATAAATAGAGGGTTGTGAGATGTAACCACAAAATTGCAATACTTGTTTGGGAATGCAGAGTACATTGTTCTAAGTGAGTTCAATTGTAATGGTTTAGTTTTTTTGTGTAATGGTTTTGACATTTTACAGGTGTAGCTGGATAGATACACAAAAATACATAAAAATAAACAGAAGTCACATTATGCTTTATTTATTCTTGCTAAAGCAGTGTTATGAAACACACTGTGTTGCATTTTGTTTATACATATTTGCTGGAGTCAAGTCGTAACCTGCAAGCTGCACTTAACTTTCCATTCAGCATGCAAATTTTATATTAATGTGTAAATATGAAGATAGGAATTCATTTTGATACATATCATTTATTGATACTTAATAAGCAAAAGTGTGATTGAAAACCTTTATTTAGGTTTCCGTGTGTAGGCCAAAAGAAGACTTCATTCCCTCTGCAAAAACAATGGATGGAACTGTGGCCAGCTCGTCTTGACCCCTGAATGCTTGTGTTTTATATGTCTGTAAAACCATTTGATTATTTAAAAGTGGAAAAACGTCTAAGACTTTTTGTTGAAAACATATAACATTTGCTAGAAACGTGAGATGCGTAGGTAACACTTAAACATCAGATAATTTTGTGTATAGATTGTTCTTCAGGGATAATTTAAAAGATAAAAATAATATGGTTTGTGCATTTTCTTAATATATATATTTGTCTGTGATAGAACTGGCAATGAGATGACAGGTTTTAGATACAAAATAAAGTCCCTTGAACAGTTGCAGGTGGGGGTCTACATTTTTTTATATTCAAGGACAAAGGGGCGGTTTGTCAAATACAGTAAATGTGATAAAAACTGATACATACAAATGATCAAATACCTACTAATGTAGTAGTAGTGACAATGATAAGATCATAACCAAGACAACATCCAAAAATGCTAACAGGATGTAAAATTAATATCTGTATGTGGGCATAATGACAGCATATAAAAAGTACAGCGGGCAGTATTACAAAGTTGGTGCCAGCTGACCCAGAGCTGTTGTAAACTTAACAACCCCATAGACTTTAATGGCTCTGGTAAGTTTACAGCAGCTCTGGTTAAGTTGGAACCAACTTTGTAATATCGCCCAGTATCTTTACGAGAGTTTTTCATCAATTCTAAAAACCTGAATCTTACCTCTTTGCAGTAGTGAGGGAAGCTCTCCCTGTATTCTGCTCACTACCTGGCAGTAAAGTTTGTTGTTGATTTCGGGTTTTTTTAACAGCTAGGATATGGACTGCTCATTCGAACTCCTAGGTTGTGATGCAGTGGCAGGATTGAGGTCTGAAGGAGAACTTCTTTTCTCCCCAGGAAGGTCTTCAATCTTGTATTTTTTTTTTTTTTTTAAATTCTTTATTTATGAGTTTTTACACAGAACATGGCACAACCAACATTTCCATCAAGCGCTTGAAAATACAGAGATCAATTGACAGGTGCCAAATCTTAACCCCATCTGATAGCGGGCATAGACATAGACTGATAATAAATCAAACCCATCGTAAGAAAAAGAAATTGGGGAAGATTCCGAGAGGAAGAAAAGAGAAAGAAGAAAGAAAAAGAAAGGGGGGAGAAGAAGGGGGGAAAGGGTGGACAGTTCCATCCAGGCTGTACAAACTTAATTGAGTACCGGAGATATACATTTCAACTTGTAACTCCCAAATAATCCTCCCACAAATGCCAAGTTTTCTCGAATTTGGGTATAGTTTGGCGTACAATAGCTGTCAGTTCCTCCATGAGCTTCACATCGGATACTTTAGCCTTCACGAGACGCATAGTAGGCAGGACATCCGATAGCCATTGAGAAGCCAGGGCTCTGCGAGCCGCCAAGAGGACGCAACGTAGCAAGGACTGCTCGGGGTTCGTGAAACCAGTTTTCGGCCGAGAGAGCAAGAAGTCCCAGGGGTCCACATGAACAGGTCTGTGAAATATCGAAGTCAGCAAACGGCCCACCTTCCCCCAGTATTCCTTGACCCTCGGGCAGTCCCACCACAAGTGAATAAAGGTACCCTGTAATCCACAGTTGCGCCAGCATAAATCACTAGTAGTTCTCCCCATCCTGCATAGGAGCACAGGGGTCGTGTACCATCTGAATAGCATTTTAAAGGATTGTTCTTGGTGAGTGACACAAATAGAGGACTTTGCCGTAGCCTCCCAAATTTCCTCCCATTCATCCCCCGTCAATGATTCCTGCAGATCGGCCTCCCAGCGAGCGCAATAGGCGAGCTCGCCCCATTCCTTGGAGCCGGAACATAGTGCGTAATATATAGTCGAAATCAATCCTCTAGGGACACTCGCCGCAGAGCAGAGCTTCTCAAACCAGTTCAAGGGCGTGTTGGCTATGGGGACCAGGGCCTCTGTATCTATATAATGCCGCAGCTGCATAAAGCGAAAGTAGTCAAATGGTCTCAGTGAGGCCCTAGCGGAGAGGTCTGCAAAGGTCACCTTTTTACCCCCTGTCAATATGTCTCCAAAGCGTCTTAGTCCCGATGCCTCTAGTGTTTTGAAGTCAGGAAGGTTCATCCCTGGGGGGAAGGCCGGGTTGCGGAAGAGCGGGGTCATAGGCGACGGAGTAGTGGCTAAAGAGAACTTGGAGCAGGCGAGGTCAAAGATGCGCAGGGAGTTGGCTATTGCCGGGCAAACCGTGCGGGGCAAGGGGCGCGAAGGTCTGGGAAGCCACAGAGCCATGTGTGGGCGGTCAGGAGAGGTAAGCGCAGTCTCTAGTGTCACCCAACGTCTGTCCGCCGCCGGTGCGTGCCAGGCAACCACCTGCGCCAGTTGTGCTGCGCAATAATACATATAAAGGTTAGGGAGACCCAAACCACCTCTAGTTTTAGGACGATATAGTATTTTACGGGCTACTCTCCGCCTTTTATTCTGCCAGACGAAGGCGTCTATCGCAGATTGAATTCCTGCCAAGTCCCTCCGGGTGACCGCCACCGGCAGCGCTTGAAAAAGAAACAGAAGTCTGGGCAAGATGTTCATCTTAACAGAGTGGATCCTCCCGATCCACGAGATCGGCTTCTCAGTCCAGTCCTCTAGGTCCTTCTTAATCTGTCGTATCACGGGTGGGATGTTGGCAGAAAACAAACGTGTGGGGTCACTAGTCAGGGAAACCCCAAGATATTTAAGAGACGTCCGTACAATTGGAATGCGGAAGCTGGATGCCATATCCGCTACCATCTCCGGTGACATGTGTAAGGGCATCGCCTGGGATTTAGTAAGGTTGACCTTAAAACCTGAAAGTGAACCATAGTGTGTCAACAAGTCATGGAGGTGGCGCATGGACCGTAGGGGATCCGTCAGGGAGAGCAAGATGTCGTCTGCGTAAGCCGAGACTGTGAACCTGTGGTTGCCCAAAGGGACACCTTGTATATGCGGGGATTGGCGTATGCGCGTTAGAAGGGGTTCTAGAGCTAGCACAAATAGGATCGGAGACAAAGGGCACCCCTGTCGCGTGCCATTCGAGATAGTGAAAGGGGAACGGGAGGCACCCTGGAGTTTAATCTGCGCTCTCGGATTTTCATACAGGGCCTTAATCACATTGATGAAGTTGTCAGGCAACCCCAGTCGTACCAGAAGACGAAAGAGAAAAGGCCATGTCACCCTGTCGAAGGCCTTCTCCGCATCCAAGGAAAGAAGCAGAGAAGGCGTTCGAGTCGATCCCGCCCACCACACCAGGTCGGCACCTCGGCGCGTATTCTCGTACAGCTGTCGGCCGGGAATGAAGCCAACCTGGTCGGGATGTATAAGTGAGGTCAACATGGGGTTCAGTCTATCCGCCAATATTTTGGCCAGGAGTTTAATATCGAAGTTAAGGAGGGAGATGGGGCGGTAGTTTTCAGGTCTCGAGGCGTCCCTCCCTTCCTTCGGAAGCAGCGCTATGTCGGCCAGTGTCATGTCTGGGTGTAAGCGGGTCTCCCCACGCAGCGCATTAAAGAGATTGGTCAAGTGTGGGAGTAAGATTTTCTTGAAGGTTTTGTAATAACCTCCATGGAAACCATCTGGTCCGGGGGCTTTCATACCATTCAGGCCGGCAAGTGCCCTGCTAACCTCTGGCATGGCAATCGGGTGTGGAATTTAAGAAGTCATCAATCACGCCTGTGGCGCTGCCAGCCCCCTCCCCCTGGTCCCTTGAGTGGTTATAAAGTCGGTCGTAGAATTCAGTGAAAACTTGAGCTATAGCGTCGGGGGATGTAACCACTCTCCCGTTGCCCGCCCTGACAGAGGAGATCGATTTATAAGTCCCCCTAGGTCTGAGGCTACGCGCTAAGAGTGAGTCTAATTTGTTAGATTGTTCGTAGAAGGTCCGCCTAGACCACGTTAGGGATTTAGCAACGTCATCTAGGAAGAGCTGTTTCAGGGCTCTCCTGACTTCATTGAGGGCGACAAGCCCAGAGGGAGTGGGATCCGCCTTGTGTTGTTGCTCCAAACGGTGAAGCTGTGCTTGGAGGTCTAGGGCCAAGCTAAGTTTCTGTTTCTTCCGAAACGTGGCTATTTTGATGAAATGGCCTCGGATCACGGCTTTGTGAGCAGCCCAAACCGTGGCCGGGGACATCTCCTCTGAGGCGTTTTCCGTAAAATATTGGTCAAGGGCCACCCGTGTCTGTGCTATAACGTCTGGGTCGCGGAGAAGAGAGGCATTCAGCTTCCACTTCCACGGACCAGAGGATTGGGGAACAGCCAGCTGTAGGGAAATGTCTGCATGGTCCGACCACGTAATACTGTGAATATCTGCTCGCACCACCCTGGCCATACTAGCAGCGTTGCAGAGAAGAAGGTCTATGCGTGAATATGAACCGTGTGGAGCCGAGTAAAAAGTAAAATCTCTGTCATCAGGGTGGAGTACCCTCCATGCGTCCAGTAAATCTGAGCGTCTGAGGAAAGTGTAAAAAGCCCTATCCTGTCCACTAAGTCCCGGTGCCCGGTCAGTTCCTGTCTGGGATCGTCTGTCAACAGCCGCGCAAGGGACCGCATTCATGTCACCACCCACAATCACCATGCCAGGAGGGAGGGAGGCCACCAGGGTAGTCATGTCCGTCCAGAACTGTTCGGATTGTGCATTAGGGGCGTAAATGTTAATGAGATGACAAGTAGAAGCGTACAGTGACCCCGATACCAGGACAAATCTACCGTCGCTGTCACACACCTCAGATGTAATCTTAAAGGGGCATGTCTTCCGAAAGAGGATAGACACCCCATTGCGCTTAACTACGGAGTGGGCCGAGACCGCCACAGTATAGATATGATCTGTGAGTCTGACCTTGGCCACTTTGTTAATGTGTGTTTCCTGAATAAACGCTATGTCTGACTTAGCTGATTTAAGACTGCGCAGTAAGAGGCGGCGCTTGTTTGGGGAGTTCAGGCCCTTCACATTTAGGGAGGTAATCTTAACGGACATCATGGTGTATTTTCAAAAAAAGCATAAAAGAGGATACTGTACCACATCCCGTGCTATCCCGTGGCAATAAACAAGCCCGTAAGGGCAGCCTGGTGGAAAAACAACAAGAGAAGAAAGAAAAGAAAAAGAACAATAACACTAAAACCTTCAAACAAATAGAACTATATACAAAAAAGGCCTCCGAGTAGGAAGCCAGAAATAGCCTGGGCTTACATATCGCCAGGTAAACAAGGATTGGGGGGGGGGGTAACCCAAAGTTCGGCTCCAGTATGAGAGTCCAGGATACCACCTCGCCCGCCACGAGTGTTCATTGGATTGTAAGACCCTGTAAAAAAAAAGAGAAAAAGGAGGGGGCTCCCCCCGTGTCCTCGTCAGCCACCCGAGTCGCTCCGTGCGGTCCCGAGGCATCGTGGGAGTGGGAGAGGATCGCCGTCGGGCGTAGAAGGCCCAAAAATGGGGTGCAAGGGGTGAGGGGAGGAATTGTGCTGTCCACACCCGGGACGCACCTACCGATGGCCCATTGTGTCTTCCCAGGAAAAAGGGCTGTCTGGGGGGCGCAAAAAATGAAAAAATGGGGCACCTCACCTCAAGTCGGGGCACGTCCAGAGCGACTGCGCACATTGCCACCAACGGTTCTCCATTCTCTGGAGAAATGTTGCAGGGATATAGGATGTTGGTTCGGGAGTTCGAAGTCGTCCGGGGGAGTGATACCAAGAGCTTTGAAGAATCTGCTCGGATCCATCCGGGGTTGTAGAACGTGGGTGCGGCCGTCTAGGAAGGCCAGGATCTTCAAGGGGTGTCCCCAGGCGAATTGGATCTTGTGGTTTCTGAGTAGGTCTGCGACGGGTTTCCATTCCCTCCGACGCTGTAGCGTTATTGGGGTCAGATCCTGGAAGAGCAAAATGGGGGTACCCTCGTAAGAAATGGAGGCTCCCCTATTGTTGCGTAGAATAAGTTCCTTGGTGGAGTAATGTAAGAAGCGAACAATCACGTCCCTCGGGCGCTCATCCTCTGCCCTCCGAGCGCGCAGAGCGCGGTGTGCCCGGTCTAGAATCCACGCTTGGTCTGGTAAGTCTGGGGCCAGGGGACGTAGAAGGTCCCGCACCAAATCAGCCAGGGAGCCCTCGCCCGCTCCCTCTGGGAGGCCTCTTATACGAAGGTTGTTTCTGCGCGTTCGGTTTGATAAATCTTCCATCTGTATCTCAATGTCCTCCACTCTGCGTAGTAACATATTCGTGCCGTCCACCACCACATTATGTGCGTCAGCCATGTCATCGACCCTGGTTTCGAGCGCCGCCGTTCTCGTACCTAGCGCCATGAGGTCTGCCTGCATGATCTTCGTGCTCCTATCGATCTCCCCAGCCAGATATGTGCGCATTTCCCGCATATGGGTGAGTATGGATGTTGTATCGGCTTCTGCCGGGTTCCCGTCCGACATTTCGTCCTCCGAGACCGGCGTTTTGTGGCGGGAAGAGGAGCGGCCGCCATCTTGCGAGGCCGCCGGCCTCTTCGCGGAAAACAGCGCGGCCACTGAACCATCCCGCTGCTTACCGCGTTTCGGCGATTTATGAGTGGCTGGCATCGTGGGGGTCCTCCAGGTGTCTCTGGGGAGCTCAGGGTCTGCGGATGTAAGCGGATTACAATGTCTCGTGGCGGAGCTAACAGCTCAGGCGGCCATCACCATCGGCAGCCAAGCCACGCCCCGCCAATCTTGTATTTTAAAGAAGGAGACTGAGTTATTGTGTTATATGTTGGTTTTCAATACAAAAACTTACAAACTTTGCTGCTGTTCCTTTCCATGTTTTCATTTTCATCCCCAAAGTGGAAATGTTCTGGTGAGGATATAAATCTACCATGAGGTCTCTTAGCTGAGAAGCAGCTGGAGGACATGTAGTTGCTGGTAAGCAACTTTGGGTTTCATTAAGTTAGGACCCACCTTGAAAGAGATTGCCATGACATGGCAGGTGGGCTTAACACTTTAATGGCCATTCAAATAAACTAAAACCTCGGTTTTGTTTAGCATGGAGGAACAGGAATAAGCGCAATTGACAACCTTTTTTCTTGTTACAAACTCAGCTTGCGTCTCATATGTTGTGCCGGTTACTGTACAGTAACACATCCTATACTTTTTATGGGAGACATTATTGTGCTACTAGCAGATGAAGAGAAAGCTATTCGAACTAGCTCTTTCTCCATTTGCGGCTGATGTTATTCTGAAAACAATAACGTTTCTTAAAGGCTAGTTTTACGTGATGGGGCTTCAGTACAATCACTTATCACATAAATTCAAACCCACCAAAACAATCCCATACTCGGGTCAGATCCCTCAGAGCGGCATGATCTGCCACTTCGTCACTCTGCAGGCAACTGGAACAAATAGTTCCAAGTGTACCTCCACGTTGTAAGGGTGGAGCCTGGCGAGAGCTGTGGGAACCCCGGGATTTGGCATGATAACCCTTTAGGTCAGTAAAAAGGTAACATTTTATTATACAGTGGCTGGGTAGTCCAGACAGCCAGAAATGGTTCAGGGATGATCAGCAAATCAGTCAGGCCGAGGTTGGTACACGAATGATAGGCAATGTAGTCAGAGAAGACAAGGTCGGTACACGGATGATTGGTAACATAGTCCTACAGGACGAGATCAGTACACTGATGATTGGGTAGGTTTCAGGATACCTTGTCAGGCATTGATGGTGGTACACACTTCAGGTTAGGTCTCAGGATACCTTGGCATACAGTGCTGGTGGTACGCGCTGCAGGTTAGATCTCAGGATATCTTGCAGACACAGATGGTGGGATAAGCTGCAGAAAGAAGCAGAGGAAACACTCTTGAGCAATAGAGACTACAAACAGGAACTGAACAACTGAGCACTGCTGGGATGGTGAACTACCCTAAAGTAGGGAGAGGCTCAGTGCTCTAGAGGTCATGTGGTCAGAGACATGACTGGCTGTAGTTAAGTCCAAGACCAGATGTAATGGGTAATGGAGTAGACCGGTAAGAGCTGGCCTAAAATCAAGATAATTTGAAAGATCATCCCAGAACCCCCGCCACCCCCCCCCCCCCCAGAGAGGATCAGGGCTGGAATCCTTACACAAATTTCCTTCCACCATCCCGGCTGGATCTCCCACACACGAGCTTGCGTCTGTCTCCATGGAGTCCTATGGACTCCTGAAGCTGATAACAACACGGCACTCAGCATCGCTGGTGTTATCATACTGTGGATGCAAAGTATTGACTCAAGCTGCTGACCAAATGGCTCTGTCGCAATAGACATTAAAGTCTGACACATATGTTTTCGTTTGCATCTTGCCTTTAATGTCTTACTTCTGATCTGACCCCAGATGTTTTACAAGAATTCCATAATAATCAGCCACTCATTAGATTGAAAGACCCTTATGGAAATGTGGTTCCAAAACATTCGGTCAAGGCGGCTCATCCATTCATTAAGTCAAATAATAGTATAAACTGCATATTGTTTAAAAGATGTCTGTTATATAACAACCAAAAGCAGTGCTCATTTTCAATGGTTGTAATACTTTTTTTTGTTTTTCTTTTTCACAAATTAAGATATGCCACGATTTGCACATCCTGGTCAAAACACAAACCACTCATGGGTTTTTGATGTTCAGTATACATAATTACTGACAATGGTTTGAAATCTACAGAGATATGCTAACATATTAATTTCTTTTCAGATTCAGGTTTCTAGCAATATGAAAACCTATAAGACTGACATCACTATGAAACGAGCATCCATTCTACTAGGTGTCAGTGGAGTATGGATATCTAGCTACAGCACACATCGAATGCTGAATCAAAAAAGAATAACTAAACAGAGCGGAACCTGCACACTTAGAAAATGGACAGATCTGAGTTAATGTTTTATGTCTACCTTGTAACTTGCTACATTTAATGAAAAGATTCCCAAAGTAACTGGACTGTGCTTCTCCTAGTGCAACTTAATTACATCTGCCATTTTTATATTGTATTATAATATTTCATGAATATTTCCATTTTTATCATGCAGATAATCCACCATACAGAGGAATAAAATAGAACTTTTTAAGAAATGCGTTAAAAAAGGAGCAGTGATTCAAAGGTGAAATAAGGTCTGACTTTATTTTCCGAATAAAGTATTCAAATCGGATACTTTGACAGACTTGCATCTAAAAGCCATGTATTTCAGAAGGTAACAAGCAAACTCCCCAGATGAGAAATATACACGATTTGGTACAGTGCTAATCCCCAAGTGATCATATGGAGGGTATAGGGATGTTTATACATACTTCAATTTAGAGGTACGCCGGTTAAAACAGGCTTAAGGAGGAAATAAACCTAAGATCATTTCGGAATGAATCCTAGTGTGATTTATCCATACAAAATTGAGAGTAAATCTTCTATTGGTGCCACTCACATTGTTTAGAGCCAAAAACCGGCTCTGAGTATGTTGGGCTTCTGGGTATTTTCTGAACTTTTTTCTCAGACACCCAAACACCTTTATATCTTGTGTTTCCTTTTAAAATAAGCAGAATATCGTAGGTAATTGGTATATTCGCAGCAAATATTCGCCAAATGCCAACTTACGTTAGTTGGAGCCCTTCCTGGCTCTGATTGTATCCCCTGTGAGGTTTTTTAATGGTTGAGTGCCCCACTAGAAACTCCTTCAGCATATTCCTGGATTGTAGGTGTCTTTCAAAATGTAGAGGACAGCAGACAAAAGGTAAATCTTTAAAAAGATTTATTCCATTAATAAAAACAAATGAAAACCGGAAAGCATTTTACTTAACCGACTTTTTAAGAAATGTGTTAAAAATTAAGCAGTGATTGAAAGGTGAAATAAAGTCTGACTCTATTTTCCGAATAAAGTATACAAATCGGATACTTATGACAGACTTGCATCTAAAAGCCATGTATTTCAGAAGAAACAAGCAAACTCCTCATATGGAATGCTTGGACTGCTTACTAAAGTTTACATGCACGAAATGCTTTAGAGTGTCCATCATGGTTTCCTGTTGCTCATCCTGCTACATATTTTGTTAACCAGTCTGCACAGTTCATAGGTGTTCTATAATTGGACTTTACCTTGCTAGTTGGAGAAAGGGTCTATATCTGGAAAGTACCGAGGCTCCTAGTTTGCACGAAGGAATAGAAACGTCAAAAATTCTGCTGTAGAACATTTCAGTAAAAGCCTCAAAGAACAGAGCATAATGTGTTTGTAAATATTTCAGATGTATTTCACATTCACACCAAAAGTTGCTATTTATTTAACCACTTGACTGCCAAGATAGAGTATACTCAACCTACAAAGCACATGATGATGCCTCGATATCAAGTATACTCTATATGGTCTAATTCTGGAGTAATGTATAGGTATTAGATTTGCAATTAGACTCCAGAATGTGCCCCAAAGGTTTCAGCACTTCAGCATGACACCTGAGGAACTAAAACAGTTTGAACAGTTGGGGCGATCCCAAAGTGGTTCAACACTGAACTCCAGCTGCAGCAGGCACTTTTTGATCAGCAGATGTCAACATCTTCCTGTTAAATAGGACTATCGCATTAAAAAAAATTCTAAAATTCACAAATACTTTCCTACTGCATAATTCATGATAAGTGACTTTCCAATAATGAACCTGGTTTTATGGAAAAATCACTTGGCAGTGAAAGGGGATAATGATTGTTAGTCAATGTTTGTTGTTTTTTTAGCATATTATTTTACCTTTGTATTAATAAAAAGTAAACAGTGGGTACAAAGGAAAAGGCAATCTCAAAACTACTTACACACTTGGTAGTGTATTTTACCAATTCTTTAGATCCATAAATGTACTGATGTTACAGAACTCACAATGAAACACAATGTCTATTGCATCTGGAATCTTGCTTTTTGAGCAGTGGGGATCGGATCTCGCTCATGTGAGTAGACAGGATGTGCCAAGGTCCCTCGTGTGCTGGCACATAGACCACAGTTTGTACCCAAAAAGGGTCTCCAAAACATAAACTCCAGCTGTAGAAATATGTGAGGACAGCTTTGACCATACTAAATGCTTTGTAGGGCTCTTAACAGTTGCCACATCAAGGAATGCAAAATTGATTTACTAAACATTATGATAAAAAATGCAATCTATTTGCAATTTTGACCTCGCTGACTAAATTCATATATGTTGCGGTTTTGGTTAATATAGCAGCAGAGGCGTAACTAGAAACCTCAGGGCCCAGGTGCGGGAATCAATGAAACCCCTGCCCTTGGAAAAAACAGACCCCCCCCCCACCGGCCCCATGCACTGGATCCTTCCAGGTCCACAATATCAACTCCAGACAACCAGTTTCCCATTTTTTTTCCAGGTCCACTATGACCACTTCAGTCCATCCCATTTCTAATGTAATGTGCGCTATGTACTGTATATCTCACAGCTACACAGTTATAAAACTCAGTAATGTGCTGAGCCGAGCCGCTCAGGGGAGGCCCTGGCCGGACGTACATGGGCCACCCCCGGACTCCGGGGCCTGGGTGCAGTGGTACTCACTTCACCCCTGGTAGTTACGCCCCTGTATAGCAGGGTTTCTTCCCTTCGTTTTGTAGAAAGGCACCTTATGTGGCCACAGTTGGCCCGACTATAAGAATTAAAGACCAATATATTCTGTATAAATATGATTTTTTTATGTGTCAATGTTTTATAGTTAACATTTAATTCCATTTTATATTTCCTTATTTAAATTTTAATATTTTGATACTTTGCTGGAAACACATTAAAATGTAAGATGGCAAAGCAGTAGAAGAGGATATAAAATAATGTATTGTCTTTGAAGCAGGCTTATTTAAAGTGTAACGAGGAATATTCAAACAAGTATTGTTGTATGCATGAACATTGTTCATGGATTATCATAATCAAAATCAGTACAGCTCCGGTTTATTCTTCGCCAACATAATAAAAAGCGAGGACTTAAAAGCAATCTATTTTAAAATTAATATTCTATTTTTTTTTTCATTAAATTTGGTTTGTCTTACGTTTCTGTTATAAAATATATATTTTTCCTCGTAGCAGAAGAACTGTGAAAATGACATTCATTCTGAATTTGCAGTGTTTTAAATTACTTTTGCAAAGTGCATAATGCAAATCAGCAGGGTGTGTTTTGATATTCCTCTTTTCATTATTTTTAAGGTAACTTAAAGAAAAATTTAATTGTTGAAGGGCTCACAAAGTATATTCAGACTTATCTTTGATAATGGAAAATACACTTTTGCGTGCTTAGTACAAATATTTCTACAGGAAACACAAGCAGGGCCGGATTTACAACTAGGCAGAGTACACATGTGCCTAAGGCGCCTGCCACAAGGGGGCACCTTGCTCTGTAAACAAAAATCTATATTTTTTGCAACTTACAATCATTTAGTCCACTGTATCTCTGGAGCTAGATGGACATATGAGGTATCATTGGAAAGGCCAGATTATGGCCTTTCCAGTGATATCAAACATAACCAGGTAAGATTTATGTACAAATAAAATTAACAATATTTTCTTCTTCTTTTTTTTTATAACATAGCACTATTATTCAGTTTAAAATTATAAAGTGAACAGTAATGCTCCACTAACTCACCTTCTCATTTCCCACACAGCCAGCAAGTGTGGAGCTGATGATGCAACAGATTGTTTCATCGACAACCTAGACCACTGCAGTGAAAAGAGACAGGGGGACTTTGGAACCTGCATCTCTGAATTGTACACCAGACAAGGTTAAGTGCCGGTGTCATTGGAAAGGTCAGAGTGTGGCCTTTCCAATGATACCAAACATGACCATAGAATGTGTAAAAATAGAAAAAAAAAGCAAAATTTTTTAAATTTCTTATCTCTGTTCTACGGCAGAGGCAATATATGCTTTTACTTATAAAACAAACAATGCCACTGCACTGCATCTCGACTAAGGCATCAGATTCTGCCCCTTTTGATTTGAGCGCAGAGAGAAACTGGTTGTCAGCTTTTTAAATTTTTTTTTTATTTTTTTTAGTTTGCCCCAAAAGGGAAATTTGAAGTCCTGTTGGCATGTTTATTTTTTTTTTGTTAGGTGGGTGAGGTAGGGGCACTCTACATTTCTGTGCCTACAGGCTCCTAAGATGCAAATCCGGCCCTGAACACAAGTGAGAGTTTGCATGCTGTGCAGTATGTTTTATTTAGGAATACAATGGATATAGTAGTTGAGTTCATTGTATGCATATTATGGACTGGTCATAGTGCTCCATTCATTGAAATACAATTAATAAATGATAGTAAAATTCCAATAGAACAGATAACCCTCTTCACTATGATGATAAAGTCAGTGGCGTAACTAGAAACCTGAGGGCCCCGGTGCAAGAATCCATGAAGGGCCCCCAACCCCCCCCCAAAAAGATCCATATTTTTACCTTTTTTTTTCTGCAATATAAAAAAGATAGTATTACCCCCAGCTCACATGGACATATATTGCCCCAGCTCATATGGACATATATTGCCCCAAGACCACACATGGATATATTGCCCCCAGGCCACAAATGGATATATTGCCCCAGCTCACACATGGATATTTTTGCCCCCAGCTCATGGAAATACTGCCCCAACACATGGATATACTGCCCCAGCTCATGGATATACTGCCCCAGCACATGGATATACTGCCCCAGCACATGGATACTGCCCCAGCTCATGGATATACTGCCCCAGCTCATGGATATACTGCCCCAGCTCATGGATATACTGCCACAGCTCATGGATATACTGCCCCAGCACATGGATATACTGCCCCAGCTCTGCCCCCCAGCTCATGGATATATTGCCCCAGCTCTGCCCCCAGCTCATGGATATATTGCCCCAGCTCTGCCCCCAGCTCATGGATATACTGCCCCAGCTCTGCCCCCAGCTCATGGATATACTGCCCCAGCTCTGCCCCCCCAACTCATGGATATATTGCCCCAGCTCTGCCCCCCAGCTCATGGATATATTGCCCCAGCTCTGCCCCCCAGCTCATGGATATATTGCCCCAGCTCTGCCCCCCAGCTCATGGATATATTGCCCCAGCTCTGCCACCCAGCTCATGGATATATTGCCCCAGCTCTGCCCCCCAGCTCATGGATATATTGCCCCAGCTCTGCCCCCCCAGCTCATGGATATACTGCCCCAGCCCAGCTCTTACCTGCTCAGGGGGGCCCCAGGCCCAGGGCAGGCTCCGCCGGCTCTTGTCCTCCTTGGCGAGCGGCCGCTGGAAACCTGCAGCTTGGCCGCTCGCCGGAAACCACCTGATCAGTGCAAGGTCTCGTGCGCTGGTCAGGTGGTTTCTCTCCCACGTGAGCGGCCAAGCTGCATGTCAGCGCTTTTTGCTGGAATCTGGCAGCGGCGCTGGGCCCCCCTCCAGTGGCGGAATGCCAGGGCCCGGTCGCAACTGCGACCGCTGTGACCCTGGTACTTCCGCCACTGGATAAAGTATACTCGATCTTGAAAAGCACCTGCAGGAGCCACAAGACCAATATCGAGCCCATGCTATAATATACAGGGAGTATCACTTTTTGGCCAGCAGTTGGAGCCCTCTGCCTGTCAAGTAGGGATGGGCTGGCGGTTCGATGCGAACATGAGTTCGCATCGAACATTGGCCGTTCGACCGTTCGTCGAACAGCGAACATTTCCGCGTGTTCGCCCACAATGCACCACGATGGACCACAATGCACTTTTCCACTGGCCTGAAGCTTGTAACCACAGGTCAGGTGCAAGACTATGCCAATCAGGGCTCAGACTCCTCATTGAGCAAATTTTGCCCAATCATGGGCTCGCAGCACACTATATAAGGCTTCCCGCAGCCCCAGCGTGTGTTTGTTGCAGGAGTGAATCAGAGGAGAGGAGATTGTTGCATATCAGGGTGCTATCAGGGTGTATCACTGACTTAAACCAGAGTTCTGGGAATTTAAATCTGTGTGTTGGCACTGCCAGGCTATCAGGGTGTATCACTGACTAATACCAGAGTTCTGGAATTTGAATCTGTGTGTTGGCACTGCCAGGCTATCATGGTGTATCACTGAGTTATAGCAGAGTTCTGAATATCTTTAATCTAGATAACACAGTTGAATCAGAGTTCTGTATATCTTTAATCTATATATCACTCACCATGTCAGAAAGACCAAAAAGGACAGGCAGACGTTCCCAGACACAGATAAGAGGACAAGCAGCCTCTGTGTCGGAAGGCTGTGCCCCTGGTCGTCGTAGATGTGGTGCATCCTCTGCAGGGGCACGCTTGTCCTTGTTTCTAACTGGTGCTGGCCATCTTAAGCAGCAGCAACATACAGAGGATTTGCAGGATTGGCTAACCAGGCCATCCTCATCCTCCGAGTCCTCTGCCAGCCAGGCTTGTAGTGGTTTACAGTCCACCTCAGCTGCCAAAACATCTAATTCAGCCTCCATGTCCACAGCTACTCCTGCCATAGCCTCCCCATTATACACGGAGGAGTCAGCTGAATTGTTTGACTACAATGACAGTGACATGCTGCTTGAGGATGCGCAGCAACTCCAGTGCTCTGATTCAAACTCTGAGGTTGAGGAAGGGAATAAAATCAGCCTAGAGGGAGGGGGTGCCAGTGACACACAAATAACTGGCACTCATGTTCCCCCAGCAGCTGCAGCATACTGCCAAGTTGGCTCCAGTGATGAGGAGATAGGGGGTGATGACGATGATGAGGTCACTAACTCCACCTGGGTGCTTGATCAAACAGAGTTGTCAAGGGAGGAGGAGGAAGCCCAACAAAAACGAGACACAACGTCCTCTATGAGCAACCGTAGCCAGTCCAAGGCATCAGATGTCAGAGCTGCTCAGGTGCAGAGCGCTGTTGTCTCAAAGCACACATCCAGGAACTCTGCTGTCTGGGAGTTCTTCACGACATGTGCAGCAGACTGCAGCGTTGCTATTTGTAAGCTATGTCTGAAGAGGATCAAGCGTGGGAGAAACATCAGCCGCTTGGGTACCACATGCTTGAAGTGACATATGACCACCTGTCATGCATCCCGTTGGCACAACACTTCCCATCGGTCCTCATCTGTCTCTACCCCCACTATATGTCATGCCATGTCTACAACCTCCACTGACAGGGATGATGTTATAGTAATGGGTGTACCAGGTCCTTCCTCAGAATGTGACAGCATCCCATCAGATTTACGCAGTCAGATTTCATTGCCCCAGCTGCTGCAGCGTAAGAAAAAATATAGTCCCAACCATCCCCTTGCACAGTATCTAAATGCCAGCTTGGCAAAATTACTCGCATTACAGCTGCTGCCTTTCCAGCTGGTGGACTCTTCCTCCTTCCGTGAATTTGCCGAATGTGCTGTACCACAGTGACAGGTTCCAAAACACCAGTTCTTTTCACGGAAGGCCATTCCAGCACTATACCAGCACGTGGAAGGCAATGTTATGGAGTCATTGGGAAAGGCAGTCAGCAGCAAGGTGCACATTACTTTAGACACGTGGTCCAGCAAGCATGGACAGGGCCGTTACATTTCCTTCATGGCACACTGGGTAACTCTGCTTGCAGCTGGGAGGGATCCAGGACGGGGCTCTGTGCTGGAGCTTGTTCATCCACCACGCCTCCAGAAAGCTGCTTATATGAGGTCTGTCTGCTCCACCACCTCTTCCTCCTCCTCCTTCTCGGTCTCTGGCGAAGTGGCAGTTAAACCGACGCGTGGCAGGGGCTAAGCAATGGCTCAAGCAAAAAAATGCCATACTGTGCTTGAGCTGGTTTGTTTAGGGGACAGGAGCCACACCGGGCAAGAAATTCTGTCAGCTCTGCAGGGGCAGGCACAGAAGTGGTTAACACCATGCCAGCTTGAGCTGGGAATGGTCGTCTGTGATAATGGCAGCCACCTTCTCTCTGCCCTACGCCTGGGTAAGTTGACGCATGTACCATGCCTAGCACATGTCCTAAATCTGGTGGTACAGCGTTTCCTAACCAGGTACCCAGGGCTGGCAGAGCTTCTCAGCCAGACCAGAAAAGTCTGCAGCCACTTCAGACTGTCATTCCCAGCAAGTGTTCGCCTGGCAGAAATTCAAATAGAATTCCACCTTCCCACAAACCGTCTGATCTGTGACATGCCCACCAGGTGGAACTCGACATTGGCAATGCTGCAGCGTCTGCACAAGCAGCAGAGGGCCATCAATGAGTACCTGTGTGAGTATGGCACAAGGACAGGTTCAGGTCAACTTGGTTTTTTTTCCCCCACAGTGGCTGATGATCAAGGATGCATGCACTGTACTGTCACCATTTGAGGAGGCAACGAGGATGGTGAGCAGGGACAGTGCATGCATCAGTGACACAATTCCTTTAGTGTTCCTGCTGGAGCGCACTCTGCAGAGAATTATAGATGTGGCACTAGAGGCAGAGCAGCGGGAGGAAGAGGAGGACTTCCCTAGTTCTCAAGGCCCCAGTCCCAGACAGCATTCCTGCGGGTCCTCAGATCAGACAGGAGGAGGAGGAGGAGGAATATTTAAGTTGTGGGGGCATTGAAGGTGGGAATTCCTCAAGGGAGGGTTTTGTGTCCCCAGAAACCCAAGAACTAGTAGGTGGCTGGGAGGAGGTAGTGCATGATACGGTCATCCTCAGCGACCAGGAACACACGGAAGGTAATGCCACCTCCAACCTACACTGCATGGGCTCCCTTATCCTGCAAAGCCTGCTAAAGGACCCCAGGATTTGTGCTATCAAGGAGAGGGATCATTACTGGTTGGCAACCCTTCTTGATCCACGATACAAGGGTAAGGTTGCAGAGCTCATCCTGCCCTCACAAGTTGAAACAACTTGAGGATGCTCTAAAGTGACAGTGGTGTAACACCTTTCCAGGCACTGGTAGGTTACCAAGTGATGACACAGGTGCTTCTGAGGCTGCGGTTGATCAGAGGAAGAGCGGTGAAGGGGGCCGCTTGACTGATGCCTTTTCCAAATTTTTTAGTCCACGACGCCCAGGGACGTCAAATGTAGGCACACATTGCCAGCGTCTTCACCATATGGTGCAGGACTACCTAGGGGCAAGGGCAGACCTGGATACCTTTACAGCAGATGATCCACTGGCTTACTGGGTGTTGAGATTGGATCACTGGCCAGAACTTAGCCAATATGCTATGCAGCTACTAGGTTGCCCTTCATCCAGCGTGCTTTCTGAAAGGACGTTCAGTGCCGCTGGAGGTTTTGTCACAGACAAAAGAGTACGTCTGTCTACCAACTCTGTAGACCAGCTGACATTTATAAAAATGAATCAGTCCTGGATCAGCAGCTATCACTCCCCTGATGCTGATGTAACTGAATAGATCGGGGATCTCTTCTGCATTCCCAAAACCTCCACCACTGCACTCTTCCACAATACCTCAGAGGGGTTACGTTGTTAAGGCACTAGCTGGCACCAAAGGCCCAATATTTGGGTGCACTGCCACTGACGCGTGTACCAGATTCATATCATTTTAATATTTGACGGCAGGGTCCACCCCTGCACTCTTCCACAATACCTCAGAGGGGTTACGGTGTGAAGGCACTAGCTGGCACCAAAGGTCCAATTTTAATGCACCTGTTGTTACTTTCATCCAAAGCCTGCATAAGTTTCACCATAATTTAGCCAAAAAATCACTAAACTTGCTCTGCGTGTCCTAAAACGTGTCCTCTTTTCATACAGGCTGCCGCCCCAAGCAGTTGTTTATTACTAGATTAAAGGAAAACCATTTACCATCATTTGAAATGTAATTTTTTTCTTTTTAAATGATTCTATACATCCTACAAATCCGCCACTTCACGGGCAGGTTATGGGGACCTCCTAGGCACGATATTTGAAGGAATTTTTCGTTGTTATTCTTAACCTTTATGTCATGGAAAAATCACTGTTCCTTTAAAAACGTAAACTGTTTTTCCTTGTTTCCTGTCCCCCAGGGCACTACCCGGACCCCCATACACCTTTTATGGCAAATATCTTTCATATATGCCCTCTTGGAGGGCACTCTAAAATTTGAACGTTCGAGTCCCATTTACTTGCATTGAGTTTGAATAGTGTTCGCGTTTTAATCCGAACGTTTTCAAATGTTCGTGTTCGAATGCGAACCGAACACTGTGGTGTTCGGCCCATCACTACTGTCAAGTAGGGTTTACTGATAGTGAAAATTTGAAGACATTTCTTCATAGTTTTACTGTGTAGGTAATGGAAAGTGATTTTTTTTTTCAATAAAAACATCAGGTCCTGACAGTGGTTTTATAAAAAAATACTTGATCATGAAGGGGTTAATTATCTTTTGGAATGCAAATTTGTGATGGAATCGTAGCTCTTGCACCAATCTAGTTGCAAACTAGCTCAAGGCTTTTGGTAGACCATAAATAATCAGTATAGGTATCTTTAAAAATGCGACAAAGAAAGTATGACTGTTGTTAAATGAGAGCAGTGGGAAGAATAAAAACCTTGAAGAATTTCCAACTAAGCATGTAACAGGGATTTGTCATGCCAGTAGAGTAATCTGTTGGGACAGGTCATGTAAAAATGTCTTTCAGTATTCCATTTTTGATTGATATGGAATAAGAATTGATAATGGTTAAGGATTATCCATAAATCTTTAAAACTGGAAGCTTTACAAATAATACACTGGTTTGACAGAGTTGAGGAAAATTACTATTAAATGATATATCGCTAATATTTCCAGTTTCACATTTTTTTCTACCTAAAAAGTGTGATATTTCTCATTTCAATTATGCAGTCTAAGATGTGACAGTTATTAGTTATGGCTTATTTCACAAGATTAGAAAAATAAATATCAAAGAATTCTGTATGTATGTCGTATTTCTCCTTCCATACCGTGGCCATGCCCATATAAATGCCATATGCTGATCTTCCTCAGGAGTGTTGCTGTAATGGGCGCTGTAGCGCTCACACAGGAGTAGCGAGGTTGAGATCTTTTTGGACAGAAATACCTGCTTGATTTTTATCAAATTCTCGGTATTCACAGACTTGTACTCCAAAGCCAAGGAGCACCAAAGAACAACTGATTTGCCACGAAGTTCCAAAGGTTTCAAGACCAATGGCCAACTTAGAGCACCTTCAGAAACACAATGATTAGCTTGACAGTCAATGAATTGTGCAGGCTGTGAGGGCAGTCAACAAATGTACAGATTTCGCGTTATCTGATAAGCTCGAGCAGGTAAGAAGTACCTTACAATTATCAGAGATGGCTGACAAACATATGGGTATACAGTTGGTACAGACCTGGGTATATTTAGCGGTTAGGGTGCAATGATCATATGTGGTATTTAAACCGTATCTCTTTACTGCGATTTGCACATATACTCTTAGCAATGAAACATACACCTTGGGTCTTATATAGTAACCTGATAAGGCCACAAATGATACCCCAGAGCGAGATGGGAATAATCCCAGATAGCGAGTGATAGCCCCAGTCGCAAACATAGGGTTAATCCACCAATGCCCAATACTAGCGATCGCTAATGGTGGAAGCAACAGAATGGTCAGAAAACAAGCCGGGTCAAAATCAGGAGCAGGAATCGTAGACAGAAACGGGTCGGCAACTAAATCAGCAATGAATATAAGCGTAGCGATGCAGGAACATAACTCCACGTCGGGGCAACGAGGCAACTCCTTGCGCCCTACTTTAAACCCAGCGACTCCTCGTGACCACGCCAGGCCCCACCCCCTCGGACGCCCCTCGGCCATTACATGGTGCTGGCATTCGACCAGCCTTTGGCACCGAACCATGCCCAGACCCCCCAGGAAGCACAGCAGGGGCCAAGGATGTAACAGTTGCATCTTTCAGATTTCTCTTTCTCAAGTGAATATTTTATTGGTTGATGGATGCTGTAGCTTAGCAAGGGTAAAGAAATAAAAATTTAATTGTATCTGTATGGTCTGTGTTCAGCAATAGGGATGGGCCGAACACCCCCGTGTTTGGTTCGAACTCGAACACCCGAACGACGAAAAATTCGAGCTTGAACGTAATGCAAGTCAATGGGGGTCGAACTTCCGAAAATGAAAGTGCCCTCCAAGAGGGCATATATGCAAGATATTGGCCATAAAAGGTGTATGGGGGTCCGGGTAATGCCCTGGGGGACAGGAAACAAAGTTTTTTTACAAAAAGCCTGTTTTTAAATCTTTCACTGCTGAGTGCTGAGCCATTTCACCGCTGCGCTGAACTCATTTTTACCACTTTTGCTCATGTTTAAATGCGATTTGAAGCCATGGGAAATGTTTGACCAATAAGGAGTGGGAAATGTTTATGAATCCCATAGGCTTCAATGTCAAAAATATTCCCGTTTTAATTCAATATCTAATAAACCATTTATTATTATGTTCTGCAGTAAAGAGTCTCTTTATTTTTAGATTTTTTTAGGATCTTTTAAGCATTTTTTAGATTTTTTTTTTAAAACCTTTTTTTTTTTTGCGAACGTCCCGAAAAGTTTGAAGTTCGCGAACTTTCGATCAGCCAATGTTCAAACTGGCAGCCCATCCCTGTTCAGCAATCTCAAACATATGCTTCCTACCCTGCTTTAATTGTCAAGTTTAGAGTCCTTCAAGCCATCCTGAGCTGATGTGACATCCTCGGCCCCCGCGGTGCTTCCTGGGGGGTCAGGGCGCCCGGCGGCATCACTGGCTGGCCGGTTGTCAGGAGTTAGAGTTGTCAGATCGGCGTATGAGGGGGTGGGGCTTGGCATGGTGTCACGGAGCCGCCAGCCTTAAATGCAGGGTGCGAGGATCTGCTCGTCGCCCTGACATGGAGTATTTTCCTGCATCGCCAGCTGACTTTGAGTCTGTCTCTGCACACACACCTTGATTATTGTTGCCGATCGCTTGCCTGTACGAGGACCTTGCGTTATTGATTGACCCGGATTACCCATTGACGATTCTCACGCTTAAACCCTGTATGTTTGTTTGTGTTTTCATGCCTATTCTTCACCGCATGTTTTCACTTAGGAGATCTGCCCTTCAGGTTGCTCGCTTCAACAACCTCCCTGTCTGCCTAACAAGTACTGTGTCTTGGTACACTAAGTCGCAAGTGTTTGAATAACGTCTGGTCTAAGTGCAAAGCTAATCGCAAGATCTATGATAGTGAGGCCTGCCCTGCAGCTTGCAGACTATAACTAAGTCGCAAGCCAGTAACCTTACTTGTAGGACTGCCCTGCAGGTTGCCTGCCGAATGCAGCGAGTATTTACTCTATATGGTTGTGATCATGTATATGAGTATTACCTCTGTTATCAATCCTGCACGTACCACAACCATTACTGGTACCGATCTGAAACCTACCAATAATCACGCTTTTGATGTACAAGTCTCAAATCACTGTATCCATTTGAATATAGTTAATGTGTTTTCGCTCAGCGGTCTGTTGGTCATGAAACCATTTGAGACTGAGTGGTATCTAGGGTTTTGTATTACCTCCCTGGCTTGGGATTATAGGTATTACAGTCTTTTCTGCTTTGAAATTTCATATCATAGAAATCTGTGCATAAAGATCCTAACAACGCTTATCCGGGGTGAGTGCCATAGCGCATGTTACAGTTGAGCTGTCAGTCAAACAGGCTAGATGTTTAATCCCTCCCATGAAAGAGAGCAAGCAAAAAACATGGCTACCTCCATGAGAAGAGGAGCTACAAAAACTCACAAATCTCCACTAGAATTTGTAAAATAAAAAGGTTTACTGGTTTAAGGAAGCTACAACAAATCATATATCAAAAATATCTAACAGATGGTAGATGCACTTTAAAGTGAGGTTGTGCTGGCTTTTGAGGCTATGTTTCCTCCCCTTTTTACCATTGGCCTTTTGGGTCTTTTTTTTCCCCTGTATGTCCAGTATCTTTTGTCCAAACTGTGGCGAATGCTGGCGTGCCACTGTTCAGACGTGCTTGTATTTTTGTACTCCTCGTCGCAAATATAGTTTAAAAAAAAAAAAAAGTTTTGTAAGGTGCAGTTTGGTGTCCTTTCTTTATTCATGGGGACTCGATGCAATAAATTGAGGTCTATTTTTCATCTAGAGAGCCAGTACTATGTAACAAGAAAAAACATCAGATTTTATCAGGTTTCAAGTACTGGAATCCTAAAGGAATGGAGTTTTTGAACCAAAGTGCCATTTACTGTATATAGTGGAAACTGCAATAACCCTTCATCTATTGCAGCCAGGTGTGCAGTTTATGAATATAAATTCTTTATTATATTTTTATTTCACAGACAGCTAATTGTTTTTAAATGCAAACATGCCTTTCAAAATAATGCAAGAAATACCCATTTTTATTAAGGATGTGCATTGTGCACATTAGGTTTCCAAACTCTGTCTGTGTCATTGTGTGCCTTTTCAATATCTTCACATCTGTCATTGTCTTTCAGTCCGTCTATCTTTTAGTGTCTCTGTGTGAATGCTTTTGCCGGTGGTTCTGTGTGTCAGTGTCTGTTCCAGACTGGGATAAAAAAATAGGCCAGGGCATTTTAAAGTGAGCAGCCCACTTTTGTCTAATGCTATGCAGAAACACAAACACACATATTTATACACACCTCAATATGCACCACTATAATCAATCCACTGTATATACGCCTAAACACCCCTATTATATACCTTTATGTGCGCCTACACACTCTTATTATATATTTATTCTTATGCTACACAGCCCTATTCTATATCTATATGTGCTCCTACACATCCCTATTATATACTTATATGTGCTCCTACACACCCCTATTAAATATCTATACGGGTGCCTACACACCCCTAACCATCCCCGTATGCCTACACAACCCTATTATATACCTATACAGGCATCTAAAAACACCTTTTCCACCTACAACCCATTTTCTCCTCATTTTATGTCCCCCTATTTTATAATTTCCACGTTCCTTCCCATTTTATGATTTTCTTATTCCTTCCTCCAATTTTATTATGTCCTCACCCCCAATTTTATTATTTTCTCATCTCCCCTCCCAATTTTATTACTTCCTTATCCCCCATTTTATTATTTCCTCATACCCCAATTCATAAAATTCATAAAACAAATAAAGTAAAATGTCAAAACACGTTTCATCTTTGGGTGTAATACCCCCTTGGCTTCCTCAGTTGGCTTCTGAGGAAGCCAAGAGAAGCCAACTGAGGAAGCCAAGGGGTATTACACCCAGAGGTGAAATGCGTTTTGACATTTTACTTTGTTTTATGAATTTTATGAATAATTTATCATCATCCCTCATCCACTGATTCATCCTTCAATTCGGGAGGTTTTTTTGAAATTGTACAGGAGAACAACTTCTTGGCTGAATTTTCTGGGACCTGTAGTAGATCCTAATATGTGTGAGTGAATTCATTTGTTCTTATAAATCCATTGATCTACTCAGTGTGCACTATACTATGTATGTTTTTGTTTAAGACCTGATATTAATATGGAAAATTGTATAGGGCTGTTGGGTGGCCACAAGTATCCCAGAGACTGGCATTTTAGAGCTTGGAAAGCTCTTCAAAATATGAGTGAAACCTTTCTGAGAAAACTATATACATTTATAACAAATTGTCTACACTAAGAATTTATCCCTTTTTCTTTTGAGGAAAATCTGAAATAGGGACTATATCCATACAATAGGAGTCCCGAATAAGCTACTGGAGGCGCTGTACTTGGGACTTCCTTTTTCTGATTACGAATATCCCACACAACACTCTACACTAAATACATAAGGGAATAATAATATAACACAGACGTCAGGGAATCGAAATATAAGAAAATCAAGCTCAAACATTATGGCGGCTGTTCCGTCACTACGGTTGTTTCTGAATTAGAGCAGCCACCCCCTAGCTACACAGCCTACACTGGAAAACAGCTGACTGGCCAGCAAGGCTATCGGCCTACCAGGAAAACGCTCGGTACGCCAGATGGCCAGTCCGGGCCTGGTCAGTGTTTATGCCTCTATCAGTATCTGTTTGTGTGTCTTAGCCATTCGGTCAGTGTCCTTGTCATTGTCTGTATCTCTGTCAGGGTCTTTCTGTCTTTCAGTGTCTGCTACTGCTTTTAACAATGTGTGTCAATACGTAAAGGGAATCCACAAGGTAGAGGAAGGGAGTATATTTAAAAGGAAACAAAATAGCAAAACAAGAGGACATAGTCTTAGATTAGAGGGGCAAAGGTTTAAAAGTAACATCAGGAAGCATTATTTTACTGAGAGGGTGGTGGATACATGGAACAGTCTTCCAGTAGAAGTGGTAGAGGCCAAAACAGTAATTGAATTTAAGCAGGCATGGGATAGGCATAAGGCTCTCCTAAACAAAAGATAAATGCAGGTAAAGTATCCATGTAATTGGGCAGACTAGATGGGCCGAAAGGTTCTTATCTGCCGACATTTTTCTATGTTTCTATGTGTCTCTGTCAATGTCTTTGAGATGGTCAGTGTCTTTGCGTGTATCTGTACCTTTGCCAGTATAGTATCTAATATTAGTATTAGATATGTGGTTTGTTTCGTTCCGAATAGCAATTCGGATTAAATTATACCAATTCGTATTTCAGAAGCACTTCTGAAATAACAAATCGATTTAGTCCGAAACAGAACAAAAACTAAACGAATCAGTGTAAAAATAATTGATGTCGTTTCAAGTCTTATACTCACCTGTCCCTGTCCATTGGCTGTGGTGCTGAATCTGTTGTTTTCGGCACCACAGGCCATGGACATCGACACACAGTGCTGTTCGGCAGCAGTGAAATTCCCCATAGAGAATTAATGGTTAATCTATTCAGAGAATGCCGAACAGCACTGAAATGTCATTGAACTGCCCTGACTTACGGTGCTTTCGTTCGATAGGTTTAACCACGTGAATTCCATAGGTTTCACTGCAAAAAAATTCCCTGTTTTCAGTAAATATTTCTATCATATAAGTATGTTTTGTATTTTTTTTTTGGATTCCCAATTATTTTAAAATGACTAGGTTTTTTTTCTTTGCCAAACACAGCATTTTTTCTATTTGGTCTGGCTGCATATGGCAGGTGCGGTCCTTGGTGCTGAAGCATATTTCAGCTGAAGCATATTTCAGCACCAAGGACGGGTATTTTTTGCTCCGGTGCCCTGTGGCGCTGCTGTCCTTGGTGCTGAAATATATTTTAGCACCCAGAACAGGGAGAATACGTAGCTTTTAACCCTCAATCTTTTAACCCTAATCTAACAGTAATTAATTCATCATTTTCACGACTATGAAATAACGAATAAAAATTAAATAACATATCAAAACAAAATAACGAATCGATCCGAAATACGAATCGCGGAAACATAATGAATGCAAGGAAACAAATGAACCACTTGGCTGCTAAGCATGCGCTGAGCGCGTCCTGCCAAGTGTTCCTCCTGTGCTACGGACGCGCTGAACGCGTCCTAGCACAGGCGGCAGCAATCAGCCGGGATTCCGGCTGATTGCTGGCCCTCCCCCGGTGCGGGCTGACAGCTGAAAGTGGCAAATCGTGATCCTCTCCCGAAGCTGGCTGACATCTTGGATGTCGGCCAAGCTTCCGGGAATGCCCCCTTAATGACTGGCGTCATCGTGCATAGCACGATGACGCCAGTCCTGGAGTTAACCCCTAACTGCCACCAATGGTGGAGATAGGGGGTTCATTGGAACCCCCTATCTCCCGATCTCTGGCAGCTAGGGGTTAATGTGTGGTACTGTTGGATTGGCCAGAGCATGGCCTTTCCAATGATATCAAACATGACCATGTAAGAATTTTTAAAAATATATATATATTTAAAAAATAAAATAAAAACAATGAACAAGTTGTTTTTTTTGTTTGATTTGTTAATGCAGCAATATTGTTCCCATTTCAATTATAATGTGAACAATGATGCTGCACTAACGATTTTTGTATGCGGTGCGTTTGTTAAAAATAGCGAAATTTTCCCCAAAAAAAATGAGTCCCCATTTCTAATTTTTTTAACAAGCGCACCCCATAGAAAATATAACCGCAAATGATCGCATGTTAAAATGTGAAAAAAAACACTTTACACATTGTAAATTCAAATTTTATTGCAGTTTTTGTTATAATATACAGACAGGACATGACGTATACATATAATAATGCCATATTCTGAATCTGCCGAGTCTGCCGGAAAGAACGATATATAATATGTCTGGGTCATATATTAAAATAAGGCTTCAAAACGCAGTTAAACATGATGAGCGAAACCGGTAAAAATGAGCTCAGCACAGAGGTGTGAAATGCCTCAGCAGCGAAAGGTTAAAAACCCATCATGAATCGATTCGAAATTAAACAAAAAAATTTTATGTTGTGCACATGTCTATTTAGTATATTTCATTAACATTTATTATTTATTTACTTGTTTACTGTTTTATTTAATAATTATACTTATTCGCAGTTACAACTTTAATATCTGAGTGTAAAAATATTTTCATGAACTTTCCTAATCTCTTTGTTTTGGGGTTAATAAAAAATGGAAAGTTTTTATGTTGTGGGTGGTATTAGATATGGGTTGTGGTCATGGAGTGATTGGGGCCAGGGACGGTAGCCGTGAAGATTTTATTTTTTTTGCCCAAGGCACCTAAAAGTCATTCCTGAGGGTGCTTTATCCATTTGGCAATAAATCCACCCAAGGCCTGAATATATAGGCAACTAGTTACCTTTCCTCACTGGAGAAGCTACCAGGTGTCTTGTTGGGTTTGTTTGTTTCTATCCATTATTTTAAACTCTACTTTATGACTGTTAGCATTTGCTTGTCAATATATTGTAGGAAAATATAAAAAACTGAAAAAAATCATCTAAACGCACCACGTGGTGTGTAAGATAATGTACTCCTCTTCAGTGTCAAGAAAATAGGCCTGCCTTGCTCTATACAAATGTTACGGTTTTACAAGGTTTTCCAAATTTGTGGGTTACCTCTATGCTACTGCACATTACTTATGTTATTTTGTGCATCCTATATAAATTAAATGCCACTAACACTAGAACAGCGATTAACTCCAAGCCAAATAAAAATTAAAACTCTGATTCTAAAACGAGGCTGAAGTTAGTTTCTTATTCGGCCAGTTACTTATTCGTGGAAGTTGGTTTCTGATTCGGTTGAATTCTAAGTGTGTAAAATTTCAATAAAAACCTTATTTTAGATGGTAAATTGCCATTGTGCCAATGATTTTAACATGGATTTATATAGAGGTGGATGCCCTCTACCAAACAATGTCAAATTTAGCCTGGCCCAACTGCAATTTGGGCAGAAAAATCAGTGCCAACTGTGCCAAGGGTGTTGATTTTTACTATTTTGAACAAGTAACTGATGATTTCAAAGGGTTAATTGCCATTGGGCCACTGAATTCAACATGGAGGACATCCACCTCTATATAAATCTATCAAACACAATTGTCTTCAGCCTGGCCCAATGGCAAGTTTTCCACGAAAACAGTGCCAACTTTGCCAAGGGTGTTGATTTTTACTATTTTGAATAACTGATGATTTCAAAGGGTTAATTGCCATTGGGCCACTGAATTCAACATGGATTTATATAGAGGTGGATGTCCTCTATCAAACACAATAGTCTTCAGCCTGGCCCAATGGCAAGTTTGACACAAAAACAGTGCCAACTATGCCATGGGTGCTGATTTTTACTGTTTTGAATGAGTAACTGATGTTTTTAATAGTGTTGCACCGATACCGATACTAGTATCGGTATCAGTGCCGATACCGGGTACTGCAGGAGTACATGGTACTCGTGCAGTGCCCCCAATATTTTCCCGATACCGGAAGCCAGCATTGAGCCGGCTTGCCGGCATCCGAGGGGCTGGGGCGGCTGTCTGAACGCTCTATCGGCATTCGGACAGGCCCTGCAGCTGCTCTCCGCGATCATACTTACCTTCCTGAGTGACGCCGGTAAAGCTTCCGCACGTGCGCTCGTTGGAAGGCCCCCAGCCGCGATCACCAGGGACCGGGCCGGATTACCGTAGGGGCGGATGGAGTGGCCGCTCCAGGCCCCGTTTTGAAAATAGGCCCACAGCCGGCCGCAGGCCGGCCTGCCGCCGCCTGCCCCACACACACACACACTAAACTCGAGGCCACCGGATCCAGACAAAGTGGCACGCCGGAGCCGTCGGCCTCTGAGTGCTTTTTGGCGGCGGCCGTGGGTCTTGATTGATAAACAATGCAGGCTGTTTGCAGAGCCGCGAACGTCGGGCGGAGAACACTGCATAGGAGCGGAAAGGAGATGCGATGACGTGTCATGTCACGTGCCCCGCCTAGCCCCTCACACGTGCCGGCCCAAGCTGATATGGTGAATGAAGGCGAGCACGAGCAGCAGGCAGTGCGCAGGCGCGCAGATTAATCTACCCGCTCAGCCTGCACTGTCCTGACTGAGCGCAGCTGCCTCGTCACTCACAATAGCGCAAAAAAATAAAAATAAATCGGACACGCACTGCCCAGCCCCAGCACCACCAGGCCAAGCCAGGTCCAGGATTCATCATTTTTAAAAAACGAAAAAGACCCTGTCATCACTGTGTGCGCCACCCACTGCTGCCACCCACTGCTGCCACCCACTGCCAGAGACAGACGGTCTCGACTTACCTCACCTGCTGCTGCTGACTGCTCACGAGAGTTCTATGTATCTTTTGTATATTCTTGTTCTCCTTATGTGGCTGTACTTGATTGGCATATGGAGCAATAAGGACGGGGGGTCATCCTTGAATGGACCCAAGGCACGAGTAATAAGCCTCTAACTTTATAATCTCAGGACCTCTAGTAAAGTTCTGCTGGTGTATATTTTCCATCCTATCCATATTGTATTGCGCTATGTTGTATTTTTTCTCATTTTTCCCACATATGCCTCATTGAGGACTTTGGAGAACTTTCTGTGCCTTATCCCACATACGTTTATTAAGGAGGGTAACATTTTATATGTGTGCTGCATGTCTCTCACGTTGTTTGTACCATTTATTTTTTTGCATACATGTGCTTTTGACAAAACTGTCCATTCCATTTCTTTGTGGGGGTAGGCTTCTGTCCACCTGTAGCTATTCGTTTTATTCCAAACTTCTTTTTTACCACACTGACCCATTGAGGTGTCACATTGGACCCTGCGCTTTGGCGCTGTCCCCATCTTTTTCTTGCATTGATTTCACTCACCACCCTAGTTTGCTGAGCTCATTTTGACCGTTTTGTGCACATTATGTATAAGTGCCATTTGAAGTAATGTTTTATTGTAGGATCCAGTCCCAGACAATTTTACCATCCAAACCTTTGTGGCAATATATTCTATGGGGCAGTCATGTTAAAAAAAAATTATGTAGAAATGGGAACCATTTGTCACATAAAATAAGCAATACCACTGCTGTTAAATTCTCATTTTTCACGGCGTGGAATTGCTTGTTTTATATGAGACAATGGTGGACAATGCCATCACTTAGGAACAAAAAAATAAATGAAAGATATAAAAATTATTTTGTGTTTTTTTTTTTAAAGGTGGTCATGTTTGGTATTGTCAGAAAGGCCAGACTCTGTCCTGTCCAATGACACCTAAAGTGACTTTATGGGGTGTAAAGAATGGAAATACAGGTGTCCAAAGGACCCCCGCTCTCATCACAGCATTGAAGCGGCTTGTGTTTTTAGATGGACCAATGTTTATGTTAACAAAAAATGCTTTGTGTTTTTCATTTATTTCTATAAAAAAGGCCCACCAAAATCCTCAGCACCAGGCCCATGATACTCTTAATCCGGCCCTGACCAGGAACTCCCACGTGATCGCGGCTGGGGGCCTTCCAACGAGCGCACGCGCAAAGACTTTGTCGGCGTTGCTCAGGAAGGTAAGTATGAACGCGGAGAGCAGCTGCAGGGCCTGTCCGAATGCCGATAGGGCATTCGGACAGCCGCCCTATCGGCATTCGGACAGGCACCTGGAGCTCTCCATTCATACTTATAATCCTGAGCGACGCCGGTAAAGTTTCACGTGGGTGATCGCGGCTGGGGGCCTTCCAACGAGCACTCGCGCGGAAACTTTACCGGCGTCGCTCAGGATGGTAAGTATGAACGGAGAGCTCCAGGTGCCTGTCCGAATGCCGATAGGGCGGCTGTCCGAATGCTCTAACGGGTGTGGAAATTTTAAAAATATCTACTTGTCCAACGGACTAAGTGGTAGTCCGATCTACTTGTCCTGATAAGAAAAATAATTTCAACAAAATAGTGTTTAGAGGTCTTTATTCTTAACAGCGTGCACATAATTTATAATGCCCACAGATATAGACCTCAGACCAGATAATGCCCACAGTGAATGTGGACATGCTATATAGTGAATGTGGACATGCCATACAGTGAATGTCGACATGCTATACAGTGAATGTGCTATACAGTGAATGTGGCATGCTATACAGTGAATGTGGACATGCCATACAGTGAATGTGGCATGCTATACAGTGAATGTGGACATGTTTTTTCCCCCTCTCCTATAATCTAGCCGGGGTATTTCCATGCTGAGTGCCCGCTGCCTCGTAGCCAGCCTTGTGTGCCAGGAAAATACTGAACCTTGTTTGACCTAGTGATTTGGGCATTTAAAGGGCACAGTGGCAAGGGTTAACTCAGATCCTCTTTGGGTAAGGCATTGCCACGGCCTCCAAGCTGCTCGCTTTTATCCCTGTGCCAGCGCCGCTTTCTGTTTACTATACCCCAGGAGATCCCGCTCCACCCTCCTCACGATAAACGCTCACAGAGCTAGGGAAAGGGCTGCTTGGCATATTGCGTGGCAGAGCTGCTCACCTGGACACAGGGCCTATTTTGTATCAGGCAGCCTCTGCAACACCCCCAAACGTCCTCCCAGACACCCCGTTCCATATTCATGCTTCTAGGCGGGTATAGAAGCAGTGCAGGATGGGGAGTGTGGATCGAAAGCTTGTGTGCAAGCGCCGTAGCTATGGCCCCTCCCCTCATCACGCCGCTCTGTGAGAGAGAGGAAGGAACGTCCGTGAGAGTGGGCGTTCCTTCCACTCTCTGCGATTAGTGTACAAAGTGCGATCCTCCTATGGATGATCGCGCTTTGTTTCCCGACGGCGCTCGTGTGCTGGGAGCAGTCCGGCGGGCTTCTTGCCCGCCGGACTGCATCTCAAAAATATTTACTTGTCCGGCGCCCGGATCTTCATATAACGGGCGTCGGGCGATATAATTCCCACACCCCTGCTGTAATATATACACTTACACACACTGAGCTGGGGGGCATATCCATGAGCTGGGGGGGGGCATATCCATGAGCTGGGGGGCATATCTGAGAGCTGGGGGCATATCCATGAGCTGGGGCATAATCCATGAGCTGGGGCATAATCCATGAGCTGGGGGGCATATCCATGAGCTGGGGGGCATATCCATGAGCTGGGGGGCATATCTATGAGAGCTGGGGGCAATATCCATGAACTGGGGCATATCCATGAGAGCTGGGGGCATATCCATGTGCTGGGGGGCATATCCATGAGAGCTGAGGACAATATCCATGAACTGGGGCATATCCATGAGAGCTGGGGGCATATCTATGAGAGCTGAGGGCAATATCCATGAGAGCTAGGGGCATAATCAATGAGAGCTGGGGCATATCCATGTGAGCTGGGGCAATCTACATGTGAGCTGGGGACATTCTGTGTATATGTATCTGGGTGTATATATACATGTGAGCTGGGGGCATTTTTATATGAGGTCTGTTCTTATTGGAAAGCGTTCACATGACATAAAATAAAAGTATCAGTACTCGGTATCGGTGAGTACTTGAAAAAAAGTATTGGTACTCGTACTCGGTCTTAAAAAGTGGTATCGGTGCATCCCTAGTTTTTAAAGGGTTAAATGCCATTGGGCCACTGATTTCACCATGGATCTATAGCGAGTTGGATGCCCTCTATTAAAAACAGTTGTCATTATGTTGGCCCAATGGTCAGTTTGGCACAAAAACAGTGACAACCGTGCCAGGCAAACAAATTTCATTATTTTGAATAAGTAACTGTTTTTAAAGGGTTAAATGCTGTCAGGCCACTGATTTCAACATGAATTTATATAGAATTGGATGCCTTCTATTAAAAACTGTTTTTGTTACACTGGCCCAATGGTCGGTTTGGCACAGAAATAGTGCCAACCCTGCCATTGGCACCAATTCTCATAAATTTGAATAAGTAACTGATGTTTTTAAAGTGTTAAATGCCGCTGGGCCACTGATTTCACCATGTATTTATATAGATTTGGTTGCCCTCTATTAAAAACAGTTGTCGATAGCCTGGCCCAATGGTTAGTTTGGCACAGAAACAGTGCCATCTGTGCTATGGGCACTAATTTCCATCAATTTGAATAGGTAACTGATGTTTTTAAAGGGTTAAATGTGGTTGGGCCACTGATTTCAACATAGAATTATATAGAGTTGGGTGCCCTTCATTAAAAACAGTTGTCTTTTGCCTGGCCCAATAGTCAGATTGGCACAGAAACCAATATCCTTTTTGGCAACAAGGCTGAGGCTCAACACTGCACGTCCACCGTGAGCTGAGAAGACATTGAACCCCCAGGAGCAAATCACAAGCAGTTCTCATATATATGCGTCCCCTCCACCCCCACCTCTCCAAAGAGAGCAGCTCCCGGAAAAAAAACCCAAAAAAAATCCCACCCCTTCCCGACCCCCCATGAGGAAAGAAAAACCCTAAATCCAGCTGTGTCCTTGGCACCTCCGTACAGAGAATGAAAGCAAACCCCCCCACCCTCAGTATAGCAATACAGAACAGTGACCCCACATACTAGCATAAAGAACACATTCCCCTTCCCATTCCAAGTGTGGAGTGACCCTATGGGAGTGCTCTTATAGTAAACCCCCCTCCCATCCCATCCATATCAACACATAAACCACTATTGACAGTCTGAACTATACAATATATCACAGATCCCCCCCTAGATCTACGATGCTGGTCCCTGTATACAGAACCCTATAAACCCCTCCGATCCTTGAATGGTTGGTAAAGCCTACTATCTGCAGGGTACAACAGCCAGCAAGGGTTAACAGGCGCCTCCTGGCCACCCATGTGACCGCCGCGAGCCGGTATATCAATAGGCACCCAGCCAGCGAAAAGCGAGCACAGCGCTGCCGGGTACCACCTGGGACGCCAGACAAGGCATGGGCACCCCCAGGACCACTGGACGTGACTCAATGTCCATGTGGATTAAAAAGTAAAAACTGTAACCCCCCCGTCCCAATCGAGGCAGACATCCATAGACCCAAAATCTTATAGCAGAACATAACAGTATCCCCACAGACAGAAAAGTAATACAAACCCCCCCATCCCATGTCATCCATACTGAAACCGCTATTTATAGTGCGATCCATGTGATAGTCATGTGAATAATACAAAAAAAAAGAGCGTCCACTCCCATAAAGGCTCATCCTCACCGTGCACCCTTCCCCCTGCCACTCCGGCATCAGTAAGTCCTGGGGCTAGGGTCCATGAGAAAGTGCACAAATGTGACGATCACGGAGTACCCCGGCCGGATACACGGCATCAGGGCCCTATAGTAGCACATACAACTACTGGGCAGAGTGTGTCTTATAGCTGCAGGTTTTGCCCCAAGAACGAGGCAAGACACATTTTATTGAATTGCAAACAGAATCTGTCTCTTGTGCAAAACACAGGTCATATTTATATGGAGCTGTCCCTATTGTTCACCCTCCTGCCCACCCTCAGACATCCCAGAGCATCACTGCCTCCAGCCATTGCCCAGTCCCTGAATATAATGGCCACCACAGCCTCAGCCATTGCCCAGTTTGTGGAATGTCGCCCTTGTCCAGTCTGGAGATGGTTCGAAGGCCAAAGTCGGGTCGCAGCTGGTGGCAGCTTGATGCACGTAAGCAGTGGGCAGGAAAAACACAGTTTCCGAGCAAGCAGAATATTGAGGAACAGAAACACACATAGGGGCATGTGAAATTATGGTGTAAAATAAGGGGCCCAATGGGGCAAAAATGGTGCAGGGCAAAACAAAGGCAAAAAGTTTTTAAATGTGGTGGGACCCTGCAGCCTGTACCATCACAACAAACCAGAGCAATAGGAGGGTCAGTCGACCAAGAAAACGTCTGAATCAAAAATCATGGAGAAATGCAAAGTTGAGGGGTACGGGACCAGGGAGAAAACGGCAGAACGGGAAGACGAGGGCCCGGCAAATGAGGGAGCACAAAACTGGAGGAGCGGAGGGAGCTACAAGGAGCTTCAATGGTGGGGATGACAGGTGTTAACCCAGGCCTGGTGTTGTGGTAAGGCCGGTACCTCCGTTCCACGGCCTCTGTCCAGGAGCACGAATAGATCTGCTGGCGTGGGGATCCCCAATGCCTCCAACAGTCAAGTGTAATCGGCCGGTGAGCACAGGGATATGAAGGCCCCATCATGGGGCAAAATGGAAACCTCCAGGGTAGCGGACTTCCTTGTGCGGAAGAAGCTCTGTAAGAGGCCATTGGGCTCTTCTCTTCGGAAGCGTAGAAGAAGCCACATCGTTGAAGAGATTCTGGGCAACCCCCTCAATCAAGGAGGTGCCATAACAGGCTGCAAGCAGCAGGGCATCCTTGGTGGAGTAATACCAGCACTTGAGCACCACGTCCCACGGGAGTTCGTTGGGACCCAAGCATGGGCGCAGGGCTCTATGGATCCTATCTAGGCGCAACTCCACCTCCGGAGTGGCATGAACAACAGGGTGCGTAACAACTTGTCTCCAGGACATCTCCGATACAATGGTTGGAGCGACGGGACCTGCTGTACAGGTATTCTACTTCCTCCTGAAGCAACAGGTAGTTGTCGCAGACCTCTCGTAATATAGCCTGCACCTCGGCGACTTAATGCTCGAGTTTGGCTATGCGGGTCCCCAGTGCGCCAATGTCCGTCCGTAGCCTCTCCAGGCCCGCCCTGAGGTCAGTCTGAAGGTCATCCTTCATAGTGAGCAAGAGCTTTCTTGTCACATCGAGTACAAGGCTCACCTTTCGCGACAGAAGGACTCACGACGATGCCACCCTGACAGCTTCTGAACGCACCACCGCCGACAGCAGGGGAAAATACTGGGCAATGTCAGCTTGGCTCGATTTGGGGCTCAACTTGCTCCTGTGTATGGAAGCTAAACCCCACAGGCTACAATGAAGTCCAGGGCTGATCAGTGGAGGCTAGTGTCAGTTGTGGAAGCGCCACCTGCGCAGAAGCTCAGAGATCAGGCAGCCATCTCAGAGCTCGGCCAAACCACACCACCCATTGTGCCACTGATTTTAATAGAGGACATCCACCTCTATATAAATCCATGTTGAATTCAGTGGCCCAATGGCAATTAACCCTTTGAAAACATCAGTTACTTATTCAAAACAGTAAAAATCAGCACAGTTGGCACTGTTTTCGTGGCAAACTTGCCATTGGGCCAGGCTGAAGACAATTGTGTTTGATAGAGGACATCCACCTCTATATAAATCCATGTTGAATTCAGTGGCCCAATGGCAATTAACCCTTTGAAATCATCACTTATTCAAAATAGTAAAAATCAACACCCTTGGCACAGTTGGCACTGTTTTCGTGGAAAACTTGCCATTGGGCCAGGCTGAAGACAATGGTGTTTGATAGAGGACATTCACCTCTATATAAACCCATGTTGAATTCAGTGGCCCAATGGCAATTAACCCTTTGAAAACATCAGTTACTTATTCAAAATAGTAAATAGTAAAAATCAGCACCCATGGCACAGTTGGCACAGATTTTTCTGCCCAAATTGCAGTTGGGCCATGCTAAATTTGACATTGTTTGGTAGAGGGCATCCACCTGTATATAAATCCATGTTAAAATCATTGGCACAATGGCAATTTACCATCTAAAATCAGGTTTTTATTGAAATTTTACATACTTAGAATTCAGCCGAATCAGAAACCAACTTCCACGAATTAGTAACTGGCCGAATAAGAAACTAACTTCAGCCTCGTGATTCTAAATATGTTTCAGTGTGCATATTTAGCAAAAATTAACTCCCGATAAAACACGGAAAAAAGGGAATGATGCACTACTTCATCTTGCCTCTACAGGAAGGACATTGAGGCCTTATAGTGATCCACTTGTCCTTCGGAGAGATAGAGAAGACACATTCTTTGATTATTCAATAATGGAGTCCCATAGAGTGTACTGTATATCACTGATGGTGATTTTTAGTGCTAGTGATCAATAAGCCATCACCAGTACTAGTCCTGGATTTACCACTCAGAATGATGCACTGCTTCATCTTGCCTGTAAGGGGAGGATATTGAAATCTAATAGTGGTCCACCATCCTCAAAGAGAATTTATACCATTTATGGAGATTTCTGCTGCTAGTGATCACTAGTCCTCGGTTTACCACCCATGGATAATCTCCTGATTTAGGGCCCTATTCCAAGGTCGGTGAAAAGTTAACTGGGGCTGTTGTAAACTTAACAACCCCATAGACTATCAGGGTTATTCAAAGAGCGTGAAAAGCAGGAGAATGACTGGAGAATCACTGGAGAATGAAAAATTCCAGGTCAAAATAGCCGATTTGGAAAGTGAGATGAAAGGGAGAATTTTTCTGGTTTGGCTACTTTGACCTTGAATTTTTCGTTCTCCAGTCATTCTCCAGTCATTCTCCTGCTTTTCACGCTCTTTGAATAACCCTGTATAATGGCTCTGGTAAGTAACAGGGCACTAAGTGTTTCATAACAATATTATTTATATAGAATATACAAATCTAAATTTTGTAAAAGTCCAAAAATCATTTCATTAAGACGAAACCGAGTTAAGTCACTTTACTCATAGCCCACATGAACAAGATCAGCTACAGTTCAAAATCAAACCTTTATTTGCCTGGTATGCAAAGGAAACTGGAAGATGCGTTGTTTGCAGTAATGGGGTTAGAGGTTATACATATGCAGCTGCATAAAGCATTTAAATGGAGCACATTATCTTTTTTAAAAAAGTGTTTTTTACGTAGGCTGCAGGATATAGTTTTCCAATTATTTCAGCGGACTTTCACACTGTCAAGCAACAAATTTATTCATCTTGGATGATGAAGGGACGAATAAATACAGCAGTTTGTGTACTCGGGCATTACTATCACAACAGACTAAGAAATATTTTCAGTTTTAATAGAGCAAACACAGAAATACTTCTTAATTGTATTGCACTTTTCAAACATAAATCATTCCCCTGAGAAACCTCTGGCATAGTTTAATTAAGATTTGACTTTTTGGAATAATAAGCACAGCGATGTTATTTACACGATATTATTTTGGCGTGAGTGTATCCAATTACAGTGTATGTTTCCAAGGTACAAGCAAAGGTTTCAACTACTTTCCATAAGTGATGGAAACTGATATTTGCTTTTATCATTCTTAATTTTGGACTAGAACAGAAAGCGCATTAGGGCATATTTAATATGACCTTGACCAAATTGGACTTCTGTAATCATCAATTGTCTCCTCCCTCTTTGAATTCTACCATTAATGATTGCTGTGTCTGTGTTGTCCTTTTGGAGCTTGTTGACATACACTTTTTTTTTAAATTCAAAATTCCTTTATTAAAAGAATTCTTATATGGTACAAGCAAACGTGAATCATAGTACGTAAAACGCGTCTGCGGTTAAAAGAGAATGGTCTGCAAACAAGTAACCGTATTAATTGACCTACACTTCTGAATTGTTAAGAGACCTCGGTGAGTCCATGGACAAGGCTGATTGCAGACAATCTAAGAAACTGTCATTTATTGCTCTATTATTATGGATTATCAAGAACATGCTTACTAAATGCTGTTTTCTTGGTATTTCTAAGAAAGAAATGACCCCAGAAGAGGCTAATGTTGAGGCAACCTATTAACTAAACATAACTTTTATTGAAAAAAAGGTTAGAAACCAGAAAACACATAGCCCACCTATAAAACATATAAACAACAATAGACCAACAATACCTTAAATATATGACAAAACCACTGCTATATATGCATAAATACACTAATGATGATATTATAAGCAATGAGTCATTACAATTTGCACATGCTAACTGGGAAACTATAGTAAATTATATTTTTCTATTATGTTATTTCAAATAACCCAAAAGGCATGTGCAGTAACAACCAGCCAAATGTGATTAAATACACCACTCCCGAAGCGCCACTACTGCTGCCATTAGAACCAGTGGTCATTATTATACCAGCAGACAAACATCCACAGGTAAATATAAATCCGGGCTAGTGGTTAATAATATGAATCGAGATACTATGTACCAAACAAGGGGCCAGTAATCATAATAGGTACATCTGATGCGCGTTTCGCTCCTGTTTCTCAGGGACACCACAATACATTGTAACAGCAAGCTATTTAAGGGGTTGTGGCCACGTCAATCGGTACCACATGGTGCTCTTTCAACCAATGATAAATCTATAATGATCCTGTCCTTGTTTACTGATTGGTCTATTCCAGGGGTGGACACTTACGGCCCTCCAGATGTTTTGAAACTACATTTCCCATGATGCTCGACTGATCATTAGGTTTGTAGAGCCTCAAGGGAAATGTAGTTTCAAAACATCTGGAGGGCTGTAATTGCCCACCCCTGGTCTATTCGCATCATCACCAAATTTGCATCTGCCAATGTCCTGGGCAACCCACATGGGTACCGGAATCAATGAAGCTAAAATATAAAGATCATAAGTACGCAATTGTATGCCATCATATCTATAGGAACCACTTATGGTCAGCTAAAAATAAAGACGTGGTAGCAACATTTCAATCACGGACATGTGTATGGTGGTATTAAACAAAACAAGAAAGGCTGTCACAAGGTACAAAGGCATTTGTGAAAAATCCACATTGCCAAGTCTATAGATATCATACAACAGTACACTACACTAAAAAACCCTAATGACTATCCTATAAAGGTGAACCAAGAATAATGATTAGTAAAGCGCAACCAATATCTTCAGCAGAACACTAACACATGGCAATAGACATAAAATAGTCGTACATATGGATACCGCACAATTACCACGATCGGTTGTACACTGCAGCTATGGCACCAACTTCGATTGTCCCACTCATTGTCCTGCTTCCCTGCCCCACTGCTGCCCATCACTCATAACCTGGCATTACCGGGAGGTGTTTTACCTTCCTTAAGAGAATGGTTTACCTCTCACTCTGGGTTGATGGCCCTAAACGTGATCTCTGATGGACAGTTCAGGGAGATCCCGTCACCAGAAGGTCACCCTGCCCAGTCTTTCCTAGAACAATTTAATTTTGCACAAATTTGTCATTTTCTTCTTTCACTACACAATGGTTCCCACATGTACAGGCCCCTCCGACCCTTTGAAAAATTCTGCTCCCTGTTGATAGCTCTTCACCGTAGCCTCTCCACGCTGTATCGACTTTTGGAATCAGTGAATGATGCTCCCCCCAAATATATACAATGTTGGGATGCATACTTAGGGGGGTAACTCTTGACTCTCAATGGCAGAAGACGTTCGCACTCAGCCAGCATGGCGCCCCATCCAGTGGCGTCACTAGGGTTGGTGTCACCCAGTGCGGTAACTTATGGTGTCATCCCCCCCCCGAGTTTTACAGATTTTTTTTAACTATTCTTACTCCTAAATCAGTACTCCCATATAACACTGGATGCTCATACACACAGCGTACATTACTGTGAGGTTTATTGCTGTGGAGCTCTCTCATATGCTCACACAAATTTTTGCCAACTGCCAGCAAGTACGGTGCCTGTTCAAAGGCAGTGAAAGCACACATTGATATATATTGCCCCCAGCAGCTCACCATGGATATATATTGCCCCAGCTCACATATGGATATATTGCGCCTCAGCTCATATATGGATATATTGCCCCAGACCAGCTCATATATGGATATATTGCCCCAGACCAGCTCACACATGGATATATTGCCCCAGACCAGCTCACACATGGATATATTGCCCCAGACCAGCTCACACATGGATATATTGCCCCCAGACCAGCTCACACATGGATATTGCCCCAGCTCTCATGGATATGCCCCAGCACACATGGATACTGCCCTAGGTCACATGGATATGCCCCAGCAGCTCTCATGGATATGCCCCCAGCTCATGGATATTGCCCTCAGCTCATGGATATGCCCCAGCTCCTCTCAGGGATATGCCCCAGCAGCTCTCATGGATCTTGCCCCCAGCTCATGGATATGCCCCAGCAGCTCTCATGGATATTGCCCCCAGCTCATGGATATGCCCCAGGAGCTCTCATGGATATGCCCCAGGAGCTCTTCTGGATATGCCCCAGGAGCTCTCATGGATATGCCCCAGCTCCTCTTATGGATATGCCCCAGCTCCTCTCATGAATATTGCCCCAGCTCCTCTCATGGATATTGCCCCAGCTCCTCTCATGGATATGCCCCAGCTCCTCATCAGGGCCGGTGCAAGCATTTTTGTCTAGTCAGGCGAAGGTGCGTTTTGGTGCCCCCCCATCCGTGTCATGTCTAGCCAATCAGGATAGAGGTGCCATAATAATCTCTATATATGCACACATACATATATACACACTCTAGTGTTGCACCGATACCACTTTAAGACCGAGTACAAGTACCAATACTTTTTTTCAGGTATTCACCGATATCATGCCCACTCAGATACATATATACAGACCAGAACATGTCCAGATACATACATATATATATATATATATATATATATATACACACACACAGAGACCTCAGACCAAAACATGTCCATATATATATATATATTGCTCCCAGCTCACATGGATATATATTGCCCCCAGCTCACATGGATATATATATAGCCCCAGCTCACAAGGGTATATTTGCCCCCAGCTCACATATGGGTATATTTGCCCCATCTCACATATGGGTATATTTTTACCACAGCTCACACATGGGTATATTTGCCCCCAGAGCTCACACGTGGGTATATTTGCCCCAGCTCACATATGGGTATATTTGCCCCAACTCAATATGGGTATATTTGCCCCAACTCACATATGGGTATATTTGTCCCAGCTCACATATGGGTATATTTGCCCCCAGAGCTCACACATGGATATATTTGCCCCCAGAGCTCACACATGGGTAAATTTGCCCCCAGCTCACATCATTCTTCCCCTCAATTAATTTCACCCCCTCAATTCCTCCACCCCCTCAATTCATTCTCCCCCTCAATTCCTCCACCCCTTCAATTCATTCTCCCTTCAATTAATTTCACCCCCTCAATTCCTCCACCCCCTCAATTCATTCTCCCCCTCAATTCCTCCACCCCTTCAATTCATTCTCCCTTCAATTCAATCTCCCCTTTAATTCATTTCATACCCCTGCTCACACGCGCACATCACCCCTGATCACACATCACCCCTGCTCACACACACACACACACACATCACCCCTGCTCACACATATCACCCCTGCTCACACATATCACCCCTGCTCACACACATCACCCCTGCTCACACACATCACCCCTGCTCACACACATCACCCCTGCTCACACACACATCACCCCTGCTCACACACATCACCCCTGCTCACACATCACCCCTGCTCACACGCACACATCACCCCTGCTCACACACACACACACATCACCCCTGCTCACACACACACACATCACCCCTGCTCACACACACACACACAAACACATCACCCCTGCTCACACATCACCCCTGCTCACACATCACCCCTGCTCACACACACATACATCACCCCTGCACGCACGCACCCACCCCCATACTCACACCCACCCCCAAGCTCACACCCACCTCCCCATGCTCACACCCACCTCCCCATGCTCTCATTCACCCATGCTCACACACACAGACACACTCCATGCTTACACACCCACCTCCCCATGCTCACCCCCATACTCACACCCCCTGCTGCTACTTACCCTAGGATTCAAATCCCTGGCTGCCTCCATGGTTGCAGTTCAGCTGGTCTCTCTCCACTCCCCCCACCCTGCACGTGCTGGACACTTCCCGCACAGGAGCAGGGGAGGGAGGCTCTGCTAGCTGCTGTGAGGAGGAAGGGGGTGGATGGTTGGGGCCAGCATGTTCCCATGTATCGATGTTACCGATCGGTAACGCATCTGTCCATTTTTTAATATGCATTTAATTTTTTAATATACAATAAATTATATATGGTTTATATTCTATTGACTACTCTCCTTGGATATACACTTGCCACCGCTTGGAAGCTCCTGATATTTGACCATCAGACGGTTGGGAAGAGGTTCTGGGTATCCACCATAGTGTACCTGATGCTGTATTGAGTGAGCCTGTGTGGAAGAGGCTCCATATTTGGTGAGTTCAATACATTACCACCCCTTTCATTTTTAAAACGGTAATATACTATGGGAGCGCTGTCCATTATTTTATTGTAGCCATCGCAATCAGAGTTGAAGACTTAAGAAGGGATACGCCACCCTCTATATGGCTGGAAGCTCCTAAACCTAGAGCCAGGGATTTTTCTGGGCTCTTATAAATGTGAGTTTCCATATTCCCACGAGTGATTTATCTGCCATAATTAATTGGGATTTTCTGCACGATTATTTTTCATTTTTTCTCTCCCCTCGAATTCTCCTTTTTTTCTTTCTTTTTTTTTTTTTATTGTAATAAAGTTTTATTAAGTTTTTTGAAACATACATTACATGACACTAAGTGCATTGCTACATATTCAAACAGTCGCGAGTTATTTGGGACGTAGGTATCAGATAATAAAGTGCGTATTTTCGATACGGCGTCTCATTGAACATCATACATGAACACATATATAATACAAATTTAAGTAAAAAAGGTAGGGATATAACCTGTGACAAGGGAATAAAAGAAAAAGGTGGGGGCTAGGGGGTTGGACAGTCATTTGTTATTCAATTGCGGTCAAGGGAGATCTACTGAGTTGCGAGGTGGGGAGCAGGCTGGTGTAGACCAATAAAACCAACGCCGCAGGGGTTTGGCGGAGGTGCCGGAGGATTGGTGCAACAGATCCTCTATGTCCCTGATACGTTGGACTTCATCTAGCCATTCTCGAAAAGTAGGGGCTATCGGGGATTTCCAGTGCCTGGGTACCACCGCTTTGGCGGCGTTCAGTAGACGAATATCAAGAGAGTTTCTGTAGGTGTCCACAGGTAGCGGTGTGTGGTGGAGCAGCATGGCCGCTGGTGTATAGGAAGGTGGAGTGTCAGAGATTTTGCTAATGGCATCGTGAACCAGTGTCCAGAAGGGTTGCAGCACTGGGCAGGACCACCATACATGCAAGAGGTCAGCGCGCTGTGATCCACACCTCCAGCAGGAGGCATCTGCCGTGACCGAATATGTAGCAATAGTGGTGGGCGCCCTATACCATCGCGACAGCAGCTTGTAAGCCGTTTCTTGTGTACGAGTAGCAATGGAACACCGGATATTTGTCACGTTCCCACGTTCCAACCCTGTCTCCCTGCCCTCTGTATTCCTTATGTCTGTGTTTCCCTGTGCTGCTTTCCCTGACATGCAGCTCAGGGGTTAAGTTCATGGCTCGTTGAGCTTCTGTTGGTGATTATGGGCTGATTACTCCCCTATATAAAGCCGTGGGCCCATATCACCAGTCTCTTGCATCCTGGTTCCCTTCAGCCACAGATTTGTTCCTGAGAACTCCCTGTTTTCCATCCTAGTTCTATCTCAGTGTTTCCCCCTTGTCTGAGTTCTAGGTTTCTGATTGACTTCCTGGTATTGACCCTCTGGCCTGGCTGACGGATTTTCTCTGGTGCTATATCCCCGCTTTGGCTCAAGGTATACGTTTTGGTTTTGACCCCTGGCTTATTTATTGACCACTCTTCTGGATATCCCTAGCTGTCCTGTGCTTATCGTATTATATGTTGTGTGTCCCTGTAGACCACGGCTTTAGTATATTGAAGTCCTGCCCTGCAAGTTGTTGAGTATATTCTCCTTCAGGTGTCTGTGTTTTCCCAGGACTCTGCACGGCTACAAGGTAACCTTTTTCTATTAGTGCAGATTCGGCCACTCTATCAGTATAGGGCTCCTTTGGTATTTAGCCGTGCAGAGGTCCCCAGTGTCTACTGTGGTTTATTTACTTTTCCTGATCGTTGTGTCACGCATCTCTGCATATAGCGGCTTTTCGTCTTACCTGGGCCCTACTTGGCACATGCCAGGTACCGCCATTGTGGCTGATCGTGACATAATGCAAGAGCCAACCATAAAGCCCGCAGAGTTGCGTAATTTGTTTGAATCCATGCTGCGGCTGTTTGAGGATTTCATTTCTAAGTGGAAGGGGTTAAGGGACACTACTTTTCTCCCTTCTAAAGATCAAGCTGTTCTAGAAAGCAGGGTACATGGTCCACTTTCCCCTGAGGAAATGAATAGAAGGCGAACTGACAAGCTCTGCTTTTATTGTGCCAGTTCATTGCATTTTATATCATGGTGCCCACTCAAGCCAGTGCGCGCCGAGGCTGGCAAGATGCCAGTGCGCGCCGAGGCTGGCAAGATGCCAGTGCGCGCCGAGGCTGGCAAGATGCCAGTGCGCACCGAGGCTGGCAAGATGCCAGTGTGCGCTGAGGCTGGTAAAGTGCCCGCTGTGCCCACGTCCCACAGTCGGGTCACCAAAGCCAGGGTCCATTATAAATCCAAAGCAATCAGACCCCTTGTACCGTCCAGGTTTAGGAGAGCCCTTCCTAGGGCAACCAGACCTGTGGAGGGGGCAACTGATGTTAATAACCTTGCTGAATGTTCCGACGATGGGTCAGATGGTATCAGTCACAGTCAGGTATCCGAGGTCGGACCCCCTTTACCGTCCAGGCCTAGGAGAGCCCTTCCAGGGGTAACCAGGTCTGTGGAGGGGGCAACTGACATCTCAGACCCAGTCGAGTATTCCCCTTCTTCTGATCCCGTGGCACAAATGGATTTTGACTCCTTCTCGGCCAGGGAGCCAGAGGTTGAAGCCATGGAGGTTAATCCCATTATTACCTCTCTTACGCGGTCTCGCCAGACACCCTAATGGTGGTCCAGGGCGTAAGATTGTTACAGGCTATATTACCTGTGGTGCTGTACGTTTCTCTGCATTACCCACTGCACTCATAGTGCCAGGTGGCAAGGCCGCAAATATGGGGTCTGGCGATTGGAGTCACAACCAAGGAATTTGATGGGGAAACCGCAACCCCAGTGCCAATTGGCAATGTGCAGCCAGCCCTGTCTCCGTCTGGCAATGTGCAGCCAGTCCAGCCTGGCAATGTGCAGCCAGTCCAGCCTGGCAATGTGCAGCCAGTCCAGCCTGGCAATGTGCAGCCAGTCCAGCCTGGCAATGTGCAGCCAGTCCAGCCTGGCAATGTGCAGCCAGTCCAGCCTGGCAATGTGCAGCCAGTCCAGCCTGGCAATGTGCAGCCAGTCCAGCCTGATCCTGGCACGATGGCAGCGGTGCTGCCTGATCCAGACGCAGTGACAGTGGTGCTGCCCGATCCGGGTGCGGTGACAGTAGTGATGTCTGGTAAACTGCCAGTCAAATCAGTCCCAAGCTGTGTGTCAGCGGTACCCCTCCCAAGCTGTGTGTCAGCGGTACCCCTCCCAAGCTGTGTGCCAGCGGTGCCAGTCCCAAGCTGTGTGCCAGCGGTGCCAGTCCCAAGCAGTGTGCCAGTGGTGCCAGTCCCAAGCTGTGTGCCAGTCCCAAGCTATGTACCAGCGGTGCCAGTCCCAAGCTGTGTGCCAGAGTCAAGCCGTGTGTCAGCAGTACCAGAGCTACATTGCAACACCACTGTACCCATGCCCCACAGAGAGTCTGAGGTTTCCAACCCTCGTGGTAAGGCACAGGTAGGCGAGCCTACTCCCACTGTTGCCGTGTCGTGCGGGGTGGTCACCAGTTCTAGACCTCGTTCTAGGAGAAGACGGGGAAAGGTGTCTAACCCTGGTCCCACTGATTCTGTGTCCAGTCTAACTGATGCCAAGATCCCCCTACCCCGTCATGTCCCTGAGGGCTATGTGCAATCGCCCCTTGGACTAGTGTTCAGGAAGGACCACTGGGTTGCCATTCAAAGGAACCCTCATAGTCGGGGGCATCTTGTGGAGGAGGAAGACGACTCTGAGTGGGACCTCAAAGGACTTTGGTGATTGGTATTCGTAATCTGGTTTCCTGATTCTGTCTGTCATGTTTGTTGTTTTAGGTGCCCTGAGGTAACCTTTTTTGGAGGGGGCTACTGTCACGTTCCCACGTTCCAACCCTGTCTCCCTGCCCTCTGTATTCCTTATGTCTGTGTTTCCCTGTGCTGCTTTCCCTGACATGCAGCTCAGGGGTTAAGTTCATGGCTCGTTGAGCTTCTGTTGGTGATTATGGGCTGATTACTCCCCTATATAAAGCCATGGGCCCATATCACCAGGCTCTTGCATCCTGGTTCACTTCAGCCACAGATTTGTTCTTGAGAGCTCCCTGTTTTCCATCCTAGTTCTATCTCAGTGTTTCCCCCTTGTCTGAGTTCTAGGTTTCTGATTGACTTCCTGGTATTGACCCTCTGGCCTGGCTGACGGATTTTCTCTGGTGCTATATCCCCGCTTTGGCTAAAGGTATACGTTTTGGTTTTGACCCCTGGCTTATTTATTGACCACTCTTCTGGATATCCCTAGCTGTCCTGTGCTTATCGTATTATATGTTGTGTGTCCCTGTAGACCACGGCTTTAGTATATTGAAGTCCTGCCCTGCAAGTTGTTGAGTATATTCTCCTTCAGGTGTCTGTGTTTTCCCAGGACTCTGCACAGCTACAAGGTAACCTTTTTCTATTAGTGCAGATTCGGCCACTGTAAGGACCGATCTATCAGTATAGGGCTCCTTTGGTATTTAGCCGTGCAGAGGTCCCCAGTGTCTACTGTGGTTTATTTACTTTTCCTGATCGTTGTGTCACGCATCTCTGCATATAGCGGCTTTTCCTCTTACCTGGGCCCTACTTGGCACATGCCAGGTACCGCCATTGTGGCTGATCGTGACAGTATTGAGCGCAAACATTTGACTCCACTCTTCCTCTGTGAATGTTTGGAGTTCCGTCTCCCATTTCGCCACATATGGGGGTGTGGAGGGGGAGAGGTTTTGCAGGACACCGTACAGAGTCGATATGCCATGTTGGAAGAGTCTTATGGGTGATCACTTGTTCAAATGCGGTCAGTGGGCGAGTGTAATTTTTCTAATGGAGCCAGGGAGCGGAGATAGGTTATGAGGCAGTGCATATGGAATGTCGTAAGAAAGGAGTCGGGGTGAGCCAACGGTACGTCCTTTGGGGCTTTAGGTCGGTCACCATCTATGTAAAGGCCAGGTAGGGGGTTTCGTGGCAGAGCCGTGTCAGTGAGAGGTAGCAGTCGTGGCGAGAAGGCCGGTAAGTGACTGAGAGGGAGAAGCGGAGAGGGCCAGGGGGCTAGCTGCGTGGACCTCTGTAGCCGACACCAGATGGCCAGTGTGACCGAAACTGTCGGGTGTGCGGGGATGTCAGTAAGGGCAGTGGTGCCTAAAAGCCAAGGGAGGGAGGTTAGCGAGCGGCCTGCCAGTTCATGCTCCAACGCCTCCCATTGTTTACCAGAGGTACCCAAGCTCCACTCCACCAATCGCAGAAGATGAACAGCCTGGTAATAGCGCTGCAGATGTGGCAGAGCTAGACCTCCACGAGAGCGAGGGGCTGTCAGCAATGTCATGCTCAGTCTCGGTTTACTCCCGGCCCAGACATATCTAATGAAAAGAGATTGCAAGGAGCGGAAGAAGGCAGATGGGACATGTATCGGCAGGGTTTGCAATAAATAAAGGACTCTTGGAAGAACGTTCATTTTAAGGACATTTATGCGTCCAAACCACGTGATGTGCGGGATGGCCCATCGAGCAAGGTCTTTTTCCAGGACCCGAAGCAGGGGGACAAAATTTGTGGCATAAAGATTTGATACCGCTGGGGTGAGGTGGACTCCGAGATATTTAAGAGAGGAAGTACACCATCGAAAAGGGGAATGTGGATTGAATGTGTTTGCTAAGGGGAGCAGGTATTGAAATATTCAGGATTTCCGATTTTGACATACTAATTTTGTAATTGCTGAGCGAGCCATATTCGCGTAGTAGTTCAATGAGTGAAGGTAGGGAAATCTGGGGCTGCTGTACAAAAAATAGCAGATCATCTGCATACGCCGCCACCTTATGTGTGTGGCGTCCAACACAGACACCATGGATAGAGGGGTTGGCCCTGACAGCTTGAAGGAGGGGTTCCAGAGATAATGCAAATAAAAGAGGGGAGAGAGGGCAACCCTGTCGAGTGACGTTTTTAATGATGAAGGGGGAGGACAAGGTGACATTTAGATTAATGAGAGCGGTAGGTGAGTCATATAAGGCGGTTATCCAGCGCAGGGCGTTGGGGCCAAATCCCATATGATGTAGAGTCTGGAATAAAAAAGGCCAGTGTACCCTATCAAACGCCTTCTCAGCGTCGGAGAGGAGCAGGGTCGGACCGGTGCCAGGTCTCTGTACAGCATGAATCAAGTTAAGGGCCAGCGTAGTATTATCTCGCCCCTCCCTCCCTGGGATAAATCCCGTCTGGTCAGGGTGGATCAGGTGTCTCATATGGTTTGCGATGCGCAGAGCAAGTACCTTAGCAAAAAGTTTTACGTCCTGATTCAGGAGGGAAATTGGTATATAGTTAGCACACAGGGCATGATCTTTATCAGATTTAGGGATTAATGTGATGGTGGCAGAGAGTGTTTGTGGGGCAATTTGGGATGCAGGTTCAGTCAGTCCGTTAAAAGCAGCCAGCCAGGCGTGAGAGAGGAGCTTTTCGCACGTTTTATAGTATTTAAGGGTAAAACCATCAGGCCCCGGGGTCTTACCCACTGGTGTTCGCTTGATCGCTTCATGCAGTTCCTCCGCAGTGATTGGACCTTCAATAGAGGACCTCATGTGTGGCGTCAGTTTTGAGCGTAAGTGAGTGCGAAGGAAGCGCTGGTGGTGTCAGGGGCTGTTTGGTTGGAGCCGGGGTGAGGCCATATAGCCTAGTAAAATAATCACGAAAGAGGCCGAGCATATCTTTCGGGAGGGTAACGGTGGTTCCCTGGGGGGTGCGAAGATGGGTGATATATAGGCCCTGTCGGTGAGTTCGGAGGGCATTAGCTAGGAGTCTGCCGCATTTATTTCCGTGTTCATGGAAGGTTTTACGTACTGTCAGGTAGGCCTTCTGAGCCCTGTTATTAAAAAGTGAGCGGAGCTGTGACCTAAGGTCCAGCAATTCAGCGTAGGTGTCGTCGTCAGAGTGCAGTTTATGGGATCGTTCCAGGGCCGCTATGCGCTGCAATAGGGATTCCTGCTGCTCGGTGCGTTCTCTCTTACGCCGCACGCCCTGTTGTAAAAGGTATCCCCTGATGACAGCCTTATGTGTTTCCCAAATAATCTGCGGGGAACAGTCGGGTGTGTCATTCTCCGTAAAATAATTGTGTAGTGCGTTGTGGAGGCCTTCTTTAATCTGGGGGTCGGTGAGAAGGGATTCATTGAGGCGCCAGAGTTTCTCCCTAGGGCGGGGGAGGAGAGCGTGATCAGGACCGTGCAATGATCTGACCAGGTCATGGGGCCAATGGTGGCAGATTCCAGGAGGTGCATACTACCGAAAGGGAGAAAGATGTAGTCGAGGCGTGTGTACAGCTGATGCGGAGCGCTATAATATATGTAATCTCGTGTGGAGGGGAAGAGCGAGCGCCAGCAGTCCATCAATCTCAGGGATTGTAGCGCAAGTCGAGTCCGGCGGAGGACGGTGTGTGGGGTGCTAGTGACACCTCTAGAGTTATCCAGGCGAGCGTCAAGCGGTAGGTTGAGGCCCCCCCACCACTAAGATACCCTCCTGGAAGTCCTGCAGTCGACGAAGTGTAGAACGAATGGCGGAGTGTTGCTGTCGATTCGGGAGGTATATGGAGACGAAAGTGTACCACTGCGCACCAATTTGGCCCTTCACAAACGTGTAACGACCAGCGGGATCTAACAAGGAGGTCGAGTTGCTAAACGGGGTGGAGTGAGAAAACAACACCGCTGTTCCGCAAACTTTACCAGCAGTAGCATTACTGAAATAACCAGTAGAATAATTTGTGTTTTTGAAGGAGGGAGGCCGGGCATGTGGAAAATGGGTTTCCTGCACTAATACTACATCCGCGTGAAGTGATGTAAATTCCCTGAGGGCCGCATGGCGCTTTTCGGGTATGTTCAGGCCTTTTGCGTTAATGGAGAGAACTTTAAGAGTGCGGGGGACGGTGGCCATGGTATAATCGTGAGAGAGATAACAATATGAAAGGACTGAGAAGGGGATATGGGGGAGCGCCCAGTAGGGCAAACCAGGTACAGGGGAACAAAGACAGATAACCAATTACAATGGTACAAATATATACACAAGGAGCACGTGCCTAAAGAGACAGTTCACCACGTCACCGAGTGGGCGCGGGGGAGTCTCAGGTCACAGAGGGGGGTGCGTACACCACCAACACACTGTGTAGGCACTGACTCGTGGGGGGTACCCGGCGCAGGACGGTCAACAGTGAAAATCAAGTAGTATAACAATAAATTCAGAGCGCAATTTAGCAACAGATATTAAGAAAGCAGCGGAATAAAATAAGTAAAAAGTTCAAAAAGTTCAAAGAAAAATCAAAAAGCACACAGGAGGCGCTGAACGCGCAGCCCCCAGATCGGATAAGTACACGGGTGTACTCAGGAAAAAGAAGAAAAAAGAAAGTAACGGTTCGCACAGGCCGCCCCTGAGGCGCATGGAGTCTTGCAGTGTTTTAGGCCGTAAACGGTAAGGGCAGGCCGGTGGAGGTTCAAGGGTGAGTAGGAACCTCGCCTCCAGCCGTATTACACAAGTCAGCCGGGGAAGAGGCTTAGGCGACCAAGCGCACCTCAGGCCTGATAACACATAAAAAGGGGGCCTCTCAGGCCAAGGAGCATATAAAAAGGATACTGACGTTGTCAAGGTCTTCAAATCGGTTAGGCGCCGGTGTTGGCTAAGGGCGGCTTCCGCAACATAGGGAGAGGTCCAGAGGTCCCAGGACAACGTAGATGGAGGCCAGTTCAATTCACCGGTGCCTGCGAGGAGGAGGAACGGCGTCTGCGGCGGGATCTTCGCGGGCGTGTTGGAGCCTGTTCTGGCGGCATGTATAGCAGTGCCAGGTCTGGCCAAGCCGGGATTGTGTCCGGTGGAAGAGAGAGTTCCTCCAGAAACAGCGGGAGATCCAGCTCGCTGCGAAGGCTGAGAGGTCCCGATGGCGTGCGGACTTGGAGGCCAAATGGAAATAGCCACTTATATTGAAGTTTCATGTCCTGCAAGGCAGACGTAGCATTCGTCTGGACTGCAAGGTAGCGGGTGAGAGATCCTGAAATAGCGAGATCTTAGCCCCGCGCAAATCAATGGTGCGAGAACCTCGGGTCGCTGCCAGTATGGAGTCTTTCAGCGGGTAGCGTAAAGGCAGCAAATCACATCACGTGGGGGAGCGTCAGGTGGGCCCTTCGGTCTCAGTGCTCTGTGATAGCGTTCCATTTCGATAACCGTGGCAGGGTCCCTTTCCAAAACTTCGTTAAATAAAACGATGAGGGTGCATTTTAATTCCTCCTGTGTGTTTTCTATCTCCGGGAGGCCTCGAACCCTGATGTTATTCCGGCGATTTCTGTTCTCTACATCTTCCAAATGGCGAGCCATCATTTGTAGGGCCGAGCGCTGCGTGGTTATTGCAGCGGAGTGGGCCACTATCGTGACAGACTGTTGTTCCTGCGTCACCTCCACGTGCTGCAGCCTGGTTTGAATACCGCCAAGATCTGTGCGCAGCGTGCGGATTTCTGAGAGGAGGGAAGCTCCCAGTTAAGTGGTGGCAATGGCTAAGTCCTCTTTACTGGGGAGATATTGTAAGAGCTGGCGGAGGTCATTTGGGGGGTCCCAAACACTCACCGAGTGCGTTGGAGAGCTGGAGGCCGAGGAGCATGCGGCGGCGGCCATCTTGGAATCCGGGTCAGCGTTTTCAGCGGTCGAAAGAGGGGCCAAAAACGGCCTGATGGACCCTGTCTGCTGATTCCCAGCAAGCTCTGGGGGGCCAGGAGTGTGTGGGGGCTTCCTGGCTTTACCCATGGGTGTGGATGTGCAGCGGAAAAGGGGTAGAAACAGCACGCTCAGCGGAGCTCACCGATCAAGCGGCCATCTTCCTGGACGTCCCGGCCACGCCCCCTCCTTTTTTTCTCTCACTTTTTTCTCCTTTCTGGCTACCCTCTCCATTATTGAGAGACGGCAAGAGATATACAGACCAAGAAAGGAGGACTACATTTGTGCATCGTTTGAACATAAAGAAGATTAAGTAAATTTTAAGGAATTTTTTTCCACTGGTTTTCCTACCGTTGTATTGGATATCACTGAATTTGCACATTTTGCACATTCGGACACTGTTGCACTTTATAGACTCTTTTATACCCATTGCACTGCTGGAATTCTATACATTGTTGCACTTTACTGTGTTTTATGGCACATTGCACTTTTATATGTGTACATTGATTGAATATTTGTCACTTTAAGATTGAAGCACTATATGCTCGATACACTTCTTTGTTGAAGTCTACCTTTTAAATCTATTTTGATGCACTACAGAGGTTCTGACAGCCTCTGCCCAATTACTTATTTTATTTTGGTTATTTTTAACTCCCTTTTCTCCCTCAGCGCATGCTGCTGCTCCTTCTCTTCGGCTCAGGGACTCTCGAACCTGGAAGTCCCTGAAGCTTTTCCATGCAAGTTGTGCACCGATTCCATTACGGCCTCTCTGAGACCAATCACTAACACGATGCCACAAGTAACCAGCAGCCGGGAGATTTTAATTCCTCGGCTGCTGGTGATGCTGTGTGGGATGGAGGAAACAGATCGGCTGGGCAGGCGGGAGTGGGGCACTCCTTACATCCTGACCACTTCAAAAATATAAAGTGGTCAGGATGTGTAGAGTGTTCCTTTAACGCTCCTATACAAAGTTAGTGTTAGTGTAGTAAGCGGCCACTCTATACTACGAGCCACAGAAAAACACACATAAAGGTTGGAATAGCCGCTCGAGCAGTTATGTATAAAAACTCCACACTTCAGCCAGTAACGGCAAACTCAGAAAATTACTGTCTATCTGCTACCAACTACATCATGAGTTTCATTAGATCTTTGAAATGGTTCGCCAATAAAATGCCATTTTTTCTTTTCTAGTTGAAAGATGGGGAATTAGAAGAAACGTTTGCTCTTTACAGCTCAGTTCTGACTTCACGTTCCTGCACTCTGTAACCTGTACTTTGAGCTCCCCATGTTAAGTATAGGATGTGCAATCATTAATTAGAGTTAAAATTAATAATAAGATATTACGAAGTGCTAGCGCACATTATCACAGGGTCACGCAAGCCAAAAATTTTGCTACACCTAAAACCTGGTGCTGCTTTTGCAAAATCATATAGCACCCCCCTCCCCAAAAAGAATCGTTTACTTGCCTCTCATCCTGTGGTGAGAATGGTGGCATGGTCATCCGCTTCTTGTCCTGGGAGCAGAGTGAGACAATGAGCAAACAGTTCCCAGTCTCTCTCTGTGGCGCTGCGCGCTCTCGCGGCCCAGAAGCTTAACCCTCCATGGAGTCCTATAGACTACAGGAGGTTATACTCTCAGCGTGGAAGCGCTGCGGGGAGTATTCCAATGGTTAGCGCTGCATACTGGGGCAAGATGCAAAGGTAGAGGCTAAAATGGGGACACTACAGAAAAACTGCAAGTGCAGATTTTCACCATTTGTGTCCCCATTTTAGCATTAACCAGAGAATAGGGCCCCTAGAGAGCAGTAAGGTGAGTCTGCAGTATTCAGAGGTTGCTGAGTAAATTAGATGAACTCCTTGAAGGTAGAATACAATGAATAATTTCAGTCACTAAACTGCTTCTTTTCAAAGGGAGTATTTATTAATGATTACTCTAAAATCAGCAGGAATGTCCCTTTAAGCATATTTGTGCCCTTACAACTTTGAGCCATATGTAGTTATAACTAAATTGATTTTTTTTTTCTTGCATGGTATGTATGCTGTTTGCTGATGAACTTTAAACAAACATTTTATGTAAATTGGTATACTTTGTGTAAAACCAGATTCATTTATACTCTTTCTATCTTCTAATAAATGTGCATATTTAGCACTGGGAGAATATGGCCTCTATAATCTTTTCTGTTGATAAATCTTCATTGAATGGTTTTAATTATTAAACAAATAATAATGAAACAAAGGACGTTTCTAAACTAAAAGGTGCATATTGAATCCTTGGCTTTACTTGGTTTCACGCTGCGACATTTGTAGACAACAAACACCGCTGGAGACAGACATTACAAAGTCCTCTGAATGATTACAATCCTCTCTGTATGTAGCTTAATAACACTGTGAAATCCTGGCCCCCGTGCTGGGTAAGCTTCTTAATTTTCTAGTATCTGTAACAGTCTGTTATTTCCATCAACATAAGATATTTACCAAACATTAGGTCATGTCTGCCATGGAACACACAGCGTTAGGTCAAGCCATTTCTCGCTTGGGATGATGATAAATATTTTTACATGTGGCCAGTGCCAGCATCAAAACAAGGGTGCCAGGCTGTGTAGGAATAATTTTACAATCAGTCTTGGGATATGAAACGAAAGTGCATATGAATGGTGAGCATGAGGTTTTCTCAAAACAATGTCAAGAAACGTGCTATTCCAATAGATAGTGTTTTTGTTTTGTTAAGACTTGTTGTTGGCAATGATTTTAGCATTGATCATTCAAAATATTGCTGTGTCACGTGATATAATGGAACAGTTTAGCATACTTACATATTGTCCACCCACACTCTCTCTTTAATGTCACTCGCCATTCAAACAGAACACAACTCCCAACACATTATAGCAATGGGCCACAGGTCAACTTTGACACTCAAGCTGACCCATGTAAGACTAGTGCTATCTCTGCACCAAATCTGTAAACATTTTCCTTGAGTGTGTTGCTACAAACAGATTAGCTTAATCTAGAGAATTTTAGGTGATATTAAAATGATGAGATGCGTAAAGGCAGCACCGCATATTTTTGATCTAGGACAGTGGTTCCCAACCGCGGTCCTCAAGTACCCCTAACAGGCCAGGTTTTAAGGTTTACCTTGTGGAAGTGCAGACTGAATCCTGCAATCACTGAGCAGCAAATCATATCACCTGTGCTGTGCTTCAGATATCTGGAAAACATGACCTGTTGGGGGTACTTGAGCACCGCGTTTGGGAACCACTGATCTAGGATAAGAAAGCTTGGCATCCTAGATGTTTTGGAACCTGTTGTACTCATGCAGTTTAAAATGGGTAAACTCTCCTGCTTTACCTTTGAATTCTATATCTATATAACCTGGCCTTGTATCAGTTTACCTTTTTTTTTTTTTGCTTCATTACCGAAAACCTTACAGGGCACTCTAGTGTAATTTAACCCCCCTCCCCTTTTTGACCTTAAATAACTGGCCAAATGCTGTTGAGAGGCATCTGCCCAATTATTTTTTCTTTCTTTATTTTTGTATTTAGGTGTAAATACTTACCTTTTCTCCCTCGGAACTGGGCTGCCAATCCCTTTCAGCTCAGGGCTTACAAAATGCAGAAGTCCCTGTGTAAGATATTTATCTCTTAATTCCCTATATTAAAATATATATATATGTAGCGCTCACCCCCGGAGGAGCCGCTGAATAACCAGGATTGGTCTCACCGCACTAACAATTCCCTGTACACCAGCACACCTTTATAGATTTTCTCAAATGTACTTTACTGTAAGCAATAAATCTCAATAATTACACATGTACTTTAACTGTGAGAATCGAGCATTCTAGGAAATAAATGACAGTAACATGCTAATGTAACTATATAGCGACTAAACCGTTAATATAATTCTCAGTCCTTTTGGTTCAAAATCACACTTTAGAAATACTTTTTAGTTTGTGTCCCAGGGTACTAAGCCCACTGGCCAGTGGATAGATGAATATCTTCGACTAGTCAACGTTGGGGCCCAAAAAAGTAGCAAACAAATACACTCCCGATCCGGTTCTCCTCAGCCAGAAGTAGAATACCGCCAGCACTCCGCTCCGCATGCGTCCTCCTCACTCGCAGTCCCTCTCAAATGCACTGGAACAGGAACAATTCAGCGTGATGTACAGCAAGTCGATACGCACTCTCCCCGATCACTCCAGCAATGGATGCTGCCAGATTCTCCTCGCTGCAACTGGCAAAGATCCCAGAAAGTCTCACACGAGCGACTGCCTTCTCTCACAGCGTGCGCCGTTCTGCCCATACTGCACACACTCCTCTCACTTCCTGGCGCCTGAGAGCCTACTTCCTTCCTCTCTCCCAAGGGTTTCTGGGGGACGTAGTCCATAAGTCCATTACAGTCTTTCCCCATATGTGATACTCTGGCTCCCTCTAGAGGCATAACGTTGCAGTTATCATAGCCAAATTAAACACAGGGCTACATATATTTTTAGTGATTCAATTACATATCTTGGTTAACGTGGCCCTTTTTAGTTCTTAAAATGCTTGCTAGCAATATCCTCTTGAAACTTTAGGAATTTGAAATGTAAACAGCCATATCCTGTACCAAAAAAGGCCCTCTTCCATTGATGCTGGGCAGAAGAAGGAAAAAAAAAAGCTTTCTCTTTGTCCTGTCAATATATGATGGATTGTTTTGTGGTTTCAACTATGGTAATTATTATCTGTGACTTTGAGAAAATTCTATTGGCTTATAAATATGAGATTTATTGTATGTCCAAACTTTTATAAAGGAGCTGATCTAACAAAGGAATAACAGATATTTGAAGAACTACCTCTGTGTGTGATTGTCTTCATTTATCTCTGTTAGCTAGCGTAGTGCTACGCAATGCCTTGCATGATGGAAAACAACAACAGAATACAGAGATCTAACTTTCATGTCTTGGGAAATATGAACAGGAATATTGATTTATTTGAAACCCTGCACCTTGTATCGCAATTTTCATAGTGCAATGCTATGCAAATTGCATACAGAGTTATTCAAAGAGAGGTGAAAAGCAGGAGAATAACTGGAGAATGGAAAATTCCAGGTCAAAATATCCAAACCAGAAAAATTCTCCCATTCATCTCACTTTCCAAAACGGCTATTTCGACCTAGAATTTTCCATTCTCCAGCAATTCTCCTGCTTTTCACCTCTCTCTGAATAACCCTGATAGTGTACGCAATGCATATTACGTTTTGTTCGGAACTCGCGCACTTTCCTATGCAAGTTCTGCAGAACGATGGATTGGAGCTCCTTGCAGGCGCACCCAACCAATCCAATATCAGGCAATTCTCAAAACAACCGGTACTGCAAGTTTCCAGAGAGGATGATGTCAACACTCAGAGCTGACATCATGGGAATTGTAGTTCTTAACCATCTGTATTGCAAAGATTGCTGATGCCTGATTTAATATATAGATACCCATTCTGCAGAATATCCAAGACCACCGCTGCAGTTCATTAATGCAATTTTAGAAAATTACTTGGGTAATGAAATTAGCATATTAGATTTTCACAAAATTGTATTACCTTGTTTTAAATAAGCCGAAAAAAATGAAAAATTCATTTGGTGCAAATAATTATATTCTGTAACAGATCCTTACAGCATTTACATTGCTCATTACGCTAGAAAATTAATATCTGCAAGCTATTCTCATATTAAGAACAGGCCATAGATCATTATTATGCTGGCTCATCATGTGATACTGGTGATAGCTTCAGACAGCATGATTTTAATTATCAAAACTAATTAAAGAGGAATATTCAATAGAGTTATTTACAGTCATAGATAGCGTTTCCTTTATGATGGAATCTAAGCTTTGAACTTAAAGCAAACAGAATGGGAATCGCTTTGTATGCTGCAAAATATGTTATAAAAGGCCTGTTTTATTCAAACCAATTCATCAGAAGTTTATGGTTTTTGTAAATGAATGTGAACATTAACCACTTCGCTGCTGAGCCATTTCAACCCTGTGAAAATGTTTACGTTTACGAGCACGTTTTTATTTAATATTTTATGACTTTCATTTTACATTGTATATGGTCATTTTGGATATCATTGGAAAGGCCAGAATCTGCCCTTTCCAATAACGCCTAGATCCTCCATATACGATGCACAGGGACTGAGATACAGCGGTTTGAAGAAGTATGGGAAGCTGGATGCTGATTTCTGGTGGGGGGGCACATGGGGGGGGCAAGGAACAACCTGGGGGAGGGCAATTGCCCCCTTGTAGAGACGCCTATGAAATGAAGATTTATACTTTCTTACTGTACAAGGTTGCAAAATTGCTGACCTGTATCTTTAAGACAAGCAGAAAACAAAAACTAAAATGAATTAAACCTTACTATAAGTCTACTTAAAAGACAAAAGCTTTGAATCAAAATAAATGAATTATTTTTATTACTTTTTAAAAATAGAGAAAAAATATCTTTTCTAATTGTATAAGAAAAATGTCATACATCTGTTGCATATCATTCTGAATATAGAGCCTTATTCCAAGTTTACCAGTAGCAATTGCCTGGGGATTGTTAATTACTGTGATGCAGGGCAGACTGACCATTATGGCGATAGGACACTGCCCGCAGGCCCTTGCATAAGAGGGGGCCCCATTAGGGCCTCTAAGCTTGGTCAGACCTGTTCTTTCAGTGGGCACAAAGACACTGCAGGTAAAATCATTGGGAAATAATGTCAGAAACCAGCTATAGAAATGTAGAGGCGTGGCGCTCCACCCCCTAACCAGCCATACTTGTGACTACATAGGGAATAAGCGGTCTGGAGGAACACTGGGCTCCACTACCCTTAACAATTCACTGAAGTACGTTTTGGCTGCGGTTAGGTGGGGCCCCATGCTGGTAATGAGCTCCTGCATGCGGAGGGCCCCCGCGTGTGCCAGACCCATGGCCCCATGATCTCCTAATCCCAGGGGCCCCAAGTCTTTTCCGTGCTCCCCGGTTGTGATGCTTTTTGTGAATTCATTGTCTTGATATTCCAAGTACACTGAAAAACAAAAGTGGGGTTCTTATCCGACACTGTATGCCCCATGCCTAATTTATCATGGACCAGCAGTTAAAGGGAAAATTATGCAAATACAGGGGAGGAACGTGACGAATGCACACCTAATATCCGCCTGTGAAAATCCTATCACAATACACAACTGGCTGCACACAGTTAAGATATACAGGGTTATTCAGAGAGCGTGAAAAGCAGGAGAATGACTGGAGAATGAAAAATTCTAGGTCAAAATAGCCGATTTGGAAAGTGAGATGAAAGGGAGAATTTTTCTGTTTTGGCTATTTTGACCTAGAATTTTTCATTCTCCAGTCATTCTCCTGCTTTTCACGCTATCTGAATAACCCTGATAGTTCTTGTGTCCAGTCACTTACTAGACTACAGAGTTTGCTGGTAAGATAATTCAACAGGTACCTCACCAACTCACTTATAAGGCTGAGCTACTTAACCAGTAATGAAGATGTGAAATAGAATTCCAAGTTAAATCCGTAATCTACAAACAAACATACAATAGATAAACTAATAACAATTTCTTCGAACCAGACATAAGCACCAAGTTGCTGTTAAATCAAAACTTTGAACGGATCAAGGTTAAGGTATCTTTAATAGTTCACTCAATAACTTCTTATATGCTCCCACCACATATATTGCTAGTGAGACAGGAAACGTGGTGTGCGTAGAACCTCTTTAGTCTTTGTACAACATTTACATACAAAATATTTTGTGTATATATCAAGAGTAACTTGGTAGAAGGGATAATCCATCTAAACATAAGCTACCGGTACTTGAGCATTTTTAATTTATGCAATATTTTTAAGTGGTGATCTCCATGTATTTTTGTTGCAATACTACCAGTTTTTTTTTAATTTAAATTTTATATTTTGCTTGTTTTTAACCATGGCAAATGACAAATTTTAGTTATACAATTTTTGTTAAAAAAAAAAACAACAAATTTCTCTGCTCAGGATGGTCCTACTTCCTGCAGTGTTGTCACAAAAAGGGAAACGGTAAGTGAAAAATGAGTCACAAGACGATTTTCGTCATTAACTCCCTTTTACCACACCTATTCTTGGGTAGCCACTTTATTAGCATGTGGTCCTGGAAGGTGGTGGTGCAGACACTGGGTGGTGAGGAAGGTGGTGGTGCAGACAATGGGTGGTGATGAGGTGGTGGAGACACTGAGCGATACCTTTGCTTCACAGCTACTATCGGCTCTTGCGAGTCCAGGGGATCGCACAAGAGCCTCAGATGAGTCACGGAGGAAGATTGGAAATTATTTTCCAGTCTCCGGCTGCTCCCAGTGAGAGGAAGCAAGGTATCGTGCTGCCCTCTCCATCGAGGAAAGAGAGGTGCATATGGGATTTATTAAGGGTGTTATTTTAGTGTGATAAGTGATTCTGCTTTTACAAAATCACCTAACACCAGCAGGGTTATCCAAAGAGATTCGAAAAGTCACCGCACGTTCGGTGACTTTTCGTTCTCTTCAATTCGGTTCCTTTTGCCGATCCCATTTCGGCGACCCAGCGGTGTATTCAGCAAGCACCACAGGGTCCCCGAATTGCAGGGAAAAGCTGCCGCAAACCTGACGAAAAGGAACCGCAAAACCCAGCGAATGCACGCCGAAAACACGTAAAAACATCTGGATTAACCTGCCGAAAACTACGGAAAAAGCCCGAGCAGGAGCCGATCACACACAGCCGAAGCAGCTGAGACCGCAGACGAGGGAGGTGAATAAATTAGCAAAACCGTTTGTATGAATGTGTGAAAATAAAACGCTGTTTGCAAAGAAACTACGGAGCGAAAATGTCTGAAATTTACACAGGAGGTCCAGGGAATGATAATATAAAGGGCTGTTACAGAAAAAAAAATCAAAAAAAAAAAATCGGACTTTTTTAAAAAAAAATTATAATTCTGAAAAATGTTTAAAATATCCTAAAAAATCTATAAATAAAGAGACTCTTTACTGCAGAATTTTATAATGAATGGTTTATTAGATATTGAATTAAAACGGGAATATTTTTAACATTGAAGCCTATGGGATTCACCTGAATAAACTTGCCGAATTAAACCACCGAATGGCAGGGCATTAGGGGAACCTTTCACTGCTGGTTTGTGTTCTCTGAATAGCCGAAGCAGTGCATTTTCATGGGGATTTCACTGCCCTCGAACAGGCACCGTAAATTCAGGCAATTCACCAGGATTTGGCGAATTGCCTGCTCTCTGGATAGCCGAATGGCCAGGAAAGGTAACCGAACACTGATTTTCAGCGTTCGGTCACCTTTCTCAAGCAATTCGGAGCTCTTTGAATAACCCTGCAGGTTTTAGTCCGTATTTCGTCCACAAATACCCGCCCCAGCATAGAAGAACAAGCTGCTTTGGAATAGATCACTCTAGTCCAGGTGAAATGTAATGCCTCCTGCATAAGGTATAGCAGACCTCAATGTAGAGTAGGGAGGCATTTTGCTCGAGCAGAGCTTACAGAAAAAGTGGAATTGTGATGCCCTACACTAAGATAACTACTGGAGTCATTACACATAACTCGTCCAGAAGTTATCTCAGGCTAGGGTCAGACTGAGGCAGTGCGAACGCGCGTTCTGGCGCACATAATCACGGCCGCACTAGCAGCAGATGCCGGGCAATGACAGCCAATATACGAAGTACGGTCGCACAAAAGTCCGGCCGCGCAACGCAAGTGGAAATGAACGCATTTTTTCGAGAACGTTAAACCGCTGGTACTGACGTACAGAGTGCCTGCGGCCGCATAGCAGCGTGTGTGCGTGATTAGGAGATGTCAGACGCTGCTAGTGTGCGGCCAACATAACGTTCAAACAGCCGGATTTCCTAGACTTCTTTTCACCCCATCGTCATGAAATACGTCCAGAATTGCGCATCGTCTGACCACTTAGCGATTCCGTGAAAAACGTGCGCACGCATCGACGTACATTTTGACGGTGGCCGCAGAAAATGCGCTCATCTGTCCCTAGCCTTATTGTCAACAGTGGAACAGAGCCCTGTCAGTCTAATGCTTTGCCATCCTATTTATTAAAACATGGAATACTTACATCTAATATCTCAACTAGAGATCAAGTTTGTGTTAGGATTCATGCCATAAAAGATTGTCTGTATGCTATTGCTCCAGTGATATTTTTTGTGCTAGCACATGCGTTGTGTTGTCCCTCATCCAAGAAAATGCAAAGTTATGGCGTCCTGCTACTTTCCTTCTAATATTTACAGTAAATGTAACCTCACATTGGATTGCTATTAGCATAAATAACCAATATTTTCCTAAGCACCATCTTCAAATAATAAGTTTTGTCACAACCGCTCTCCTGCTCACCTTTCACAGCCGTAATGGGGATCCTTTAGGACAGACTTCTTGGTGCTAATAACTCAAACGGTTAGGACCGTTTAACCCTAAAACTCCCAATCAGGGAGAACTGACAAGACCAACAATATAAAGTACTGCCCAGCACCAAATGATTTCGAGACCAAATGACTACTGGGCAAAAACAGGTTAACTAATAGAACATAGGCAAATATAGACAAACAAACACACTGACACTGAAAGAGAACAGAAATATGATAATACAAAGGAAATTAGATAGCTAAACTCTGTGCACAGGATTAAACAGTAACTAAGTATTCTGGGTCAGCGAGACACAATACAAGCGGTATACCACGATCTTGGGGCACAGCACACACACACTTGAGGGATTAGGAGAAAGAATCATCAGGAAGGCAGTCCGAGTCGGCAACTAGCGGGGTTCTCATACAGTCCGCTCAGTAACAGAGAATATTACAAAGATACAGAATATATGCCAGGCGATGCGGGAAACTAAACTCCACGTCAGCGCGCCGATGAATATGCGCGCTATCCTTTTAAAACTGGCGGGCACGCATCATCGGAACGCACCCCGCCTCTTTCAAAGCGCCGAAAATCCCCTCCCTCGGCCGGTCCGCGATGCCGCCGGGGATCCAGGCCCCCCCCCCGAATGGCATCGGGTACCGAGGACGTGACAGATTTGCTTTGAAGCCTATAAAATCACTCAGCCTGAAAGAACATGGAGTCGCTGGTGATGAACAAGCATTTCAATTTGATGTCATGGTCTGAATAATCAGAATTCTTTCCTCACATTCTGACTGAGCAATTAATGGGGAAATATTATGAATTGGAAATGGTTATTGGCACAAAATAAAGAATGCTCAAAGCAAGATAATACCCCTTTATCAATATAGAAATAAATTATGAAAATTGTCATCTACTGAGCAATGCAAAGATCATTTGGGTGCTAGACAGACAGGGGAGGGCTGGCACATGGGGCATGGGCCAAATGTCCCATGGGCTCTAACATACAGGGGTTGAGGGCTGCAACCATTGGCCTCATTCTTCTGCAGCGAGAAGTGCGCACGGGCTGTCTAAACACACCGGGCAGTATTACAAAGCTGGTGCTAACTTACCCAGAGCTGTTGTAAAGTTTCCAGAGCTATTATAGGGCCAAATAACATACATGGTGCTATCGTTAGTGCTCACCTGCTGGTGTTTTCTGAATAACCCCTTTTATGTTACTCTCTTTGGAGAGTGGTTGTAGCCCTTTCCTTGAACAAAATAATTGGTCATATCATCATGTTATGTTGGTCATATCATCATGTTATGTCACATGTTTGTTGTGTGTGTGTTACTAAAGAAATGTAAATAATGGAATTAAATAATACAGGAACAAGGGGATGATTCTAATGGTGCATATATCAATTTACAACAGAAATCTCAAAAAGCATATGTCAAGCCCGAAGTTGGACATATACTGTAGAAATGCTAATATTTTCAAACCGCATACAGGGAAGTACCCAATACAGCATATATAGTACAATCATCCCTATGTAGCACTTTGGCTGGAACATAGCCAAAGGCATTTATATGTTATGAAAAACAATAAGGAGCGGAGAACCAAAACCATCAGTTCGCATATAAGTGCTCTAAACCAGGGGTGGGCAAACATTTTTTACAGAGGGCCACATTGTTACGTCCTCAGCCCCCGCAGCGCCCCCTGGAGGGTCTGGGCAAGAAGGGGGGCCGCTGGCTGGTCGGGTGCCAGCACTTACTGCTAGCAGATCGGCATCTGAGTGGGCAGGGTCAGGCGTGGTTACCAGGAGCCACAGGCTTTAAAACAGGGCTCTAGGAATGGCCTCATTGCCCTGTTGTGGAGTTCATTTCACACACCGCTACATCCTGATTATATTTGACTTTACTGTTGACGACCCTGCTTTGTATGCGATCCCTTCTCCTGTTATTGACCCGGCTTGGCTTTAGACTACTCTCTCTCTATTGTGTTTCTTACGTTGTATCACTTGTTTTAGTGATTTAACCCCTTGCTGGTTTCTGGGTTGATCACTAGCTGTTTTGGATTCTAACCCCTCACGTTTAGGGGTATTGTTTGCAACCCTTTGGGGTCCCTTTATCCAGGTTACTACTTAGGTTTATGGTTTTGCTAAGACCACGATTACTAACTATTGTTTATTTCTGTTTTATGTTATTTCTGCATCTGACTGTCCTGCACCTTGAATACGTCACGGACTGTCATTCCACGTCTGCTGTTTCTGAGCGTGTCCTAGGTAACCTGTTGGACTTGAAACCTTCAGAGCCTAGAGGCAATTCAGTTAGTCCTTGTGTCTCCTTGTTACAGTCTGTAGTTATAAACCTTTTTGTATTATTCAAGCAGATACTTCTGTCCTCAAAGATCCCAACTCCGCTACTCTTGGATAAGCGTTTACAGCTACCATTACAATAGGATCTTGTTCCAGAACTGTGAAGGCTTTGTTAGGTGTTGAATGGGAAACTCTAATCTGGCCTTCCTGTTTTTGAGGCTCACCAATGGTTTACATATTGTGGTGAACCCTCTGTGTTCACTCTGGTGAAGTCTTCTCTTGATTGTTGACTTTGACACACATACACCTACCTCCTGGAGAGTGTTCTTGATCTGGCCATCTGTTGTGAAGGGTGTTTTCTTCACCAGGGAAAGAATTCTTCGGTCATCCACCACAGTTGTTTTCCGTGGTCTCCCGGTCTTTTGGTGTTGCTGAGCTCACCAGTGCGTTCCTTCTTTTTGAAAATGTTCCAAACAGTTGTTTTGGCCACGCCTAATGTTCTTGCTATCTCTCTGATGGGTTTGTTTTGTTTCTTCAGCCTAATGATGGCTTGCTTCACTGACAGTGACAGCTCTTTGGATCTCATCTTGAGAGTTGACAGCAACAGATTCCAAATGCAAATAGCACACTTGAAATGAACTCTGGGCCTTTTATCTGCACATTGCAATTGGGGTAATGATGGAATATCACACACCTGGCCATGGACCAGCTGAGAAGCCAATTGTCCCATTACCTTTGGTCCCTTAACAAGTGGGAGGCACATCTGCAAATAGCTTTAAGTCCTACACCGTTCACCTGAGTTGGATGTACATACCCTCAAATTAAAGCTGACAGTCTGCAGTTAAAGCACATTGTGTTTGTTTACACCACCACAATGGAGTTGGAATTATAGAGCCAAAGAGGTTAAAATTGTGTCGATGTCCCAATATTTCTGGACCTGGCTGTATATTGCCCCCAGCTCATATGGATATATATTGCCCCAGCTCATATGGGTATATATTGCCCCAGCTCATATGGTATATTTTGCCTCCCAGCTCATATGGGTATATATTGCCCCCCAGCTCATATGGGTATATATTGCCCCGGCTCATATGGGTATATATTGCCCCAACTCATATGGATATATATTACCCCAGCTCATATGGATATATATTGCCCCAGCTCATATGGGTATATATTGCCTCCCAGCTCATATGGGTTTATATTGCCCCCAGCTCATATGGATATATATTGCCCTCGGCTCATATGGGTATATATTGTCCCCAGCTCATATGGATATATATTGCCCCGGCTCATATGGAAATATATTGCCCCGGCTCACATGGGTATGTATTGCCCCCAGCTCATATGGATATATACTGCCCCAGCTCATATGGGTATATATTGCCCCCAGCTCTCATCTCTTCTGTGGCCCCAGGCTCCGCGTCCGCCGGCGTTCTTCTACTCCTTAGGCGAGCGGCCGCTGACATGCAGCTTTGCCGCTCGCCAGGTATGGGAAGCACCTGACCAGCCGTGTTCTTGCGAGATCGCACGCTGGTCAGGTGGCTCCCATCCCAGGCATCCCAGGCTGCATGTCAGTGGCCACTCGCCTCCGGAGTAGAGGAACGCCGCTGGTTGGCGGGCCGCAAAAAACTCGATGGCGGGCCGCATCTTTGCACTTTGAGAAAGACTGAGAGTCGAAACGCGTTAGTGCTACCATATTTTATCCAATAAAATTCCTTTTTGGATTTGATTCAATCTACGTGCTTAAAGTTTTTTGGGGCATTCAATCCGCATAAGGATTGTCCTGCCAACCGATTGCTGTTTCTATACTATCCTTCACAATTTTGGATGCGACATGGGTGGAGCGGCCCATTCGATAAGCAAGTTGCTGGGGTTGGTGAGAATATCGCTTCAACAGTGTTCATATTCCATGCCTCCTTGCCTAGAGCCGGCTATTACATGGCTCCTGAAATAGTGAGTTTAATAATCACCTTTTCTCGACCTTGATTCCCATTTTCCAGACATACTGCGCAATGTGTGTATATCTCTGTCTTCTAGGAATTCAGAGGGATTACCAAGGGAGAACAAAACCATATTTTGTTCATACTGCATGAGGACCTTTTCTTATCTTCAATTGTTATCTATTGTTATGTGGACATAGGAGGTGGATCCATATGGGACCTTGCAGCACTTATTGTTTTTCATTGTTTTTTATTTTTTATGTTTTTATGTTTTTTGTACTTGTAGCGCTCACTCCCGGAGGAGCCGCTGAAAATGAACCACGGGTCAGTCTCCCCGCACTAGGGAATAAATATACTCCAGCACCGTTGTGGATTTTATAATTTAAATAGTTTACTGAAGTAAAAGGCATATAATAATACAAGGTGTTTGTAGATATATTTACAGTATTTCGTATTGCGGTAAGCGCGCAGCGGGAAAAGAAAAAGAAAGAAATGCGAGAGTTCGTATTTCTGGAAAAATATACGACCGAGCAGAAAAATACAATACTTCGTAATTACGAGAAACGCGCAGCGGAAAACAAAAGTAAGATGCAAATCTTTTCCCCTTTTTCGGATCTTAGGAAGTGAGTCCCGAACAGGTTAAGTCCCGATTTGTGAGTGTATGTGTGTGTTAGGGTACCCGGGTACTATTCAACTGGCCAGTGAATCTTTTAAGCGATGTCTTCGACTAGTCAAGTTGGGGCCCTGTGGGTTTCAGAAATAAACAACAGTGTGCTTGCTTGAGCTTTGTAAAACCGGCCTTGGAGGCCTCTCACCCATCCGTTGATCACCCAGGCTCCGCTGACTCAGGACGTCTCTCCGCTCATTTCCTCGCTGGGATACCGGCTACTGGATAGGTGGTCAAGCTTTCTGCACTCCGACCCGGACTTGTCCAGCTACCGCCTGCTCTCCCGTCCTATGGACTCGCGGTACTCCTCACTAGAGGTCCTCAGCTTGTCTGGATAACAACTTGGGCGATGTCTGTCGATGAGTAAGGCTCCTTTTGGCAAGGCAGGATAAGCCCCTCTTGAATTTCAGTAGGCCACACTTGCGCTCCGGCCTAATTGCGGTTCAGCTCTGCAGCACTGCGTCTTCCCTCATGCACTCCCTGGCGCGCTCTGGCGCGTTCTCCACGAGGCTCAGGATGTACAGCGTCTGTGTCCCACCCACTTCCTGTCTGTTTGCCAAGCACGCCGGGAAATGTAGTCCCACTGTTCAGTGTCTCTGATCGCGCTTGTCTCCCTCCGGTGGCCAAAAATAGGTACTGCCACAGTAAGAGTTTAAACACAGCGCTACATACTGTTTATCTCACGATCTGCGCCCATTCACTTTTTTTCTTTATTCTTTTAATTTTGTTCTTTACTTATTCAGTATTTCTTTATTTTCTCTCCACCGAGCATTTTCTCAAGAAGTGATCTTGTTTTTGAAAACTCCCAGGAAGAACTGAAATTCTGCTAAATAAAGACTATGATGGATTGAAGAAAAAAAAATTGAAATCATTCCTATGTATCACTTTGGCTGGAACATAGCCAAAGGCATTTATGTTATTAGATTAGGTGTAGAATGCACATATATATTTATTATAGTGGCACAGTAATGGCTCTATAGTTAAAGTTGAAAACTTTTTTTTCTATGCTAAAATCGTTTGAATAAAAAAAACTCTCAAATCTTTGGCTGTAATGACGTATGTTGCTGATATTTTGCAGTCAGATCCAGCACAGGTATTGCTACAGAACTGGAAACTTTCAAGTAATTTGATTAAGTGTTTTTTGAGATAATTAAGATTGAAAAAACAGTGGTTTGAGCAGAAAATACCGTTGACTTAACATTGGGAATGTTGTCTCGAAATTATATCAGTACAGCCTCTTCTGAATATTTGAAACTTTACAGGGTAATAGATCTTGAGAGCTATTACTCTTCATTTAGTGCAAATTTATAGGCTTTGAATTTTTTCATTTATCTTCTACTAAAGACGGGAACACCAAGATGGCAGCCATAAGGAGAATGTCAGATTCTCAGGTACCTCAGAGTTTGTGCTTTCAGGACTGGGTTGAATCCTCTTGGCCTCGGCTGGGGGGCTCTGTGTAAATTCATTGTCTTGGTACTACGAGAAGACTGAATTACAGTGGGCTCTATCCCATAGTTGGTGCTAACTTAACCAGAGCTGGTGTAAACTTACCAGAGCCATGGAGTCTATGGAGATGTTAAGTTTACAACAGCTTTGGTTCAGTTAGCACCAACTTTGGAATATTGCTCAGTGTCGGATAAGATAACTCCACTTTTGTATGTCCCATGGACCTGAATTTAAAGGGAAAATTTTGCAAACACAGGGAAAAATGTAACAAGAAAAATGTGTCATCTGTGCTTATCCCTATAACACTGTGTAAAAAACACAATTAGAGGTTTTTGTTTACTTGAATGGCCATTGAAGTTTTAAACCCGCCTGCCGCGTCAAGGCACCTCCAGTAAGGCAAGTCCCACCTATTGAAGCCAAAGGCTGCTCTCTAGCAAACCACATATGCTCATGCAGCTTCTCAGTTATGAGGAAGACTGGTGGGCTTTCATATTTACAGTCCCAGAAACAAATCCACCATGGGATCAAAAAACAAAACAACAGAGTAGCTGCAAAGATGACCTGACTGGAAATACAACAAATATACATAATACAGAAAAAACGGTGTTGCGTCTGATCCCCACAGGGAAAAATGTGACGAATGTACACCTCATATCTGCCCGTGAAAATGAAAACATTTTTGGAGTTGCAGGTTTTCCATGTTGGAAAAGGTGTCTAACTTCCTCAGTGCTGGAACACACATCTGGACAAGCAAAACTGAAGGCCGCAGAGAACTGTTTTTATCATTCCAGATGAAGGTTTAGGACTTTGTTGATGTTTGGATTTCATAGATTTGATGGGACAGCCAGTATAGAACTCACGGTAGGGTTGGACATGGCAGGAGCTTCCTCTGTCTTGGTCTCTGCTGGACTCTGGAGGATAATATGATGGAGTTGTTACAGCAGAAATTGGGATAGGTGGAGTTGACAGTGGCTTCTGCAAAAGTTGGTCCAATCACTTTATCGCCTATTTTTGTGCAAAATGATGGAGTTTTTGCTGGAGAGAAACAGCTACAGGGTGATCAGACTTGAAGATTACATACATCTTGAATGCTGGAACACGTAGTGCATTGTTCAAAGAATGAGTACTGTTTAGATGAATTTTGCAGCAGCAATAATGCTTTTGTATGGCCGGGGTTCGGAAACCAGAGTTGCAGGTGATAATTCTCTTGCAGGGGCAGCACTCAGAGGTCTGCTTTGCAGATGCATGTTCTGTATAAAATGAAAGATGGTGTCAGGGCCGCTGGCCCGTCGGCGCCTGCCTCCCCGGGTTCCCGGCGCTTTTGCCCGGGTCCCGGTGAGGCAGTCTGCGCTGGTGTCCTGCAGTAGACATGTGCATTCGTTTTAGTACTAAAACGATTTAGTCCGAATTTTGGGATAATTTAGTTTTCGGATGACTCAAGAGAAACGAAATTGCTCAGTACAAAAACGAAAGAAACTAAAATAAAATGCACTACATTTTAGTTTCAGTCCTTTTTGTGATATTACATCTGAGTGAAGGACCCAGCAATGAAGAGCGCAACATCGCAATATCCGAAGTTCTGCACCCTCCACATGCCAATGCAGTAGGATGTTCTATACAGAGAGGGGCATTAATTATGCAGGAGGATGTTCTATACATTATCAGATAGGGGTATTAATGCAGGACGATGTTATATGTTGAGGAGGATGTTCTATACAGAGAGGGACATTAATTAATTCAGGAGGATGTGCTATATATTATACAGAGAGGGGTATTAATAATGCAGGTGGATGTTGTATACATTATACAGAGAGGGGTATTAATTAATGCAGGAGGATGTTCTAAACATTATACAGAGAGGAGCCTTTTTTTCCCTTTAAATCCAGTGGCTGTGAGCGCTGAGATCGGCTGCTTGTTAATTATCTCTCAGTACAATGTATCAGGCTCAGCTGTTACAGTAACTGATGTAACAGCACTCAGAGTTTCAGTAAAACAAGGAAATAATATTCTTCGAATCTCTTATATATAAAAATTTATTACTAGTTTTACTGAAACTCTGAGCGCTGTGATGAGCAGCAGTCAGTTACTGCAACAGCTTGCCTGACACGGGGCAGTATTACAATGTTGGTGCTAACTTAACCAGAGCTGTTGTAACTGAAAACCTCCATAGGCTATAATGGCTTGGGAAGTTTACAACAGCTCTGGTTAAGTAAGCACCAACTATGTAATATGGTCCATAGTGTGCTGAGAGTGAGAGATACTGTAACAAGCAGCGATCTCAGCCCTCGAGGAGCCACTACAATAGTAATTGTATCCCTGTTTTCGGATGAATGAAATTCGTTTTCATACTAAGAACTGAAAACGTTTCTTTGCAACTAAATAAATTGCATTTTAGGACTAATCCATTAGTTCAAAACGAAATTTTGTGCTGTGCACATGTCTATCCTGCAGTACCATGCGGCCCTGGGCCTTACCTCGTGGTGCTCCGGGGTCCCAGGTGGCTCAGCTGCAGGCTCCTTTGCGGCCGACATTGCCGCCGCTGAGTGGCGGTCCCCGCCACAGCACTAGGCTTCAGGCCTTGCCTAGGCCTCTGACAGGGTGTGCACATGTGGTTGGGCTCCAACAAGATGGCGCCCGAGGTGTGGCTCGCATTAATGACATCATGGGGTTCCCGATTGGACCAGAGGGAGATACAGGGTTTAAAAGGCCAGAATGTCATTACAGCCTCGCTCCAGTATTGAGATAGTTCTCCTTTCTCCTAGCTCTGAGCCTTGCAGTTTTCCTGTATTGAACCAACCTTATGACCACAAATCTTATTTTACAGCCTGAACCCTTTTTGCTCTGTGCCTTACTACGACGTCCCTTGAGTTGTCCACCATTATCTGAAGGGAATACCTGACAGAATACTGGAGCCATGGAACTCTCCGACGTCGCTGGGGCTTTAGATACTTTATCCCAACAAGTGTCCCCTCTCTCATGTTCCATAAGGGATCTCCAGAATGGACATCGACACTTGCAGGAGCAGATCCATTCTCTTCAAGCTACATCAGCTAGTACTGTTCCTGAATCTAGTCATGTGCCGGAACCCAGGTTACCACTACCAGAGAGGTATACCGGCCGACGAGATCTTTACCAGGCCTTCATTACATCATGCATCCTGCTATTCTCCTTGAACCCCAGAACGTACTACAACGATTATGTCAAGGTACGAACCACCATCTCACTCCTTACTGGCGAGGCACAAACCTGGGCACACAATTTATTGCGCACCCAGAACCCTATCCTGGATACTTGGACTTCTTTTCAAGCTGCTATGTGTGACATGTTCGATGACCCACTTCGTGCCAGTACTGCTGAGTCCATCCTTGGGACGCTACGACAAGGACGACGTCCGGTTGAGACCTATGTCACGGAGTTCCGTCACTATGCCTGTGAGACAGGCTGGAATGAAGCCGCCCTTATTGGGCAATTCCGCCATGGATTATCCGAGGCGCTCAAGGACGAGGTGGCTCGAGTTGGTACCCCATCTTCTCTGGAGGCCTTGATCCAATTAGCCATACATATTGACTGAAGGCTACGTGAACGAGCAAGAGAGAGGTTTGCAGGTTCTTTCCCACATCCACGTCCTCCTGTTCCAGCTTCTCCACCCAGTGCTCAGTTGGCCCTACCCGCATCTGAAGAACCAATGCAGCTAGACCTAGCCCAAGGGCGGCTGTCACCGGAGGAATTACATCAACGTAGGGTGAACGGTCTGTGTCTCTACTGCAGTCAACCCAACCACACCGCCCGTCAGTGCCCCGAGAAGACCAGAAGAAGGGCAGGTAATGCTACCCCCGTTCTCCGCTTATTGCATGTGTCTTCATCCAACATCTGCAGCCCTCTTTTATCTATCACTCTTATCTTGCAGTGGGGAGAGAAGATGTGTTCCCGGCCCATACTCCTTGATTCAGGGGCCAGCAGCAGTTTTCTGGACCGATCTGTGATAGAGGCACTTGGTGTTCCATTACAAAATAAAAAATTCCCGTTGCACATTCAGGTGGTTGATGGGTCTTCATTACCGTCAGGTCCAGTCGTGCAAGAAACTATGCCTATACGGGTATCCATAGGTCCTAAACATATAGAGAGCATGGTGTTTGATGTGGTGGCCTCGCCGGTGTTTCCTGTCATATTAGGGCTCCCTTGGCTCAGGGTACATGATCCCTCCATTTCCTGGTCTACCGGGAGGCTAACCTTCGCTTCTCCTCATTGTATGCAGCAATGTCTGAAGGCTGAACAACAACCTCTCTTCACCATCTTGGACGCTAATATGACTCACCAATACGATACAGTTTTACCATCTGCATATGCCTCTTTTTCAGACGTATTCAATGAAAGAGGAGCAGAGACTTTACCCCCACGGAGGTCATACGACTGTCCAATTGATCTCCTTCCAGGAGCACCTATACCCTATGAACGGATTTATCCTCTGTCGGAACCCGAGTTGGAGGTCTTATGGGAATATATTCAGGAGAACCTAGAGAAGGGTTTTATTCGGCACTCCACATCACCAGCTGGAGCAGGTATCTTCTTTGTAGCAAAGAAAGATGGAGGCCTTTGGCCATGTGTGGACTATCGATCTGAACCATATTACAATCAAGAACAAGTATCCTCTGCCACTTATCCCTGAGTTGATAAAACGTCTACGAAGAGCCAATATCTACTCCAAGATCGACCTATAGGGCGCCTACAATCTTGTCCGGGTTCGCCAGGGAGACGAGTGGAAGACGGCTTTCAGGTCACACTATGGCCATTACGAATACATGGTGATGCCCTTTGGGCTCTGCAATGCTCCCGCCACGTTTCAGCATTTTTTTTAATGATATTTTTCGGGACCTTCTTGATAGCTACATAGTCGTGTACCTCGACGACATCCTGTTTTTTTCTCCTTCTTTGCAGGAACATAGAAAACACATGACCACGGTGTTAACCCGTCTTCGCACCCATAAATTGTTTGCTAAGATCGAGAAGTGTGTTTTTGAATCACGCAGGATCGATTTTCTCAGATTCGAACTATCTCCTGGATGCGTGGCGATGGATAAAAATAAGGTGGAGGCTATACAGACATGGCCGGTACCGACCAACAAAAGAGTGGTACAACGACTAATAGGGTTTGCCAACTTCTACAGACGGTTCATCCGTAATTTTTTCGACGATCATTACACCTCTTACCGTCCTAACAAGAAAGGCCACTAGATTCCAGTGGACACCAGCAGCACAAGAGGCTTTTGAGATACTTAAACGCAGGTTTTGTTCCGCACCTATTCTATCTATCCCTGATCCTTCGTTGCCATATGTCTTGGAGGTGGATGCATCAGAAACTGGACTTGGAGCAGTCCTATCCCAGAGAAAACCTCTCGCTGCGACTCTTCATCCAGTAGCGTATTAATCGAAAAAATTAACACCCGCAGAAGCAAATTATGGTATCGGCGACAGAGAATTGTTGGCAATCAAAAACGCTCTGTAGGAATGGCTTCACCTACTGGAGGGTACCCAACATCCCTTCACTGTACTGACAGATCATAAGAACTTGGAATATCTCCGTACTGCGAAGCGTTTGAACTCCAGACAAGCTCGATGGTCTTTATTCTTTTCTCGATTCGATTTTCACATAACGTATCGACCAGGAACCCAAAACGGCAAGGCGGATGCCCTGTCTCGCCTATCATCCAGAGATCACCAAGAGACGTCTGAAGAAACAATCCTGCAGTCGCAACAGTTCGTTGGAGTAACCACTACATTAATGCAACAAATACAACCACACACTACCTCTCCTCCTCAGACCCAAGGACCACCGTCGTCCTTGAATCCACAGCGTCTTTTTGTCCCTCAAGAGGATCGTTTGACCGTTCTACAGACCTTCCATGATCTTCCCAGCAGTGGCCATAATGGAGAACGAAAGACCAAAGAACTGATCACCCGATACTTCCAGTGGCCTTATATTTCTCGTGATGTTAAACAATATTTTGCTTCCTGTTTAGTTTGTGCTCGTATGAAAGCATATCACACTAAGCCCAAAGGTCTTCTACAACCTCTTCCGGTCCCCGAGAGGCCCTGGTCTCATGTTACCGTAGATTTCATTGTAGATCTACCACCTTCACAGGGTTTCTCTACCATCATGGTTAGGGTAGATCGTTTAACGAAAATGGCCCATTTCATCCGTTTCTGGCCTTCCCACAGCGGCTCAGACCGCCTCTCTTTTTCTCCAGGGGATTTTTCGTCTTCACGGGGTACCCAAATCGATCGTGTCCGATAGGGGCGTACAATTCATTTCTAAGTTTTGGAAACACTTTTGTCATGCATTAGGGATACAGGTTGATCTCTCCACTGCACACCATACACACACAAACGGGCAGACAGAGAGGGTTAACCAGTCCCTGGAGACCTATCTTCGTTGTTATACAACTTTCCTCCAGGATGACTGGGCTGATCTATTGGGCACTGCGGAATTATCGTATAACGCTCGCCTTCACGACTCCACTCAGTAGTCACCGTTTTTTCTATCGTATGGGTATCATCCGTCCCCCCTACCCGATTTACCTTCTGGTACACCTGTTCCTAGCATTACCGATCAGCTTCAGACGTTGCAACATGTCGCTCTGCGGCGTGAGACAGCCTCCTGGCGGCCCAGGCTACGTACAAAGCATATGCCGACCGTCACCGCTCTGCCTCCCCTGTCTATCAAGTCGGACAGAGGGTATGGCTTTCGACTCGCTTTTTGCGTCTTTCCTGTCCCACTCCCAAACTCGGCCCTCGTTTCATTGGTCCCTTTATCGTCGCTGCTCTGGTTGGTCCGGTTGCTGTACGTCTTCATTTGCATCAACGTTATCAGTTTCATCCTGTGGTGCATGTGTCCCTTTTGAAGCCTGTTCGCCCCAATCCCTTTCTGGGTCGCTCGTTGCCACCTCCTCCTCTGGTGTTGGTTGCTGGGTCCCCTGTGTTTGAGGTGGCTCACCTTCTGGACTCTCATCGGCATAGAGGTGTCCTTCAGTATCTTGTTGAGTGGAGGGGTTACGGCACTGAGGACCGCTCCTGGGAACCTGCTGATGGGATCCATGCTCCCGCTCGAGTCCGCGAGTACCACTTTGCTCATCCGGGGCGCCCCGGTCCTTTGCGTGTCCGGAGGTCCCGCTTTCCGGGGGGGTTCTGTCAGGGCCGCTGGCCCATCGGCGCCTGGTGCAGCTGCCTCCCCGGGTTCCTGGCGCTTTTGCCCGGGTCCCGGTGAGGCAGTCTGCGCCGGCGTCCGGCAGTACCATGCGGGCCAGGGCCTTACCTCGTGGTGCTCCGGGGTCCCGGGTGGCTCAGGTGCAGGCTCCTCCGTGGGTGACGTTGCCGCCGCCGAGCGGCGGTCCCCACCACAGCACTAGGCTTCAGGCCTTGCCTAGGCCTCTGACAGGGTGTGCACACGTGGTTGGGCTCCAACAAGATGGCGCCCAAGGTGTGGCTCGCATTAATGACATCATGGGGTTCCCGATTGGACCAGAGGGAGATACAGGGTTTAAAAGGCCAGAATTCCATTACAGCCTCGCTCCAGTATTGAGATAGTTCTCCTTTCTCCTAGCTCTGAGCCTTGCAGTTTTCCTGTATTGAACCAACCTTATGACCACAAATTTTGGTTTACAGCCTGAACCCTTCTTGCTCCATGCCTTACTACGACGTCCCTTGAGTTGTCCACCATTATCTGAGGGGAATACCTGACAGATGGTCTGGTATCTGCTACCTGGATTTCACAAAACAGGGTGTCCACTAGACATGTGCACAGCACAAAATTTCGTTTTGAACTAATGCATTAGTACTAAAATGCAATTTATTTAGTTGCTAAAGAAATTCGTTTTCAGTTCTTTAGTATGAAAACTAATTTCATTCATCCGAAAACCAGTGGATATAATTACTATTGTAGTGGCTCCTCAGAGGGCTGAGATCGCTGCTTGTTACAGTATCTCTCACTCTCAGCACAATGTGGGCCATATTATATAGCTGGTGCTAACTTAACCAGAGCTGTTGTAAACTTCCCAGAGCTATTATAGCCTATGGAGGTTTTCAGTTACAACAGCTCTGGTTAAGTTAGCACCAACATTGCAATACTGCCCCGTGTCAGGCAAAGCTGTTACAGTAACTGACTGCTGCTCATCACAGCGCTCAGAGTTTCAGTAAAACTAGTAAATAATATTTTTTATATATAAGACGTTAGAACAATATTATTTCCTTGTTTTACTGAAACTCTGAGCGCTGTGATGAGCAGCAGTCAGTTACTGTAACAGCTGAGCCTGATACATTGTACTGAGAGATAATGTAACAAGCAGCCGATCTCCGCGCTCACAGCCACTGGATTTAAAGGGCTAAAAAAAAAAAGGCTCTTCTCTGTATAATGTTTAGAACATCCTCCTGCATTAATTAATACCCCTCTCTGTATAATGTATACAACATCCACCTGCATTAATTAATACCCCTCTCTGTAAAATATATAGAACATCCTCCTGAATTAATGTCCCTCTCTGTATAGAACATCCTCCTGCATTGGCATGTGGAGGGTGCAGAACTTCGGATGTTGCGATGTTGCGCTCTTCATTGCTGGTCTCCTTCACTCATCAATATAATATCACAAAAAGGACTGAAACTAAAATGTAGTGCATTTTATTTTAGTTTCTTTCGTTTTTTGTACTGAGCAGTTTCGTTTCTCTTGAGTCATACTAAAACTAAATTATCCCAAAATTCGGACTAAATCGCTTTAGTACTAAAACGAATGCACATGTCTAGTGTCCACGTGCCTAATGATTGTGGCACAGGATGAGAAGGAGGTGGTTGGTTCAGGAGGTGCTGCACCTGAGTTAACGGTTGCTCAACTCCCAGAGAGCTGGAACTTAAACCTGAAGAAGAATAGAAACTATGTATTCATATTTTATTTCACTAATTAGATTTGAATCCTATAAAAGGGAAGGTGTGTGGTCTCCCCTTTATGAAGTGCTGGGCACTGGATCTCACAAAAGAGGGGATAGTCCTGTTCATTATATTTTTATACACCGCAGAGCAGCTTGAGGTTATTTATTGGATTCTCTAATTTCTGTAGCAGAATGTACCACTGAATTGTCACGTTTATGTACTGGGCCGAGGAGTATGAGCCCAGGATGCAATGTTACAACTGCCAGACAGTGGCAGTGCCCCGAACAGGGTCCAAATGGGGGTTTATTAAATTAAAATAATACAAAGGGCAACTGGATGACAAGGTACTGAATAAAGTGGGGATTATGAGCACTGCGGAATATGCTGGCGCTTTATAAATAAAGAATAATAATAATGAGTAAAGGAGCGGAACACAGCAGAAAAAGGGCCGACTAGGATAAGGCACAGAGGGAAGATAAAGGCAGGGTGTACTGGAGACCGGACAAAGAGGAACACAGACACAGAGGGTAACACACTAAGGAGATTTACAGGAGGAATGACCGCAGACAGACAGGACAGGAAAAGGGCTGACTGTGTGCAGGCAGGATCACTCAAAGCAGAGGGCATGGCTGGAGGCTTGAAGGGGAAAACAGCAAAGACTTGGAGGCAACATGGCAGAGGCTTCAGGCATGGAGAGAAAAGGCAGAGGCTTGAGGCAACACCGGTTTTGGCATTCCTGCGGCTGAGGTGGTGTGAGCCATGACATAAATTTAGATATGTTTAACTGTATTTGTCACGGATCCTCCTTGGGTCTACAATACTGGTCCCTGTACACAGTACACTATCTACCCCTCTGATCCTTGGATTGTCGGTAACACTAACTACCTTCAGGGAACAGATCTTGTAGCACCCAGCAAGGATTAACAGACACCAGAGAGATGGTCAACCTTATACCAAGGTTTACACTCAGAGCAGGGTTGTCCAGAATAACCGGGTCAGTACACACAGCAGGGTTCTCAGGAATAGCCGGGTCGATACACTGAGCAGACCTCTCAGGAATAGCCAGGTCAGTACACATGAAGGGTTTGTAAACAATAGTCGAGGTCATACATAGAGAGGGTTCTATAAAGATAGCCAGAGTCATGCACGTGAATAGAAAATCACAGAAAGCACTAAGGGAAGCAAAACCACATCAGGGCAATGGGTCTGCCCAAGCAGACCGATTTTAAATCTGGCACCGCAGTGTCATCATGCCACATGCTGCCCCTTGACCATCCACTTGATCGCTGTGAGTCTGTACATCACTCAGCGCCAGGCCAGCAAACAGCGAGGACAGCTCTGCCGGGCACCAGGTCACTTCCCGGGCACTGGACGTGACAGAACCCCTTCCTCCACAGGCGGACAATGGACAACCACCAGGCGCAGAAGGATGGGGAGGCATGTAAGGCTCTGACCAAACGAGACGCATGGATTTCCCCAGCAGGTAGCCATGAGCTGTCCTCAGGCCCATAACCCTCCCAGTCCACAAGATACTGCAACACACCCCTGGACAAACTGGAATTCAAGATGGTAGGAACTTCATATTCCTCACCACCATCTAACATGACAGGAGGAGGGGGAGCATGGACCCTGGTATATCAGTTACACAGGAGAGACTTTAAGAGACTGACATGAAACACGTTGTGAATCCTAAGGTGGGATGGTAATGCCAAGGTCGGATGGTAATGTCAATGCGTACAAGACAGGGTTCACCCTGCGCAACACCTTGTATGGGCCAATAAATCGAGGGGCCATCTTCATAGAAGGTACAGGTAGCTTTATGTGGTGTGTAGAAAGCCACACCCTGTCCCCAACCTTATAGGTAGGAGCCTGTCTTCTATGTTTATCAGCTTTCATCTTTTGCAGCAAAGTACTTTTTTCTATAGCTCGCTCAATGAGACAAGATACTCATCAAGAGCGGGCAGGATCCTGGAACTGAGAGGGGAGAATAGGGGGATCAAAACCATACACCATATAGAAAGGTGAACAACCAGTGGTTTCATTGACTGTGTTATTCAACGCATATTCTGCCCTGGCAGGAGCTCAGACCAATTGTCCTGCTTCTCAGACACAAAACACCTTAGATATTGCTCAAGGTTTTGATTAGCCCTCATTTGTCTTAGAATGGTAAGCCGATAAAAAGGAGAACTTTAACCCCATATTATCACAGAAACCCTTCCAGAATCTGGACACGAATTGAGTACCCCTGTCAGACACAATACCCAGATTCCCTCCATAACATGCAGTGTTACATTAAACTGATTATGTTGGTGTTCTTGCGTAACTCAGCCAGCCTTGCAGTTAATATGACCATAGTATGCCTCACATTCCGATTGAATCAAGACAACAGCTTAGCAGATATTTATATCTTATGAAACCAAAGAATTTTACTGATATATCAATAATAGAAATATTACTTATTACGTAAATAAAAATTGTAATTTACCTGTAATATAACTGTACTAAACTGATTTGCTAATAGGACACTAGATGGCAGCAAATGGCAAGCAAATAGGAATGCTCTACAGTTAATAGAATGAAGTCTATCAAACATATGTACGGCAGCTCACATCAAGGACTAATTTATACAGATCCCAGCATCTGGAAAAGTGATCACCAGACCCAAAGTAAAATATGATTCTCCATTTGGATGATGGTTGTTTTTTAATACAAATTGGAAAATTGACGAAGATAAAAAAAATCATGTTTAGAGATTTTTCACTGCAATTCAGATCATTTGCTAGATTTATTTACCATTCATTAATAAGTCTTGAATTGAATATTGTCGAATCCAAAGTTTGGTTAATGTTTATGCAAAAGTATAAATTGAAATGGCATTATTCACTATAAATATTGCTCTTTTTGTGTTGGCCTTTAAATGTATTGTTTTTATTACATCTTAAAATATTCCGGGCAATATTACATGGTGCTAACTTAACCAGAGCTGTTGTAAACTTAACAACTCCTATGAGCATTATATAGATTGGTACGTGTTTGTATCTGATTTGAATTATTATATTTTCTTGTTTTAATATTTTTTTTATTTATTTTATGATTTTTTTCCCCCTTTTTTCCTTTCTTATACTTTTCATTTTTTTTTTAGTTTATTTATTATGTCTATTCTTTTTGTTTTCTTTTTTGTTTACCCCTTCTTTTTGCCTTTAGTTTGTATTTTTCTCGGTCTTTTCCATGTTTATGTGTATTCCCCTATTTAGGGACACATTCTCTATAATCTTCTTCTTATTATGTGGTTTTATTTTTTTAATGCATGGACGTTATTGCTCCATGGCGTGTGTTCCCTGTAATGGACGAAACAACATTGTTTCGGCGCAAAGTCGATTCTGTGGCTGCCAGCAGCGTATCCCTCTCGTTTTTGTTTGTATTATTTACACCTGGTTGGCACCAGTTTCTCTTATGTGGATTTGTCCATACATCATGGGTCTCCATATAAATCAGGATTACAATGTGAATACCTTTTGTAACCTTTCCCAAAGGTGTGACATCACCAAAAAGTTGGGTACCTCAATAGGCCACTTTTGGTGGTTTGTCATACTTATTCATATTTCCCAAAAATACACAAACATGCCTGGTCCCTCGCGAAGGTGTATCCAGGCACCAAAAAACAGGGTGTAGGTCCCTATAATGTATACATTTCATGTAAAAATCATGTAGAGAATAGAGAGGATTCTTACATTTGTATCACAGCATTAGCACCAGCACAGTGAGCCACATATCACTAAAACTTATCCCTCACAATCCAGGTCATAGGTGCACAGCTATAATCATGCCCACTGTATCTGCCCTTAGATAAACTCTCAAACAATCACTGCAGCCAAAATACAATTGCAGGTAGGTAGCGCCTTGTCACAAAGTGTCTAATTGTAAACACCGCAACTAACTTCTAGGTAGTAGCCGTACCATAATCTAGCCGATCTATTCTGCTCAGCAGGAGTCCACAATATCCAAACCACAATGTTCCAACCACGGGAACCATAAGGTGGTGCCACAAACTGCTTGAGCGGAATGGTGTCGGGAGCAAGGATTTGGCTTTGTGTCCCATGATAGCTCTAATTGGAGCAGAAAGGGACTGTATAAAAAAGATGGTTTGCATCTTACTCATAGGGGAACATATGTTCTCAGTGAGAAGGTCAAAGGTTTCACAAAGGAATATTTAAACTAGGAGGGGGGGACAAAAGGGTAAAAAACAATCTGCCCGATTGTCCCCCAAAACTAAATCGGAGGGTGCAAGCAACATGCGGGGAAAAAAATGACAAGCTCAGAGTCGTGTCTATAAATGCTCGCAGTTTAGTCAATAAAATCAATGAACTGGAGGCAACGATGGCAGCTGAAAAAGTAGATTTAGTGGCGGTTACTGAGACATGGTTCAGTGAGAAAAATAACTGGGACATAACAATACCGGGGTACTCTTTATATAGAAAAGACAGAGAAGGTAGGAAAGGAGGAGGAGTGGCCCTGTATGTGAAAAACAACATAAAAACGAACCAAATAAAAGTGAGCGAGGTGAACATAGAGTCAGTTTGGGTTACGCTAACATTTGGCAATCATACAGTAGCTCGTGTAGGTGTGATCTATAGACCCCCTGGACAAGTAGAAGAGCTAGATAATCTGCTGTTTGAGGAAATAGCCAAAATGGCAACGATGGGGAAGTTATTATCATGGGGGACTTTAATCTTCCTGATGTGAACTGGAAAACCAAAACAGCTGGGTGCACCAGGAGTACAAATATTCTAAACTCCCTACTGGGATTATCTCTAACACAAGTAGTTGAGGAGCTGACCCGTAAAGAGGCCATATTGGATTTAATACTCACAAATGGAGGTTTGGTATCGGACGTTGTTGTAGGTGAAAATTTGGGATCTAGTGATCACCAGTCAGTATGGTTTAATATAAGAACAGGGATGGAGCCGCACCACACAAAAACAAAAGTTTTAGACTTTAAAAAAACAGATTTTTCTAAAATGAGATTTTGTGTGAAGGAGTCATTATCAATGGAAAAGGGGAGTACAGTGGAGGCGCTAATATAGTGAATGTGTTTATGTTGTGCAGCCGACAGGGATTATAACACAAAACCTCGACAGAAATGTGCAAAAACAGTAGGAAAAGAGAGAGGGGATCCTAGTGGTGCAGTCTCTTTTGAGAGTGGTCTATGAGGCGGGTACAAGTTATAGTTGGGTATGGTATTCCCACTAATCCAATCAGTGCACGGTCGAAAGGACCACTAGAGTGCTGCTATGAATAGAGCTATGTGCAGTATTCCACTGTGCAAACAAATGACAGTTGATGTCCTGTTACATACAAATTGCATACAAAGTGCAAAGTGACAATAAGTATCCTGATACAATCAAGGAAATTGCATATAAAGTGCAAATGCAAAAAGGAAAGTGCATATATGAGTGCATGTAGTGCAAGTTAAAGGTCTCTCAAAAAAGTCTTGTTTTCCAGTTCGCTTGTGAAGGCAGAAAAAAAGAAGAAAAAACAGTCCAACCGACCGTATATTCTGTGTTGAAGACAGAGATAGTCCGGTTGAGTCTCCGCTGGGGCAGTCTAGAGGCTTTACGCAAAGTCCTGAAGTACTGTCCTCACCTAAGTCCTATGCAGACTCCCAGTTCCCCAAAATGGGAAGAAAAGGGAGAAGAATAGAGGGGAAACAGAAAGAGAAAAAAATGGTGCAATATTGATTGATATAAAGTTAAGTGCCCATAGACAAGGGAACACTTACAATATATAGAGCCTCTCGTACCGGCTCTGGTGTGGAATGCCTTGGGCCTAATTAAGGGTGGCCTCTGCCCTTCTTTAGAGTTTTCCTGGGGTGGCCTTCGCCTTTCCTTAATGCTTGCTTGATCGTCTCAAATACAAAGAAAAGAGATCTTCATAGCGCAATATGTAGCCAATGTTGGAATGAGGTAAGTAGTGATCAAAACAAACTCACCGATGTTGGAGCCTTAGGTTCCAGGCTCAACTTGTGGGCATATGGTACTGCTTTTTTCGGTGGGTACCTACACCTCTTTCAACGGCAGACGGTCTCCTGGAGAGTGTTCTTGATCTGGCCAACTGTTGTGAAGGGTGTTTTCTTCACCAGGGAAAGAATTCTTCGGTCATCCACCACAGTTGTTTTCCGTGGTATGCCGGGTCTTTTGGTGTTGCTGAGCTCACGGTGCGTTCCTGCCGCCTGGATCCTCCTTTCAGCTCCTTTGATCCTTTGATAAAAGTCTCGCTGATTGCCTTAATGAATATTTTTGTTCAGTCTTTGCAGAAGAAAAGGAAGGAAAGGGACCTCAGTTAGGAGGAAACACTAACGAGACATTTACATATCAGTTTACAGAGGAGGAGGTTCTACAGCAGCTGTCTAAAGTAAAGACAAATAAGTCAATGGGGCCTGATGGGATCCACCCTAAATTATTAAAAGAGCTCAGTGATGTAATAGCAAAACCGTTAACAGATTTATTTAACCAATCCTTGCTAACGGGAGTCGTCCCAGAAGACTGGAAATTAGCAAATGTTGTGCCCATTTACAAGAAGGGTAGTAGGGAGGAATCGGGGAACTATAGGTCAATTAGTCTTACGTCAGTAGTGGGGAAATTAATGGAAACCATGTTAAAGGAAAGGATTGTTGAACATCTAAAAACACATAGATTACAGGATTAGAAACAACAAGGGTTTACCTCAGGGAGATCATGCCAAACTAATCTTATTGATTTTTTTGATTGGGTAACAAAAATAATAGACACAGGTGGTGCAGTAGACATTGCTTATTTAGATTTCAGTAAGGCTTTTGATACTGTACCGCATAGAAGGCTTATCAATAAATTGCAATCTTTGAGCTTGGATTCCAATATTGTTGAATGGATTAGGCAGTGGATGAGTGACAGGCAACAGAGGGTTGTGGTAAATGGAGTTTATTCGGCGCAAGGTCTTGTTACCAGTGGGGTACCTCAGGGGTCAGTACTTGGACCCATTCTCTTTAATATTTTTATTAGTGATATTGCAGAAGGTATTAATGGAAAAGTATGTCTTTTGCTGATGACACAAAGATTTGCAACAGGGTTGACGTTCCTGGAGGGATCAGCCAAATGACAAATGACATAGGTAAACTAAAAAAATGGTCGGAGCTGTGGCAATTGAGTTTTAATGTGGATAAGTGCAAGATAATGCACCTGGGACGTAAAAACCCAAGGGCTGAATATAGAATATTTGATACAGTCCTAGCCTCAACATCTGAGGAAAGGGATTTAGGGGTTATTATTGCAGAGGATCTAAGGGTAAGTAGTCAATGTAATAGAGCAGCAGGAAGTGCTAGCAGAATGCTTGGTTGTGTAGGGAGAGGTATTAGCAGTAGGAAAAGGGAAGTGCTCATGCCACTGTACAGAGCACTGGTGAGACCTCACTTGGAGTACTGTGTGCAGTACTGGAGACCGTATCTCCAGAAGGATATAGACATCTTAGAGAGCGTTCAGAGAAGGGCTACTAAAATGGTGTACGGCTTGAAGGAGAAAAGTTAACAGGAAAGGCTTAATGATCTTAACCTGTACAGCTTGGAAAAAAGACGAGACAGAGGTGATATGATAGAAACATTTAAATACGTAAAGGGAGTCCACAGGGTAGAGGAAGGGAGTATATTTAAAAGGAAACAAAATAGCAAAACAAGAGGACATAGTCTTAGATTAGAGGGGCAAAGGTTTAAAAGTAACATCAGGAAGCATTATTTTACTGAGAGGGTGGTGGATACATGGAACAGTCTTCCAGTTGAAGTGGTAGAGGCCAAAACAGTAATTGAATTTAAGCAGGCATGGGATAGGCATAAGGCTATCCTAAACAAAAGATAAATCCAGGTCAAGTATCCATGTAATTGGGCAGACTAGATAAGCCGAAAGGTTCTTATCTGCCGACATTTTTCTATGTTTCAACGTTTACATTTTTAACTGTGTGATATGGTTGGGATATTGTGCACTCCTGGTGAGCAGGATAGATATTGTTGAATTATGGTTACAATGCAAAATCAAACTTGCACAGTTTATAGTATTGAAAGGATAATAAGGAAATATACCATTCCCAAAGCCTCATGGGGTGTGTGACAAATGGGAAGACTGGTCCCTCTAAAAAATAGTGAGAGAACTATGGTCCCGCTTGACTTGAGCACCAGTCTGTCTTAGTATTGTTGCCTTCAATAAGTTCTCAATGTCACGTTTAGTCCAGAATAGACAGCCAGGGCAATCGTAAATTGCTTTGCCATGTTTTGAAACTGTTTAGTAGAAAAACTTAAATTTGGTAATATTTTCAATTGCAATAAACCAAAACATGTTTTGTTACTGTTATTCCTGTCTCTGACACTATTGTTAGAAAATATTCTCTGATCTGCTCTACGTTTTAGTGGAACACAGCTTGAGTGCAGGAAAAGAATTGTAAAATTCTAAAATGCATTATTTTCATTAAAGATATTGATATTTTTTTTGAGAAAGGATTTTACCAGGAAGGATACATTGAGATTTCTCTCATTTTCAAGTATGTCCTGGGTGGTGAGTATGTACCGTTAGGTGTCTTGCCAAGGACACTTACTGGAGAGGTTGCTCGCTGGGATCGAACCCATGACTCCACAGGCTCTCTCCATGCAGAGCAGTGACATTACCTCTACTCCACCCAGCCGGTACATATAGTGACATTGGCAGTAAATAATTGCTACCAGTGCAATGCATTAACCATTTGAGTACAGAATAATTATATATTGAATTTCATGTTGGCTAATGTTATGTCAGATGTCCCACATCTCTTTACTGAAAGACCATGGGCTCAGTTCCAGGCAGGAAAGACCTTGAAAATTTTGGTGACAAGTGTAGGATAAGTCTCTATTTGTCATGCTTTGGTCCTCCTGCTGGATGTTGGAGCTCAATATGCGGATCACGGGGTTGCGGGGAGAATTTGAGAAAGAGCAGTCAGGAACAGAAATATGGTCAATGCAGGTAGAGTTCGTTCTGGAGCGAGGGAGGAAGCCAGGGGTCGATAGCCAGGAGGTCCGAGTAATATGAGGTTCAAGGGAGTTGGCTGGAGGCGTGGTCGATGAGGAAGCAAGGGTTCATTAACAGGAATACAGGTTGAGATCAAAGATACTATCTTTGACACAAAGAACTTGGAAGCTTAGAGTCAACAGAGAGCTGACAACTGAGCACCTTCCCCTTGGCGGTTTGGGCTTTTATGAGGCACAGGTAATGAGCCCTGCCCATTCTCAAGGAGGGGCTCCTCCCCTGCCCACTGAGTTTCCTCAGATTCCATCTGGATCCTGCAAAGGCCACGCCCCGAAGGCGAATCAGACCCCATGGAGACCCAAGGGTCTACTCACGTGACCCGGATGGAAGGCCGCGCTCCCAGCCACCCGCAAGTGAGGAGGAACCACGCGGGAGGCCAACAGAAGGGAGAGGGAGACAGTTGGGGAACCCAAGCGCTGGACCGAAGAGGCACCACGACCGGTGGCAAGAGAGTTCTCAGTGCCTGACTTCCCCCACCTTGGAAGATGCCGACTGTCACCATGACACCTCGGCCACGCTGTGGAAGTAAGGCATGACACTATTTTACATCAATAAATCATTAATATAATGTTTGCTTGACTCTTTGATTCTATATAGTAACACAAATGCCATGGTTGATAGTGACCCTTCAGCGTGTTCCTGTATTCCTATGTTCTTGATATCTCTGACCTCTGGTTTAGTAAGCTCGTGTCACGGATCCCCCTGATAACCAGAAGTGTGGTCCCTTTACGCAGACCGCTCTCTACCCTTCCGATCCTCGAATGGTCGGTGATACTAAACAGACAAATAACCAGACAATATAGAAACAAGGGGTAGCACCAGACAGGGGTATGGAATAGAGTATCGTCACGAATCTTTCTGACTACTAAGATATAATTCTCTTTATGCAGCTCCCTTTCTACTCTTCCGATCCTTGAATGGTCGGCAAAGCTATTAAGGCAATGAACAGGTAATAGACAAAGAAAGGGAAATACCAGACAGGGGTACAGACCAGATCACAAGTCCTCCCTATGACTTTAGTAATAGCAGAGGTAGTCTGATGCGTGCTTAGGGTGCCACACAGACTGACCTCGGTACCAACGTTAAGGGCAGAACCTAGAACAGAGTAAATGCCAATGCCAGGAGTCATACACAGGAGGGTTCGTTTGCCAATGCCAAGGGTCATACACAGGAGGGTTCGTTTGCCAATGCCAAGGGTCATACACAGGAGGTTCGTTTGCCAATGCCAAGGGTCATACACAGGAGGGTTCGTTTGCCAATGCCAAGGGTCATACACAGGAGGGTTCGTTTGCCAATGCCAAGGGTCATACACAGGAATAACACAGGAGATAGCCAAAATCACACAAGAGCTCTGCGGGAGGTGAATACCACGTCAGGGCACCGGTGTATGGGAGAGACTGGGTTTTAAACCCGGCGGGTCCGCGTCACAGCGCCAGGCCCCGCCCCTTGGCGTCCCACGTGAGCGGGCCCGGAAGCGCTTACATTCGGCGCCTGGCCAGCGAGCAGCGAGGAAGCTGCTGCCAGGCGCCGCATCCCCTGGGTCCCCGTGACAGCTCGGTTCTGGTTTCTGCTCGTGTCAGTTTGGCTACTGTACTGATTCTGAGTTCTGATCTTGGCTATTGTATCTAGACTCTGGCTTTCTCTGTTATCCCTGAATGGTTATGTATTATACTGATTCCATGTACTGACCTCTGTCATTATATTTGTATATGTTCTCTCTTATCCCTGTAGGTTCAGTTTTTCTATCTCTTTGCTCCCCTTTGCCTCCAAAATCTTAGAATGCCTGGTCTATAACCAGCTTACCAGTTTTCTCGCTGCTAACTCCCTACTTGACCCCCACCAGGCTGGCTTTCGCTCCCAGCACTCTACTGAGACTGCTCTGACCAAGGTGACCAATGATTTAGTTGCTGCTAAAAGCAAGGGTCACTTCTCCCTCCTTATTCTACTTGACTTTTAAGCTGCATTCGAGACTGTTGACCACCATCTCCTGCTCCTCACGCTGCGTCAACTTGGCTTCACTGACTGCTCTCTCCTGATTTATCTTCCTATCTCTCTCTTCGCTCCCTCAATGTCTCTTTCGCTGGTGCCTCTTCACCCCCAGTTCATCTCTCAGTTGGGGAACCTCAAAGCTATGTACTGGGTCCTCTACATTTCTCGAACTATATAGACTCTCTGGTTAACCTCCTCCCTTTCTATGGACTCCAAATCATCTCTATGCTGATGACACACAAATCGACTGTCATGGTTCACGCCGTCACCGCCGTGGCAAGAAGGCCAAAGGTGGTATTGCGACCTCCTGACTGGACCTATACAGCATCTTTCTGGCTACGCCACCTTGTACTTTCCCTCAGGCTATGTTAACGTCAGGTGCTACCACTAATAGGCCTGTCATTCCCTTTGTAAGGGTGGAGCACCCATGATCCAGTGCTGCATTGTCTCACTTACTCCCTGGTAGCCCTTCTCCTAGACCTGCTCCCATCCTCTGCTGTTATTGATTCCCCGTGTACCGACTTCTTGCTTTGGACTTTAACCACGTTTGCCAGCCGCCTGTCGCGACCTATTGCATGGACTATATGACTACGTATACTGCCTACAGCTACCAAGCATCCCGCGCCTGCTGCTGCCAAGCATCCTGTGCCTGCTGCTACCAAGCATTCTGTGCCTGCTGCTGCCAAGCATCCCATAGCTGCTGCTGCCAAGCATCCCATGGCTGCTGCTGCCAAGCATCCCATGCCTGCTGCTGCCAAGCATCCCATGCCTACTGCTGCCAAGCATCCTGTGCCCTCTGTTTCCTGTCTCGTGTTGTAAGTAAGTCTCCTACTGTGTTTTCCCTCAGTATCTCCCTGTGTCTGGTTCCTCCCTGCATTGCCTCCCCAGACATCTCCATTCCTGCCCTGTCCATATTGTTGTACACTTACAATAAACACCCTTTTTACTTTAGTTACGTGGCTAAGCTTGTTTGTCACGCATATCGGGCTCATACCCTATTCCCCTCTGCCAGGACCGTGACATCGACCTTTCCTCTCCCGATCTCTCTCCTCCTGTGCTGGACAGGGTTACAGCCTGCCTGTCGGCTGTCTCCGACTAGATGACTTCCCGTCTCCTAAAGAGCACCCTCTCTAAAACTGAACTTCTAATCTTCCCTCTCCCCAAAGCCAATATTCCTGCGCCCATTTCTCTTCACGTGAATAGTGCCACGATTACTTTTTACCTCACAGGCTGGTTGCCTTGAAGTCTTCTTACACTCTGATCTCTCCTTCACTCCTTACATTCAGTAGCTAGCCAAATAATACTACTTAAACCTAAAAAACATTCCACGCATCCGCACCTTTCTTAATCAAGACTCAACTAAAATGCTCATCCAAGCTCTTATTATCTCCTGTCGTGATTACTGTAACCCTCTTCTTGCTGGCTTTAAGAAATCCCAGACTCTCCCTCTGCAGTCTGTAATTAACACCTGTGCCAGACTCATCCACTTCACCTCTTGCACCTCGCCCCTTTGTCAATCTCTACACTGGCTCCCTGTCGCCTATAGAATCCAATTCAAAATACTGGCGCTCACATACAATGCTCTTCATAGACGTGCCCCTGCCTACATCTCCTTCCTTATTAGCAGGTACATGCTGTCCTGATCACTTTGCTCTGTCAGTGATCTGATGTTATCTTCTCCCCTTACACGCACCCCCAACCTCACCTTCAGGACTAATCCCGAATAGGGATGAGCTGTTCGGTTCGATCTGTTCGGAGTTCGCATCGAACATCGTCCGTTCGACAATTCGCGAACTTCGAACTTTTTGGAACGTTCGCCAAAAGTTCGAAAAAAAAATTTGAAAAAAGTATAAAAGATGCTCCAAAATCTAGAAATAAAGAGACTCTTTACTGCAGAATATTATAAGCAACGGTTTATTAGATATTGAATTAAAACGGAAATATTTTTAACGTTGAAGCCTATGGGATAAAACATTCTGGTTACTAAAACATCAGGCAGACACGGCCCTCTAATCAGGCACTGTAGAGGGCAGCCTGCAGGGGCCTTCCAAGGATCCCCTTGAGGAGCATGCGGCCGCCGGATGACAGAGCTGGGACTGTGCGGGCTAGCTGCCCGGGTGCATGTGGCAGAGACAGGCAGCGCAGGGAGGGAGCCACTGCACCTGCGACCACGGCAGACTCCCCCACAACCAGGATCTAGGGAGCCCCCACTGACCACCAGGCTAAATAAGGCGGCACATTTCTAAAAATAATAAAATCCGACAACATTATTAAATGTCCCCGGAAACATAAAATAAAACTTTTTTTTTCTTTCTCTACCTGGCTGAATGTATTTAATTATATATATTAGATACATTCAGCCAGGTAGAGGGGTGGCATCATGGGCTGCGTGGGGTCTCAGGCAGTGGTTTGGTTTTTTTGTGTATATTTTTAGCAAATTTATAGGGGAAGGTAAGGGCAGGTATGAGATATATACTTAAAGCAGCGGCAACCAGCTGTAGCCAAGTAAAAACTCAGAAGTGCCTGGGGGCAAAGCCCGATAAGATATGCAAACCAAAAAAGAGAAGGACGCACACCAGGGCTTAAGAAAAAATGATAAAAATAATGTTTATTAAGCACTAAAAAAGATGCCCAAATGCATCAAAAAACGACGTTTCGGCCCTTGCAGGGGTATATATATATATATATATCAAGACTTGTATTACACACACATTTTGGCAACTAATTGCCCCCCCCCCATTTGGCTGATCCCTCCAGAAGAAATGTTGAACCCGATAGAGCAGAGACTAATATATATATTCTCTGCTCTGTTGGGTTCAACATTTCTTCTGGAGGGATCAGCCAAATTGGGGGGGGGGCGCATTTAGTTGAGATTGTCCACATGCCACCCCCCCATGTGCATATGTGTATATATGGTCTGAGGTCTGTGGGTGGGTGTGTATATATGTATATATATATCTGCGTGTTGATATATACGTATATATAGGTCTGCGTGTTGATATATACGTATATGTCTGTGTGTGGTATCAATGCATCCCTACTCTATACACGGTGCTCCGTGTCCCTATAATATATATGATCAGGGGTTACCTTTTTTTAATATTTTTATACTATTCCTATTAAATTAACAATAATTTTTTTATGTATTTTATTCAGTAGAAACTTTTTTTTTCCTATATAATATGTGCTTTGTGAAAATAAAACGGTTTCGTGTGTACATTTTAATTTAGTTAGTGGATTCCTGTCCAGTGCGGTGAGAAGCAAACGTAATACAGTGTAGACACGCTGCAAGGCGGAGCGGAGTGAAGTCAAGCCTGCAAAATGTTTGCTTCTCTTCGCTTCGCTACGCTCTGCGTCGCTACACGCTCAGTGTGTCTCAGCCTTTATTCCCGCATCGCTAGTTTACCGAATCAGTTTGTATACTTGTTACTGACCCTGCTTGTTCTGAGGACCCGATCTGTTGCCGACTTTGCATGCCATTTGACTATTCTCTCTGTGTATTCCCTGCCTGTTCTGTTTGCTTCCTGTTGCAACTGGTGTGCGCCGATTCTCAACATATACAGTAGCGCAGTACAAGTGCCTAAACATTGCTGACCCGGTTTTGTTATAGCTCCTGATGTAACTGAATAGATCGGGGATCTCTTAATCTGCATTACCAAAACCTCCACCACTTCACTCTTCCACAATACCACAGAAGGGTTACTTACGGTGTGAAGGCACTTGCTGCCACCAAAGGCACAATATTTGGGTGCACTGCCACTGACACCTATAGCAGATTCATATAATTTTAATATTTGACCGCAGGGTCCAACCCTGCACTCTTCTACAATACCACAGAGGGGTTACGGTGTGACGGCACTGTTGCCGACGCTAAAGGCCCAATTTTAAAGCACCTATTGTTACTTTCATCCAAAGCCTGCATAAGTTTCACCATAATTTAGCCAAAAAAATTACTAAACTTGTTCTGCGTGTCCTAAAATGTCTCCTCTTTTCATACAGACTGCCGCCCCAAGCAGTTGTTTATAAATAGATTAAAGGAAAACCATTTACCGTCATTTGAAATGTCATTTTTTTTTTTTAAATGTTTCTATACATCCTACAAATCTGCCACTTCATGGGCAGGTTATGGGGACCTCCTAGGCACGATATTTGAAGGAATTTTTTGTTTTTATTCTTAACCTCTCTTTCATGGAAAACTCACTGTTCCTTTAAAAACATTTTTTTTTAAAACTTTTTGTCCTCGTTTCCTGTCCCCCAAGGCACTACCTGGACCCCCATACACCTTTTATGGCAAATATCTTGCATATATGCCCTCTTGGAGGGCACTCTAAAAATCGAACTTTAGAGTCCCATTGACTTGCATTGAGTTCGGTTCGTGTTCGAGTTCAAACTCGAACTTTTGAAATTGTTAGAGTTCGAATGCGAACTGAACACGGGGGTGTTCGGCTAATCACTAATCCTGAACTGCCCCCTTTCTGTGGAACTCCCTCCCCGCAATATTGTGTGCTAAGCCTCCTTGTCTCTCCTGGCATTCAAGAAGTCTCTGAAAACACATTACTATAGAGAAGCCTATTGGCTTGCTCCATAATCCCACTGTATATTTCTTGCCCCCACTTGCACCCTACTACTTACTGTGTAGGAGTAGGAGTCCTGAAAGTGAAAAATATTATCATACTATATTTCACTTTCAGGACCATGGTTAAGGCTTGGAACTGTCCATGGTTCTACCACAATGTATCCAATTCATTGCTGAACGTACTGTAAGAAACTAATACAGCTGCATGCGTTCAGCAAAGAAGAAAACACACCTCGCTATTACATTTAAAATAAGTTAGGAAACCTAGGGCCACATTACATTTATCGCACTAAAACGGGGACACTAGAGAGAAAAACCTGTGCCTGCAGGTTTCTCCTTTTGTGTCCTCGTTTTAGTGTAATATTACAATGCAGGTGCTAGAAAAGCAGCCTGCATCGTAATCCGGCGCTAAGCCCCGGGATCCTCGAACCAGCGCTAAACGGCGCCGCGAGCATCCCCTCGATGGAGTCCATAGGACTCCATTGAGGCAGACGCTGCCATTCACATGACCTGCTGGATCTCACCTCGGCGTAGTGATCCGCGTAGGGAGACTGGGGGACTTTTTCCCCCAGTCTCTCCCTGCTCCCGGCGGACAGATGAGGCGGTTGGAGCCTCGGATGGAAGGTGAGTACCTGATACATTTGGGGCGATTTCTGACTGGTGCTGATGGATTCTGCAGCAGCGGGATCTGTTAGCACCAGGTCCTGGCTCTGGTTAGCTGTAGGGTTAACCGCAGCTGGACAGTAATTAGCATTAGGACTTTGTAATACTAACGCTAATTAACTCTTTGCGCTCCCCATGTTAAGCGTAAAGTACAGTAAACTCACAATGAAAAGCGCAAGATTCCAATCGCTAATGGGTTTTAACCTGTTAGCGTTTGGATTGTAATATGGTGCGCCCACGCTAGGACCACCAGGGCTAACGTTAACGCTCACTCAGGTGAGCGCTAACATTAGTGATAGTAATGTAATGTGGCCCTTAAAGTTTAACCCAAAAATTCCCAAAGAAATCCTAAAAAATAAACAAAATGGGTTATTGCTGCAAAGGAAAGTAATAAACGGTTTAATAAAAACGCATGTAGCGCTCACTCCCGGAGGAGCCGCTGAATTTGAACCTCGGGTCAGTCTCTCCGCACTAGGGAATAAATATACTCCAGCACCGTCGTGGATTTTATAAATTATATAGTTTACTGAATAAATTGGCATATAATGAGTAACACGGTATATGTATATATTTTTACAGTACTTCGTAATACGAGAAACACGCAGCGGAAAAGGAAAAATACAGCACTTCGTAATGCGAGAAACGCGCAGCAGAAAAGGAAAAAAATGTATTTTTAACCCCTTAGTGGTTGGAGTGTGAGTCTCGTACAGGTTATGTCCCAAGGAATGTATGTGTATGCGTGTATTGGTACCCGGGTACAATATTCAAACTGGCCAGTGAATTATTTAGGAGGTATCTTCGACTAGTCACGTTGGGGCCTGTAGGTTTTGAAACAAACTGTAGTGTGCTTTAGTATTTCACCGTGGCCTGGAAGGCCTCTCACCCATCCGCCAGATACTCGGTTGCTCCGCTCGACCCAGGACGTCTCTCCGCTCGATTTTGACTGGGGTTCTCTGTATCACCGGATCCGCTGTCTTGTCCTCCTCCTCTCTGTATCGGCCCAAGATGTCCAGCTCACCGCCTGCACTCCCTGTTAAATTGTCTGCGGTTCTCCTCACTCGGGGTCCTTCAGCTTACTCTGTCTCAGCGTGGGTTACTGGTCTTCGTTAATTAGGAAGGAAAAAACCCGATCTCTAGCTCCGCTAGGCCGCACCTGCGCTCTGGTGTCACGGTGGCAGTACCACCAGGCACGCACCACCCTATACTTGCCCTCCGATCCTTGGAAGTGGCCGGTCTGTATATATATCCCTATGAATATAACTCGCAGGAAGGTGAGGCCTTGGTTCCTGAGAGAAGCCCCTATATGCAGAGATGCAGGGTAAACTGCAAGGACAGGTGAAAGCAAAGGGTTAACAAAAGACCTCTGTACGGCAATACCAAAGATTCCCTGCACTGAAAGACCGGTCTTTAGGATAGCCGGATCTAATCTAAAGGAAAGTATTACCTTGAAGCCGTACAGAGTCTTTTGTTAATGCAGATGACAGGGTTACCTGGAAACGGTACAGGCAAGGAATATAGCATAGAATAGTCATAGAGGAAAGCCAAAGGTCATAACCAGAGAGAGTACGTCATACAGGATACAGGAATCAGAACCAGAAGGGAAGTCAGCCAAGCCAAAATCAGTAACCGGAGAATCTGAATGGAACATAAACAGCAAAACAAAATACAGCAATAGACAGAACAAAATACACAGAAGGAACTGACATAAACTGGAACAGAAATAAGAGGCAATAACTGAACCAGGATTAACAAACGGAGGATATCAGGAACACAGCAAGGAGCTTTCAGGACACAGGATGCAAGGAGACCAGGCAAAGGAAAATGACCCAGCAATGTCTTATGGGTACATAGCTCTAATATAGGCAGGGGAATCAGGGC